>CP129452.1:48727500-49927500 GCA_030445155.1 Quercus variabilis | reverse complement strand
AGGCACACAATAAGCTTCGAACCAACAACCTCACCCTCCACCTTGTTGTTACAAGGGAAGAAAGTGCGATTTCAGTTATAACTCAATCGTTCTTAAACACATATTAGAGACTTTTTTTTTTTTTTTTTTTTCGATAAGTAAGAAAGATGTATATTTCTTACCAACTTATATACATCTATCTTGCTTATCAAAAATAATAATAATAAAATAAACTTGCCAACTTATATACATCTTTTTTACTTATCTATAATTAATTAAAAAAATAAATAAATAAATAAAACATATATTGGAGACATATCTACTAGTATCTAGCAATCCAAACAAGGTTTGGCTCTATAAGCAAATTTTTCATTTAAAAAAGGACACCATGAGTGTTGAACTCTATAACACCATATAGCCACAACATAACTCCATCTTGAGATCGGGTTGAGCACAGCATTTTAACAAGCAGTAATATCATTCAAACGGTACAGCTCACCACCATTGCGCAAGGAAGTGTCTAAACAGGGCTCATTCTCTTAGGTAAGGGACAACAGCAACGATACCAAGTTGGCCCTTAAACATAAATGGAATAGTGGATATTTTCAATGATCCAAAAGAGGAATTTTCCTTAGTTCTAATTGATTGCATATACCTCTCAAACATATATGGAATAAAAAAAATTTAGTGCGCCCACATCATAATATGTATCTAGACATGGCATGATGGCAAAGCAAATGACATTATCAAATGTAAATTGAAAGAAATGTCAGGCTTGAGCTTGTATAACTTACTTGAAAGGTTCCTCGTACAACCCTCAGTGGCCGAACCATTGAGGAAGGAAGCTCAAAAACTATTCTTTCATCAAGTTCACTGGGAACATACCCAGGTGCAACTGCTGATGAACTTTGGACCAAGTCTTGGTCACTAGTGAGTTGATCGTTACCTCCAAGGGATGCCTGCGTGGTTTGCTTAGCTGTCCCAGATGCTCTTGGCTGAATATCTGCACTCTGTTTTGTTTCATGAGCCCTGATATCTGAATTATCAATTTCCACCTGCTCATCTTCTTCATTGACTGGCTCCATCGAGATGGCTTCAGCTGCTAGAATAGGAGCATTCGATGAATTTATGACATTTTCTTGATCCTGCTTTGTCTCAATATGATCCTCATAATTGGCAGCAGCACCAAAGTGATCAGACCCTCTATAATTCCTCCTCAAACATGGTCTCATCCTTGAAGCACTTTCCATCAAGTCCAACTTCCAAAAAACCTACAGATCCACAATAGTTTCTTTCAGAGATTATGATTCCTACCTTCACAGTAAACAAGCCATAAATGATACAAAAGGTGCAGAGCCATCATATTATGAGTAACTAATACAAATGCAGCAACAACTGAAGATGTAGTTTACAGAATAAGTTCTAACAACATACACGTGCAGGATTGCATAAATGGTCCCCGAATGGACCAAAAAGACAGTTCATTTCTATCAAGCAATGGATGAGTTTGCGCCATGCACAAATTCCAGTTGAAAAACGATGACGAGCTATTACATCAACTTGAGTGCGCCTGTCAATCTGGAGAGAAAGGAAAAATGATAAATCTTAAATGCTACCTCCGTAAGTAATGAAAACCAGAAGGAAAAGCACCACTCAAACCTCTGATCGTTGCATGTTCCTTGCTAGAGCAAAACTTGCAACAAGTACAGCAATGAATTTGTAGGAAAGAGCATTAAAATCTTTCCCATAAACTGATCTTGTATCAACTGGTTGCAAACATTCCATCCAAGCAACTCCCATTGCTTCAGATACATTCCATCTCTTCACACGCTCCATGTCACTGGCATTCCTTCGTTGTGCAGAAGTGGCCATTGCCACAGCACTGAGACCCCTTCCAGAACCAATCTTAGCACTGCGTTCAAGATCACGTGCAGCTGCCAAGGCAGCAGCTTTTGCAGCAGCTTTGTCCTTAGGAAGTGCTGGCGATTTGTTAGGTGCCTCCAAAGGTTTATGAAAGCTTGAAAATGTATGAAGCCTAGCAGTTTTCCTTTCAAGCAATGATGAGTCACGCTTGAGCTGCAAATTAGTGGCAGGAGCTGAGGACTCACCCCCAGAAGCACCAGCAGCAATCATTGCCAATGCCATTGCAGCAGGCGGTGATGCAAAAGCAGCAGCCCAAGCTGGGGATATCATGGCAAGAGCAGCCTGAAAGATATAAAAATGATATGTCTCAAAAGATTTTTTTTTACAGGTAAACCCAACACTCAATCAGGATTCAACCATGACATCATCCTCCACCCCTTGTTTATAGGAAATAAACCTTTTGATCCAAACAGCATTGGCAATTGGTACATCTCAACCAATAAAAAAAGATACAACATAAAAGGTAATATAGATAATAAAGGGCACACCAGGAGATACTTCTAACCATGTAATAGAAAAAAGGAATAACAGAAGATACAACAATATTGACCTCCATTTTAATTTCAAGTACTCCAAACTGTGGATGCAAGAAAGTCTTCACCAAAAAAAAAAAATTCAGAGTTTCAGAATCTAAAAGTAGGGTGATTATAATTCTCCCCTAAACAAATTAAGCTAAGACAAACTACCAGAATAAATTACAACATACTTGTCCTAAGTGAATATCAAATCATTGGAAGAAAATTACAAATACGAATGCTGACAGTAATCAAATATAAGCAACACAAAATTTATAAAATTTTAAACATTTGTAGTGAATAGTTGCCGTTCAAACATAGTTTTATGCACGCGATTCACTAGTGAAGAAATACAAGACACAAGATACTGTGTACTACCAAAAAGCCAAAAAGTGAATAGCTTGGGAAGATGCTCCACCTTGGAGTGATGGATGTGTTTTTTTTTTTTTCTAAAGTCTTACCTATCAAAAAAATGTTTTTTCTCAAATCTTGTCCTCACCCCAAAACACAACATTTTCCCACGAAAAAACACAGGAATATCAATGGAGGGCCCTGCCTGAGTACTGACGCATAATGCTAACTTATTCGTATTAACACACAAGGAACAGGACCTCTAGTAAAAACATAATTTATTTTATTTGTGCCTTACTACAGTGGAATTTTCAAATGAGCAAGATAAGTCGACATCAATCAATCGACAGCATCTAACCCCAAGAGGTAGCACAATCGTTTAGGGACCATGAGTAACGAAGAGGTCACTAGTCTGAAACTCCCCTTCCCCCACCCATGGGATCAAAACTCACATTTGTTTTGTGACGGCATCTACTCACAGAACAAATGTTGAAAGATTAAAGATTGTCAAGATACCATTCACAAAGCCTTATTTAAGGCCAGAAATATGTTAGTCAGCATGTGGAAATATAAAACTGATACACTAGAAGCTATGAATCCAAAAAAAATTATATATATCAAAACAGAATAAAAGAAGGATGACAGTCTCCAATTACCTCTATTGGCAGGGCATCAGCAGCCAATGCACGGTCATCGACAATAAGAGGGTTCAAACCATCAGCAGTAGCAAGTTCATGAATTCCAGCCAAAAGTGGCCGCCACCTCCTCAGAACAGCAACAAATGGTGGTAATATGGCCTCAAGGTACTGTTTGCGAAGAGGCTTTCTGTCCCTACCAACAGCATGCCATACCTGCAAGGTAAATGCTATGCTAAGGTAACTACAAGAACAATTATCAACAATCAAGACAGCAATGGATCTAATGTCCCTTGAGGAAAAAAAAAAATTTTAATAGGACCACAACTTTTGTCACAACTTGCTCACATGACAAGTCATGAGTGGTGGAGTAAAATGGTGAGTCCACAACTCCACCACTCACAACTTGCCACGTGAGCAAATTGTGGCAAAAGTTGTGGTCCTAGCATTACTCAAAAAAAAAAAAAAAAAAAGAGGTGGAAGGAAACAATACAGCTTCCATCATGATCTCAGCATGAAACAAACTAATATCTGACATAAGCAAACATGTAGAGCACTAACCACTGCAATCAATTACATATTTTAACTAACCTCAGAATAAATAACACAAGATGCTACCAATACTCGCTGTCTCTTGGAATCAGAAATTGGCATGTTTAGGACAGGTGAAAGCACACTGTACATCAACAGTATATATTAGTTCATAGCTGTATATTGAAAAAAAAAAAAAAAAAAAAAAAAAAAAAACAATAACAAATAAAAACTTGAACAGCAGGATAACCAAAAAAAATTTATGCTGATGACATCATAAATGCAAGACTCATGTAAAGATATTCATAGAAGAGCCTTTGTTTATCTTAGGATCACAGCTATGCAGTTTCAATATGCTAGAGGCAAAACTTACTGGAACAAAACACACATGGATCTTACAAACCTAACTAAACTCTTACTGATGCCTTCCATATAGGTGCCACGTGGTGTCCATAACAGAACAAAATTTGGAATTAAATTGAGTAAAAATCTAAGAAACTAGGAAAACATCTAAAGAAAGCAAAGACAAATACAATTGCATTGATCATACCCCATGTAGACTTGGACTCCTTGAGCTTTAGCTACCAGGCCCAAACTAAATATCAATTTAAGCAACAAAAAAACCCTCTGATTACATAATAAACCCATAACATGACCCAAGGGACTGACCAGATGGACCCAACTACAGCCCATACCTAGAAATCTTAAACTTACAGAAATATTCTGACTCCTAAAAGTAAAATAAATTAAACCAACAGCTTTCTAATGAAAAGGGGAAAAAAAAAAGACTCAATAGTAACTTAACATGACCTACAAAGGGTGCCCATTAGGCACGCATGTTAGACCACACTTTTTAGGAAACTGTTTATTTTTACTCTTTAGTGAGCTTCTTGCTGCCTGTGTTATTTAGAGAGGACAACATGAGCTCACACAAGCTTTGTATAGTGAAGTGTTGAGAAAAGAAGTTCAAGACTATAGTACTCGAGAATCAAAAACTTGAATTCTTCTGGAAACTAGGGCAATATGAATTAAATCCTAGGAGCAGGCATAAAACCAACAAAATAATCCAGTGCCAGTCCAGCTGACTAGAGGCAAACACATTTAAAAACAAAGGTGATGTAATTAATCTGGTTCCTCTTCCTTTTTTCAATAAGTAATCAATTGCATATCATCTCTGTCTAGATGTCATACAGTTCAGTATAACATAATATGTGGCAGCAGCAGCACCAACTTGTATAGTAACAATAAATCTAAATATGGGTGAGCCACAGTGCACAACTGAAATAGTGAGACACAGACAATATGATACAGCCAGGCCAGAATGCAAAACATTTTTTATTGGAACCATCCTTCAGGTTAATCTATTGTATATTAAAAAATGGCTCAACCTATGCATATAAAACACAATGAGTCCTATTTTTTATTATTAAACATTACTTTCAAAAGAAAGTCAATCCAATCCACTAAATCCACATTGAATTCACGAGTAGCAATCAACATTCAGAAATTAGAGCACTAAATTCTAAAACTATGGCATAAATCCTCTCTAAAAGAGCTTTTTGGTTCCCATTAGTTGGCTATGGTTTTTTTTTTTTTTTGATATGTAACGTAAGAAATTTTATTTTAAAAAACCAAGTACACTGGAAGTGTACTACAGTGGCACAAATCAAGAACCCAGATTACAACAATCGATAAGATTGGGGAGAGAAAAACAAGAATTAGTTGGATATAGTTGGAATTCAATTAGATGATTTTAGAGATAAACTAGTTCAGTGGAATGGTAATATATAAGATTATAAAAGAATCTTAGCCAGACAAATGCAATGAAAATCTAAACAAAATAAGAGTTGTTGGAAGTATGTTAATATGAAGATATTCTCCCGTTGTGCTTAGGTTTTTTGGGCAAAGAAATAAATCACGATTACAGTTGGAAAAACTGTCGATTTAAATACAAATATGAAATCTTAGTGTGCGTTTGGGATTGCTTAAAAAGCCTCCTTTTTTTTTTTTTTTACAATTCAACTTATTTTTTATTATTCATGGGTCCCATTGTACTTTTTGGTACTATTTATAGCCCTCACTGTACTATTTCAGCTACTTTTTAACTTTATCTACAATACTTTCAGCAAAAAGTTTTAAATTTCAACTAAATAAGTTGTTCCCAAACAGACACTTAATGAGAAATAATTGAAGAAAATGATTAAAACAGATATGAGGTACTAGCAGCAGCAATGATGTTGAGATAAATGGTGGACAATGAAAAATTAGAATGCCTGATTCAGGGAAGAGGCCTTTCAGAACTTGAGATATCTTAAACAAACTAGTAACAAACTATGAATCGCAGAAAGCCAGGTATACTGATGCTGTAAACAAAGAGAAGGAAAGGAATACTGGAATGGTATTTCAACATAGTTGATTTTTAGCAACAATGATTCTTAAAGATGCAAAGTAATCAGAGAAATAATATTTGTGGACAATTTTGAATAAGTAGAGTAAGTTTTTATGGTAGGGTAGAATTATAGATAGTATTACTTAAATATATGTTAGGAAAGGCGCTATTGTAACTTCACTGCATAAAACTAAAACCTTAGATCAACTGTAGATGTTTCAGACTTGATGAGCACCATCTCTGTGCCAGGAACATTACCATGGGAGGTTTACTGACTCATAAAAATCATGGAAACTCAATTGATCCTGAAAAATATTCACATAAATTTCTAAGGTAACTTGAAAATAGCTGTAGCTAACTTACCTCCACAACAAGGCTGAGCGTGGTTTCCTTCCTTCTGGCATGCCGTCCTCTAAGCTTACACTTCTCATAAGCATAGTGTCTTCACCATCATCTTCTTCCCTCATTGAGAGAAGCACCATCCGAAGCATGCATAAGAATGGTTGGTCACTGTCCAATAACTGGTATAGTGCAGCCATTCCACCCATTCCAGTACCTGATCCTCCACCAATACCAAGACCACCACCAAGTCCAGACTCATCTAACAATAAAGCTTGGAGCATTGCAACAGATTTCTTTACCAGAGGAAGTTCAATCCAGTTTCCATTTGCATCTTTTTCCAAAGCAGACTTCCAAGATTCCCAGCCACTGCCACCACCACCAGAGATGGCTGTTTTTGAAGGATGGTCAACACCATACCATAATCTGCTCCTATATTTCCAACCCTCAGCTATATCCATAGCACAACTCCCATATGACACAAAAGCACAGGCAACAGATTCATAAGGCTCAGCAGCTGCTGCTGCAGTAAGGCGTTCCATCACTGCTGCAGAAACTTGCCCATTTGTATCTGCCATTGAAGCAAGGACCTGATTGATATATTAAAATGTGTAAGTCCTACAAATAAAAAACTAACATCATGATATATAAAAGCATGACAGCATGAGAAGCAACTAGACTACAAAACTCAAACTAATATGACAGTGTACTCAAAAAAAGCGAAATGAATAAAATTACGACAATATATCACGTCTAGGGTAATTCAGATGCAAAGCATAAAGAATTAAATTGTTCTGCTACTAAGAGTCATGTACCCAATTGACATGTCAACAAAACATTGATATAAAATATATATATATATATATTTTTTTTTTTTTTACTCAAAGAAACATTAAAGACTTCTACATTTCAAATACTGTACCTAAAAGAATCATTAATACGAATAAAGAGTGCGGGTGCATAGTCGTGTGTGTGAGATAAGGTTCTGGAATAAGGGTATACATACATCAAGAGGGAGTCCCCCACTATCACTAGATGATGATCTGCGATCACCCATAGCTTCCATTGATTCTCCGCCAGTTGTTAATGAATTTGGGTGGTTATTCGAAGGAGATGCAAGAGAAAAGGAAGATGGAGAGCCATCTTTAGCACGTGAAGCGCAGGATAGTTTGCTCTGTAACCGTAAATGATCCTCAACAAGCATTAGTATAACAATTGCATTCTCAACCAGAGCCACAGAAAGCTGGGCAGCATTCTCTGCTTCTGCTCTAGAATCTTTTGGTGACAACCCCTCAGCTGCAACACCAGCAGCAGCTGCAGCAATAACTTGAGTCTGCTGAAAGGGAAAAACTGGATGTAGAAATTATTGCAGATTACTAGAAAATAATGAATGCTCACAATAGCTTTCATCATTCCAATGTTTAAGAACATTAAGAGAGATAACTAGCAACCCACAAGTAGCTCCAATAGGTAACAGAATGAAGAGAATAAAATGGAGAGGGAAAAGGGGGGGAAAGAGGAAGTATAATGAGGAAATGGGAAGCAATATACTGCTCAATCATAATTAACATATAAAAGTTTGGGGAAGGCCTTTAAAATATAACCTTTTCTATAATGTTCAATTAGTTAACATTAAAAAGAAAGTGATTTATATCAGGCAATTTGCCATCAGATCTACAAACATTGATAAAATGCCAAATAACTGGCATAATGTCTTTAACAAACAAGGGAACTTTAATTTCTAGAAACAAAAGATACCTGAACCTGCAGTTCCCTTGCAGCAAAATCCAGCAAGCCACCCAACAGCCTTCTTTTAAATATTGGCAAAGATTCTTCACGTCTTCAAAAGTTGAAGATGATGAACCAAATAAGGTAATTTATTAATGATAAAGATTTCAAGATGAAAGAAAAAAAGCAACTGCTGCTGATGTTTTTGATAAGTAAAACTGTTGTTGGCATATATGAATTAAAACATAGCCGATGTGAATTTCATTTGCATATGCTACATAATTTTGTTTTGAAAACTAGAAAAGGGAAGCATTTAGCATTCTGCAGCACAGAAGCTACATGGAGTATTTTAGTTGGGCAAAGCCAATGGAAGAAAATATCTGAGCAATAAAGGCAAATTACAAGACTGACCCTGAGAAAAGCATAGGACTATGCAAATATCCAGCAAATCATAATTCTAAACATGGTGAATGTCAATCCAAGAGGCCTTCTGTGTCCTTTTTTTTTTTTTTTTTTTTTTTATGTAAATCAGTTCTGGAATGCCATTTTCAGCATTTATATTTGTCTCACAAACTAGCACCCAAGTCAGACACCAATGCACGTATCTGAATTTATTTTATACTTTTCATTTGTATTTTTTAAAGGAGGAAATGAGCCAATGCAAGTATAAGCAAGTGATTGCAACACATCACCAGACAATGAAAAGATCTCAAATTGCTCCAAAACAAAATTAACTACTATGTTTACTTTCTATCCCTTTTTGAATGAATAAATTGTACAATAGGCTGAAAAATGGGGGCTATCCTCATCCAACCAAGTTAGTCAAAAGCAAAAGGCAACCTTAAGGCGCCAAGGCCTTGTATTGCCCAAGGCATGAGGTGACAAAAAGGCGCTAGCCCGAGTAAAGCAATGCGCCAAGTTCTAAATATATTTGTTATACATATACAACTTAAATCATATGTACCTAGTGTATTGAAAATTTGAAATATTATAATAAAGTGTTTTTAAATGTGTTGCATGAAAAAATTAGGTCTATCAAATGATTTCAAAAGGGTTAACATGGTTTAGGCTCTATTAGTTACTCTAACAATAGGTTTTACAACAAGCTTCTACAAGAAATTAATTAATCTAACAATAAGTTTTCCAAGAAACTCTTGTAAATTAATTTATCTAACAATAGGTTTTATAACATGCTTTTTAAAATTAATAATCTAATGATAGGTTTTACAACAACCTTCTATTACAAATTTAAAACTAAAAAAACAAAATTTTAAAAAGAAAATTTACAATAGGTTTCATGGCTTAAGGTGGTTGCCTTAAGCTCGCCTAGGCACTAAAGGTGAGTGCCTCACTAAAGGCACCTTAGTGGTCACTGGTGCCTAACCTCACTTTGGCAACTAGGCTAGCGTCTGGCTCACCTTTGACTAAACTGATCCAGCCCAGAGCCCCCCCACTCCAACCATGCTATATATACAAAGTATTTAAGGGGGAAACAAAAGAGGCTCATAGTCCTTCATATGTCTATTTTTTTTTTCTGGTGTACCACTTTTTTTTTATAAGTAAATAATTCATTAAAAGAAGAAAAAAGGTTGCTACCCAGTTACACGGGCTATGGCCTATATATACGTAAGAGTAAAGCACCAAAAAAAATGTCTGGTGTACCACATGATCCAATCAAGTTAAACACTTATTTGTTTAACTGACTATGGTTAATGCAGCAAGGATTTAAAAAAATTTAGACGTGAATGGGTAAATTGACCAATGTAAAAGGCATACAACTTGTGTGCCTGTTTGTGTGTGAGTGGCAGCACACTAAATATTCTATTTATTTAAAATTGAAAAATGAAATAAAATGAAAACCAGATAGCATTCACAACAAATAGGGATGGTAAAAGGGCATTTTTGAAGCGGGTCAGCCCAACTACTTAAACAAATAAATTTCAACCCAAACTTATCAAAACCTGTTGGGAGGCCCACATTTTGTCAGCTATGGAATCAAGAAACAGCAGAACAGTAAAACGAAGGTAGCAAAACTCAAGAGTAAATCATTCATTTCCAAAAAAAGTAGGGAAAGTTTGCAGAACAGGCCAGAAATATAGTACCTGACCCGCTGGTCTCTAGTGCTCGATCCACCCACAATAGAAAGCCATTCTGCACAATGAATTGTAGCCTCAATATCCTGAAAAAAGGAAGTAATAACCAAAAAATATAAATAAAATTGATATGATTAGAGAGTAAGGAAATCTAGTCAGGATCAATATAATGATTTCCAGCAAAAATAGATAGAACTATCTCCATTCAGTTGAAAGTACAAGATGCATACGTATATTCAATCATGGGCAACGGTATCAAATCAGTGAAGTATAACAGGTAGAACAATAATGACTGTGCAAGTCACTTTTTAAGCCTAGACCAGTCAGCATGCCAAAGAAACAGCAGATCCTCAACAAGGAAAGCTCTTAAACTTTTATCAGAAAACTGAGCCTTCCATTTCATTATTTTTTCACACATAAAGATAGCAAGTTGATTCAACCAGATTGGAAATTTGTTAGAAAAGCCAGCACTCCAGAGAAACCAAGTTAACCCATCTTGAAAATATTGATACATAGAAAATATTAAACCAAACAAACTTTACTCCTCCCAGTTTCATCAACTAATTCACAAAACAGATGACACGTTCACATAGCTAGGACCTGTCAGTGCAAAGAATTTGATTCTCGAGTTGTAATTAGAACCAGACCAGTAGAAGAAATTCTTTCATCGAAACTGAGAATTACAAACAAAACAAGCAAGTGGTCTGGCACATACATTATAAAAAATGTATATGCTAGATGCTTCACCCACTTTTTTCCCCCCTGCAAAGGCATTGCATTAAAAGTAGTTTATGGAGAGACCACATCCCCAAATTACTACAGGACTCTGCAGGATGTAAATTGTCCGTGCATATTAGTCTTCTGTAGGCTCCACATCATAGACAGTCCAGATCAATGCAGTCCCAACAATTAATTGAAAGGGTATCTCATACCATTCATTGACCTCTATGCATCACTCTTATTTATACCTGAACTTCCAGTAAAATTTGAGACTTCTGTTGACTTGCACATTCCATAATCTTTAACACTTCAAAGCAGAGGCTCTTAATACAAAACTTCCAATACTCCAAAATCCAGTATTTCATTCCACAATTGACTATATTTCTTTTCTTTTCTTTTTTCTTTTTTTGATGAATTAACTATATTTCAAATTGATAGTAAAAACATGGCTCCAAAGCAGCCATTCAATCAAATGCAGAGAACAAGAAGGTATGTGCAACAGACCATAGCACAAAACATGGTATATCAACATCATTATGAACCCACGACTTCACCCTCCACCTAGCACTTGCAAGAGCAGGAGGTGCAACATGGTATCAACATCATTATGATAATACACAACAGACTTGAAAGGATATGCAACAATCTATTGATTATGAACAAAAGCAGTGAATGTCTTAAGGCTAAGATTAACTGAAATAACCTTCCATCCATCCTTTTGGCGCATTGAATGCTCTAACATGATAATCAGGAAGTTGTGTATAAGGTCCTCTATGTCTCCTAAGCCTGTAGAATTAAGGCTTTTGCTTGCACCCAACTGTGAAAACAAGTACAGTTAGAATCTTCAAAACTGGCATCTATTGGCACATAACAAATAAGTCACACATCACAGCTAAAAACTAATACTTTCTTGCCTATGTCATGTTTCACAATTTATGTATGACTTAAACTACGCAAATTTAAAAACATACAAAAGAGTCCAAACTGAATTCTAACAGTAGCACCTCATGGTTTGAGATAAGAATTTCCAGAATCCATTCAGGCCATTCCTCCATGTTTATCAGACTGCTTCTATTTTCTGGATGACTGCAAGCCAAAAACAGAAGATCCTGAAATCATATAGAGAGAAGCAGCTCAGAACTAAAATAGAATGTCAAGGACCACAATCAGGAGAACCAAAAATGTGCAGAACAAAAGCAAGACATTCAAGCAACTAGAATTTTTGTTACTGGATAATCATAAACAAACTTCCATGATGGCTGTATCTTTTAGCAATTGACAAGTGGCTTGAAGCATATATGTATGTAAACTACAAATGGAAGACCACTAAATATAGAAAGATTGAATAAAAGTAAAATTGACAACTGTGGTTCAAAAAAAGTCCTCAGTCTAACAATGCATTAAAATAGGGGATACAACCTCTGTTGACTATTTTACAAAGGAAGCCATTAAATAATTTGCATGAAGATAGTTCTACCCATCTAGCAGTCGTTTCTAAACTCTGACAAGATTTAAGCAAACTGAAAAAAAAAATTCTGACTGAAATGTGACTAAATGATTATTTTAAGTCCCTCAGATATTAAATCTGAATAGACACAGACTCTCACTTCATAGAATAAATATGACATGCTAAAGCCAAATAATGGATATATCGTGCAGACCAAAATACAACACAATCAGCCAGCATAATTCATACAAGTATCAAAACTTTTTTTCTCTTATTTATACCAAACACCAGAAAGAACATTCTTTCAACAATAGGTACCAATTCCATCTCAGGCAAAAAAAGATAAGATATAAGAGGCACTGTTCTAACAAATTCACATTAAATGAATTCACATGTCAGAGCGCAAGAAACATGGAAATAATACCTGCAGAGCTCGACTTTGAAAACTCCTAGATGCATATGGAAGTGAACGCAAAAGAACCAACAAAAGTTGTGAATGTTCAAAGCGATGACCAGAATCATAAAAGTTCAGGCCATCATCTGCCGAAGAGGCATTAATCTGAAACAAAACATGGGAAAATTACAAAATCAGATTCTCACTCTCAAAATATATGTTTCTAACACATACAAAATATAGACTGAAACCTGCATGAGCTCATAAGGCATGGATAATCCTCCCCTTGAAAGGGAGTTTTCTAGAGTGTTGTAAAGGAGCTTCAAACAAAGAAATATTGAGCACACTGAAATTGAGTAAACAAAAACTAAACACTAGAGATTGCAATTCAAACAGAACTGTCCCTGGCAAATGGAAAGGCCCCGAGGAGAAAACAAATTGCATTTACCAATTTAAATATCCATCTCATTTTCATATAAAAAGCATAAAAATAACTCAAAAGAAAGCAACTTAAGATTAAGATTTTTATTGAAAAATAAGTGCAATCATGATGACAAATACAGAGCCTATTATATAAGGAGATGCAAAAATTTTAAAATCCAATGTTTTGTAGATAAAATTTTAATGCCTATTATATAATTGTACCATTTATAGTGCAATATCACAAAAAATGATCTTAAGTGGAACTATAAGGATGCAATACTGGCTCTAAGGTTTTCCATCAAAAGCCCTAAGTTTCAATCAAAAGAAAAAAACACAGGTGTTCATACAATGTCAACAGAGTAAATGAAGTAATGGAAAAGGAAACAACATCAGACCTTTCATTGTTAAACAAACAATTATTTCAGAATTACGAATCAGAATAGTTCATATATATACACAAACCAATGCATTTATTTATATCTGAACAAAACCCAAAAAAAAAGTATCTCCCATCCCAGTCAATGAGTGTTTATATAATATAGGAAGAAAATTGCAGATCTGGATTAGTGATAATCAGGTATATAGGACTCAATGTGGAAGATAAAAACAAGTTGAAGCCATACCGAAGCCCCCATTAAAGCCGTGTATACATTGCCAGTCATGAGCCTGTTTGGTGCCGCATGGAAAGCTTTCTGTAAAGCATAAAGTAGCAGACAAACTTTATCATCAAACATAGTACCACCTCCATCAGGCAGCCCACTACCAAAAAGATTGCTTGACATATCTGAAGCAGCATGTGAACCAAATTTCAAATGCCCTGATGCTAATAAAGCACCTAAGAGACCTATGATCCCAACAACAATCCCATCACTTTTGTCAATGTTGTAAACATTATTTCTCGCATTGTCAGCACTAATCGATAAGCTTATACCACCCAAATTTTTAATTAAAGGATTCTCGGATGCAGATGTCATCCTTTCAACTTTCATGCTGGGGGAATAAGCAACAGGGCTGATACCACTTTCAAGAGGTTGAGAATCACAATCTTTCTCATGTAAAACAAATTCCTTTTCCTCTGTGGATCCTACATTATCCTGACTTGTCTCAGGAACCCCACTATCACAATCTAGTTCAGGTTCCTCGACCGACAAACTTTCATCACTCTCAGTCACAGTATCAATATCACTAGAGTCACCAGATTTAGCTTCTCTTTGCAGCAGAACAAGAAGTGTTTCTAGACCACCACATGCTAGGAATGCCTCTGCAAATGTTTGAGCTCTAAATGTATTCGGCTGTACCACCAACCGAAACATTAGATGCAACACCCTTGCAACCTGGATTAACATAGGAGTCATTTTGAGCAGAACAATAAGAAAATAGTTCATATTGATTCCCTTTAAATTTCAAATGAAAAGTAAACACCATCCATGAGGGCAAAAGGTGAATAATTTGTTCATTGTCACTACCAAATTCTAAACAATTAAACACAAAGATTATGGAGAACCACAGCCATGCAAAAGTAGAACCCTTTTTAAGATTATGATCAGAATCTACAATTCCTGAAAAACATATGTGCTTTGACAACGTAACTAGATTAAAAAACTGGATATGCGAAACAAAACACATGCACCTCTCAATATGTTACTAAACTATCAATAGTCAGTTTAGCAGTGTTGTGCCAAGAGCTTGTTTGGCTTTTTTTGGACAACTTTAAGGATAATAATTAAGATAGAAGGTTTTAGGGTGACAGCCCATGCCACAGTAAAGAAAAATGATTATTTGAGTATATACAAAAGGTCCTTGAGTTGATTCTCTAATTTTGTATTTCAAGATGCAATGAGGTAGCACGGAAGGAGAATGGAACTAACTTAATGAAACTGGCATCATATTGGTCATATTAATGTCTTTATCTTTCATATATACAAAATATATAATTTTATACATATAAGATGGCAAATATATTCTTTTCATCCTTGAAATATAGTACAGGTTGTATTTTCATCCCTGAAAATTTATAAAGTTCTATTTCCATCCCTTAAAATTTTAAAATGTCACCCGTTTCGTCCTTCTGTCCACTTTCATTAAATTTGTTGTCAACATGTCCAACAGATTACATATTTTAGGAACCTAAACAATATTTTAGGGATGAAAAAGATACAGTATAGGTTCAACTTTTGTCCCTGAAATATCATTTAGGTTTTAATTTTGTTCCTAAAACTTAACAGAGGTGGACAGAAGAACAAAAAGTACAAAATTTTAGATTTTCAAGGAAAAAAATAGAACCTTTTACATTTTGAAGAACAAAAAAGAACTTAGGCTATATTTTAGGGAAGAAAAAAAATATTTAGCCTAAAAAAAATTAACCACTTTACTTTTGGCTATCAAATTATTTTTCATCTCAATTAACAAAGCTGCTATTTTGGCTTTGGAACTCTTCCCTACTTTACCCACAAAATCATAATAATCACATAATTAAAAAATACAAGGGAAAATTAGAGATTGCATAAGCCATAAATCATTTTCAAGAAACAGGGCAATACTAATAACTATTACAAATAATGTGAAAAAATATATATATAATAACGCAAGGAAAATATCTCGATGTGTTATATATATACATTATACATATGTGTGTGTGTGTTACATGTACCATCTTAAAAGCCAGGTAATGATTAATTTAAATATGAATTTGTGTCACTTAAAACCAATCATGTTAGAAACTATCAAGCAATATATCATTAGCATTTTAAACCAATAACAAAATACCAGGCATTAGCAAAAGCAAATATGTGTACGTACATATATAAATACATACGTATGTATGTACATATTATATCATACAAACTTTAGTTCCATTAAAAAAACACCAGAAAACAAAAGAGAAGGGAATTTTAGGTACTGCCATGTTATGTTTTAAGGGCTGCCTTAAGGAGTTTGAAAAGTTAAGTGCAAAATTTTAAGTATTGAACTGAAAACGTATAAATAGTTAAACCTTTATATTTTCCTTGTTGCCTTATAGATAGATAATTGGTGTGTCTGTTCTTATTAGTAATCCAATCCCTCATTTGGTTCTGGTTGATATTGATATCACAAAGAAAAATATAGGAAAAAAAATTAACAGCTTCAAAGCAAACAGCCACACCAATATGAATCTGCTTTAGAGAACAATGTCCACACTGTAACTCTACCTGATTGGGTTGTGGGCAGTCAACCATGAACCCTAGTAAACAACGGACATCATCTGAAGCAAAAGAAGGAGGTGCTGCTCCTACTAGAAGTTCAATAATTACTAAAAGTTCATCAACCAAAGCATTCACTTCACCAACTGGACGCATGGACTCCTTTAGAGAAAAAGTATTCACCGAGTCCTTTTCATGAATTGTCCAATAGCATATTCTGCAGCCATCAAGAAGCATCTGAATAGCATTTGCATCTCGCATTACTGATGACTCTGTGAAAACCATGTCTGCAAGTGATGAGAGAAGCTTCTTTTGTAGTCCATAGTTGCACAAGCTCCAAATTTTGAGATCCAATAGCAGTGTACTGAAAAGATGCACTTTGAGGGCGTGATTAATCTTTTGAAATTGACAAAGGGAGACAATGGCTGCAACAAGTTCCTCATTTCCAACACCATTGCGCTTCCCATCATCAAGAGAAGACAGACTTTGCAAAAGAAAGTTTAAGATTCTAGACAGAACCTCAGGCCCTTTGGTACGACACAACTCTTCATTGTTCCAAGGATGTTGAATAGCCATAGAAATAATTCGGAATATTGGGGAAGCAAGAGTAGCAGTGGCCAGTGAAAAAGGAAAATTCCCTGGTTGTGGATCTAGGCTATCTTTATCAACATCGCTTACTGCCAGTGGCAGCAAAGACATGGGACCGCCATAGGCCAAGGCCCACAACGCCTCCACTGGTCTCATTCGTGTAGCAACATGGACTTGCCCAAGTACCTCAGCTGGTCGTCGGAGCATTCCTGAATCATTAATAATGGGTAATTAAGAAGGAAGACACAAATGCTAGCAAATTATTCAAGGCACAATTCATAAGAGAAATTTCCTATTCTGCTTAGGCTAATTACCTATCAAAAAAAAAATATTCTGCTTAGGCTAATTATATGATTAACTATAAACGCTAAAAGTTTATTTAGATTTATACTCTCGTTATCTTTTAATGATATTTTCATGGACACATAGATCAATGCCCTAAAAAGCGTTCGGCAAAAGCTGGCAACAGATACAAAAGAGAAGAGGAAGCAATTCATTATATGAGTATCAAAATGAATGGAAGGTTAAGACGAAAAGGCGAACACATGTGCAAGAGAGAGAGAAGAGAAGGGAAGTAGTTATTTTGTTACCCCACTTACTGTATTGTTTGAGTACATTGCTAATTTACCAAAAACCAGAAAATTAATTTAAACAAATGCAAGAAAACATTGAGTTAGCCTCACAAGGAAAAGGCATTAAAACAAAAAAATGAATTTCTTCTGTTGACAGGAGAGGGAAATGGAGGATGACAGAGAGCTCTTCCCCGCACCCCACAAACACCATTAGCTTATTTTGAACCAAGTAGCTATCCTTCTCAATCAGGTTCAGATACTTTTCCTTAACTGGAACCTTTTTTTTATAATTCCTTTTGCTTCTGTATAAGTAGAGTTGACCTTCCATATTCCCCAAAAAATAATTGAAAATAATTTATCAAATCAGCCAAAAACAAAGTTATTTTAAGAATGTCCAACTTAACCTTTTTTTTAGTAACATCCAACTTAGCCATTTACATATAATAAATATCAAACCTAGTGAAAAATCTTACTTTTTTCATTGAATGATTTATAGTTATTTATGAGACTCAAGAGTTGACTCAAAAGATTATTGTGTCAGATAAGATAGATTACTGCCTGAATGCACAGGCATCGTTATAAGTAAAATCAACCACAAGAGTAACACATATTACATATCAAACACTTGCTACATAGATATCAAATTGCCCATATTTAATTTAGTGTTATTCAAATATAGTAAATAAGATAGAAATGAGTTAACCTGCAGCACCAGAAGGAGAAGCATCTGGACAGAATCTACCACTTAGCAAACTCGGGTGATAGAGAAGGTAGATAAATCCACCAATTTCTGCATCCAAAAGAGAACTTTCCTCTGCCAAGCTTTGCACATGATCATTTGCCGCTAACCATGGTAGTCCAGCTCCACTACCAAAAGAAGGCAGCACATCTCCTCCTCTAGAAGCCAAACGTGCCATCCTTTCTGGACCAATTGGTTCCTTAAAGATATAAACAGGCCCCATCTCAGCAAACAAAGGGCACTGACGTCGCCGACGTTGTAAACCAGCCATTGTAGGAGGGGGATTTGTCCCAATACAGCAAAATGCAAGTGACTTGGAAATCCGAGGAAACTCAAAAGGACGACTTTCATACAAGGATCCATCAATATACAATCTCAGTTCACTTTCTGCTTTCCCAAGCAGCCCTTGCTTGCATGTATGCTCCAAACCAATAAAGTACCAGCATTGTGGCTTAAATGCATGAGTAAAATGCAAAGAAGCCTTCTTTCCCTTTCCACTGCCACATTCAACCACCAAAAACTGTGCATGAAAGTATGCCTCTATCCCCTGATTATCAGCAGATAAGAAACTGAAGAGCCGAGGCATGTGTGCTGTGCCTTCACCAGCAAGTGCACTAGCAGCGGCAGCAGCTGACATAGCTGACGATTTTCCAGACTTTGCTGCTGCAGCTGCAGCAATAGCAGCAGCAGCAGTGGCTGTATTTAATGTGTCCGCAAAGGATTCAATGTAGATCCACGTTGCAAATGCATAACCATTAGTGAATGGCCAACGACTGTCACCAGGCCCTAGCAAACCAGAGCTTTCACCATCAAACTCAAATGTTTGTGCTGGTCCCTTTGACTCCTTTCCACCCATTGCTTTCTCCAATGCAAGCATTAAGCGAGTAGCCCATACTGTGGTCAGCGTTCTTGTAATGACTTGAAGCCATTTATGCAAATCAATAACACTAAGTGAATGTCCAGCTAAGTATTGGATGCAGTAGCATAAAGGAATTCCATCCCATCTCATTTGCTCTGTTGAACCAACTTCCTGAGCAAAAATCTTCTCTGCTGTGCTTAAAAGAACTCCTAACAAACCAGCCATAGAGCACATTGCTCTATTTCTTGTGCAAGCCCGTAATATAGCAAGCAATCCCCTAACCATTCGTGTCCTAGGGGACATGATAACCTCACTATCACCTGCCCAAGGAAGCCATGGAATAAGTTCACCTGACACTGTGGCAGCCCGAGAATTTAGCATAACACTAGGAGGATTGTTATCCTCGTCCTCTTCGAAACTTTCAACACCGCCCATTGTTGCAAGAAGCGAATCAACTACCAAGAAAGCAATGCTGTCCATTTCATCACCACTTCCAAAATTCTCCTCACCAGTAACAATATTCTTTAGTTTTTCCAAGCTTTCAGGCTTCCCCATAATTGCAGAATCCACTAAATGCAACAACTCTGGAGACACATTTGGCATAACAGGTTTGGGCCTAGGCCTTGGTGGTGAAGAAATGGGAGAATATGCAGCATCTGTATATACAGAAGAATCAAAACTAGTTGACGAGGAAGACTTCTTATGACCTACCTGTCTCTCTCGCCCAGGGCCTGATATGGGGTAATCATGTTTCGTCTCAGCAACTGGAGAAGAATCAATTTCTGCCCCAGACATGCCAGATAATTGAGAGCCATCATGAAACCGATCGGATGAGTGTCTTACATGATCCGAACTCGAAGAGCGATTTGATTCCAAATCACCACCACCCAGAGATTCATCAGCAGACTTCTCCTGATCTTTCAACGATACCTGCTCAAACTGTTCTTCATCCATGACTGCAGTCACAGAATCAACTCCTAGAGGGCCTACGATTGTATTTCCAATCTCAGTGCCAATGCCATTGATAACCCGCTGAGACGATCCTATTTTTTCCTGTACGCCACTGATTAGTTCATTACTATCTGAATTCTTCTCAGAAATTTCCTTAACTTCTTTTACTTCTTCTTCTTCTTCCATATTAGTATTGCTTTTTCAAAAAATAAAAAATAAAACTAGCAAATACTCACTCAAACTATATTCATGCCGAGCTACACTCAAAGATTACAACAAACCATAGTCAAATATCATCATAACCAATTTAAACTAAGCGAATCAAAAACGCTAAACGTGTTATTAATAGAACCTTCACGCTGTTTCAGCTAAAATTTAAAATCCATCTAAATCATTACAGACTCCTAAAAAGAACATGATTAACGAAACAACACATGAAGCAACTGCATGTACATAATGAAGTCTTCGAGAATTGAAAAGCAACTAACTGATCCAACGCCGAAAGAAAACCTAATAGATACTATCTTTGGCCACTGTTAAGGCAAGCCTTCCACTTTTCTAAAACCATAACCAAAAAGCGTAGAATTCAAAATGCGAATACCATAAAATGGAAGAAAATGAATTAAACAAGAAATTCACAGATCTAGCTATATGTAGAGATTAGATAGATATTGAATTATCAAAACAACAATGGATCGTATTGCATTGCATTGCATTGCAGAGTGGATCAACTCAGCAAATGGATCTGACGAATTGGACCGTTACAATGTGAGAAACTTTCATACATTGAATCAGCTCTGATCGGAGCAATTTTTTTTTTTCTTTCAAAAAGCATAAATCAGATTGATAAATTAACGTTAGAAGAAGAAGAAGAAAAAGAAAACGGAAATGGAAGATTGACCAGAAAGGAAAGAGAGGTGAAATTGGTACCTTGGGAAATGGATCCAAACAAGAGATTCAAATCGGGTTCGGGTCCGTGTGTTTAATTCGGCAGCGAGAGAATTTGATTGAAATGGAAAGGGGGGAGAGAGAGAGAGAGAGATTTAAGAATGGGGGAAGAAAGGAGGAGAAAGAGAAGGCGAATTGGGCGCGAGAGAAAGAGAATGAGAATTGGTGGATTTGGCAACTAATAGTAATTATATGCAAAGGCTTGTATGTGGTTGCCCAGTCAAATACTAATCAAATTAACTTAACTTTACTTTAATTTTTAGCTAACATTATGCAAAGGGTAATTACGCCAATTTGTTTCAAGCTTTTAAGTTTCCGTCAGTTGCACTGCAAATCTTTGTTTTCACTTTGCTTGTAAGTGAAGAAGGTTTTGAGTTTTGATTGGAAGATCAAGTCCAACCTTGTCATGGCATTCATTAACTTTCCTTTTTTTTCTTTTCTCTTTTTTTCTTTTTCTTTTTTTTTTTTGGTCTTTTTGGGTTTAAAAATACAATTAGTGAATTGTAATTTCAATCTTCCAAGTTTAAATTTTGTTATTTTAGCCTGTTACTTTTGGTAATGCTATTCTTTTAGTCCTTTTGCCCATTAACACTTGAAAAAACATCGTTAACTCTTTTATAACTATATCGTTTTATTTTTTTAGTATTTAAAAAAATGATTTAAAACAATGTTGTTATAAGAGAGTTAACTGTGGTTTTTCAAACGATGATGGATGAAGTGATTAAAATGATTGCGTTGTCAATGTTAATGGACTAAAATGGTAAAATTTAAACTTAGTGGACTAAATGACAATCCAACAAACTTATAGGGTATAAATTGTATGTTTGCATTTTGTATTGAGTAAGGATTTGCTGCAAAAAAGGTTGCAGCACTTCCTGCATAATGGTATATGTGTCAAAAAATTAGAGTAACACTTGTCAGTTAGTAATTTAACGAATAACGTATGTTAACCTTTTAACTTATTCTCTCAAGCGAAGACAAACTCCTTCTCTCTCTTCAGGGCCCCATAAACGTACTCCTTTCTCTCTCTTCTTCCTCCTTCTCAAATACCCAGCCCCAAAAACCAAATCAAAATAAAAATTTCTCTCTAACTCTTCAAAAATAATTGATTGTTTATGATAATTAATCCCAATGAACGGAGCAAAGGGTCACATTTCATAAGATGCTACCTAAAACCCAAAACCTCCATGGCCAAAAACACAGGTAATCGAAGCTCCATGGCTCCACCACAAACCAACATGGCCAAACCTTCAAGAGCTCACCGACCACCAATGGTGGTCTTCTCCTCTTCCTCTATTTTTATTTTCGGTCTATTTTCCTGTGTATGGCTGAAAAACCTCTACATTTGTTTGGTTGGTTGTGGGTTTGAGAATTTGGTATTTTGTTTGAGGATTTGAAAATTTGAGGTTCTTGTTTTGGGCATGGATTTTTTTTCAAAATTAATCTATTTGTGGATTTTGCGTAGGCCGAAAAAAATGGGTTTTGATTTGGGTTTGTCAGCTGTGATTTGTATGTATGTGAATCTAAGCATGTGTGTACAATTATTTTTGAAGAGAGAGAGAGAGAGAGAGAGAGAGAGAGAGAGATTTGTATTTTGATTTGGTTTTGTGGGAGTGGGTATCTAAGAAGTGAGAAGAACAAAGGAGAAGGAGGAAGGAGTGAGAGAGAGATATTTGTCGTTGCTATAAGGAAATTTATGACATTCAATATGTGAAAGAAAATTCAGCAATGTGGACTCTAGTCTTGAGGAATCTGTTGGTATTTGGATTTGGCACCTCATAATCTAATGCAATCAAGCCTTCTTAACTCAACCTTGGATAACAAGAATCTTTCTGAGCTTCCAAATTTTAAGTTGCTGTGGAAACAACTGGTCACTATGGACTATGGAGGGGACATCTATTTGGAATACATACAACTATACAAGGATGAGTTTGAGAAAGAAAAGAGCATGCTTGGAGGCTCTTTGGGTGACAAAGCAGTAGAAGACCTATGACAGTAGCTGAACATAACAACGTAGGAAGGAGAGAGGAGTGCATTGACAAGGTTTTGAAGAAAGAGAGATTTGATATTAAGAGTTAACGGACGTTATTCATTAAATTGGTAATTGACAGGTGTCACTCTAATTTTTTACATGTATACGATTATGCAAGAAGTGCTTCAAACAAGGTTGCAGCAAATCCTTGCTCTTTTGTATTCTTTTAGTTAAAATTCAATTTAGTCCCCTAAATCTTATTTCCAATGTTAAATGAATTATTGACAAAACAAAATTTTACAACAATTTTACAACATTTTCAAATTAATATTAAAATAAATAAATTGCATCTATGTGTAAAGTGATAGGCTATTTTAGGAATGTTATAAAATTATTGTGAACTTTTGTTGTACTCCTAACTATATTATTGTTAAATTAGTTATTTTTTTGTTAATTTGATCTCTCATTTCAGTTTGGGAATTGTTTATTTCCCGTATTTTATTTGTAGTATTTATCAAAAGATATAATTTTTTGTAACTTTTATATTAAATGTGTTACCAAAAAACTAAAAGCTAGAGTATTTTGACACACACAAAAGAGCTTAGACAAAAAAGCAAAAAAAAAAAAAAAAAAAAAAACTTTTTTCAACAATTCCTAAACACACAATTTATAAATTGAGTAAATATGGTCATTCTGTCCAATTTTGTTAACAAATAACATCGTTTTAGGGTTTAAACATTCTTTTTTAATTAAAAAGCTAATTGAAAACGTTCATTATATGTGTCTTTTAAACATATATTGTTACTAAATGAGTATTGTTTAATCTCAGCAAAAAATAAATAAAAAAGAGTATTGCTTAAAAATAAAATAAAAAGGAATGTTTAAATGTTTTCATATGTTAATGGACTTGCAAAATGATTAAATTGGATCATTTTTACAAAGTGGGGGATTAAATTGACAAAAATTAAACTTGAAGGACTAATTTAACAATTGAAGTTCTTTGAATAAATAAAAATTGAAGCAAAAAATCAAGAACTAAATCGAATTTTCGATTTTTTTTTTAATTTTTTTCCAAATCACCAAAGACGAAAAAATATTTTAGCTTTTAGGATATTTTGAAGGAGGTTCGGAATTCGATGCGTGTAAACATTGGGCTGAAGATATTGCTTTGGGCTATTGGGCATTTAAATTAGGTGGTATCCCAAACCAGGCCATGTTCGCCAGATTGGGTTAAAATAAATAATCGTTTCCGGCCTAACGGGCAATAAGGTCCACCTTAGTTTTATTGACTCAATTTTCTAAGGAGTTCAATGATTTTTCCAATTAAAGCCTTTTGTATCACGTGGGCGCCAAGGTTTTGGTAACTTTCAATGGATGTTCATCTAAAGTATCGAGCGACAAGACCAATCCAATCTAAATCAATCCAACGCAGCACTTCAGGTTGATTTTTTGTGGGTTGGGTTGAAATTTTATTTTTAAGTTTTAGGTTTTAGATTGGGTGAAAGCTTTTTCAACCTATCTCACTAAACATGACCCACCATATATATATATATATATATATAAATTTATATTATTATTATTATTTTAAAAAAATTATTTGACTTCTTATTTTGGGAATTAGTTTTGATGAATTTAAAATTTTAGAATAAAGTTCAGGCATATTACATAAATTGTAATAATTTATTAGAAAATGAAAATTATTGATAAAAGCCCAATTTTTTACAAAGCATGAAACATGTAAGCGCAATCTATCTACTCAACCTAACTCAGAAGTTGGATTAGGTTGAAAAAATCTTCCAAAGAAATTGTGACTTTGAGTCACAATTTTAGTTATTTTTTAGACAGTGTAAAATTGTGTAGAACAATTTGTGTGTAACAAACACGGCCGGCTTTCTTATATACCTCACAACATGTGGGACAAGAAACACAAAGCAAAGTTTGATTTAGGTAAAAAACTCTTGAACATAATGTATGTATCACTTTTTTTGTGAAATAGTTGTGTAGAACAGTTTGTGTGTAACAAACACAGCCTGCTTTCTTATATACCTCACAACATGTGAGACAAGAAACACAAAGCAAAGTTTGAGTTAGGTAAAAACCTCTTGAACATAATGTGCAATACCTGGGAAAAAAAAAAGATTAAAAGGAAGGTTATTTAAGTAAATTTGTTTATGGGGTCAATTTTATAATTAATGTTTCTAAGGGGTTTTCTAGAAAATAAGGTTAAAACCCTAGCTATATATAGTATAATTTAAGTCAGCGTATAGTGACAGATGTTTTGAGAGACGAGACTACCCAAAATACTCAAGTAGAGAAGGTTTGATTGTACAATTGAGGTAAGAGCCTAAGAATATCTTTCTTGTCAAATCTAAGTTTTATTTGAAATTAGAGTATTTTTAATGTAGGTATTTTGGCTAGTTGTGAAACTATATAATTATTCAAGAATTTTAATAATGCAAAAGAAGAAAAGTTTGAATTTATTTTTGGTAAACTAGATGCTGTGATTATTTTATGTTCAGTATCTTAATCTTATCCATGCCTTCTATTGCTTTGAGCAGAGATAAAGGCCTTGTTTGGTATACTATTTTAAACACATATTTTCAGTTTTTAAACAATATTATTCGTATTTTCACACATTTTTTTACCTACACGTTTTCCAAAAAAATTAAAAACAATTGTTTCACACGTACCAAACGGGCCCAAAATCTGCAAAATTTTAAGCTTGGTGGGACAAGTTTCTGCACAATTGGAATAGTACCGATTTGATGAGTTGAGGTATGACAAGTTAAAAAATAAATAAATAAAAAGGTAGATTGTATAGAAGAAGATGAGTCTAGGATGGATCTTCAGGATATTCTATAGTAGTGACAGTATTATGGTCTATTTAGATACAGCTTATTTTGCTGAAAATTGAAAACTGAAAACACTGTAACAAAATAATTTTTAAATGTGTGAATAGTGTTGTGGAACCCATTTTAAATTTTTTTAATAAAGTGGTTGTGGGTCCCATGAATAGTGTATGAACAATACACTTTGTCCCTTAAAACTAAAATGCATGCAGTAGAGAAAAAAAAAAAAAAAAAAACACAAAATGCCAAACGTCAGACGCAAGTTCATCCGGATCCAAACACATACTTAAACTTTGCAAATTTCCATCCTATGATTGGACTTAGTTGGGTTGTTGATGCACAATTTCTTTTATAGACCTTGCTGTCATATAAATTAGCTTTTGCATCATTAAAATAATAATAATGGTTGTTCCGTAAGGCACATAGCCTAGCTTGTACTTGGAGTTGTCAACATCTCAAAAGATGATAATGGTGGCGGGTGGAAAAAAAAAGAAAAGAAACATGTACTTGAAGAGTAGTCCATGCGTTGCTTTTCTTTTACAAGTGACTTTTACCTTTATATAGCTACAACTTATGGCACAACTTGTGCCACAGCCCATGTCGTGAGTTGTAGTTGGTAGAAAAGTATTCCCACATGAACCCACCATCGTCTCTCTACCAATCACAACTTACCACATGAACAATTTGTGGCTCAAATTGCACCACAAGTTGTGACACTAGACTTATTTGTATTCTATAGGTCTTATCCTATGATATTATTAGTGGTAGAAAGTAAAGAATAAATATATGGTGAATATATGGATTTTTGCGTTGAAATAATAGTGAAAAATTATGGGATATTTTTAATAGTCTTTTTTGGCCGGGTACCATTATAAGTTTTTCTTGAATTATTTGCAAGGCCCAATTTGGTAGAGTTGTTAAATAATTCATTTTCAGTTTTAAACAACATTACACACATTTTCACATACTTTTTCACTTACACGTATTTCAAAAAATTATAGATAACGTTACTCAAACTCCTCTACCAAACGAGCCATTGATTATTGAGTATAATGCTTGAAAATTGTTTAAGTGATATCTAAGGATTTTAGAGAAAGTGTTTGAGAGAAGTTTTTTGTGGTGAGCTAGTTGAGGTAAGTAACTTTATCATAATTGAGTTTTATTTTGCTTATATTAATATATTTTTAACTACTAAAAATTATTTATAATTGTTAGAATTTTTATTTCTATTGTATTACTGATTTCAAGTAAAGGATTATTATAAATATATTTTAACACTGAGTATATGATTTTTATATACATGTTTGAATAAGATATATTTTTGTTAGAAACTATGATTTTATATATATAATTATGGACAAACTGACTATTAATTGATTCTGATACCTAGTCAATGGAAGTTATTCATTGGTACTTTGATACCCAAACCAATGGGGCTTATTCATTGGTATTCTAATACCCAACCAATGTGGGTTATTCATTGGCGGTACTTTTATACCCAGCTAATGGGAGTTATTTATTGGTACTCTGATACCTAGTCACGGGAATATAGCGTGACCATAGTCATAAGATTGTTAAGAATAAGAATTACATTTGAATATTTAAATAATTTTGAGTCCTTAAAACTATATATTTGATTTTGGAAATGTTTGAGTATTTGAACTATTTTGAGTCATTAAAACTGCTTATGTATTTTTGGAACCTATTGTAAGTTATAGCTGTTGATATATGGAAAATTAACTACTTTCTAAACTATCTATGATATATTTGTAAGATTAAAGTATGTGATCTATTTGCAACTTATTATTTTAAAACTATGAAACTTCTTTAGTTATTTTTGAAAACCCATAGTATGTCATAACTTTTGAAGACTCATATTACATCTCATTACTTTACAGATCTATTGCGATGAACTTATTAGGATTTTGGTTACTTATTGAGTTGTCAACTCACCTCTTTTTCCCCTGCCGTTTCAAATTGCGAAGAATAATAAGTTTTGAGAACTTTGATATTGTGTTGTGAGCAAGAAAAGAAGCTTGGTGAGTTTGGGATTGGATGGCCTTCTAATAGTTTTATACATATTGGCCAATTGGCATTATGTACATGAGGTTTGGATTTTGTTCCTATTAAATTATTGGAGATCTATTCATAAAGAAATAATTTTGAGGTATTTTGAATTTCTTTGATTTAATTTTTGAGGAAAAATTTTAGTTGTTAAGAAGGTTTTGCACACTTGTCGGGTGCTTACTTTATAAGCATGTGGCAATTGTTACATGCTTATCTTTATAGTTGGGTTCGGGGTGTGACATAATGTATGTATCACTTTATGTGAAATAGCCTCCCCCCCCCCCCCCCCCACCCCCAACCCCCTCGCGCGTCGGGTCAAGAGTAATGTTTATGCTAATGGTGTGCCAAACATTATCCATCAATTCCACATAGAATTTCCTCCAAAATAATTTTCCTTATCACAATCTTTATACCCAAACACCCCCAATCCTCGCCTAACAATATCTAATAAGAAGACAGCAGGGGATTAAAATTGCTTGCTTAGCTCGCCTACTTTAATACAAGAAGACAAGGAGCTAATACATTCAGGTGCTGAACTCAACTTTCTCCCATTCATTCCCTTGTTCCTACTTTCTTCTTTGAAAAGAGATTGTTGTTTATACACCATTTGCAAAAGAAACTCAGAATGTGAATCAAATTTCATGGTTTTCATTATTATCCATCAATGATCATTAACTGGCTGGGCATAGCCTTTTTTTTTTTTTTTTTGCCATGTCCTTAGCCATAAACGGAGCCATGGTTGGACTTAGGGAGCAATAAACCCCCCCCCCCCCCCCATTTTTTTTTAAATATTATTATATATATGGGTACTAATTTTAGCAATTTTATTTTAGAAAATTACACTTTTTCTCCCTTAAAAATATCGTTGATTATTTTAAGAGTATTGTTATAGTCACAATTTTTTCTATAATATTTTTACAAATTGTTAAGGTAGCAATTCTTATTGATTTGCATTTGGGCCCATCACTTACATTATTAGAAAATTGTAAAAAAGTTTGTAATTCAAACATTTTCCGCGTTTTAAAGACTAATTAAAAAATATTTATAAGTCTAAAATCTAAAAAAGAAATATACAAGCCCAAAAAAAATTAGTGCAACAACAAAAATTACTAATAGTAAAACTAAAAAAAAAATAAAAAAAATTAAGCCTAGTCAACAAATTTTATCTAAAACAAACAATTTGACCCTTTAAATTTTTTTTAACAACTAGTAGCTAAACAACTAAGTAGCAACAAAGTAGGAGGCCGAAGTCACTGTACACAACCCATAGCAAAGCTGTCCCTCCTAACTCTTAGTTCTGGCTTCATCTCTATCCTTAGCATTGAGGTGCTCTACATGCCTTGTATGTATTATTTGCCATACGTTTAATGGGATTTAGAAACATAAATATATATTGTAGGAACTAGATTTGAGCATTTCTGCTACTAGAAGAGTGGACTCAAGCCCAACTAGTCCAATACAATAAATTTCTAGAAAGTGGGCCAAAGAATTAGATCTTAATAAGGGATATAACAACTAGGCACAGTTATAGGTTAATTTAAATAACAAGAATATGGGCTTAAAGTATGAAATTCTGTTCTCAGCCCTCATCTGAGCAGCTTGTATTTCTTATTACTTCTTCGGTGCTTGGTTACAAGGACTTCAAAGACCATACAAATGGCTACTGAGTTTCCTTTTCCTCTTTTTCCTAGAAGGATCTCTTACATTGTATACTACCTTTTAGTTGATCTTGGCCCTCTATTTGTTGACAATGCAGGTCACTACTTGAGTGCTTGTCCCATCAGCCGTCTTCCTAAACCTTCTATGAGTTGCAACAACCAAGGTAGCACTGTTCAGGGGTCATTTCCTCATTAATGCGGTCAGAATGCTAGTTGTAGGCATTTAATTCGGAGGTGACAGTTTCTCTGTGAATTGCTCCTCCACCATGCTCCCATAGCTGGTCCATTGTACTCGTCCTTCTTTTTGGAATGCTCTGAGAGGCTGTCTTAGGTGGCATGCCGCTCTTCCCTTCTATGATCTTGGTTGACCGAGGACAAGATCATCCTTGGCGATGTTTCTTGGTAATTTGGGCCTTCTTCATTCTTCCTTGGACATTCCTTCTTCTTCGGCGTGGGCCTTAAGTTCAGTATGAAATGGGCTGGGGTCACCAAATTTTCTGGCCCCACAATAGCCCCTAAAAATCCTACTGTCCAGATCTTCAGACGGAGAAGAGGATTTTGATGTCCTCGGGTCTTTGTTACGGCTTGTCAAGTCTTGTCTTCCGTCAACACCTGAGTCTTTTTACTTGCCCAAGGCACGTTCCTAGCGCTTCGGTATATGGAGCGCGCCCTAATTAAATTTTGGTAGCTTTATGCTCCCCATGTTCAATAGTATGATGGTAATCTAATGGTTGGGATTTCTTTAACTTTATGGGTGGAAAATCCATACGGTTCTTTTTAATTGGAGGTATAAATACCCATTTGAACCGATTTGTCTTTTCACTTTTACACTTAAGAGTTCTTACGCACATATCTTGAATTCGGTCAAATCTCCAACTAAACTCATGTCTCTTTTTTGCATACAAAGCCTGTCTGAGGAGCCTTTTCTCATTTCTGTAAGTCTTCTTCTCCCTCTAATTCACGTTTTCTCTCTTATTTTCGTCCTTCCCTGAGTTCTTTAGCCGTTCCTAGAGATGGGTAGGTTTAAGAAGTTAGTTGAGTTTGAAGAGGCAATGGAGAAGTTCATGGCCGATTATAGGATACCCCATAATGTGGGTTTAAGATATTGTGAAGAAGAGGAGTGGCATTTTAGGAGGCAAGAGGGGGAAGTAGCGATTCCCATAATCGCCTTCCTGGAAGGTGGTATGAGAATCCCTATGGAGCCGGTGATGAGGGACTATCTTAGGCATTTTCGATTAGCTCCCACGTAGTGCACCACCAACATGTTTAGGATCTTGGGTTGTATGGATGCCTTAAATGAAAAAATGGGGTTGAGGTTAACCCACCACGATGTAAATTGGTGCTATAGCCTCCAACACCTAAAGGGTAAGTCCTATTATATGAAGACGAGGGATGATAAAGTTCGTATTATTCAGTGCCTTACTGAGTCCAGCAAGGGGTTGAACAAGGAATTTCTCATCGTGTCCGGGGAGTGGCAAGATAGCCTTCATTGCCCGGCAGTAGAAGGGGAGCCAAGTGGGGTATTTGGAGTAAGAGAGGGTTGATCTTTTATGTTTTCATAGTTTGCATTGTCTGGTTGTTAATATTAATGTGCTTTCTTTTTGCAAATTCACACGCCTTTGAACGACACTTCCATTTGGTCAACTGGGAGGATTTGCAAGCCATCCTCAGGGCAGAGGTCTTTGTGAACGAAGTTGGCAACCAAATCAAAGCCACTCATAAGATTCCCGAGTACGATCCCTTACAGAAATCGTTTTCGGCTCCGAAGTACGTGATCAGAGCCAAAGATCTTCGGCTTCACAAGATCACCGTAACAGAACAAGGGTTCTTGCTTCCCCAAGGATCCCCCATCCCAGAAGGTGTTCTGTTGTCAAGCCCTTCTTCATCCTGTCAGGCTGTGGAGGCTGAGGGAGAAAGTGCAGAGAGAGAAGAGGAAGTTGCTGATTTAGGTTCGTCCGAGGACAAATTTGGTGCCTTTGACCAAGTCAATCCGCCCGAGGACCCTTCTAGTGACTTAGGCGACCCCAACTTGACCGAGGCGGATATCTTATCAGAAGGGGTTTCTTCTCAGGCCGAGATGAGTTTCAAGAGGAAATCTCAAGCCAGCCTGTTCAACCTAATTGAGGGCCAGCCGGGGAAGGATGCGTTGGGAAAGCAATAATCCAAGCTTCCTCCTCCTCCACCTAAGCTTCCTCCTCCTTTACCTAAGTCTCTGCCCGTGCAGACTTGGTCATCCTCTGCTCAGCCAACCCTGACTCCTCGGCTCAAGTTCGCTAATCCAAAGAGAAAAAGGCCCTCCAAAGGCAAAGAGCCAATGGACGGGGGGAGATCTCGCTCTTCCCAAGAGGAAGATGAAGCCCGACAACCTTCCAAGCAGTTGAGAATTGGGCACTAGGGCCAGGAAAAGGAGGTCGCCCTGCAGTCTGAGCCCCAAGCTTGGCTGCCTGCCCCTATGCTCCATGGGGAGCCCTTGATGGATAACGCCTCCCTCAGGGACTTCCGAGGAGGTGAAGGCACTTATGTGGCCAATGCCCTAGAGAGGTCCCTGCTACTCTCTGCCAATATGGCCGAGTTGGGGGACTTGAGGAGGCAGGAGGTTGTCCTTAGTCTCAAGAGGTACCTGGGCATAGTAAAACCTCTAACACTTATGCCTCTACTGATTTCTGTTTCTTGATCTCTAACTTATAGTGTATTTGTTTCGATGGGCAGCCTATTCAGGCCACCTACAGGTTGGAGGAGGATGCTAATAACCAGAGCAGGGTCCTGGATTAAGAGCGCGACAAGCACTTGGATGCCACACGGACTCTTAAGAACTCCGAGGCTAGTCTCAAGAAGGCAAGGGAGGAACTGAAGGAAATGACCAGGGCTAGAGATAGCGCGGTATCCAACCTAGCTGGTGCTCAAAAATAGGTCGAGGTCCAGACAAAACGCTTGCTGGAAGCTGAGAGTCAACTGCAGATCGCTAAAGAGCAGATCACTGATCTGAAGAAGAAGTTGGCTGAGGTAAAGGGGGCTAAAAATGTTGCCGAATGGGCCAGGGATGAAGCCTTAAAGGCTAAGGAGGAGGCTGAATTTGCCAGGACAGAGGCCGAGACCTCTAAAGAGAAAGCCGAGGAGGCGGATTATAACTTGGGAGTGGCTGAAACCCAGGCCCTTATCAAGTCTCAAGTACTTGGGGTATGTAGGCTCTATTGTTCCCAGGTTTGGAATGAAGCCCTCAAACAGGCTGGGGTTGAGGCTTCATCTGACCTCTGGAAGGTGGAGAATGTATACTACCCTCCTTCCATCATGGAGTCTACCCCCTCTAGCTCTGAGGCTGAGGTTGCTCCTGAAGAGGCTGAGGCTGCTCAACCTGAGGCTGCTCTAATGATGACTACTCCTGATGAGCCAGCCGAGGATGGTTAGTTTTCTAGGGTGAAAGAAACAAGCGAAAGCCCGAACCCTAAAGAGCCCCAGAAAACCACAGAGTCTACAGCCAATGCTCAGGCCCTTCAAGCCAAGGAGTCAGCCTTCCTGGTTGAGCCTCTTCAGGCTGTTCCCCCCGAAGCCATCCCTCCGAGCCAAGATCCTCTAGCTTCTGACACAGCTTCTTAGCAACCCTCTACGGACAAGCTGGTCATAAAGCTAAAGAAATAGGCTACCTTTATTACGCTTTTGCCTCATGTTTCTTTCTCTTCTAGTGTACTTTGAACTTCTGTAATGAAGCAAGTTCTTTTTGTAATGGAATGTTCTTATTTCTCTTAATGGTGATGTCCTACTATTCATTATGTTTTCACGCTTTTGCTGACACTTGATTATCCTTGGTAGTGTGCTCTATTCTTTATTAATCGGGCTCACCACGTAAATTTTAATTCAAACTTAAACTGGTAACTGAACATCCTCAACAACGAAATTTGCTTTTCATTAAGAAGGCTACAAAAGAACTTACGTTTATAACGCAGACCTCATATTCTTTAGACTTACAGGTCATGATAGTATGTGTTAACAAACATTGTCCGGGACTTACTGACCTCAAGGGGATATTACAACGTTGATTTTAAAGGAAAAGTAATTGATGTTTTAAGTGATACCTTAGGTGAAATGACCTAGACACACCTTAAAATGCTTTAAGTGAGGCTCATGGATGGGCAAGGCAGATCATCTAAGGAGTCAAGCTCCATCTTGGCTGCTTTTATAACTTAGATGAATATTCAAACTCGTTAATTTCCTCAAAGGTATGGTCAGAGGAGTCATACAATACTCGGAATCTATTTAACGCTCAGAATTTTAATGAAAATAGTTAGTTTCCTTATAGGCCTGAGTTCGAGGACCATGCAAGACCTTGGTTCTGTCTAACACTCAGATTCTTCTTAAAGTAGCCAATTTCCACAAAGGTTTGAGTCCAAGGACTATGCAAAACCTTGATTCTGTCTAGTACTTAGATTTTTCTTGAAGTAGCTAGTTTCCTCACAGGTTTGAGTTTGAGGACCATGCAAGACCTTGGTTCTGTCTAGTACTTAGATTTTTCTTGAAGTAACTAGTTTCTCCATAGGTTTGAGTTCAAGGACTATGCAAGACCTTGATTCTATCTAGCACTTAGATTTTTCTTGAAGTAGCTAGTTTTCTCACAGGTTTGAGTTTGAGGACCATGCAAGACCTTGGTTCTGTCTAGTACTTAGATTTTTCTTAAAGTAACTAGTTTCCCCATAGGTTTGAGTCCGAGGACCATGTAAGACCTTGGTTCTGTCTAGTACTTAGATTTTTCTTGAAATAGCTAGTTTCCCCATAGGTTTGACTCCGAGGACCATGCAAGACCTTGGTTCTGTCTAGTACTTAGATTCTTCTTGAAGTAACTAGTTTCCCCAAAAGTTTGAGTCTGAGGACTATGTAAGACATTGGTTCTGTCTAGCACTTAGATTTTTCTTGAAGTAGCTAGTTTTCCCACAGGTTTGAATTCGAGAACCATGCAAGATCTTAGTTCTGTCTAGTACTTAGATTCTTATTGAAGTAACTAGTTTCTCCAAAAGTTTGAGTCCGAGGGCTATGTAAGACCTTGATTCTGTTTGGTACTTAGATTGTTACCTAAAATACAAGACATATAATCACAATAGACTTAAAATTTGAAACACAGAAATGCTTTTATTAATAATAATACCTTTTCAAGTTATTTACATTCTAGGGATGAGGTACAGTTTTTTCATCTAAGTCTTCTAAGTAGTATGCTTCTATTCCCGTTATTGAAGTAATTCTGTATGGTCCTTCCTAGTTGGGTCCCAGCTTTTCAAAAGATGGGTTCTTGGTAGCACCCACAACTTTCCTCAATACTAGGTCCCCTGGTGCTAGTGGTCTTAGCTTCACATTGGCATCATATTCTTTCTTGAGCTTCTAGTGGTAGTAGGCCAGCTGGATCACTGCCTTTTCTCTTCGTTCATCGATCAGATCCAGGTTCTTTCCCAACAGTTCATCATTACTACTTGGCGTGAAGGAGCTCGTCCTCAATATTGGGAAGCTTGTCTTTAGAGGGATGACAGCCTCTTCCTCATAAGTCATGGCGAAAGGTGTCTCCCCCGTTGACTGTCGTGGCGTAGTCTGATAGGTCCATAAGACGTGTGGCAACTCTTTTACCTACCTTCCTTTGGCGTCATCCAGCCTCTTCTTAAGCCCATTGATTATGACCTTATTGACAGCCTCGGCTTGCCCATTTTCCTGAGGGTAAGCTGGAGTTGAGTACCTGTTTATGATCCCCAACTCGCAACAGTATCTTCTGAGGGCTTTGTTGTCAAATTAGAGTCCATTATTCGAAATGAAGGTGTGAGGGACCTCGAATCGCGTGACAATGTTCCTCCAGATAAATTTCTTAGTATCCACATCTCTGATGTTGGCCAATGGCTTAGCTTTGATCCATTTGGCGAAGTAATCTGTGCCGACCAATAGATATCTCTTATTTCCTACTGCCTTGGGGAAAGGGCCTAAAATATCCAGACCCTACTGGGCAAACAGCCATGGACTGGATAAAGGGTTGAGGACCCCTCCTGGTTGATGAATATTTAGGGCCAACCTTTGACACTGGTCACACTTCCTAACATATTCCAGGGCCTCTTTCTGCATCCCTGGCCACCAATATCCCTGAGTAATGGCTCAGTGCGATAGAGATCTTCCGGGTGAATACACAGTAAATATGGCCCGAAATAGGAGCATTTATACAACTTGTGGTCATCGGACAACCAGAACCGAGGAGTGTTCCTTCGTATTTTCTCAGCCTCTGACTTTTCCTTAGGTAGAACATCGTTTTTTAGAAATCTCACCATAAGGTCCATCCAGCTAGGGCCCACACTTATTTGAAAGATATGAACCACGCCTTTTGTAATCTCATTTGCCCTATCCAGATGCTCGACAATAATAGTCTGAGGCAGGCTCCCTGCCGAGGAGGTGGCAAGTGTGGCCAGTGAGTTTGCATGGGTATTTCCACTTCTGGAGATATATGACAAGCAGAAAAGGTCGAAGTCTGATTGCACACGTTTGACCTGGCTTAGATACCCCTGCATCCTTGTGTCTCTAGCTTCCAACTCTCCCTTTACCTAGCCCACTACCAACCTCGAGTCTGAGAACACTTCTACTGCTTTTCCTCCCATTTTTTGCACCATGGTCATTCCTTGTAATAAGGCCTCGTACTCGGCCTCGTTATTTGTGGCCGGAAACCCAAGTCTCAGAGATTTCTCTATGATGGTTTCCTCAGGAAAAACTAGGACCAGCCCCACTCTGGACCCCCTTTGATTCACTACGCCATCAACATACACCTTCCAACATGGGGGTCCTAGCGTAGAAATTACCCCAACGGATTTTCCATCCATGTTTTGCTTCTCAGCCACTATTTTCATTGGTGATTTAGCAAATTCAGCCACCAAGTCAGCCAGGATTTGGTCCTTTATAGAGGTCTGAGGCATGTATTTGATGTCAAAAGCTCCTAGAATTGTGTTTCAAAGGGCAATCCTTCCAATGTAATCAGCAGACCGAAGCGCAGACTTTAGGGGTAGTTAGGTCAGGACAACCACCATGTAGGCTTGAAAATAATGGGGAAGCTTTTGCATAGCATGGACCACAGCTAGTATGGCTTTCTCCAAAGGTAAGTACCTGACCTTAGCTTCGTGCAGTGACTTACTCACGTAGTAGACTGGCTTTTAAAGGCCATTATCGTCCTATATCAGCACCAAGCTCACAGCATGAGGGGCTACAGCAATATATGCATATAGGATTTTATCGGTCTTAGGACTGGACATGATAGGTGGGCGAGATAGGTACTCCTTGAGTTGCTGGAAGGCCATAACACAGTCCTTGGACCACTCAAATCCTTTCCACTTGTTGATCAGGAGATAGAATGGTCTACATCTATCCACCGACCTGGAAATGAATTGGTTCAAGGCTGTAATCATTTCAGCAAGCTTTTGGACTTCCTTGGCATTTCGCAGCGGTTTAAATCATTGATAGCCTTGATCTGGTCTGGGTTAATTTCAATTCCCTTATGAGTAACCATGTAGCCTAAAAACTTGTCTGATCCTATGCCAAACGAACATTTAGAAGCATTTAGGCGCAACTTGTGCTTCCTCAAGACATCGAAGGTGCCGTCGAGGTCCCCTAAATGCTCGGACACCACTTTGCTCTTCACTACCATATCATCGACATAAATTTTGATGTTCTTGCCCAGCTGTGGCTCAAACATCCTCGTCATCATCCTTTGATAAGTGGACCCTGCGTTCTTTAGACCGAACAACATCACCTTGTAGTGGTAGTTCTCAATGGGTGTTACGAAGGTTGTTTTTTCTTGATCCTCCATGGCTAGTGGTATTTGATGATAGCCTTGAAAGGCATCTAAGAAACTCATTCGAGGATGGCCCGCAGTTGCATCCACCAGCTGGTCTATCCGAGGCATGGGGAATGAGTCCTTAGGACATGCCTTATTCAGGTTTGTGAAGTCTACACAGACCCGCCATTTTCCACTTTTCTTCTTGACCACCACGGTGTTGGCCAATCATTCGAGGTAAAAAAACCTCTTTGATGGCTCCTGCACACTTAAGCTTCTTCACCTCGTCTCTAATCGCATCGGCATGCTCTTTCGATGGGCGCCGATGTGGCTGCTTCTTAGGAGTTATGGATGGGTTGACATTAAGATGGTGACAGATGAAGGCTGGATCGATCCCTGGAGCATCATAAGCATCTTATGCAAACACGTCTATATTTCTTTTGAGAAACCTAATCAACTTTTCCTTCTCTTGAAGAGGCAGCTGAGCTCTGACCTGAAAGAACTTCTTTGGGTCATCACCAATGACAACATTTTCTAGATTTTCACATTTTGCCCTATAAGCAGCGTTATCAGGAGGCAACACCGGGGCCTTTGATTGCTATAAGTCCTTTTCAGCAGAGGCCGAGGACTTCACATCGAGATGATGTGAAATGGCAGACACCATACACTGCCTCGCTATGGATTGGCAACCACGGACCTCGAGGACCTGATCCCCAGACAGGAATTTCACTTTCTGTTGCAAGGAGGAGGCGACAGCCCCCAAGGTATGGAGTCAGGGCCTATCGACAATAGCTGTATATGGAGAGTAGGTGTCCATTACGATAAAGTTCACCTCCACTATCTCTAGGCCGGTCTAGATGGGTAGCCTAATCATGCCCTTTGGAATAACAAGCTTCCCATCGAAGCTTATCAAATGAGAGCTATAAGGCGTCAAATCTTCCAGTTTTAACCTTAGCCCTTTATAGAGGTCGGGGTACATAACTGCGACCCTCCTGCCATCGTCCACCATCACCTTTTTTACATCATAGTCCCCGATTTTGAGAGTGATCACCAGCGCATCATCATGAGGTTGGGTGGTTCCAATCTTGTCTTCTTCTGAAAAGCTCAGGATTGGGTGAGACTTCATTCTGACCCTCTTCGGCTCTGGTTGGGACTCCTCGCCAGGTAGTTGAGCCACAGATATCACTCGTGATGGGCGTGTGCCTATTCTTCCTGGTAAGGGTAAGATTACATTGATCGTCCCTACAGGTGGCCCTAGGGCAGTATCTCTTTGGGGTTCCTGATGGGTCTGGCCCTAATGACCATTGGAGTGATGTAGAAGGTGCTTCAGCTTTCCTTCTTGGACCAGCTAGTCTAGATAGTTCTAAAGGTTCCTATAGCTTTCTATGATATATCCGTGGTTTTAGCGGTATTGGTAATAAAAGTTTTGATTGCGCCTCGTAGGCTCTCCGGCCATCTTATTCGGCCATTTGAAGTATGGCTTGTTCTTGATTTTCTCCAACACACGGTGTACTGATTCTCTGAATATGGCATTGACAGCCTGTGTGCTGGTTGCTCCAGATTGTCCTACGAAATCTCTCATCAGGCAGTTGCTATTATATCAGTCCGACTTGAAATCCCTCCTCTCTTGAGGGATACTCGTGGGCTCTCCTGCCATCTTATTCGACCATTTGAAGTATGGCTCGTTCTTGATTTTTTCCAACACATGGTGTATTGGTTCTCAGAATACGACATTAACAGCCTATGTGCTGGCTGCTCCGGATTGTCCTACGAAATCTCTCCTCAGGCGATTGCTATTATATCGGTTCGACTTGAAATCCCTCATCTCTTGAGGGATAGCCTTCTCTTTTCCCTTGCCTTGCAGCTAGTCCTCCTCTACTTATTTATACTTATTGATCTGATCTATCAATTGGCACACACTGGTGTCAGGCTTGCCAGTCAGAGACTTCCTTAAGCCGTGTTTGGCGAGGAGACTATTTTTGAAGGTGTTGATGGCGACATCGTCAAAATTGCCATCCATTTCATTATACATCTCCCAATATCTGTCCGAGTAGTCTTTTAGGGTTTCCCCATCGTGCATGGACAAAGACAGTAACGCACTTAAGGGCCGAGGAGCTTTACTATTTGTAATGAAACGGGAACCAAAGGCTTAGGTTAGCTGCCTATACGAATCTATGGAATTCGTCTTTAAGCCATTGAACCACCTCATCGCCATCGATCCTAAGCTAGATGGGAAAACCTTACACATCAGTGCCTCGTCTTTAGAGTGGACGACCATCCTTTGGTTAAACTGGCTCACATGCTCCACGGGGTCTGTTTTGCTGTTATAAATGGTGAAGGTTAGTTGCTGGAACCGTTGAGGAAGCGTAGCCCTTTCTATGTGGCATGTGAAGGGTGACTTGGAGAGTTAATCCAGTGCCCTACTCATGACATCACTACCTAAGCCCCTAGGGGACGGGCTTTTACGTTTACGCCTCCAATAGTGCTCTTCTTCGTGAGAGAATGTCTCACTTGGAGGAGTTCTTGATCTTTGCCTATAGTCATCATTGCTTTCATCATCGGAGGGCATGTCAGGGTTAGAATGAGGCCGACTTCGTTGTGCATGGCCCAACTTTCTCTTCAAGTCTTCTATCTCTCATTGCATGGCCAGATTATCATTCTGTCTCTGGGATAAGTGGCTCCTAACTTCTTCTTGTTGCATGACCTGGTCGTCATTTTGTCTCTGGAGTACGTGGCTCCTAACTTCTTCTTGTTGCATGGCCCGGTTGTCTTTTTGTCTCTGGAGTACGTGGCTACCCACACGAGAGTGGCTTCTGCTGGTTTGAGTGGTGTGCGCACTTCCCTCTTGAAACCTTCCATTCTTTTCATTTCGAGCGTGCTTTGGGTTGGGAAAGTTACCCTGTTGCTGGGATCCAACTGGTTTAGGCTGATGGGGGCCTTCTTGATGAGGGCCTGATCCTACCATGCTTGATTGCTGCCCTTACTAACACACAAGTTCTTCTCACAAACAGCGTCAATTGTAGGGATTGGGTTTGAGCACTTCTGCTACTGTAAGAGTGGACTCAAGCCCAACCAGCCCAATACAATAAATTTCTAGAGAGTGGGCCAAAGAACTAGGTCTTAATAAGGGATATAACAACTAGGCACGATTATGGGTTGATTTGAATAACAAGAACATGGGCTTAAAGTATGAAATTCTGTTCTTGGCCCTCATCTGGGGAGCTTGCAGTTCTTATTACTTCTTCGATGCTTGGTTACAAGGACTTCAAAGACCATAAAAATGGCTACTGAGTTTCCTTTTACTCTTTTTCCTGATCTTCCTTCTTGGAGGATCTCTTACATTATATACTCCCTTTTAGTTGATCTTGACCCTCCATTTGTTGACAATGCAGGTCACTACTCAAGTGCTTGTCCCATCAGCCGTCTTCCCAAACCTTTTGTGAGTTGCAACAACCAAGGTAGCACTGTTCATGGGTCATTTCCTTATTAATGCGGCCAGAACGCTAGTTGTGGGCATTTAATGCAAATGTGACAGTTTCTCTGTGAATTGCTCCTCCACCATGCTCTCATAACTAGTCCATTATACTCGTCATTCTTTTTGGAATGCTCTGGAAGGCTGCCTTTGGTGGCGTGCTGCTCTTCCCTTCTATGATCTTGGTTGACCGAGGACAGGATCGTCCTCGGCAATGTTCCTCGGCAATTTGGGCCTTCTTCGTTTGTCCTCGGACATTGCTTCTTCCTTGGCGTGGGCCTTGGGCTCAGTATGAAATGGGTTGAGGTCGCCAAATTCTCTAGCCCCATATATATATATATATATTTTTTTTTTTTATGGGGATGAACTTACGAAAATTTCACATTACTAACCTTTTGAGAATGGGAAATGTTTCATTTTTCCCATTTCTTCCCACTACACTGCACCGTATGCAGCTAAAATTTTGAAATGAAAAAGTTTTACTGCTCTAAAAATAGAAAGTATCAAATACTATGAAACAATTGTTACTCGGTTACACACAAAAACTCTCAATTAAAGAGAGTTTTATTGATACTTATAACATGACACATACTTTGCTACATGCTCCACTCTTCATTATTCACTCTTTGATTTTTTATTTCCTTACACTTGCATTTGCTTTCTAGCTTATGTACTTATTTGATTTATTTCTTTCTGAAAATGTTTACGCACTTAGAGCACTATCATCAAACGTGTTGAATGCTAAATTTTTAGCATTTAGCACACTAAATACAAAATATTACATTCATGGGATGTGTCAAATTTGGCCTTTGCTTTGGTATCGATCTAATAATAGAATAGTATGTACAAGTAAGCTATCAATATTTTGGAATTTTTTATTCATACATTTTCTCTCATTTCTGTTGACCGGTTGAGCATTACTGAAATTTGCTCTCGTGTGACGTTGGGACTTGGGAAACAAAAAGAAATAATAATAAAAAAATTAAAAAAAATAATATTTAAATAAAATATAAAATAATAGAAAATAGGATATAAAGTGTATTCTAAACTCTAAAGTGTTAAAATTTAAAATAGAAAAAATAAATTTTTTTTTTATGTTTAAAAATAAATTTTTTTTAGAAAAGCTAAAAATGCTCAGATTATTCACGTATTGGATACACTTTTTTTTTTTTTTTTGATAAGATTTTTTGGATACACGTTAAGATATCGCATACGGAGAATGAAAAACAAACCTATATACTGCACAAAGCAGAAGAAACAGAATGCATTAAAAGCCTATGACCTACCCACATGAAAATGTTTCATACGTGGAAGAAGAAAAGCCAGGGAGTTTCTCAAAAAAAAAACAAAAAAAGCCTAGGAAAGCGGGCCGGCCCTAGGCCCCTAACATAAGAAAGGCCCTTAGAATAAAAAACATTAGAAAGGCCTTAAATATGGGGCCACTTGTATTCTTTTTTTAATTAAAAAAATATACGTGAGTGTTGTACATTTTTTTTTTTTTCACTCTTAAAGAAGAACTAAAAAACTAAAGTCATGTTAGCATATTTCAAGTATTACTTCAAAACTCGTAAGTTATATAAATTGATATTTTACCAATTACAAAAAAGAAATTAATATTCATTTTTTTATTACTGTGTCATTTCATTATCACATCAATTTATAAATTTTTTTTATTAAAATTTATAATGACTTTTAACATTTTTTCCAAAAATATAATAAATTAATAGAAATCCAATCCAACCACCATTAAGTGAATGAAAAAAATGATAAAACTATCACAAATTTTATAGCAAAAAACTTACAAAAAGATGCAACAAGAATATGATTGATGTTTCTTAAAAAATATAATTAAAAAATATTTTAATAATTTATTTTTTATTGGTGATACTTCAGCTTATAAAACCCATATAGCTGTATCACTAGCTCACTATGGGTGAATTGGAGATATGTGTGGATGAAAAAATATATAGAAATATGTGTAATATTATTTAAAAACTAAAAATATGTGTTTAAACACATGTACTAAATGACCCTTAAAAAGTAAGAATTAATAATACATTTAAAATTAAAAAAATTATAATATAAAAAACAAACTAAATATTATTTAAGTGATACTTAAATATAAAAAAAGTCTTTTAAAAACTTTTACCTTAGGCCTCAAACTACCTTAGCAAGCCTTGAAAGCAACTTGCAAGCATGACTATCTTTGTGCAATATTTCTAACCGTGTGTCCTTTTTTTTTTGGTGAGAAAATAGTGTGTCCGCTTTTCTGTTTCTTTTTTTTTTTTTTAATAAGAAAAAAAATGCTACCGTTAATTTTAATGGTTAAACATTTGGGACATTTTCTACCTTTGCCATTCATTAAAAAAAGTTTTTCATTTAGTTTTTGTATGTTAGCATATTTCAAGTGGTAATGTATGTTAAGGCATATCAAAGTGGTATAATTTGGCCCAACTGAATTTTTTTTTTTTTCCCGATTCCGCCACCGTATATACAAGATATTAATGATGAAAACATTATAAAAAACAAGGGAAAATGTTTTCAACATCATTTCTTTGATAGCAGACAAAACCAAAACACGTGATTTTCACTTAACACGTTTTTCTTAAAAGGAAAATATTTGACGTGACGACAGAAATATCAATTGCTTTCTCACTTCTCAAAAAGGTCCTCGAAGATGAAAGACTTCTAAAGGAGTCACATCACATGTATAGTTGCACGCTTAAAAAGACATAAACATCTGGCTAATGCCATTTGACTATGGAGGGAGGGGAGAGAGGAATAGCATAATATAGTGGAGTAGAATTAATCAAAAATTAATCGGAAATTGGTAAGTCCCTTTGTGATTGTTTTGCAGCCTGCAAATATTGAGAAATTATTACTAAATGAAACACACAGTGTAGTTCATGTCTCAATTCCAAAATGGCAACAATCACAAGTCTGATTCTCAGCTTCAAGAATCAAAGGACTATGAGCTGTTTGGTATGGTAGTTTAAGCAATACTTTTTAATTTTTAAACAACATTATACGTATTTTTACAAACTTTTTTACATACATATATTTTCAAAAAATACAAAAAACATTATTAGAATAATGTTACCAAACAGCCCTTAAGTTACCAGATCCAAGCATGGCAAATTGCCTTCCAATGCTGTGCCCAAGTGCTAAATTTGTTCTCTGGATTTACTTTGGAACCTTCCAATGTCATGATGCAAATCTGTTATTGTATAATGATATAGAACCAAACTTCCACTAGTGGATGCATGCTACGATGACACGTGTTCCTTTTTCAAAGTATATATACTACAATGACATTTTAACAACTTCCTATATTTAATTGGTATTATATAGACAAACAATGTCATATTTTAAAAATTTATTTGTCCACGTCAATATGTTAGCCATGACACTAGACATTTGACATATAATTTAAAACTTTGAATTAAGTAAATGCATTTCTTTATTATGGTATTTATGTTCATAGTTAAATTCTTATTTCATAACCATTCTCCATCTGGATGCTATTCAATTATTAATGTTTCTAAAAGAAAACTTCTCCTAATATTTTTGTTCCAATAATTTAATTATAAAGTAACCCAAAATTCTTTGTTTTTCCAATTTTTTTTGTTACTTTACTTTAAAACAGTACACACACAAACACACACACACACATATTTATTTAAGAGATAGTTTCAACATATGATTCCTACTCATGATGATTATTTTTTATCATAAAACCAAGACACCAATTAGTTTTTGATATTAGTAAGGATTAAACCTCAAATATCTTATTCAATGACAAGAGACTTTACTAGTTGAGTTAATTAGAAAACCCACTTAAAACTGTACATATGGTAAAAACTTCTATATGAAAATTTCCGAGCTTCTTATTTTGGGCTCATAATTAAGAGAAAAAAAAAAAAAAACCCAAAAGTTTTTTTTTTTTTTTTTTAAATTCCCACTTTTTCATTACATTAACACTTTCTTCACCTTGTTTCAAAAAAAAAAAAAACTCTTTCTTTACCTTTACTACTGCGCACTATTTGCGTGATGGTTACTCCATAAGTATAAGTGCACCATTTGCGTGATGGTTACTCCATAAGTATAAGTGCTTGTGGCGTCTAGGGGGCAAAAGTCAAGTCTCTAAGAAGGAACTTCATATATATACACTTAGAGTAGACTAGAGTAGAATTCTATCTTAGATTAAAAAAACGTTTTGTTTACATTTTCTTTGATTTCCATTGAGCTATTACCTATTAGTTTTCCTTAAAAAAATGATAGTGTTTAATAGTAAATTATAACAAATCAAATACACATTATATATATATACATATATATTTATAATTATATAGGATTGAGTTTAAGTTATACCTGATATAACTCTAAGTAATGTTACACCACTCAATATTTTTTAATTAGATGTAAATTTTGACAAATCTACCATTAGATTACATTATCTTCGTATATTCTTCATGCTTGCAAAATTTCAAGGTAGTCAAAGATTAATAGCCATGTTATCAATCAATTTTTTAAATTTAAGTTTTTGTAGTTTAAAATAATACATAAAAGATGAGTTTATTGATTAAATGGTAAATAACATCCAATTGACATAAAAGTTGGTATGATTGTTAAGAACATATAGAACATGTAATTCAACAGTGAGATTTTCAAAATATGAATTCTATAACAAGTTATTGGATGGTGTAATATTACTTAAAGTTATATTAGGTGTAACCTAAACCCAACCCATATATATATATATATATATAAAGAAAAATATGATTATAAATTTATGTCACTTTTAATTAAACATTAACTTTTCTAAAATAATAAATAAATTAGACATTAACTAATTGGAATAGTGACAGACGGTAATTATATCAGATGCATAATGCCTAATAATTACCACACACACAAAAATAAATAAAAAAAGTTTGGTGGTAGTGGTACATATAAATTTTTTTTTTTTTTTTTTAAGAAGAAGGTGGTACATATAAGTAAAATAATAATTCAAAAGGAAAGAATTGTCATTAACCTAATACATATGAACATTAATTAATAAGATAATCTTAAATTACTCAAAAATAAACGACTAAATAAGAATAGTGTAAAGGAACAATTAAAAAAGTTTCCAAATATATTCCGTTGACATTCACCTAATAATATATGTACATTTTGTAAAAATATATATATATATATATATTATATTCTTTTGAGAGATAACTACAATATGCTACTAAGTACTAATTTTGCAACTCAAACTTTTTTCCTGCTAGACCCTAAACACTTTATGCATGGAGATGTTTCAATTTAGCTACAAGGCCCTTGGCATATATATGTCTTTTTTTTTTTTTTTTTTTTTTATACAAGATAGAATTTTTACTCTAGCCTAATTTAAGTGTATATGTGTGTAAAACTTCCTCCTGAAGACTAGAACCCCGACCCTTGCCCTTCACACCTCATAAGTGCTTATACTTGTAGAGTGACCACCGTACCAAGGGTACGCGGTGGTGACATATATATATATATATATATGTGTGTGTGTGTGTGTGTTTAAATGTGCATTGTTAGTGTGTGTGTGTGTTTTTTTTTTCTTGGGAATTGCATGGTTGGCTTTGATGCATTAAATATTTAACACTTTGTTTCTTTAAAAAAAATTAACAATTAAAAAAAAAAAATTGTAATCCTACCAACCTCTTCAGTATTCAAGATTATAACGGCTCAAATCCAAATCGCCTATAAATCCACTCTTATCAATTTTTAAAATTATATTGATCTTCCTATCCTATCAAAAAAAAAAAAAATTATATTGATCCTTTCTATTTCTTTCACTCCACTTTAGATGCAAACTTTTCTTTTTCCTAATTTCTTATATGTATCGATGTGTGGCAAACTTGAAGGCATATGCAACAATTCACTCTCTTTTTAATTTAGTTTGCAATACAATTTCTACTTTGACTTTTGTATATTTAGTTTCAAGATTAAGGCCACATGGTGATCTTCTCACAACATGTTTTATGTTTTATTTCTGGAAGGATTATGATACCTTTAAACAAGATTGACATCATCAACGTGTTAACCATGTCACCATGAAGAAAAATTCATCTAAAAGAGTACATCCGGATTGTTCCAATCAATGGTTATGATTTTTGGTTTTTGAGTTTGTTTATTATTAAGTATAACTGGTGGTGGTGCATTAAAAGAGTGACAAACTGACAATGGTTGTTGGATTCTTGCATTCACTGAAAAATGCTGAGGCTGATGGTGATGGTGATGGTGATGATTCCTGTCCCTTATGTAGTTGTGGCCCGTTCATTGAATTGTCGCATGATTTTGAGAAACCGCGTGTTTCATACACACAATTGAGTCCTTTCTTATAGTACTCGCAAAATACAAAGTGGAGTACCCATAAAAAAAAAAAAAAAATACTAAGTGGAGTAACACAATAAGCAAATTTGAGTTTAATGGACCACCAAGCATTTTGGATAATACTTCCTATCGTGTGGGCATGCATTGCTGTGCTCACCTCCGCTCTAGGAGGCCGGAAGTCTGGCTCATCCACACTTCCCCCAGGCCCCCACCCTTTTCCAATCATCGGAAACATCTTGGAGCTGGGCAACAAACCCCATCAAGCTGTTGCAAAGCTCTCCAAAACCTATGGACCCCTTATGACTCTCAAGCTTGGGAGCATAACAACCATAGTCATTTCCTCTCCAGACATAGCCAAAGAAGCACTCCAAAAAAAGGACCAAGCCTTCTCCAGCCGAACTATCCCGGATACCGGCCGAGTAGCTGACCACCACAAAGTTTCAATGGTGTGGTTGCCCGCATTGACTCGTTGGAGGAACCTCAGGAAAGTTTCTGCCACGAAAATATTTGCTCCACAACAACTCGATGCCACACAAGCCCTTCGACAAAAAAAGGTGAAAGAATTACTTGACCATGTTAATCAATGTTGCAGCAATGGTGGGGAAGTGGTTGATATTGGTCAAGCAGCCTTCATTACAGTACTTAATTCCATATCAAATACTTTTTTTTCCATTGACTTAGCACAGTATAGTTCAAGTGCATTGTCCCGAGAGTTCCAGGAGCTTATATATGGTGTCATGGAAGTAGCTGGAAAGCCTAATATTGCAGACTATTTCCCAGTACTTCGTTTAGTTGATCCACAAGGTGCACGGCGAAGGGCCACCATTTATTATGAAAAACTGATGGGGATTTTCGATGGCATCATCAAGGAACGAGTGCAATTAAGAGCTTCATCAGAGGGTTCTATGGCAAGCAACGATGTACTAGATTCCTTTCTCAATTTCGCTGAAGAAGATGGATCGCAATTTAGCTTCCACGATTTCAAACATTTGCTTCTGGTAATTGACTACCTTTCTTAAGTATGCTTCCGAATACATAATTATATCTTTTCTTTGATTTTCTTTTTAGGTAACTTAAGAAGTAGAAGGGCAGGATGAAGCTCATAATAAGCTTTCTAATTAAGCTCATCTTAAGGTTATAAATACAATTTAGTCGTTTCTTAAATGAGAGAAAATGATTCCTATATTTCTTCATGTAGTCATGGGAATCTAACACTCAGTAGCCTAGCTAGCTCATCATATTTATCAACTTCAAGATCATCATCATTTTCGAAAATTAGTAACTATATTGTAGCACTAATTCGAGCAAGAATATTTGGAAAGTGGGAAAAAAGGAGAATATTGTCCAAAGAAGGACAAAAATATATGAGTAGATTGTTCAGTAGTTTTGTTGGAGTCACGTAATTCCTACTCTTTGTTAGCACTAACCTTTAGCAGCAAAGCAAACGCAAGGGCGTTACTTTTTGCTTTCATTAATAAACTTGGGCAGAGTGCTCTGTATAACTCTAGCTCTCACACTCTTTTGTGTTAGGATTTATTTATTGCAGGGATCGACACAACATCAAGCACAGTTGAGTGGGCACTGGCAGAGTTAATAAATAACCCTGAAAAAATGGTTAAAGCCCAAGACGAGCTTGAAGAAGTCCTTGGCAAGGATCGGCTAATTCAAGAAGTAGACATCTCAAAGTTTCCCTTTCTGCAAGCAATAGTGAAAGAAACACTTCGTTTGCACCCACCTGCACCTTTTCTAGTTCCTCACAAGGCTGAGACTGAAGTAGAAATGTGTGGCTTTACTGTGCCCAAAAATGCACAAATACTAGTAAACGTGTGGGCAATGGGACGAGACTCAAGCATATGGACAAACCCAGATTTGTTTATGCCTGAAAGGTTTTTAGAACAAGACATTGACTTTAAAGGCCAATATTTCGAGTTGATTCCCTTTGGAGCTGGAAGAAGAATTTGCCCTGGATTACCGTTAGCTAACCGGATGGTGCACTTGATGTTGGCATCTCTTGTACATTTCTTTAATTGGAAGCTTGCAGATGAGATGAATCCAGAAAATATGGATATGAGTGAGAGTGAGACCTTTGGACTCACCTTACACAGGGCCAAGCCTCTCCGGGCTATTCCAATCAGGGTGTAACTTCAGTTACTTCTGTTCTTTAGGCCCGTATATGTATGTGTGAGTAGAATTGTTTAACGTTGGGATTTTCCACGAGCATTATCGTTCACCTTTGGCAGTAATCTTCTTGAATCTTCATGCTGTGTTACAATAAATTTAAAAATAATATAATAATTACTGAGAAACAAGGTGGACATGGAGCTATGTTTATTCCATTAATGTCAATATTCTTAGATGCATCTGTGTTTTTTATATTAACTAGCACGGTTTTGGTCCAGTTCTGTTCGTTGGGTCTATTTTGGTTCAAATCGGCCCATCAGGTCTATTTCTATCTGTTAGGTCTACTTTGGTCCATTTTGGTCTATTTAGTCCAATTCATTTTGTTTGGCCCACTTTGGCCCATTGTGTCTATTTTAGTTCATTTTGATTCAATTTGGTCCATTCGGTCCACTTTGATACTATTCAGTCTTTTCACTCCAATTCATTCCATTCGTTCCAATTTGGTCTACTTCGGACTATTTGGTGCACTTACTTAAAAATGGAAAAAAAAAAAAAAATTTTGGGTTGAGAGTAAGGGTGTCCGTGGTTCGGTGGTGTGGTTTTGGGCTATTTTTAGTATTGCACTTTGCGGTACAGTTTAGCTAAAATCATCACTGCACCGCACCTCAATTTTGCAATTACATATGTGGTGCGATGCAATGTATAAGATGTGATATGATCGGTTTTGAGCTAGAATATTTTTCTAGATTTCATAGCCAATTGACAGTTTACTACTAATAACCATGACAGTATGTTTCAAAAAATATATACAACATGTGTAAATATATATATATATATATATATATATATATATAAAACCATTACAAATTGACAGTAATCTAAAAGTACCACAAATATATGTAAAATAATAATAATAATAATAATAATAATAATAATAATAACTAGCCTCTGAGCACGCACATGAGGCTCTTCTATTTTTTTGGCAAAAAATTAATAATTTATATCAATTATAATTTGGGATTACTACATTTTTCAATCGCAATAAATCTAGGAGTGTGATGAGTATTATGCATTTGTGGTGTGATGAATATTATACGTTTCATCACACCCCTAAATTTTTTTGTAATTGAAAAATGTAGTAATTCTAAATTATAATTTGTGCAAATTAAAAAAAATTTCCCAAAAAAATAGAAGAGCCTCTGAGCACAAGTGTGAGCGCGTGCTCAGAGGCTAGTTCTTTTTAATCGAAAAAGGCTTTCATGTTATCAATTTATTTTTCTTAATAATTTTTTTAATGGGAGTTATTTATGAAGTTATTTATAATTTTTTTTTATACAAGATAGAATTCCACTCTAGCCTAATCTAAGTGTATATATGTGTGAAACTCCCTCCTAGAGAGTTGAACCCCGGCCCTTACCCCCCACACTCCACAAGTACTTATACTTGTGGAGTGACCATCGCACCAAGGGTGTGTGATGGTTTATTAATAATCTTAAAAGATAGTCACTTAGTAAAAAAATACAAAAAATAACTAAAATAAATACATTTGTGTAGTACTTTGGTTTTGGATATATAAATTTGTGTATTTTTCGTTGTACATATAGTTTTTTGTTTGATTTAATTTGTATAGAAATTTATTTAATTGTTAGGTTGGATTAAAATTAATTGGTAGCTGATTTTGAGTATAATATATAATTTTCAATGTCTGTCATACCCTCGTATTTAATTTTCACAAAGCTGGAAATAGGATTAAGGCTCAATTGAAATTAAAGAAAATTTAAATAGTATTAATTTATTGAAACACCAAGAATACCGTTTGATAAGACCACCTATTCTCTAAGTTTAATGTCAAGCGATATAATTTATTTGGTGCATCTATTATTTTTTTGAACCCAAGCCCAAAAGTTTAATGAATGAAAATTATTCCTTTTGGATTGTGGACTTCGTAATGACATAAAAAGATATACTGGTCATAGAGTATTACAATTATCATTTTTTTTTTTTAAATTAGAGTTATCAAAATATTTATTTATTTTTAAACCCTAAAAGGCAGCCACTTAGTCCTAAAAGGTAGCTAAAGTCTTTTGGTTAGTGCACATCCATAACAAAATTTTCAAATGCTAAAGACTCTCACGTTGTATACTCAGAATTTTTTAAAATTAAATTTTCATAAATGGTAGTTATTTAATCCTAAAAGATAGGCACTTAGTACACATCCATAACCACGTTCCAATTCTGGATGAATTCTTCCACGATTCTTATGTTTCTCATCACATGCACGCTCAGCTTTACTTGGAAACAATTATTATTATTTATTTGGATAGGGGAAACAATTTCTTTAATACTAAACACTTGACATTGTAGACAATCATCCATTTTTTAAAGAACAATTTTTAATAATAAAAAAAAAGAAAAATATATATGATAAGTAATTTTTATTATTCCAGTACTATCATAATTAATCTCTTTCATTAAGCTAAGACACAAATTTTTCACATTAAAAAAAAAAAATAGTCTCCGAGCATAGACTCTTCTATTATTTTGGGAAAAAGTTAATAATTTGAATTCATTATAATTTGGAATTACTACATTTTTTAGTCACAAAATACCTAGAGGTGTAATGAAAAAATAAATATCTAAGGGTGTGATGAGTGTTATGCGTCGTAGATGAAATATTTATTTTACCACACCCCTAGGTATTTTGTGATTGGAAAATGTAGTAATTCCAAATTATAATGAATTCAAATTATTAACTTTTACAAAAAAAATAAAATAAATAGAAAAGCATCTGAGAATGCGCTCTAGTATATAATTATTTATTTCTATCTTTGTTCATCAAAGTCCACACAATTTATTAATAATATTTCATATTAATATTATAAATCCATACTTTATTTAATATCTTAATTTCTAACTAAAACCGTAAAACGTTAGAAATCGACTCCCTTTGCATAAATTCCCAAAATTATTGACTACCCCGATATCTCATGCACAAAAATTCTAAATGGGCGCTTTTTTTTTTTTTTTTTTTTTTCTTATAATCATTATTAGTATTTATTGTTTTTAACTACAAAATACTTGTAGAAAGAAAGTAATTAGGAAATGGCAGGATAGTATTAGAAGATTAACTCTATGACAGTTAATAACATGTTACCTCTCATGATAAAAAACAGTTTAGAAAAAACATTTTCTAACTTTACAAACACTGATACACAGAGATAACACACCGAAAACAAATCAAAGAAAATCACGCAGATAGTAAGAGGTGGATCGCGAGAGTTAGAGTTCGAAGTCCGGATTCGATTGACGACATGCTTGCCCAAGCTTAGAGCGACCGCTCAGCTATTTAAATTGGTTGCCATACCATGATGCACTGACAAAGGCAAAAACAGTACTGAAACTTTGTGACAAAGAGTGTGTGTGTGTTTCGCATTTGTGTGCATGACTAAAGAGTGCTGGTAATGTTGTTTTAGTAACATTATTTAAGTTTTTTGAAAATATGTGTAAGTGAAAAAATATTGTGCAAATATTTGTTGTGTTATTTAAACAATGAAAAATTTTCGTTGTTTAAATACCCCTACCAATCACCCCCTAAAATGTGGGTGCAAGGATTTTTTTTTTTTTTGGGCAATATTGGCATATATGTTTTTTTTTTTTTTTTTAATCAGCAAATGTATTTTTACAAACAAACGTGTCTGTTTTAATTTTTAATTTTTAATTTTTTTTTTATAAATAGATAAAGTACGTAATTTGAAAACTATCAGAAGAGTGATCCTGTTTTATAAGCAATGTTTTAGTGGGAGTTAAAGATGTATTTTTACTGAGTTACCCCTACTTAAATGTAGGTTGTAGGGATATTTTGGAGTAGAAAAAAAATTTGGTCAAAATAGGGAAAGCCTCTTAAATAATAGTGACGAATATCGACATAAAGGTCGTCTAGATGAAAGATGACCTTAGCCATGTTTGTGACAAAAGCTAGGAACAAGATTTCGTCAACATGCGTCATCTTCATAGACAAAGTAGGCCACCACTCATTAAAGTACGAATAAATGCCCACAGGACAGCTATGAACCAATAATTGCACCAGAACAGTTACTAGTGTAATGATTGTCCAAATCCATTACACCATTAAGGAAATCATCAGTGTCAATCAATGTTGCGTTACTCTCAAGAGAAAAACGTTCGGAAATAGTAATAACAGACATAATTATGCCCATCCATAGCAAGATATAAAAGGGAGAGACGAACTCAGGTAAAGGGCATGTTAAAAATTCCAGCTATTAACTTGCAACAAATTTCCTTTAGAAGTGAATTTTGCTAACTTAAGCATCAGAGTATTTTCAATCGGCCCCACACCGAGAAGACCGCCATTGCTTTCTTTTCTTAACAACAGGTACTGAAGGTTGTCCATTGACATTGAAAGCTCGAAAATGTGTTGAAAAAACAAGAGCAATTTAGACCTCCAATTAAAATAACGGCTCGATAGATTTTACACTAACTTAATACTAAGTGCGAAATAGTGTAAATGCGAGTGGATGAACAAATAAGCTACTCTAATCCATAAACTAAACAACACAACAGTATAATGAAATATAAAAGAGTAGGGAAGAAGGATGCAAACACAGAAAACACCGAGACGTATTTTCAAAGAGGAAACCAAAGAACTCAGCGAAAAACCTCTCCGTCACCCTTCAAGCAGAAATCGATCCACTAGACTATCAGTTGGGATACATGGGTTAGCAAGAGACTTACCTTCAAGCCTAATCTACCTGATGTACCTAAGCCCTCTAAGCTCCTACTCCAACAAGGCTTCTCGGAATCGTATCTTGTCTAGCTCTCCGGATCCCGTAACAAGCTCCATGTTGCATCTGCCATCCTTGGCTTCTTCCAATACTTCCCAGCAGCACCAAAATGTCACACAACACTCTCAAAGTGTGTGGTAAGTGTTTGGACTATCACCCTCTCAAAGGTATGGAAAATGGAGAGGGAAGGGTTGAGGAGATACCACAAGCAAGTGTATAGAGACAGATGGGGATGACAATCTCTAATTCTCAATGTGTTTGGCTAAGGTTTTTCTTTCTGAAGCATTCCTCAACATTTGTGGGTAATGAGAGTATATATAGGATAGACACAGAAAGTGTGAGTCATTCAGTACAGGCTGGTAGAACAGATAGCCTCACAGGTGTCTCACGGGAAGGCCTTACCTGCGAGATACTCGCGAGACACAGCTATCTCCACCTGGCCTGACTCTTCGTATTCTAGCATGTGCAAGGCACATGTTTCACTTCGCAGGAAGCTAGGCCGCGACACACCTGTGAGAATTCTTTAGCCTCTAAATGCTTAAGTCTTCACACTCTCTCTCTATCACATAACCCTTACAACAAATCCCACAATAGATACAAGGTATAAACGATTGATAATAATTACAATCAAATTTGGCACAGAATAAAAGCCAACAAAATACATAGTTGTAAATAACAACTTTACAATCTCCTCCTTTGGCTATTCTGTGATAAAACTCTAAAACAGACTCTAGACTTAAACTTGAGTTTGGGAATAAAGGTAAAACTCACTTACACATAAACTAGAAGTTGAAAGGCTCTTGAACATATGAACAAGTAACTCCTGAAATACAACAACATAATAATATCATTGTATGCAAAAAACTTGAAATGCATATGGAGCAAATATAATGTGATCAAGCAAAATGGAATAAAACATTAGACTATGGTAAGATCAAACAAGCAATCACTATACAAAAGTAATCACTATGTTCATTTACACAAGGAATGAACATCCGGACATACAAGATGATAAGCTCATTTGAAGAGTATCATTTGCAAATCTAACACTTAACCAATGCAAAATACACAAAGTATTTGCATCTAGGAAAAGTCCTACTAGGGCATGAGGGTGTTCATCACCCAACCAATGCATAGAACGTATATGCATCTAGGAACAATCCTACAAGGGTACAAGAGTGATGTATTGAAGTAAAATGTATGACATTAAACTTCAAGAACACAAGCATAAAAGCTGCATAAATAAGGTACTGCATATGCATGGCACAAACCATAAAAGCCTACAAAACATGCAAGGAAACAAACCCTAAGAGCTTACAAAAGCAACATGGGTACAAACAAGATATGCTACAAAGCATAAAGAATATCACAAAATAAACTACTGAAATTATACTGAAATAAAAATAGAGTATCAAAGCTTTAAACCAAAAAGCAGTAAAACAGTTATAAAAACTAAAAGAAATTGAATTAAACCATCTGTAAAACCAATAACCAATGTTACTATGTTTCTAAGCTATGCTCCCCCTAACGCTGTACAAGATTTTCTTCAGCTCCCCCTCAAAATTTTCTCCCCCTTTTTGACCGAAATGGCCAAAGGGCTAGAACTGATCTGACTCTGAATCTGAGCCTTGCTCTATAGACAAGTATTGTATCTGTGAAGACAATGCAGTGACCTGTCCTTGGAGGTATGCAAACTGGGTTGTGGTGTGATGCAAATGGGATTCAAGCACGATAGACATCTGGTCCATTTTAGCTAGCAAGAGATCAAGTTTGCTCAAGTTTTGTGATGGAGCCGAAGATGATGGCTGTGCTGAAGTTGCTGGGGCAGAAGTGAATCTATCAATCTCCTCCTCTGTATCTCCACCCTCATCTCGCTCAACACGAGGCTGTGAGATGGTATGCACACCAGTCTTGGAGCCTTTGATGTGTGCTATGCTCCTAGTCAAGGTATGACCACGAATGGGGTAGTCCCTCTGAACGACTATGAGGCCACTGGATAGTTTGAGCTTTGCTTTAGCAATCAATCCCATGATCAAAGAGGGAAACGACATTACAGTTCTTGTATTCTGCTTTGTAATGCTCTTCTTCAGGACATGGATGATATGGCCACAAATGTCTATCTCCTTATGAGTAAAGAGATCATACAAGAATCTTATTCTCGGAGCAGATAGTGTGGTGAGATTGGTGACTAGATACAGATTATGAATCATCACATAACTCAGTGTCCTCATTTCCAGAGAAAATTTGATTGTGTTCATGGATGATTTCTTCGGTTCACCACCAAGAACTGTAATCATCTCAGCAGTAGAGCCCAATCTGTCCTCATATGCAATTGTAATTGGGTGAGATGGAGGATGAATTTCAAAAAAGTCTTGGATGATCTCTCTAGTAATCACAAATTCTTTGTGTCTTACCCAACACTCAATACGATCTCCGTTGACAGTGGCATTTGAGAAAAACTCTTTGATTATCTCAGAATAAACAACCCCAACTGGATTCAACAGCTTGGTCCAAGTTCTATCTTTGAACATTTCAGGGATGACAGTGTCCTCAAGAGTTTCTAACTGAACCACTCTCTCTATGATGATCATCTTGTCCTTATAGCAGTCATTCTACTTCATATCCGCTTCAACGGACTTGAAATGATCAGAATCAGTGCGTGCACGCTTTGAAGTTGGTTTCTTCTTAGCTGCATGCTTGGTGGGAGACATCTGCACAATTTCACAAAGTAAAAAGGGAACATGTGCACAAACACCAAAACAGAACACAAAACTTGATTAGATTCAAGTTAGTCCCATAACAAAGGTAAAAAGCAAGATCAACTCTTAACAACATGCTAAACACATAAAACCAAGAAAACATAGACACAATGCATGAAAATAGGTAACTGTGCATGTGTGTGCGTATGTGTGCATGTGCTGATACATGTGTGTGCAACAAGATATGCATGAGGGGTGCCTAGGTGTGTGCCTAGTGTGTGCAAGGCATGGCATTGAGGCACAAAATGGGCAAATTGTGTAAAACATATGAACAATGACCACACAGAGTGAAACATGGTCAAATAAGTGAAAAACCATAGATTGAAATCACTTGATTCCAATTAGGCACAAAAATGTCCCTCGGACATTTTATCAAACACCTAGCATGCACAAATGTACTTTAAGCATGAATAATGCATGAACATGGTGAAATCATGCCTAAATACATGTTAAAATGCCATAAGGGGCCAACATAGATGCACAAACATCAAATGGGACAACCCAATCAAAAAATTTGACAAATTTTCACCCAATTTAGAAAACCAACCCAAATTTTCGAAAATCCCCAAATATCAAAACCTTAACAAAAATTTTACATAAACTAAGAGAAACTTGAAGGAAAATGCTTTAGAAGACCTACCTTGAAGTTGACAATGCAGAAAAGATGCTTAAAATTGATGGGTTTGAATAAAATAGTAATTTGGGTTGAGGTTGAGCGAGGGAAGTTTTTTGTGATTTGAAAAACTGTCACATCAACAATATAAAACTGAAAACACGCGTTTTTCGCGGGTTAGAAAGTAGCAAAACAGTCGCGAGAATGGCCACTGAAGCACAAAACTTTCGCGAAAAGCACTAGGTCGCAAGACAGTCGTGAGACAATCGCGATAACTTTTGTCTGAATTTGGAAAAATCCAATTTTTTTAGCCAAAGAGCGTTTCGCAAGAAGCTGTTTGTTGCGAGACAGTCGCGATATAGTCGCGAGAGTTTCTGTGTGACAAGATGAAACAAATTTTTCCCTCAAGCCTTTTTCGCAGGAAGCTCTAAGTCACGAGCTTCTCGCAAAACAACCCCTAAACCAGTTTTTGAAGAAAAACACAAAAATGTATTTTAAACAAAAACAAAGGACACGAAAGTATAAAATCACTTTCAAAAACAAATAAAACACTCAAAAATCCTTTTGGGTTTGATCAACAAATTCTTGAGCATACACATCACATTTGAACATATATAATCACACAAATGAGTAGGCATTGATTGAATCAAAGTCTTGTGTGTTGTGTGTGAGAGTCAAATGTGAAATAATCCGTAGACCAGAGTGAAGCTTCAATCATCAATTCAATCGAGTCATACACAACTGATACGAAATCAAGTGGACTATCTCCATTATAGAAATGAGTATATATGACCTCCTACACATTGAATACATAACTTAGAAGCTTTTCATTTGGCTTCTGCATAAGGCATAACAATTGGTCCATTTTATTTTGTTTTGACAAAAACATCTCATTTTGAGATTGCTGCTTGAAATTTATGATATTTCAACATTGATGATTAGCCTTTGGCTTTTTGAGCACTATACAAAACATATTAAAAGGAGTTGCTTTCCCTTTTTCCTAGTTGAATACTAGCGTGTGCGACAGGCTTTTGCAACTCAATATGTCTTTTCATTTGGAGATTTACATTTGGTGAGCTCTTGTAGCAAAAACTTAAAAGTAAGGTGGGAAGAGATATAGACATAAGTCTATACAAGTATCAAGACCAGCAAGACTATTGACCAATCATTCATGACAAGCTTGAAGTTCTATTTACAACAGCCACACATAGTATTCAAGATTTCTTCCACAAAGAAATGAGTGCATATATAACAAGCCAAGATTGTAAATGTACCACGCCATTAGTACGAAGGTACTAGGCCAAACTCACATGTGACATGCACAAAACAAGTGATCAAACTTTTGAGATTTTTCAATTTTTATGGGTTTTTGAATTTTTGAACACACTCAAAAACAAATTGAAATAAAGAAAGATCAACAAAGTAAAAACAAAAACAGGCACAAGCCAAACAGGTAAAAGAAAGACTTCTAAACATGTGGAACCACAACAACACATATGCAACAACGAGTAGTATAGGTTCACACAAGAGATAGAGTTCAGGGAATGATACCGACACCGATGGTCTTACGCAAAGATTCAAACTTTGGGCCATATAGAGGTTTGGTAAATATGTCTGCCTTTTAATTCTTAGTGTTGATGAACTCTAAGTACACAGTCCTTTTCTTCACCAAATCTCGAATGAAATGATACCGAATCTCGATATGTTTTGATTTTGAGTGTTGAACTGGATTCTTTGACAAATTTATAGCACTTGTATTATCACAATATACACACATCGTGTCTTGAGTGATTCCATAATCATGGCGAAGCTTCTTCATCCATAGTAATTGAGCACAGCAACTTGCAGCAACAATGTATTCAGTTTCGGCTGTTGATAAAGAGACTGAATTTTGCTTTTTGCTCATCCATGACACAAAGTTGTTTCCAAGATAAAAACATCCACCTGAAGTACTTTTTCTATCATTAATGCAGCCAACCCAATCAGCGTCAGAATATCCGACTAGGCATTCATTTGAGTCTCTTGAGTACCAAATTCCATAATTAGATGTGCCATTTATGTAGCGGATAATTCGTTTAACTACTGTTAAATGTGACTCTTTGGGGGCTGACTGAAATCTAGCACAAACGCCTACACTGAAGGCAATGTCTAGTCTGCTAGCAGTGAGATATAAGAGACTGCCTATCATGCTTCGATAGAGTGTTGGATCCACTTCTACACCTACTGCATCCCAACTCAGCTTTGATGAGGGGCTCATTGGAGTGGAAGTGTGTTTCTTAGAGTCTAGACCAAATCCTTTAACAAGGTCTTTGGCATATTTCTCTTCAGATATGAATATCTCATCTTTCCGTTGTTTCACTTGAAGCCCTAGGAAATAGTTCAGCCCCCCTACCATACTCATCTCAAACTCCTTTTTCATTTCTTCGGAGAATTCATGAGCCAAATGATTAATTGTGGATCTAAAAACAATATCATCCACATATACTTGAGTAACTAGGAGAGACTTCTCATCTCTCTTTACAAACAATGTTCGATCAACTTAGCCTCTTTTGAATCCACAATCCAACATGTATGTTGTGAGACGATCATACCATGCTCTTGGTGCTTGCTTCAACCCACACAGTGCTTTCTTTAACCTTAGCACATGATCCGGAAAATGAGGATCTTGAAATCCCTTTGGTTGCTCAACGAATACTTCTTCATTTAGAAAACCATTCAGAAAGGCACTTTTCACATCCATTTGGTACAGTTTGAAATCCATAACACATGCTATGGATAATAGAATTCGAATCGACTCTAGTCTTGCTACTAGTGCAAACGAATCATCAAAATCTATGCCTTCCACTTGAGTATATCCTTGAGCTACTAGCCTAGACTTGTTTCAGACAACCTCCCTGTCTTTATCAGTTTTGTTCTTGAAGATCCACTTAGTGCCGATCACATGGGTATCTTTGGGCCTTGGACCCAACTCCCATACATCATTTCTAACAAACTGATGTAGCTTTTGATGCATAAACTCTATCCAATTCTCGTCTCTAAGAGCTTCCTCTACCTTCTTGGGTTTGAATTGAGCAAGATAACAATTGTATGTCACATGATTCGCACTGTAGTTTGGTTCTTTTCTCAACTGAAGTCTCTCATTTACATCACCAATGATATTACTTGATGGATGATTGAGAATTACTTGATGGATGATTGAGAATTACTCTTGATGACGGTCTCTTGGAGGTAGAAGGTTCTTCATCTCGAGAGATTGGAGGTTGAACTTCCGGAGGGGTGAGAAGGCTAGAGGGCCCTTGTGTTGATCTAGTCTCCCTTCTTGGTATAAGGGGTGTGGACTCTTTTTCCGGTGATTCTTTTTCATTATCATCATCTTGTGACATGTTGTCCTCAACCTCCCTCTTTTTCAGGTTCGATCCTTCACCATCGTCAATTTCCTTTTCAGATATGGTGTCATCAATGACCATATTTATTGACTCCATTACCATCTTAGTGCGCTTATTGAACACCTTATACGCTCGGCTATTTAATGAATAGCCTAGAAATATCCCTTCATCACTTTTCGCATCGAATTCTCCGGGATTCTCTCTATCATTGAGAATATAACATTTGCTCCCAAATATTCGAAAATATTTCACCTTCGGCTTCTTTTCTTTCCAAATTTCATACGATGTCTTCTTTGTTCCTGCTTGGAAGTAGATCCTATTCCCAATGTGACATGAAGTGTTCACCGCTTCAACCCAAAACTTCTGTGGAAGGTTTTTGTTGAGTAACATTACTTGAGCCATTTCTTGAATTACCCGGTTCTTCTTTTCAACTACTCCATTCTGTTGGGAGTCTTTGGGGCTGAGAATTCATTCTTGATACCGTGTTCATTGCAAAATGCTTCAAACTTTGCATTCTCAAATTCTTTCCCATGGTCACTCCTGATTTTGATGATAGGTACTCCCTTTTCATTCATCAGTCTCTTGCACAATTTTTTCATCTTGTCACATGCTTCCGATTTCTCTCTAAGAAAATCCACCTAAGAATACCTTGAGAAATCGTCAACTACCACCATAATATAGCGCTTTCCACTCATGCTTTCTGTTCTTGTTGGACCCATTAAATCCACATGCAATAACTCTAACGGGCGAGAAGTTGCAACCACATTCACTTTAGGATGGCTTGACTTTGTTTGTTTTCTCAATTGACATGGACCACAGACATTCTTCTCGATTTTCCCAAACTTAGGTAGACCGACCACAGCCTCAAGCTTCGAGACTTTTGCCATTTGTTTGTAATTTGCATGTCCACGCCGTTGATGCCACAACTCTAAGAGGTTTACCCGAGCACTCCAACATGCTATGTTGGGTTTGGAAATAACCCCATAACAATTATCGATGGTCCTTAGTCCCTTCAAAACTTGAACACATTCTTCATTCGAGATTAGACACCCTTTCTTTGAAAATTGGACTAGGAAATCTTCATCACAAATCTGAGTGATACTTAGCAAGTTCACTTTTAATCCTTTAATATACAGCACATTAGTCAACAAAGGCAATCCCGGAATAACCACCGTTCCCTTTCCAAGAACTTATGAATGACTACCATCTCCAAACGTCACAAATCCATCTACCTTCTCTTTAAGAGTTTTGAACAAAGATTGTTCTCCAGTCATATGCCTTGAACACCTGCTGTCAAGATACCACAAACATGAGTTAAACACTTTCAATGCGGTATGAACAAAATGACATGCATGAGAGAGACATTCTTGACCATCAAAGCAAGAATCATTTTTCCTTATTTCATTCAAGGATGAGTGAAATTTCCTTTTTAAACGATCAGGTTTATCACATAACTGTCTGTTTCTTCTCTTATATTAATAGACTAAGGACTTTGTTTCACGAAGGTTGTTATGTATATCATGGTTCCTATGAACTAAGGATTTTAGCATTTGTCTAAAAATTCTAGCATGTTTCTTTGATTTAAATAACTCTAAGAGCGCATTACTAGAACAGTCTTCAAATATGCTCATTGAGTCATTTTCACAAACACTTTTACAATCCTTCATGATGATTTTACTAAAACACTTTTCAAAACACACCAAGGGGTCTAGGATCACACTTAGGTATTAAAACCACAACAAGTGTACCCGCTCTGATACCAATTGAAAGCTCGAAAATGTGTTGAAAACACAAGAGCAATTTAGACCCCCAATTAAAATAACAGCTCGATAGATTTTACACTAACTTAATACTAAGTGTGGAATAGTGTAAATGCGAGCGGATGAACAAATAAGCTACTCTAATCCATAAACTAAACAATACAGCAGTATAATGGAATATAAAAGAGTAGGGAAGAAGGATGCAAACCCAGAAAACATCGAGATGTGTTTTCGAAGAGGAAACCGAAGAACTCGGCGAAAAACCTCTCCGCCGCCCTCCAAGCAGAAATCAATCCACTAGACAATTAGTTGGGATACATGGGTTAGTAAGAGACCCTCCAAGCCTAATCTACCCGATGTACCTAAGCCCTCCAAGCTTCTACTCCAACAAGGCTTCTCGGAACCGTGTCTTGTCTAGCTCTTTGGATCTCGCAACAAGCTCCATGTTGCATTTGCCATCCTTGGCTTCTTCCAATGCTTCCCAGCAGCACCAAAACGTCACACAACACTCTCAAAGGGTGTGGTAAGTGTTTGGGCTATCACCCTCTCAAAGGTATGGAAAATGGAGAGGGAAGGGTTGAGGAGATATCACAAGCAAGTGTATAGAGAAAGGTGGGGATGACAATCTCTAATTCTCAATGTGTTTGGCTAGGGTTTTTCTCTTTGAAGCATTCCTCAACATTTGTGGGTAATGAGGGTATATATAGGATAGGCACAGAAAGTGTGAGTCATTCAGTACAGGCTGGCAGAACAGATAGCCTCGCGGGTGTCTCACGGAAAGGCCTTACTCATGAGATACTCGCGAGACATAGCTGTCTCCACCTGGCCTGACTCTTCACATTCCAGCATGTGCAGGGCACATGTTTCACTTCGCAAGAAGCTAGGCCGTGACATACCCGCGACAATTCTTCAGCCTCCAAATGCTTAAGTCTTCACACTCTCTCTCTATCACATAACCCTTACAACAAATCCCAAAATAGATACAAGGTAAAAACGATTGATAATAATTACAATCAAATTTGGCACAGAATAAAAGCCAACAAAATGCATAGTTGTAAATAACAACTTTACAGACATTGACGAGGAACATACTAACAAGGTCAATTTTCGGCTTCATCATAGAAAAAGCAAAGGACAATTTTAAATTTCATATGGTAGGATATTTACAAAAAATGGTCATCAACAAATACTTGATAGATTTACTATCACTTCACTCAACTAAATTCATTTGATGTGTCTGCTATGCAATCTAATAAAATTGTTGATATGTCACCCTAAAAAAAATACAGAGTAAGGCTTAAATGTAAGAAAAGCAAAAAAAAAAAAAAAAAAAAAAAATAATAGGAGGAAGAGAGAGCACCACTTAAAACACATACACTAAAATGATTAGTCAAACCTGGTAACCACCAAAAAAAAAGAAAAAAAAGAAGACAAAAATATACATTATTCCCACTCTTTAAAAAAGAGTCATTAATTAGAGAAAATATTAAACACTCATCAAACTAACCAAATAAAAGAAAAGATTAAAAAAGAAAAGTATGGACCTATTTGTAGACAGTATTTTACATGGTAGTTAAAAGATTTTTTTTTTTTTTTTTTTTTTTTCTAAACTTTAAGTTAGCGTTCAACTAAATTCTTTTTTCTAAAAAAAATATCAATTTCAGTTAAAAAAAAGTAATTTGAGTTCAAATAGAATTCATATTTAAAAATGTGAATATAAGATTTAGTTCAAATAGAAACGTGAATTTAAGATTGTGTTCAAATATAACTCACGTTTGAAAACGTGAATATAAGAACTCGTTTTCACGTTTTCAACTAATATGAGTTGAAAACGTTTTCTTATATTCAAGTTGAAAGAGTTCTAATATGAGTTTTTATTTTTATTTTTATTTTTTTGAGAGCCCAGTTCTAATATGAGTTGATAATGTTTTCTTATATTCACGTTGAAAGAGTTCTAATACGAGTTGTGAACAAAACAATAGGAATATAAGACAACATGAGAGGATGTTAGACCTTTTTTTTTTTTTTTTTTTAAGATAAGATAATGATGTGGAATGGATAATGATAACAAGGTAAGGAAAACCAAATATAAACCAAATACATGAAAGTAAATACTGAATGACAACTCATAAAAGCAAACATATATGACACATAGAACTCAACAGGCATTAGGTGATCAAAGATACTTGCATTTTGGCCATTGACTACACTTCAAGTCCAAAGTCCAAACAGTCTGTTGGAGTTGGAGGATAGAGCACACGAAAATCTTGAAGATCAACACCTCAGTGCACGTTCCGTGAAGTATAGATACGAAAATCTTGAAGATAGACACCCCAGTGCATAATCCTTGAAGAAATATGTGAAAGAAATTAAAGGTGAGGTTGAAATATTTGATTTGTTTCTAGAATATAAGAATTTGTTCATGAATTAGAAAACCAAAATAGAAAAGACCAATGTCCATTGACATCCACATATTGTTGAGCATGAGCAAATTTTAGCAGAGCAAATAGAAAAAAATGATGATAATGGTGAAAAGAAGATTAACATAGAATTGAGAGAATTGGAGAACTGAAGAAGAAGCCATTTGAATTTGAAAACCAACGTGAGTGTAGTGGGAGTGTGGTCCTATTTTGTAGATAGTGTTTTATGTGGGAGTTAAAGAAGCATTTTTATCAAGTTTTGCCCCTACTTAAACGTAACAGGAGAAGCCCTTAAATAGGAGAAAGTACACCATATTTCGGTAATATCAACTCAGCATCTGTTTTGGTATTTCCTTCCTAATAAATGAGTGACACCTGTTTCAAAAAACCACATTAGATTACTCTAATAAATGATTAATTTATCTTCCCAATAATATAGAAGATTGTGAATAATTTATTGTAGTCTAATGTGGTTTTTTGAAACAGATGTCACTTATTTATTGAGTAGAAAATACCAAAACAGATGCTGAGTTGGTATTACCGAAACATAGTATACTTTTTCCTTAAATAGAGTAGTATAGATGATATGATATGATGTCAATTCTAGTTACTATATGTGATTGTTTAACCCTCAAGCATTCCTAGGCATAGATGTATAAACAAAGCAATATGTGAAATTAAACGTATAAAAATATGTTGATATTTGTCAACACAGATGTTTATTAGAATATTAAATGTAACATTCAAGAAGAAAGTATCAAATACTATGTAATAAATCTCACTACAATACTCAAGTAAAATACACACAAAAAGAAAAAAAAAAAGTTATCAATAAAAAATGTGTCTTGTTGTTACTTTTAACATTACACATACTTGCAATACACATAACTTTTCACTAGGGGTGTACATGTGTTAGGTTGGATCTAGTTAAGGGTTTTTTTTTTTTTTTTTTCAATCTAACTCACCATGGTTGAGTTGAAAAAATCTTAATTCAATCAAACTTATCCAATGACGTGGGTTGGGTGGATCGGATTTGACCCACGATTTGGACTCTTCAGATAAGCCTATAAGCTACAAGTTGAAAATGTTGCACGGATGGAAGATGAAATGTCAAGAAAAGGAACTATTCATGTTGAACTCTTGCATCTCCTGTTCTTACTAGTTGAACCATTGGTATTTTCGATTTTCATTGGAACGGATTAGGGTCTAGTTCTAGGTTGAACAGGCTAGTTTGATTCATTTTTAAGTCCATTGTTGAGAGTACCTATTCTAATTTCGAATTATAAAATAAATAAATAAATAAAATAAAAACTATGTTAGGTAGTAGTTTTTCCTATATAATTGCAAATGGAAATCTTTAAGATATTTTAGCGCTTAGGTGGTTTGTTGTTAGGAGCAAAATAGATTTTTGAGTTGATGCTAATGTGGCTGTTTCATTTCAAATCCTAGATCGTAGGTTGGATAAAAACAAAATAGCCTTATATTAAAAAAAAATGTTAATAGCATATCAACAAAACCAAAAATCAAATAGGACAGAATTAAAATTAAAAAAATATATATTCTTTTGTCTGTCAAAATATTAACAACCAAATGTAAAATAAAATAAGAAAGAACTGAATTTTTATTTTATTTTATTTTATAATAACAATTAAGTCGTTGCAAATTTAAAAAACCATTTTTTTTATAAAATGAAGTTGATATGAATCTAGGTTGCATGTTTTGTTAAAACAATAACAATAGTTTTTTAATAAAGGAACACCAATAATAGTTGATAAGAATAAATAAGTTTTTTGTTTTTATCTAAAAATTGCAAGTTGGTGTAGCCATTTGACGCAACCATGACTTCTAAACTCAATTTTTTTTATTATATATATGATATGATATGATGTCAATTCTAGTTACTATATGTGATTGTTTAACCATCAAGCATTCCTAGGCATAGATGTATAAACAAAGCGATATGTGAAATTAGACATATAAAAGCATGTAGATATTTGTCAACACAGATGTTTGTTAGAATAATAAATGTAACACTCAAGAAGAAAGTATCAAATACTATGCAATAAATCTCACTACAGTACTCAAAGTAAAATACCAAAAAAGAAAAAAAAAAAAGGTATCAATAAAAAAGTGTCTTATTGTTACTTTTAACATTACACATACTTTGCAATACATACCACTTTCACTAGGGGTGTATAGGTGTTAGGTTGGATCCAGTTAAGGAGTTTTTTTGAGTTGAAAAAATCTCAATTCAGGGTCTGTTCGGATACTATTTATTTGCTGAAAACTTATTACTGAAAACACTGTAGCAAAATACTTTTTAAAATGTAAAATACTATTCACTTGCTACTGTTCATGTGCTTTTGTGCTTTGGCTGGTCCATGAACAATGCCATATGACCAACCAAAAAACGCAGACGCAGCTTCAACTCAGACGTGTTGCTAAACAAACACACACTCAATCAAATTAACTTATCCAACCCACGTAGGTTGGGCGGATCAGATTAGACCCACGATTTGGACTCTTCATATAAGCCTATAAGCTATAAGTTGAAAATGTTGCACGGATGGAAGACGAAATGTCAAGAAATTGAAAGGAACTCTTCAAGTTGGACTTTTGCATCTCCATGTATTTACTTTTAAGTTATCTTCACAGTTTGAATTTGAAAGACAACCTACCAAAATCATGCAAAATGTTTTAAACAAATCACCGTCCAATTGAAAAGTCAATGATAAATCTTACTAAATACATTGAACTTACAATACCTTCTAACCAAACTTCGGGCCAAAATGGGAAATTAACCATGATTTTTAAACATTATAATTAGTAGGTCACGTTTTCAAATTATATTTGTTATTAGCATCTTGAGTCTAAGAGACTCGATTTAGGACCTTTAAATCGAGTCTCTAAGACTCGATTTATAAGCCAACCCCTTTTTTATTTTTTGACCAAAACAAGGTAGAATAGGATATTTAAATAAAACAAATACAAAAGGAGTAAGAAAGGGTCCTGAGCCATGCAGGCCTACCCAAAGGGTGTAGAGATTGTTTTAAAAGGTGTGGTGCAGAGTAAACTTTGGGGAAATGAAAGCCTTGGGGAAATAAAAATAAAAATGGGTGAAGTTGATATCTTGATGAGACCGGACATGATGCTGTTAGGTGAATGAAGGGAATAAAAAGAAGGTTTTAAATTTGTTTTGGGTTAAAAATTAAGATATTTTTACACAATATATTTAAAATAAATTCTTGTATCGAATTAATATATAAAATAAACCCAAAGGGTGTAGAGATTGTTTTAAAAGGTGTGGTGCAGAGTAAACTTTAGGAAATGAAAGCCTTGGGGAAATAAAAATAAAAATGGGTGAAGTTGATATCTTGATGAGACCGGACATGATGCTGTTAGGTGAATGAAGGGAATAAAAAGAAGGTTTTAAATTTGTTTTGGGTTAAAAATTAAGATATTTTTACACAATATTTTTAAAATAAATTCTTGTATCGAATTAATATATAAAATAACGTTAATTTTATAATAAATTCACCATAAATCTTAAATTGAAAATGTTTATTTGCAAAATAATTTTCTATATTTATTTGAATTATTTTAGTTAAATTTTCAATTTTTACTAATTTATTATATTTATTTATATTTTAAATAATTATTAAATTAATTATGACATGATTACTCAACTTTTAGTTGTATTTTATACATGGATTTTGCTAATGTGTGCCTTAGGGAATACAATAATTTTCATTTTAAAAAACAAAATTCTCAAAAATTGAAAAGTATTGACAACCGGATCCTTTAAAGCAAGAATATAATTTTATTACTACTTATAAAGAACATAATGAACAAATGTTTAAATTAATTTTTTGTAATTAAAAATAAGTTAGTTTGTAAACCTTATATATTAAATCTTTAGGAAATTATATATGACGTCCACCTGATGGATTCCACAGCCTCTTAAACGATGTGGTGTTTCTTTGAAAATCTAGGCGGTTGTTTTTAGACAGCACAACCATTGCTTTCTCATATCTATCGTACATAGGTCTTGTATTAAATTAATACATAATGTAATACGCATGTTTATATTGCACTCATCATATGTTTGTCTATATAAAGGCAAACCCCATGCAATTTTTACACATTGAATACATATTCACAATTCTAATAGAACTTTTGAGCCAACACCCATTACTTTGTGTTACCTCACAAAATACAAAGACAATAAACACAAAGCAAAGTTGAGTTAATGGACCACATAGCATTTTGGCTAATACTTCCCATCGTGTGGGCATGCATTCATGTGCTCACTGCCGCTCTAGGAGGCCGGAAGTCTGGCTCTTCCACACTTCCCCCAGGTCCCTGCCCTTTTCCGATCATCGGAAACATCCTGGAGCTGGGCAACAAACCCCATCAAGATGTTACCAAGCTCTCCAAAACCTATGGACCCCTTATGACTCTCAAGCTTGGGAGCTTAACAACCATAGTCATTTCCTCTCCCGACATAGCCAAAGAAGCACTGCAAAAAAATGACCAAGCCCTCTCCAGCCGAACTATCCCGGACTCTATCCAAGTATTTAACCACCCCAAAATTTCAATGTCGTGGTTGCCCGCGTTGGCTCGTTGGAGGAACCTCAGGAAACTTTCTGCCACGAAAATATTTGCTCCACAACAACTCGATGCCACACAAATCCTTCGACAGAAAAAGGTGAAAGAATTACTTGACCATGTTGACCAATGTTGCAGTGGTGGGGAAGTGGTTGATATTGGTCGAGTAGCCTTCATTACAGTACTTAATACCATATCAAACACATTTTTTTCCATTGACTTGGCACAGTATAGTTCAAATTTACAGTCCCAAGAGTTCCAGGACCTTATATTTGGTATCATGGAGCTTCTTGGAAAGTCCAACATTGTAGACTATTTCCCAGCACTTCGTTTAGTTGACCCGCAAGGTATACGGCAAAGGATGAAGAGTTATTTTACAAAATTGATCGGAATTTTTGACGGCATCATCAAGGAACGAGTACAATTAAGAGCTTCATCAGAGGGTTCTAAGGCTAGCAATGATGTACTAGATTCCTTCCTTAATCTCGCTGAAGGAGATAATTCAGAATTCAGCTGCGACGATTTCAAACGTCTGCTTCTGGTAATTAAATACCTTTCTTAACTTTGCTTCAAAACACTTAATTATATTAATTTTTTATTAAGTAACTTTAGAAGTAGAAGCGTAAAATGCATTAATGTGGTACTTTTTTTATTATACAAGCACCGATGAGTGCTCTTTGCAACTTAGCATTAATTTTTAGCCGCAGAAAAATACTAATTAAGAGCATTATTTTTTGTCTTCATTAATAAACTTGGGCAAAGTGCTCTATAAGTCTAGCTCTCACACTATTTTGTATCAGGATTTATTTATTGCAGGGATTGACACAACATCAAGCACTGTCGAATGGGCACTGTCTGAGTTAATACATAACCCTGAAAAAATGGCTAAAGCCCGAGACGAGCTTAAAGAAGTTCTTGGCAAGGATCGGCTAGTTCAAGAAGTGGACATCTCAAAGTTCCCTTTTCTACGAGCAATAGTGAAAGAAACCCTTCGTTTGCACCCACCAGCACCTTTTCTAGTTCCTCACAAGGCTGAGACTAATGTAGAAATGCGTGGCTTTATTGTGCCCAAAAATGCACAAATACTTGTAAACGTGTGGGCAATGGGACGAGACTCAAGCATATGGACAAACCCAAATTTATTTATGCCTGAAAGGTTCTTAGAACAAGACATTGACTTTAAAGGAAAAAACTTCGAGCTAATTCCCTTTGGAGCTGGAAGAAGAATCTGTCCTGGATTGCCGTTTGCTAATCGGATGGTGCCCTTAATGTTGGCATCTCTTGTACATTTCTTCAATTGGAAGCTTGCAGATGAGATGAATCCAGAAGATATGGATATGAGTGAGAATGAGACCTTTGGACTCACCTTACACAGGGCTAAGCCTCTCCGGGTTATTCCAACTAGAGTGTAACTTCTGTTATTTCTGTTTTTAAGGCAAGTGTGTGCATGAGTAGAATCGTTTAATGTTAGGATTTTCCACAAGCATTATTGTTCACCGTTGGTAGTAATCTTTTGGAATCGTCATGTTATGTGTTACAATAAATTTAAAAATAATAGTATAATTGTTGAGAAACAAGGAGGACATGCAACTATGTTTATTCGATTAATGTCAATGTTCTTAGATGCAACTGTTTTTATTTTTATTGTTATATATTAATGTTAATGCTAATTACTATATGTAATGATCGTTTAACCCTCAAGCGTTCCTGGGCAATTGGGACGAACAGAAACAAAGCAATATATGGACTTAGACGTATAACAATATGTTGATATTTGTTGATGCAGAAGTTTTGTCAGAATAATGAACACTCAAGTAGAATACAAAAAGAAGTCCTCAATAAAAGAGAGTTTTATTGTTACTTTTAACATTACGTATATTTTGCAATATAAACAACTCTTCACTGTTTCACACTTTAATTTCCCTACAGTTGCATTTTCATTCTAGCTTAGCTACAAGTTGAAAATGTTACATCAACATGGATGTCATGGAAGATGAAAAGTCAAGAAAGGCAACTTCTCTTAATGTTAACTCTTCCACTTCCGTGTTTTGCAAAGAAAGCGTGCAAAATGTTTTAAACAAATCACCATCCAATGGAAAAGTCGATGATAAATCTTCTAGTAGGCCGCTAAATTAGATGTATAAGATTACACCAATTTTGTACACATTCGGTATATGACCATATTTAATTATACATTTATTTTCAGTTCGTTGTACTAATTTACATAATTTGTTCCTATTCATAGGATCCGTTTGTATTTTTATTTATAGAATCTCATCTAGTTGTTTTTTTGTTTACATAATCACAAAAGTATATCGTTTTGTACAATAGTCATGCTTATAAAGAACTTTTGACGTCCTTATGCTTATAAAGAACTTTTGATGTCCGTAAGTTGAACATGATAGCATGCTATTACATTTAACCTAGTCAGGGCCAGCTCCACATTGTGTCCAGGGTTGTCACAGGACCATTGACTTGGAAAATAAAATAATGACTATTTTCTATGACTTTTTTATTCTTAAAAAAAATTTGTGACTACCCTAAATTTTTTAGGCTCAATATAATAAAACTTTGATCACAGTTTGACAACAAACTTGATTGTAATCTTATAAATTAACATTACAACTCCATTCAATATTTTTTTATTAGATATAAATTTTGACAAATCTCCACTATTGGATTACATTTTTTTTTTTTTATATTCTCCATACTTACAAAAATTTTAAAAAGATAAAAAATTAATAACTATGTTATCAATCAAATGTTTAAATTTCAAATTTTTGTAATTTAAAATTATACATAAAAATAAGTTATGAATCGAATAGTAAATAATATCCAATTGACATGAATTTTGACATGTGTTTTAAGAATATAAAGAACATGCAATTCAATGATTAAATTTTAAAATATATAGTCATATTAATCTGTTTAATAAGAGTTGTAACTTTCTACTACAACTAAGTTTGTAGCAAAAATTTGTTCTTAAACTTTGGTTCCCTTAACAATATATTAGGTATTTACAACAACAAAAAAAAAATGCCCAAGAAATTTTTTATTAAAATAAAAATTTGAAAGAGATGTAGCTTGCAACATTAATAATGAGATTATCATGTAACGATTTAAAAAAAAAAATAATTTGTAGAAAGAAATTGTAAGATTTTATGTATTTGCATTTTTTTTTTATCAATATATGAAGTTCTCTTTTATTAGATTTTATGTAATTTAAGTTTTTTTAATGACACTTTAGAAAAAAAAATTTGGAACTGCCACTGAACCTAGTTAATATATTTTGGATACTACAAATTATTTAGTTTTTGTTTGTTGAAAATATATGGTTTATGATTTCGTTAATATTTGTGAACTAGTAAATATGGGTGTCTTTGTTTGTTAAGGGATATGTTTAGTTGGCTTATATGATATTTATATTTTATATATTTTTTCTTATATAATTATATGAGATATTAATGATTAACAGTGTGCATATATATATATATATACACACACTGTGGGAGTCAAAAACACAATAAAAATAAGACACTCGTTCAGAACAAGGGGATTTTTTGTATAATTTACTAGTACAATTTATTTATTACAAGAAAAAGGGTAGAAATTCCATAATGGGAAGCTCAAACAGCTGATTAAGATAATAGGATTACAAATGTGAAGAGCAATGACATACAAACTGGCTTCTCAAGGTACAGGGGAATAGCAATTAAATAAAGGAAAAGAAAATCACCATATGACTTTTTCTCCCTCTAGCTCTTTTCTTGGTTTCTCTCTCAATATTTCTTGACCCCCTCTTTGTTGCAACCTCTCCCCTTTTTATAAGCATATTTCTTCCCCTTATCCCTCTAGCTAGTCTCTTTCTCTAGGTGGCCTGCTCCCAGCCAGATTTCTTAGGGATATTTACCTCCTCTTTCCTTGGTTTTCCCGCTTTTTATCCTGAAAATGGACTTTCGGGAGGTGTCTATACTGTTTAGGTTGTTCTCTATGTATTTAATGCAGAAGAGATTGGGTAGAGAACTTCTCATTAATGTGGAGGCAATAGTCTCTGTGATCCTTATCCTCTCAAAGAGTTTCCCGAGGCATACCTAGTGAGAGTGGCATCTTGATTAAAAGAGGGATTAGTTCCCTAGGATCGCTCATTTGCCTACTTCAAGGTCACTCGTGTTTATTACCTTAGAGTTTCAATGTTTGTGGCATATCTAGAACTTCGCGGGAATCGTTTGGGGTGACATTTCCCCTTATGACTCACAGAGATGGGCCTAACCCGTTCTTTTAATTATAAGCTTTCAAGCCCTTTGGACCTCGACCCAGAATTGAACTCAAGCCCACACATATACCATATATAAGAGGATTTCTCTTTTTCAACTGGACTTTAATGCGGTTCAAAAATATCATATTTAAGGTAACTTTATTTAGAAATAGAGTCATAAATGTCAAATAACAAATTTCATTTTGAATTCAAAAAGAAAACTCATAATATTTAGGATTTTTTTTCCTTCACATTTAAAAAAGTAAGTACAGTGACTACTTATCTCTAAAGTTTATCATTTTTATTTGTTTGAAAAAAATATATATATTTATAAATTATAATAGATGCAAGTTATTAATCTTTATCCAAAAAAATAGAAGAGCCTATGAGTAAAATCAAGTTCTCACTAGATCTCATATAACATATATGTTTTCCTTTTAAAAGAAAATATCTGAAATGAAAACATACGTAGTGGCAACTTTCTCACTTCTTGGTAAAATCCTTGAAGATGAAAGACTTCTATGAAGTTACATAAGTAGTAAAGGGTATGCTTAAAATGACAAAATTTGACTACAAAATTAGTTGTAGTCTAACGCATGGTATAATATGATTGGTGAAGAATAAAGAAGAATACAAAAAGTAGAACAAAAGTTTTTTGTATTGAGTTTGAATTAACTTCTTAAGGCTATGTGTATCAAGAAATTTAAAATGCATATAATAAATGTTGAAAAACAAAGTTGAACGTGCAACTTTGATTATTCTATTAATGTCAATGTTCTTAGATGTGATCTTTTAACCCTCAATCATTCCTGGGTAATATAGACTCACAAAAAAGCCATATGTGCAATTTTAAATTAGATTTATACGAATAAATTGACCTTATATACCTTCTGAGTTATCTAAAACCAAACGTCGTGCTAAATAATGATTCCATGATTGTTGGTATCCTAGTATAGCATCAATCCCTGGATCTTGTTCCCTATATGCTAAATTCCCTGTATCGATAATAATGCGATAGTTGAAATCAAATCTGTTAGTTATTAGCTAAACAATTTACTTATTTTATATAAAAAAAAAAAAAGGTAAGTCAATAGATATGTGAAACAGAAAAATTTCAAAGTAAATTAGAAAAAACAAAGATTTCAAATTAATTTGTCACACCATTTTGTTATATTTATAAATTTGATAGTTACAATAAGGGATTTGAAAAGTGGATATTTTTGTTAAAAATACCAGAAAATGTTAGTTGAATTACAAGACTCTTGTTATGCACAATTTATTGCATCCTTAAACAATAGGATTTAAAATATAATCTCCTTTTTTAACTATGCATGTACTTGTAAAATACTCTAGCACTAACTATGTCGTTTAGTAGTTTCTCAAAAAAAAAAAAAAAAAAACTATGTGGTTGAGTACTAACGATGTGATAGACAACCATTGCAATATATATATATATATATATTTATTTATTTATTTATAAAGATGGGTTCAAGTTACACCTTTTATGGACCATTGATTACTATTAGATCTAAGAGTCTAAAAACACTCATAGTAGTATCATTATTACTCCCTAGAAATTAGTGATTTAGACATTAATTCTTATTATTAAGGGAAAAAAAAAAAAACCACAGCATTAACTCTTTTTTTTTTCCTTCCATATCATCATCTTGTAGGTATAAATATTGTTACCCTTTCTCTGTAACATCCTATGCTTGAGTTCACATCATATATCTGCTCATATTGTGTTCGTCATTTTCACCATCTTTTTGTGTTTGTGAGACTGTCCATTTTCATTTGCATGTGGCCATAAGTATTGCATTACTTTGACCTGTGTGAGTAATCGTTGCTTTTGCATTTTTAGGGATCAGAAAAAGATATTCAATATCATTGAATCAAAATTTCCTTTGAATCAAAATTTCATTGTAGTTAGTTTCTGTGTTTTCATCCTCTCATTTTATTTTTCCTAGTTCCTATGTTGCATCTTATATCTAAAAAAAAAAAGAAAAAAAAGGGGTTTCATCTTAATTCTTTTTCGAGTTGTCATTTCCTCAGTTTGCTTTCTTTAATTACTTTTGTTCGTAGCTTTATTGATCCCATTCCTCTCCCCCCCCCCCCCCCCCAAAAAAAAACTAGAAAAAACCTAGACACTTCCAACTTTTCACTTCCAAGGTTTACTTACATTGGAAAGTCAAGAGTGCAGAAAAACTGAAAAACTTCTCGAAACACAAAGGAGAGAGAGGTACTTTGTTAAGTCTCTTTATTTAAAATTTTCTTTCATTTGGGTTTTTATTTATTTATTATGTGAGAGAGAGAGAGAGAGAGAGAAAAAAAATCTCTAATTTCTAGGGAATAATAATGACATTATTATGAGTGATTTTTGACCTTTAGATCTAATAGTAATCGATGATCCATAAAAAGTATAACTCTTGTGAAGTTATACCAGGTGTAACTTAAACTCATCTCATATTTATACATCTTAATTCTTTATAATTCAATTATTACAATAAATGAGGAAGAGAGGAGAAAATTTGAATAATAAATCTCCTCAAGAAGAAGATTAGACAATACCACTAAATTATAAGATTATGAATTCATTTAATTCTTAAATGAGTTCTTGACATATAAACATTTGCTTCTGGTGGATATTAATAAATACTTTTTTTTTTAATATTATAGAAACAATAAATAATCATTTAGTTCAATTTCCTAACTCTGGATTAGATGCTTACATAATAACATGTTACAAGCATTATTCAAACAATAAAATGCAAGTGACAATAAGCATTCCAAATTTCCAATCAGATCACTAAAATCACATTCTAGTAATGCGTCAAAGATATTGTTTAGGACATTATTGTTGCACCGAATCTGATCCAAATCATTCTTTAGTGGGACTTGTAACAAGTCATCTTTTGTGACACCAATTTGATTTTCTATTGGTGAAGGCCTTTTTTTTAAAAAAATAAAAATAAAAGGTTCGTTGTTATTATTTAGTTTAAACCTTAATAACAATATTGTACGCTAAAGGGATAAAATATTTTGTTCTATGAAGTGGTTAAGAAGAAGGAGCGCGAGTCTTTTTCACGTTATCACGTATGGTTGTAAATTTGTAATGATATATGGGCTTGGCACATAAATCTCTTTTTTTCTTTTTCGTTTTTTAATATTATTTACTGTCACTTACATCAATATTTGAACTCTAAACCTCTTATTAAAGATAATTTCTTTTGATTAAATTAATTGGAACTCATGATAATGTCCTTTTCAAGTCAAATGAAATGGAAATTTACTTGCTATGTGCAAATTTGGAATTTTCCAATTAGTTTAGAAGTTCTGAAGATCGAACATCTGCCTTTCACATGAAATGATTTTGTTGAGGTTGCTGGAGTGGACCCACTGTTTCTCTTATGTTCTGTTGTGCTAAGTCTAGTCCATCGAACCAAACAAAACTTAATTAAACCTAATTACTTTTAGGAGCATCACAATTGAAAGTTGGGTTATTTGAAAATTTTGGTTCAAAAGCAATTTTTGAAAAACTTTTTCAATAGTCTTTAGATTTAGATAACATAAACAAGCCCAAGAAATGATGAAAAATAGAAATGACACTGAGATGGTCAAAACTGACAAAAATGCACCGAATGTACCAAATGGACTGAAGTAGACCAAAATAAATCAAAGTAGACTAAATGGACCAAATAGAACTGAACAGTGGAAGTGGACTAAATATAACCGAATAGGACTAAAGTGGACTAAATAGGACCGAGTTTGACCGAATAAGATCATAGTGGACCAAATAAGACTAAAGTGCACTGAATGGACCAAATAGGACTAAAATGGACAGAATTAACCGAATAGGACTGAAGTAGACCGAATATGACCAAAGTGGACTAAACAAGACCAAAATGGACCTATTGGGACCAGTGTGGACCGAATGGAATCAAAGTGAACCGAAGTAAACAAAATGGACCGAATAGAACCAAACTGGACTGACGTGAAACAAAGAAGACCGATTAGACCGAATAGGACCGGATTTAAAAAAAAAAAAAAATTTATAAATATCAGTCTTTAGGCACCTAAAGTATTTTTTTTTATGTATTTCCTAAGAAATATAAAAATCATTATCAAAGGATTTTAATTTTATTGCATTTTTTTTTTTTTACTTATGCTACTCTTTAAAAAAAAAATATATATATATATATATATATATGATATGTGCATGACTCCATTTCAATATGCGGAATTTTATTAATAAGTAAAAAAATTTAATCTATAGTTTACTTATTCAATATTTTGAAACTAAATGGGTTGAAAAAGAACCCCTCAACTTTGTCAATAGCCTTTTGTATTAAATTTTAGTTCTATAATAAATTATTTAGAAATAAAATTTCTATCAACATAATTTTGTGAATTTCGTGACTTTCATATGACAAAATATTTTGTCAACACTTCTAAAATACTTGAATCTACAAAAGGTGCCCTTAAAAATTAGAGAGGAAAAAAAAGAGCTATTAATAATCAATAATTGCATCAACCATCAAACAACTTTAATAAATTTTATGGGAAATATTCACCAAAAAATTGGAAAATATTATATCAGGACCAATAAATTTTATCTACTTGTAAATATTATAAGTAGATATAGTTTAATACTACTATTTTTTTATATAGAGTTTTATATTATTACTATTATTTTTTTGTTCTATTTTAGGCTGAAATTTGTTAGAAAGTTGTGTTTTTTTTTTTTTTTTTTTTTCTTATAGGTAAAATTTGTTAGAATTTTTTATCCCATTTGAAAGGATAAGTTGTAAATATATCATAATGTGAAAAACAATTAGGTGCACCTAAGGACTAAGTAATGTTTAATGATTTTACCACTCAATAGTATGATACAAAGTACTCAATGCTATACTAAAGACCGTTGCGGTTTGGCAAAGAAATAGAATAATTTGATACTAGTATATATTGGTATAACTGTAAAAGAAAAATACTGTTAAAGTTTTTTTTTTTTTTTTTAATTTATTTTAAGTTTAGTTAATTGCATTGAATAGTTGAATAGTTAATATAACTGTGGGGCCCGTGGGCCCGGAATCCCCTGCCCACCTTTAGGCTGGCCCAAGGCCCAAGCCGAGGAGGATAATTGTCCCAGATAGTCGTCTAAAGGGTTTTTAGCCCTTTTCGGACCCATGCCGAGGACACACCCTTCCTCGGCATACCTAGTCTAATCCTGGGTAGGGGCCAAACCCAGAATAGGTGGTCACATCCACACTTAATGTGTTTGCCTGACCCTCCAGGCTACATTAATGATGACAAGACCCCTGAACAGTGCAACCTTGGAGGCCGCAACCCACAGTATGGCGAAGAACGTGTCTGATGGGATAAGCTCTGGAAGCAGTGGCCTGGATGGCCAACAGCTGTAAGGCCAGGATCAAACCGAAAGGAGTATATAAGGCAAAAAGCCCCCCTCGTGAAGGGGGGCCTCCTCGGACGCCCGCCGAGGAGCAACCCCAGATGAAGAAAAACTAAGGAAAAGCTCAAGAAGGACCAGCGAGAGGCCGGCCGGAGCCAAACCCTTCGTCCCACTCTCTACAAATGTATTGTCGGGGGTGCCCTCCGAAAAAAGGAGCCCCTATAATTGGCGCCGTTTGTGGGGAGGGTTAGTGCGCTGGCCGGCGCAACCGGCGGTCGCCCTAAAGTAGTCACTACGCAAAAGTTGGCGGTGCAAAAAAAAAAAACAAAAAAAAAAGAGAGAGAAGAAGAGAAGAATTGCAGTACGAAAAGAAGATTCAACAGCAAATAAAAGAAGAGTTCTTTATTATTTCATAAAAAGATTACAAATACAATCAGAGGCTCAGACAAGCATGTTTTACAAAAAATCCTACAAACTAATCCTACAATCAGAGGCCTAGGCGAACCGATTCTAGAACTAGCCGGGCAAGAGGCTCGCAAAGAATTAATATCAGGAATGAGGGAAGTGTCAACCCGTGCTTTTACTAGCATCCAGAGAATGGGAGAACTGGACAGTAAAAGCACGGGAAGGGGGGCTGGGGGCTGGCTTGCCTCGAAGCCGAAGCTTCAACAAAGCGAGGAGCCGACGCAGGGACCCCGGAACACCCTCCCCCGTGATGCTTCCTCGACCCTCTCCAAACTGCACGAGCATTGGCCGTCGGAGACGGCAATACTCGGGCACCAGCCATGACGAGAGTTCACGTGCCTCCTTCGTCGGAGGTGCGCTCTGGGGAGAGACGTTAGGTACTTCAACGACATCCCTCCTGGCTACCGTACAAGGCACTGCCAGCATTACGCCTAAACTCTGCCGCGCCGGCAGCCCAGTGGGGGCTGCGGCCACGGCGGCCCTTAATTCCATATCTCCTAACTTTGGTCACAATCCTAGCGGCGGTGTCAAAGGGGCTCAGGGAGGTGAAAGTATATGTTTCTGGTTGTGGTGAAAGATCCATGGAATGAGGAGAAACATTCTCCCCAGAACGCCTTTTATGGAAGGCGAAAACTGGTGGGAGTTGAGCCACGCAGAATTCGAAGGGAGGATTGTCAAAGGGAATTAATTCTCACCCAATTACAAGGGGATTGCCAACCGCCAGATTCGTATTAATTCACGAGGGCATTAATGAAGGTGCGTTACGTGCACCGAAGCGTCAAACGCGGAGCGTGAAAGGCCAAGCGACGCCTCGTAAGCCAAAAAGATGGGGAACACGAACTAGAGGCGAGATCAGCTTCACGAGTGTGGTCACAATCCGACCTGAGGAAAAACAGCTCCCAGAAAACGACCCGTGGACATCTTCACACTAAAAGCAAAGCTCTCGGATCCAAGGACGAACTCCTATTGAAGGCAACTGTGTAGTGGTGGTACACTAACTCTTGCTCCAGAAGCTTATAAGGGGTTAGTGGAAAGGACTTCTATCCGATGTGAGACTGAGTTGCCCAAAGAGGTGAACACTGTGTCCTCACACTCGAGGACGAAGGCGAAACCGTGAAGGCAGCAACTGTACCTAGGTCTTGCATGGTCTACGGACTCAAGCCTATGGGGAGCTAGCCACTTACCATTGAGGGCAGCAATTGTACCTAGGTCTTGCATGGTCCTCGGACCCAAGCCTACAGGGAGCTAGCCACTCACTCTGAAGGCAGTAGCTGTACCTAGGTCTTGCATGGTCTACGGACTCAAGCCTATGGGGAGCTAGCCACTTACCATTGAAGGCAGCAATTGTACCTAGGTCTTGCATGGTCCTCGGACCCAAGCCTACGGGGAGCTAGCCACTCACTCTGAAGGCAGCAACTGTACCTAGGTCTTGCATGGTCTACGGACTCAAGCCTATGGGGAGCTAGCCACTTACCATTGAGGGCAGCAATTGTACCTAGGTCTTGCATGGTCCTCGGACCCAAGCCTACGGGGAGCTAGCCACTCACTCTGAAGGCAGCAACTGTACCTAAGTCTTGCATGGTCTACGGACTCAGGCCTATGGGGAGCTAGCCACTTACCATTGAGGGTAGCAATTGTACCTAGGTCTTGCATGGTCCTCGGACCCAAGCCTACGAGGAGCTAGCCACTCACTCTGAAGGCAGCAACTGTAACTAGGTTTTGCATGGTCTACGGACTCAAGCCTATGGGGAGCTAGCCACTTACCATTGAGGGCAGCAATTGTACCTAGGTCTTGCATGGTCCTCGGACCCAAGCCTACGGGGAGCTAGCCACTCACTCTGAAGGCAGCAACTGTACCTAGGTCTTGCATGGTCCTCGGATCCAAGCCTACGGGGAGCTAGCCACTTACCATTGAGGGCAACAATTGTACCTAGGTCTTGCATGGTCCTCGGACCCAAGCCTACGGGGAGCTAGCCACTCACTCTGAAGGCAGCAACTGTACCTAGGTCTTGCATGGTCCTCGGACCCAAGCCTACGGGGAGCTAGCCACTTACCATTGAGGGCAGCAATTGTACCTAGGTCTTGCATGGTCCTCGGACCCAAGCCTACGGGGAGCTAGCCACTCACTCTGAAGGTAGCAACTGTACCTAGGTCTTGCATGGTCCTCGGACCCAAGCCTACGGGGAGCTAGCCACTTACCATTGAGGGCAGCAATTGTACCTAGGTCTTGCATGGTCCTCGGACCCAAGCCTATGGGGAGCTAGCCACTCACTCTGAAGGCAGCAATTGTACCTAGGTCTTGCATGGTCCTCGGACCCAAGCCTATGGGGAGCTAGCCATTTACGACGGAGCCAAGGTGCTGCATGGTCCAAAGACCTAGTCCTGTGGAGAAACTGACTACCTACTGAAGAGTCTGAGTGTCAATCCAGCCACTCGAGGAAGAACCAACCAGCGGAAGGCCTTCCGGAACATAAGGGCCGAGGTTTTCAAAACCCTCCTCCCCGTCCGAGGAAACGTGCAGCAGGGTTTTGAGAGGCTATTGTGGGGCCCGTGGGCCCGGAATCCCCGGTCCACCTTTAGGCTGGCCCAAGGCCCAAGCCGAGGAGGATAATTGTCCCAGATAGTCGTCCAAAGGGTTTTTAGCCCTTTTCGGACCCATGCTGAGGACACACCCTTCCTCGGCGTACCTAGTCTAATCTTGGGTAGGGGGCAAACCCAGAATAGGTGGTCACATCCACACTTAATGTGTTTGCCTGACCCTCCAGGCTACATTAATGATGACAAGACCCCTGAACAGTGCAACCTTGGAGGCCGCAACCCACAGTATGGCGAAGAACGTGTCTGATGGGACAAGCTCTGGAAGCAATGGCTTGGATGGCCAACAGCTGTAAGGCCAGGATCAAACCGAAAGGAGTATATAAGGCAAAGAGCCCCCCTCGTGAAGGGGGGCCTCCTCGGACGCCCGCCGAGGAGCAACCCCAGATGAAGAAAAACTAAGGAAAAGCTCAAGGAGGACCGGCGAGAGGCCGGCAGGAGCCAAACCCTTCGTCCCACTCTCTACAAATGTATTGTCGGGGGTGCCCTCCGAAAAAAGGAGCCCCTACAATAACATATGTCACCATTTAATTGGTTCAATTAGCAAATGTGATAGTATGATGAGGACATGTCAAGAAACCACTAACGGTGGGGTAGCTTTTGCTAACGAAAGTAAATTTCAAAATTTAAAATCCAAATAACCTCAAACTTTAAAGATGTACTTTATAATTTACCCTAAATTTAAAAATAACATAATAATTGTTGAGAAACAAGGTGGCCAAGCAACCGTGTTTGTTTGAATAATGTCAATTCGAATAATGTCAATGCTCTCAGATGCAACTGTGTTCATTATAATAACGTCAATGCTAATTACTAGCTGTGATATTTTAGCCCCCCAGGAATTCCTGGGCAATTTGGACGAACAGAAACAAAGTGATATGTGAAACTAGATGTACAAAAACATACATGTTAAGATTTATGATTGCAGAAGTTTTATTAGAATAATAAATTAAACACTCAAGAGAAAATAACAAATACATTGTCACCACACTCAAGTAGAATACACAAAATTTCTCGATATAGTTTGTTTACTGATACTTAAAACATATATTATAGACATTTTGCTAGAAGAGTAGCGTGTGCATTCACATGCTACTTTTCTATTTCACTCTTTATTTATTTATTTATTTTCCTTTACACTTGCATTTGCTCTCTAGCTTATGCAAATTTTTTTTTTTTTTTGAAAGTGCTTATACACTTACTGGATCGATACTACTACACTTATTAGATACACTTTCATGCATACGGGAGAATAATTGAGCTATATCTAGAACTCGTGAAGGACAAACCTATACTACACAAAGTTACGAATAAGAATAGAGTCAATTCAGACAAGACATTAAAAGCAGCTATAACCTACATGTTGAAAATCTAGCACGCATGGAATAAGAAAGACAAGAAAATCAGGAGCCCGTTTGGTACAGTGGTGGCTCCATGAATGTTTCTCAGGGTGTTTCGGTAGGGATAGACCCAGAATTTGAACTTAAGGAGGGCTTGAAGCAAAATGGTCAATTTCATACTAAGGTCATTTAAGTTTAGTTAAGAAGAAGAAAAAAATGAAATATTTGGGTACCAATCAATCCTAGTGTACCTTTTAGAGTTATCACTTTATATATATTATATTAAATTTGTTTATAAATTAGAACCCCACTTTTTTTTTAAGAGCTTTTAAAAAATGTAAATTCATATATGTAGTGTATGTTTGGCATGGCTTAATTTTGTCAGCTTATTTTACTATTTAGCTTATTTTTGTTACTATTTATGGATCTTCCTGTACTTTTTGGTACTATTTATGGGTATCACTGTACTATTTTAACTAACTTTTACATTTATTTATAATACTTTTAACAAAAAAATTTCAATTTCATCAGAATAAACGGATCTCATACAAACCTCTAACTTAATAATATATAGCACAAGATACATTTTGATTTCTATCACAACTCATTAATATGAAAAACAAAATAGATAAAAGGTAGGAAAAAGAAAGATGTGGAGAAGTCAATCCCACGTGTAGAGCAGATGGACTCTTGGACAAAATACAATAGTAAAAACCACATGTGTGTCTGACATTTTTGACCAAAAGCTTAAAAGTAGATTTAGGGAAAGTAAAAAACCTCTTGAGAAAACAAAGAGATAAGGGGCTAGTGGAGAAATTGAAGTAGAAGAAAGAAAATAATAGATGAGGATTTCAGCAAACTGGTGGAAAAATCTAAGCCAAAGAAGAAGAAAAAAATAGAAGAGGATTTTTGTTGTTCAAATAGCAGACAACATCAACCATAACAGTATGACAGTCCAGGCAAGAAGAAGAAGCATAAAGGATAAAAAATGACAGTTGTTGGAGGAAGAATAAGAGTTGAGAGAGTGAAATTGATGGAGAGAAATTTAAATGGGTAAAATTGAGAATTTGTGATTTCTGTTTTGTTATTTTAGATTTGTGGTATGATTATATTATATATTTTTTTTGTTTAGACCGAAATTTTTTTCTATTTGAAGGTTTTTCTTGTTACAGGATGTTGACTATTGTGATCTCTTTGGGCTGATTTGATGAAATTTTGATGATGGGGGCGGAAGTTGTATGTGAGTATCTAACTTGATGCATATATTCCTACTAATTTTTTTTTCCTCTAAAAGGCCAGGGGGCCCGGGCCACTTTAGGCCTGCAGTCCCTCCTGGATGGGCTTCCTCTGTTACCATTTTTTTTTTAAAGATTTTAGTTCAAAATTTTTTTTTAGGCTTTTTCTTTTTTGCTTGGAAGTAGAACATATAATCCACCAGCATAAATTTTTTTTGAAGGTGTTCCTAATTATCTTTTAAGGGGAACACCCTGACCTAAACGTAGCGCCACCACTGGTTTGGTATATGTGTTTAAATACATATTTTTAATTTTTAAACAACATTATATATATTTTTACGCATTTTTTCACTTACACGTATTTTCAAAAAAATACAAATAATGTTACTAGAACAACGTTACCAAGCCCTCAATTTCTCTTCATTTTGAACTCTTTCATCTCGATCCGCTTGTTAGCTTTCGCAATTTGAATGTGAAAGATAAGTTACTACTATGCAAAAAAAAAAAAAAACGTGCAATTTTTTTAAAGAAAATTACAGTCCAATTGTAGATGTTGGTAATGACTAATGAGTAATGACACCGACCTTAATATACCTTTAACCAAACTTTGTGTCAAACTCCAAGCTATAGTTGGATACAAATCCTTTTGTTTTCGTTTATTGAAAGTATATGGTTTATGATTTCGTTAATATTTGTGAACTAGCTAGTAAATATGTGTGTCTTTCTTTTAAGAAAAAAAATTAGGGGAGATACTCTAGTTGGCATATATTTTTTGTTGTAAATAAAAATTGTTTATATATATATATATATATATAAATTTGCAATATCATTTCCTAGATCGTAGACAAAACCAAAACGCAAGTCATTCTCACATAACACGATTTCCTTCTAAAGAAAATATCTGGCATGAAAACAAAGTATTGGTAACTTTCTTAGTTCTTAGTAAATTCCCTGAAGATGAAAGACTTGGTACTCTTAAAAAGACAGGAACGTCTAGTTAAGCCCTGTGATTGTTAAGCAACTTGCAAACATCAAGAAATTATTATGCCCCTGAGGACCAAGGTGTGCACAATAATTTTCGCAACAAACATATTAAAGTTATTTCAAATTTTAGTACAAAAAATTTACAATCTAATGTGGTACCTGTAAGAATATATTGTTACTACTTAAACAACATAATAATTAATAAATGACTATTTGAGATTTCTTTATTTATTTTACTTTTTTAGTGATTGGTAAATTAGTCAGTTTAAGGCCTAAGTATTAAATCCTTGGAAAATTCTTACTTCCACCTTTTGCATTCCTCTACCTCTCATAGGAGGATAAGGGTAATCCTCTTAAGCATGATATGTGGTCCAATAAGACCCCAAACGCTGGCCTTCGAGAAAGTACAAAACTATTGCTATCTAATTGTTAGTGTACACACCAGCTCTAGGCCCACTATGGTTTATTTGTCCATCACATATATGTCTTGTACTGCACACATACAACTCATATTTATTGCCCTCATATCTCTGTTTATGTACTATACATACAACTCCTAAAAATCTCTGTTTATAGCATTTTACAACAAATTATAAGTGACAAATTGTTACCAGCTATTTTTTATAGGCAAAATGAGTAATTTTAGCCATTGGTAGCAAAAAAATAATTTCAATAATATATTCAAATTAGAACAAGTAACAACTTACTATTGAAAAAATTGTTGTGGAGCTCTTCAAAATTCCCTTTACTAGTTTTGGCATGTACAAATACAATAAAATGATTTCACAATTCTAAGCCTAATCTTTTACCCATTGCTTTCTTATATCTCACAAGGTACAAAGACAAGAAAAACAAAGCAGATTCGAGTTAATGGACCACCAAGCATTTTGGATAATACTTCCCATCGTGTGTGCATGCATTGCTGTGCTCACCTCCGCTCTAGGAGGCCGGAAGTCTGGCTCTTCCAGACTTCCCCCAGGTCCCCACCCTTTTCCGATCATCGGAAACATCCTGGAGTTGGGCAACAAACCCCATCAAGATGTTGCCAAGCTCTCCAAAACCTATGGACCCCTTATGACTCTCAAGCTTGGGAGCATAACAACCATAGTCATTTCCTCTACAGACATTGCCAAAGAAGCACTGCAAAAAAATGACCAAGCCTTCTCCGGCCGAACTATCCCGGACACCTGCCGTGTATTTGACCACCACAAAGTTTCAATAGTGTGGTTGCCTGCATTGGCTCGTTGGAGGAACTTCAGGAAAGTTTCTGCCACGCAAATATTTGCTCCACAACAACTTGATGCCACACAAGCCCTTCGACAACAAAAGGTGCAAGAATTACTGGATCATGTAAACCAATGTTGCAGCAATGGTGGGAAAGTGGTTGATATTGGCCGAGCAGCCTTCATTACAGTACTTAATGCCATATCAAACACATTTTTTTCCATTGACTTGGCCCATTATAGTTCAGATTTATCGGGTCAAGATTTCCAGGAGCTTGTATGTGTTGTCATGGAATTAGGTGGAAAGCCTAATATTGCAGACTATTTCCCAGTACTTCGTTTAGTTGACCCACAAGGTGCACGACGAAGGATGGCGATTTATTTGGGCAAATTGATCGAGATTTTTGACAGAATCATCCATGAACGAGTACAATTAAGAGCTTCAGAGGGTTCTAATGCAAGAAACGATTTACTAGATTCCTTCCTCAATCTTGCTGAAGATGATAATTCAGACTTAAGCCGCGACGATTTCAAACATTTGCTTCTGGTATTGACTAACTTCCTTATAGCTTTGCTTTTGGTATTGAATTCCATAATATAAGCCTTTTAAACTAATCTCTTGAGACTATGTACCGAGATATACTCTTTAGGCAGTTATAAGCCATCATGATTTTTTTTTTTTTTTTGAGACGGTATAAGCCATCAAGAATATTATTTCTTTCCAATCATAAATAAGTTGTGTTATCAACAGCAAGTTCATTACGCAAGACCTGTATAACATTTTTCCTTCCGGCAATGGTGTGACTTTAAATTTTAAGAGATTTCATACTTAATTCCATCTGCCTTGATGCTATAAATAAATTATCACTTATCTAAAAATCATAAACTGTTGGTAACTAATAAATTTAATCATTCAATCATAATTCTTAATTGCTCTTTCTGAAATCTTATTGCAAGGAGGGGGGAGAATATTTTCCAAGGAATGACGGAAAACCAACAGTTTATTCACTAGTTTTTATTGTAGTCGCGTCCTCCTAACTCTTTGTAAGAATTAACCTTATCAAAAGCAAATGATAAGAGTATTACTTTCTGTCTTTATTAGTTTATAGGAAACTTAATCAAGTGTTCTTAACTAGCTCTCAAACTAGTTTGCACCAGGATTTATTTGTTGCAGGGGTTGACACAACATCAAGCACAATTGAATGGGCAATGGCAGAGTTACTTCACAACCCTGAAAAAATGGCAAAGGCCCGAGATGAGCTAGAAAAAGTCCTGGGCAAGGATGGGCTTGTTCAAGAATTGGACACCTCTAAGTTCCCTTTTTTACAAGCAATAGTGAAAGAAACCCTTCGTTTGCACCCACCAGCACCTTTCCTAGTTCCCCACAGGGCAGAAACCGTTGTAGAAATGTGTGGCTTCACTGTGCCCAAACATGCGCAAATTCTAGTCAATGTGTGGGCAATGGGGCGAGATCCAAGCATATGGACAGACCCTAATATATTTTTGCCTGAAAGGTTCTTAGAGCGCACCACTGACTTTAAAGGTCAAGATTTTGAGTTGATTCCATTTGGAGCTGGAAGAAGGATTTGTCCTGGATTACCATTAGCTAACAAGATGGTACACTTGATGTTGGCATCTCTTGTTCATTGCTTTCATTGGAGACTTGCGGATGAGTTGAAGCCAGAAGATATAGACATGAGTGAGACCTTTGGAATCACCTTACACAGGTCTGAGCCTCTCCGGGCTATTCCCATCAGGGTATAACTTCTACTATTTTCGTAGCCAATTATATTTGCCTGTGTGTAGAATCGTTTAATATATGTTAGGATTTTCTGTAAGCAATAAGCATGACAAAGATCACTGTATGCATGGTATCGTACTTCATTGGTAGTTTTAAACTTCTTGACGCTGTGTGACAAGAAATTTAAAGGTAATATAATAATTGTTCAAAGGCAAGGGTGGACATGCGACTATGTTTATTCTATAAAAGTCAATTTTCTTGTATGTGAATCATGTGATCTTTTAACCCTTAATCATTTCTGGGCCATATGGACAGACAGAAACAAAGCCACGTGTGAAATTTTAAATTAGACTCATAAGAATATGTTGACCTTATATGCCTTAAGTTCTAACCAAACGCCGTGCTATCTCAATGATTGTTGGCTAACTTGGCTTTCTAGTATAACATCAATGCCAGGATCTTGTTTCCTATATGTATGCTGTGTACTGGCTTCCTTAAATCTCCTGTATCGATAATAATGCGATAGTTGAAAGTTCATCAGATCTGTTAGCTACTAGGTAAACAAGACAAAGCTAAGTGATCTATAGATATGTGAGACACTATAAACTTTCAATTTCGGATTGGAGGGATCTCGTTCAAAACCTATTCATAAAACCTTTTAAGTGTATCACTTAAATAAGCTAAATGACTTATCCAATATGTTATGTGACTAAAAGTATACATGAATGATTTTATTAATCACCACAGTGTGTTGAAGGAATTTTCCTTCAAACTAATTTGGAGGTAAATAGTTTCCAATTAGAAAAATGGTGTAGTTGCCATCTGATATAAATAAGGAAAAAATTTCAAGTTCTAACCAATTGGAACCGAATTTTGTCAAACCCATTGTATAGCAATTTTTTTTTTTTTTGAACAAGTTACTACTTGACAATTGATGAAACGATCCATGTGTACTTTTAGTCACATGATCTATCTAATAATTCATATGATTTGTTTCAATTATACACATTAATGTGTTTATGAATGATAAAGTAATAGATTAGAGGAGACTCCTCCAATCCAGTTTAGAGGAAAAACTTTGTTAGATAAAATAATAGTATTAGCAGAGGGCTAAAGAAAACAAGTATGTAATTAGTATGTTATATTATTTGTATAGTGAAGAAGAAAGAAAGTTTGTGAGAGAGTGAGAAAAGCAAATACACAAAAGAAAACTCTTGCAAAAGAGACCAATTTAGGAATAAGCATATGATTGTTACACTATCATGGGGATTTTTTCTTTTTTGGGATAATCGCAAGACTCTTGACTCAACATAAGAGACTTCTAAAGAAGCAAGTGTTACTGTTAGCTCCAAAGCTAAGGTTATTCTAGGAAAAGACGTTAATAAAGGTAAACATAGGAGGAAAAGAAGCAATAAGTTTTTTTTTTTAATTATTATAAGTTTTTTTATCATCATTTATATTTTGTAAATGAACATATACCCCTATCGTTTCTCTCTTAGTTAAACCCTAACAAAATCTTATAATTCTTAAAATATTCCATTGTGCAATGTCTAATATACTCTTACTAAATTTTAATGTCCCAAAAAATTTCTCTGTGTACTTTGAATTTTATGTGGTATACTGGTAGTCATGCTTGAAAAGTTAGAACGATGATATATGGTGTTCTATTTGTTACCTAGAGAATACTAATTTATTAGGTTTAAATTTTCTATATTTATAATTTTATCTAATAGAAACTTTGATGACATATGTCTTTTGCTATTTTGTTCTTTTTTTTTTTAAATTTATTTTCCTGATTAAAAAGGTATTCATTAAAAATAAGTAATCTAAACATCGTAGTTAGATTCATAAAATAAGATAATAAAAAATGAAATATGAATAACAAAATCTTCATTGTAGATGATTGCAAATATTTAATTTAATGAAGATCTTCAAAAAATTGTAGCATATCTTATTATTTATTGCGAAAATTTAAATATGAATAACCTAATTTTGCTACCATATTTTCTTTTCCACCCAAAAAAACACAACTGGCTCTAAACTAATTAGCTAGCCTATTGTAGCCACCAAATGCAGTTGTCAAAAGCCTACAATGATAAGGAAACAATAGCTAATAGAGTCAGCCACTTTATTTCCAAAATTGTGTTAAAAGCATGCCAAACTATTCCCTAAACAAAAGCAACTCAAGCCAAAACACCAAATTAGTATCATGAAGGATAAAAGCATCTTCCACTACTCAAAAACAAGTCATTAGCAACACCCCAAACTCAATATAAAAGTCTCTCTTTAGCTCAAAAATCAACCAACCATGCTCTACCCTTAGAGCTGAAACTTAAGACCAAAAGCCCATTCAATCAACTAACATTCTCACAATTTTGAGATTTAGGGGTGGAAATATGGGTACAAGGGAACCTTCTCTCTCTTCCTCACAACCTCTCTCAATTTCCTCTTCTTACTGACTATGGGTCAAATTTTCAGACCTGTGTACTTTTTCTGCATTTTCTTGTATTTCAGTTATGGCATTTTGATTTCTTTCTTGTTAAAGCACCATTAACCTTTTGCTTATTATACATTTGGAAGTTTAGGCTTGATTTTCCACAAACAAACATTTCTAAAGAACCAAGGAGAGACTTGGGCCATTCTCGCATTTTTTGTCATTGTCGCAAAAACGTCCCCGACAATTGGTATATCTGTAAAAGAAAATATTATTAAAGATTTATTTTAATTTATTTTAATTTTAGTTAATGACACTGAATATTTAATAACACATGTCACCATCTAATTGGTTCAACTATCAAATGAGATAGTATGATGTGGACATGTCGGCAAACCACTAATGGTGAGGCTGCCTTTGCTAACGGAGGTAAATTTCATAGTGTAAAATCTAAATAACCTCAAAACTTTAAGGGTGTACTTTATAATTTACCTTAAATTTAAAAATAACATAATAATTGCTAAGAAACAAGGTGGCCAAGCAACCGTGTTTATTCGTATAATGTCAATGCTCTTATATGCAACTGTGATTGTTATAATAACGTCAATGCTAATTATTAGATGTGATATTTTAGCCCCCAGGAATTCCTGGGCAATTTGGACGAACAGAAACAAAGTGATATGTGAAGCTAGATATATGTACAAAAATATATATGTTAAGATTTATGATTGCAGAAGTTTTATTAGAATTATAAATTAAACACTCAAGTAGAAAATAACAAATACTTTGTCACCACACTCTAAGTAGAACTAGAATACACAAAATTTCTCGATAAAGTTTATTTACTGATACTAAAAAAAAAAAATTATAGACATTTTACTGCACACACTACTCTTCACTATTTCACTCTTTGATTTTTATTTATTTATTTCCTTACACTTGCATTTGCTCTCTAGCTTATGCAATTTTTTTTTTTTTTTTTTTTTTTTGGAAAGTGCTTATAGCCTTATACACTTACTGGATCGATACGACACCTATCAGATCCACTTTCATGCACACGGTAGAATAATTGGGCTATATCTAGAACTCGTGAAGGACAAACCTATACTACACAAAGTGACAAAGAAGAATAGAGACAATTCAGACAAGACTTTAAGGGTCCGTTTGGTTGGAGGAGCAGAAAAGTGGGAAGATGAAAAATTGTGGGAGGATGGAAAAGTAGATGAATAGAAAATATTTGATTTTCCGTCTTGTGTGTTTGGTTGGAGGGGTGGAAAAGTGGCCGAAGGTCTCTTTTGTTTAGTTGTAGAGAAAAATGGAAGGATAGAAATTGTAATTTATATAAATTGACTATTATACCCTTATTATATTATATGTAAGAAATATATTTATTTGTACTCATTAAATAATATAAAATTTACAACATCATACATATAAATTTTTATTTTTATTTTTATTATTATAATGTAAAAATTACAATAGTGTACATATGAATTTAATTGGGCAAAAGATTTTATAACTAGTAAAAACGTGGTCAGCAAATTTACACTACATTCAGCCTACAAAAACGTTGCTATGCTGATTAAACAAGGGAAAAAAAAAAAGACATGAAAGAAGAGAACTTGGACGTTGCTGTGTTGTGAGAAGGTAAAGTGATAAGGATGAGAAAAAACAAACGTCATCAGGTCATGAATAAAGTGAGGGGTAGAGGGTACTTGTGTAAAATGCATTTCATAGCACTTTTCCCTCCCTATTTTCCTCCCAATTTGGGAGGATAAAAAAAGCAGGCCCGGGAGGGAAAACTTTCTCACTTGTTTTCTGCCTCTCCTATTTTTTCTTCCTCAATCAAATAGTGAAAAAATAGCATTTTCCATCATATTTTCTTCTCCCTATTTTTCATTCTCCTTGTTTTTACCCCAAGAAGCTGCTATAACCTACAAAAAATCTAGCATGCATGGAATAAGAAAGTCAAGAAAATCAATTTCTCTTCATTTTGAACTCTTCCATCTCCGCTTGTTAGCTTTCTTCACAATTTGAATGTGAAAGATAATAAGTTACTACCATGCAAAAAAAAAAAAAAAAAAAAAAAACACATGCAATTTTTTTAAAAGAAAATCACAGTCCAATTGTAAATGTCGGTAATGAATAATGAGTAATGACACCGACCTTAATATACCTTTAACCAAACTTTCTGCCAAACTCCAAGCTATAGTTGGATACAAATCCTTTTGTTTTCGTTTATTGAAAGTATATGGTTTATGATTTCGTTAATATTTGTGAACTAGCTAGTAAATATGGATGTCTTTCTTTTAAGGAAAAGAAATTTGGGGCGATATTCTAGTCGGCTTATATTTTTATTGTAAATAAAAATTGTTTATATATATATATATATACAAATTTGCAATATCATTTCCTAGATCGTAGACAAAACCAAAACGCAAGTCATTCTCACATAACACGATTTCCTTCTAAAGAAAATATCTGGCATGAAAACAAAGTATTGGTAACTTTCTTAGTTCTTAGTAAATTCCTTGAAGATGAAATACTTTTTTTTTTTTTTTTTGGAGAAAGTTGAAGATGAAATACTTGGTTCAATTAAAAAGACAGGAACGTCTAGTTAAGCCCTGTGATTGTTAAGCAACTTGCAAACATCAAGAAATTATTATACCCCTGAGGATCTAGGTGTACACAATAATTTTTGCAACAAAAATATTAAAGTTATTTCAAATTTTAGTACAAAAAATTTACTATCTAATGTGGTACCGGTAAGAATATATTGTTACTATTTTTTTTTTTTTTCTGAATATATATTGTTACTACTTAGACAACATAGTAAATGACCATTTGAGATTTCTTTATTTATTTTACTTTTTTAGTGATTGGTAATTAGTCAGTTCAAGGCTTAAGTATTAAATCCTTGGAAAATTCTTATTTCCACCTGTTGGATTCCTATGCCTCTCATAGGAGCATAAGGGTGTTCCTCTTAAGCATGATACGTGGTCCAAATTCCAATAAGACTCCAAACGCTAGCCTTTGAGAAAGTAAAAAACTATTGCTACCTAATTGTTAGCGTACACACGAGCTCTAGGCCCACTATGGTTTATTTGTCCATCACATGTCTTTTACTACACACATAAAACTCATATTTACTGCCCTCATGTGTCTGTTTATGTACTGCACATACAACATTCATATTAATGTGTAAGAGAAATGTTATGTTTATAGTATTTTATAACATATTATAAGTGGCAAATTGTTACTAACTATTTTTTATGAGCAAAATAAATAATTTTAGCCATTAGTAGGTAAAAAAATAATTTCAATAATTGATTCAAATTAAAATAAGTAACAGCTTATCATTGAAAAAATATTGTGAAGTGCTTCAAAATTCCCTTTACTAGTTTAACACATATACAAATCCTATAGAATGATTTCACAATTCTAAGACTGATCTTTTACCCATTGCTTTCTTATATCTCACAATGTACAAAGACATGAAAAACAAAGTAAATTCGAGTTAATGCACCACCAAGCATTTTGGATAATACTTCCCATCGTGTGGGTATGCATTGTGTTAGGTTCAAAGGTCTTAGGATTTTATGTATTTAGAACTCTAATTTGTAATGTTGGCAAACCATGATCAAAACAATGTATTTAGTCTTGTTTAGGCTTGCTCAAAGTTGGTTTATTATTGTAAAGTTGGAATCGAGTGGCTGCAGAAGTACTTGGGACTTTCGGCCTGGCTCGATCGATCGAAGAATAGACTCGATCGATCGAAAATTGCACAGGTTGATTTTTCTGCAGAATTTCCAACTCAGCCCTACTTCATTAAACGTTTAGGGTTTTATGTTTTTACTCTAGGTATATAAACTAAACCCTAGCCACGTTTTTTAAGGTTGCTCCAATTGTATTGTTGCTCATACATTGCTGTTTTGTGTAAATCTCTTGTGAGATCTAGAGGAGCTTTCCTTTACACAAAGCTTAGGGTTTTCAAGTTGGAGATAATATCAATATCTTGATAATCAACTTGGTTGCTATCATTGAAGCTTAAAGAATATCAAGCGTGGGTACTTGTAGCTGATTGAAGAGTCCAAGAAAGAAGGAGTCCGTGGATTCGGAGCTTGCACGTGGTCGTGTCAGTAAGTTCTACTGGTGGGTAGTATTAGGAAGTCAAGCGGGGAGCTTGTAGTCCTTCTGTATGAACTTTGATTCTTTCGCATAGTGGATTTAGGTTTACCTTGAGGATAGCTAGGTCAAATCCTTCGCAGGTTTTTACCGTGTGGTTTCCTGGGTTATCATATCTTGTGTTCATTTATTTTCCGCTGCTTTATATCTTGATATGATTGTTTGATTACTTTAACCTAGAATTGCATAATTTGACTAAGTAACAACTTGGATAATTAATCTAGGCTAACCAATCTGGTTGTGTTTTAAGGGGTCTAAAACCGTTCAAGTGGTATTAGAGCGGGTAGCTCTTCTTGTTGTAGATCTTTTGATCTAAGAGCTGATCCTTAATCCCTGTTATCATGGATAATTTGAAGTGTCTTTCTGCTCATGCTTCTGCTGATTTTATTGATGCCTGTGATGTTTTGAATAAAAAGGACAATATTGTTTCTATTGATTTTTTTGATGCTTTTGAAACTCTTCGTAAGGAATTATCTAAATCTTTGAAAATTGCTAAGAAATTTTAAGAAGAGTTAAAATTGGCTAATCTTGAAAAAGAGGATTTGATTGTGAGATTAGATGAGTCTAATAAAAAGAATGAATTTTTGAGAAATCAAATTTCCTCTCAAGATGAGAAGATGAAAAGCTTGGAACAAGAGTTAGTTGAGTCTCAAACTAAATTTGGAAATTTGACTAGTACCAAGCTTGTTGTTGATAACAGAAGTGTTTCTGTTAAGCCTAAAACTAAGAAAGTTTATATCACTCTTTTTAAGAGGAATAATAAAGAAAATGCTTATTTTGCTAGGTTGGACAAAGGTAAAAGTTCTGATGTTAACGCTGAAGTTTCTAAACCTATGTCTAAACCTGCTGTTAGTGTGCAAAAGAAATCTGTTTTTGTGCCTACCTGTCACCTTTGTGGTGTTGTTGGTCATATTAGACCAAATTGTTATTTGTTGAGGCAAAAACCAAAATCTGAGACTAGATTTGTTGTTAGGAATACTGATGTTCCTAAATTTGTTCCTGTTTGTCACTTTTGTGGTGTCTTCGGTCACATTCGTCCTAATTGTTATAAATTGAAATTTAAGCATTCTGTATTTCAATCTAGGATATGTGATGAGATTTCTCCTGCCATAAGTCCATATAAATTGTTTCATATTCTTTTGAAAAAAATTTGAGCTTGTTGGCTTGTGAAAGGAATTTGCAGGATTTCAGTCTTTCTCAGAAGATTGGTGTAATTCCTCAAATACACTCTACTTCACATGAATTTTCACCTACAAAGCCGAAGACTCGTGCTAGATGGGTGAGAAAAGATTCTCCAAGGTGAGTGTTGCTAACTTGTCCCTGATTTAATTCTTTCAATTATTTGTGGACATGTTTTGTTTTTGTTTTTTGTTGTGTTGTTTTTTAGGTTGTTTTTTTTATTTTATTTTTTTTAAAATCCAAAAACATTGAAAAATTTCAAAAAGACAAAAATATTTTATTTTGTGTCTTGTTTTATTGTTCTTAAGGATTACATGGGTTATGATATCTCTCTCTTGTTTTAGAACATGCTTGACATTGTGGAGAAACTTGAATAGTATGCTAAGCTATTTCTGATTTTGTGTCAGTGTGTACTAGTTTGTACATGTACTCATGGGTTAATTAAGAAATTGATATTTCTTGTTTGTGTACCTTCTATAGCTTAGTTAAGCATTGTCATGCATTGCATTTGCATTGTTCATTTAGCATAATATGTGCTTTTTGTGTTTGGTCATAAATCTCTTTTAGAACTAAAAGGATTTTTGTGTTTTGTATTTTACATCTTGGATTTATAATCAAGGATTGGCCATATTATCTTTACATAACAAGTTTATGTACCTTGTTTAGCTTTGATGAGCTTATTTATTGCACTTGACTAGTTGAAGTTTTGTAGTGCATGTTGTGTGGGAAAGATGTTTATGGTGTTTATTACTTTGTCTTAATCTTGAAGTCACATGTTATTTGACTGTCGGACTTGATCCTTTTGAGAAAGGCATAAATAACCATCTCACCACTGTTCACTAGCCAATCATGAACACCTTAGTGCATATCATAAGATTCTGTGCTCGAGAAAGTGTAGCACATGCACAAAAAGAACATAAGGTGTAGTCTCAAATTAAATTAAAACTGGTGTGTACTATTAGGCTTGATGCCAATTCACTTAATTCAAACCGGTGTGTACTATTAGGCTGAATGCCATTTCATAAAAATAAGAGGAAAAAATGCAAGAAACTTACATGATTGCAAGCTTTTGTTCTAGGAAATGTGGGAGTTATAGGATGTAACTCTTTAGGTGATAGTCTCTTTTAAATTCTATGTGATGAATTGTGTAGACTTTGTGTTTGATTGCTATTCACATATCACCTCACATGTATCTCAAGTTTTTGCTAGTATCACACACTACACAAGTTACTCTTTGTTAAACATTGTACATGCTAGTATGTGTGTTTTTGGTCTGACCAATCAAGTTTGAAAATATCTTGAGATTTGTGCACACCATTTTTGTTGCTTAAGAAAATTCAATGAGAGAATGATTGAAACTTGTTTTTGACAAAATTTGGGTTTAAAAATTTGGGTTTTTGAAAAGGCATTCCATCTCATACTTATGCATTTTGTTTTCCTTGTTTCATGCTTTAAGGAGTTGTTTTTCAAAATTAGATTTGTGTTTTTCAAAACTAGATTTTTTCTCAAAATTAAGTGAGCCTCTACCCATTTCGATCGATCCAGTCTGTTTTTCAATCGATCGAAAAAGTGCTTTAATTTGTTCTAAAATGACTATTTCATTCGATCGATCAAATGTAATTTTCGATCAATCGAAAATCGTGGAAAAGCTTTTTTTAAAAGTTCAGATATGACTTTTTCAAAGTTCTATTTCAAACTTTTCAAACTTTTTCTTTTCTCTCTCCGACGAGGCAAGGCTCCACATAGTGATTTTTGTCGTTTTCCTCCGAAGTTTTTGCAAAATCTCTCTTTCCTCAAGCCGGTAAGTCTGTTTTGCCCTTCCTTTTTGAGTTTATTTACATATTTCATGCATTTTTCATGCATTTATGCTCAAAATTTCGGAACTTTTTCTATTTGGGATTTCTGTTGATTCAAGCCCAATTTTGTGAAATTGATCAATGGGTTTTTGTGAGGACATGCTATAGACATGATCTTAATAGTTTAATTTGATCAATTTTGACTTTGGTGAAAAATTGAAAAATCTAGGGTTTCTAATTGATCCGATTTGGGGATTTTGTTAAATTGGGTAGAATTTGATGCAATTGGCTTGTTGTATTGATGAAATTAAGCATTATAATCTATGTGCTAAGTTTTGTAATGCTCAATTCATCAATTTGTTTAAAAATTTTCAAGTGGTTTTAAATTTTTGGGGTTTTTGTTAAGAAATTCCCTGCTTAAGCCAATTTTGTCAATTTAATCTCAATTGAACTTAATTGCTCACTGCATTAGTACATGCATCATGGCATTGTATCTGTTCATGCATCATATAGATTTTCATTCTATTATTTTTGCTGCTAACTTGCAGTCTGCCCTTGGTATTGTTTTTCTTGTGTTTTCTTTTGGTTTTCTCTTTTGTGTCTCTGTCCTTTCCTTAGCATCATGCCTAGGAATACTAGAGCCCGTAGGTCCATTCCCTCTTCCTCTCCATCCCCTCCTTCCTTTGACCGTGAGAGGTTTCCGAGTGAGAAAAACCAAGAGCTTTTTGAGAAACTTAACCTTAAGAGGAAAATTTAGGCTGAGCGTTCTGTTCTGTTAGATGAGCTAGATTCTGCCATTAGGGCAAACTTTTAGCGTCGGGGCTGGTTACCCTTGTTGGACATTTCTGATCCTCCTCCACCTTCTGCCTTGATTAGAGAGTTCTATTCGAACCTCTCTATCCACGTCTATAATTTCAACACTTTGGTAAAGAGTTGGATACGAGGTGTAGGGTACACCATTACTCCTCAGGTAGTGGCTGATGCTCTAGGGGTACCATTGGTTAGGGATCCTGTCTATCCATATGACGAGTCTCCCGAGCTCAGCGACGTTTTGTCTTTCACCACTGGGACTTCTGTCCAGTGGGGTTCTGATCCTAGGATTACTTCTGCTGAGCTCTCCGAGTTGTACTATCTATTCTTTAGGATAGCGTGTCATTCCATCTGGCCCATTTCTCATGTTCACACCATTCCTCTTGAGAGGTGCGTATTTTTGTACGCTTTGGTTTCTGATGCTCCTATTAGTTTTCCCCATCTCTTTCTTCGTTCTTTGAACGATGTTTATAGAAGTTCATCTACTTCTCATGCCCTTGTTCATCCTATTTTTATTCATAGGATTTTGCTCTATCTTGACCTTAGTGACTTCCCTTCCTCTAAGCCCGTTCATGTGATAGCTCCCATAGGTGCATCTTTTCTTAGACAGAGGGCTGCTCATCTTCGAGCTGGTTCTAAACACCCTAGGTCTGAGCCGTCTAGTAGCGCACCTCCTCCTTCTTCTTCTACAGGTATTGCTGGTGAGGATGTTCCTGATCCAGTTGGTGATGATGCTGCTCCTGCTGATGTTCCTCCACCTCCTTCGACCGACTTTGATGTTCGTCGTACTCTAGAGACTGTCATGACCGTTCAGGCGGCTCATGGTCACATTTTGGTGGACTTACTCGATGAGATTCGTGCTCTCCGAGCCGATTTAGTGCGTCTTCATTCACCCTCACCATCTCCTTTTGATGGCGACTCATGATTGCTCTTTAGCATTCCGTCACAAAAAGGGGGAGTGGAGTTTTGACTTGTAAAGAGTTTTTGTTGTTAGGGGGAGATTTTTTTTTGTTTGAGAGGAGCTTGTGGAGTTTTTAGATTGTATCTAGGTGCTTCACTTTGTATATCATTTTTGGAGACATTTATGATAGAGGGAGTAACATTGATTGATATACATGTTTTTTATTGATTCTTGTTGATTTGTGATTCACTGCTTATTGATTTATATTTATGAGTTGATTATTTATATATGTCTTTATTTTGTGTTGTGTGAATCTTACAAGAATGTTATACCTGTTGTTTTACTCTTTTCTGTCACACATGCGTTTATGCGTTTGTTGAGTATTTCAGGAATATACAGGTTGATTTAACTAAGCTGCTGTCTACACTTGCAACCGATGGATAGTAGTTAGGCTGAATTTGAAGTTTATGAGCATTTCTTTGTAAAGGGCTTTTTACTTGTAAAACTTTGAGCTTTTAATTAGGGTTTTGTCACAGATTGCCAAAGGGGGAGTTTGTTAGGTTCTAAGATCTTAGGATTTTATGTATTTAGAACTCTAATTTGTAATGTTGGCAAACCATGATCAAAACAATGTATTTAGTCTTGTTTAGACTTGCTCAAAGTTGGTTTATTATTGTAAAGTTGGAATCGAGTGGCTGCAGAAGTACTTGGGACTTTCGGCCTGGCTCGATTGATCGAAGAATAGACTCGATCGATCGAAAATCGCACAGGTTGATTTTTCTGCAGAATTTTCAACTCAGCCCTACTTCATTAAACGTTTAGGGTTTTATGTTTTTACCCTAGGTATATAAACTAAACCCTAGCCATGTTTTTTAAGGTTGCTCCAATTGTATTCTTGCTCATACATTACTGTTTTGTGTAAATCTCTTGTGAGATCTAGAGGAGCTTTCCTTTACACAAAGCTTAGGGTTTTCAAGTTGGAGATAATATCAATATCTTGATAATCAACTTGGTTGCTACCATTGAAGCTTAAAGAATATTAAGCGTGGGTGCTTGTAGCTGATTGAAGAGTCCAAGAAGAAGGAGTCCGTGGATACGGAGCTTGCACGTAGTCGTGTCAGTAAGTTCTACTGGTGGGTAGCATTAGGAAGTCAAGCGGGGAGCTTGTAGTCCTTTTGTATGAACTTCAATTCTTTCGCATAGTGGATTCAGGTTTACCTTGAGGATAGCTAGGTCAAATCCTCCGCAGGTTTTTACTGTGTGGCTTCCTGGGTCATCATATCTTGTGTTCATTTATTTTCCGCTGCTTTATATCTTGATATGATTGTTTGATTGCTTTAACCTAGAATTGCATAATTTGATTAAGTAACAACTTGGCTAATTAATCTAGGCTAACCAATCTGGTTGTGTTTTAAGGGGTCTAAAACCGTTCACATTGCTATGCTCACCTCTGCTCTAGGAGGCCGGAAGTCTGGCTCTTCTAGACTTCGCCCAAGTCCCCACCCTTTTCCAATCATCGGAAACATCCTGGAGTTGAGCGACAAACCCCATCAAGATGTTGCCAAGCTCTCCAAAACCTATGGACCCCTTCTCCAGCCGAACTATCCCGGACACCGGCCATGTATTTGACCACCACAAAGTTTCAATAGTGTGGTTGCCTGCATTGGCTCGTTGGAGGAACCTCAGGAAAGTTTCTGCCACGCAAATATTTGCCCCACAACAACTTTATGCCACACAAGCCCTTCGACAACCAAAGGTGCAAGAATTACTTGACCATGTTAACCAATGTTGTAGCAATGGTGGGAAAGCGGTTGATATTGGTCGAGCAGCCTTCATTACAGTACTTAATGTCATATCAAACACTTTTTTTTCCATTGACTTGGCCCATTATAGTTCAAATATATCGGGTCAAGATTTCCAGGAGCTTGAACGTGTTGTCATGGAATTAGGTGGAAAGCTTAATATTGCAGACTATTTCCTAGTACTTCGTTTAGTTGATCCACAAGGTGCACGATGAAGGATGACGATTTATTTGGGCAAATTGATTGAGATTTTTGATAGAATTATCAATGAACGAGTACAATTAAGAGCTTCAGAAGGTTCTAAGGCAAGAAATGATTTACTAGATTCATTCCTCAATCTTGCTGAAGATGATACTTCAGAATTAAGCTGTGACGATTTCAAACATTTGCTTCTGGTATTTGTTAGAACATATGTGGTTTCGCTTGTTAGAGAACATATGTCATTCTTTTATGTAATTGACTAATTCTTTGACAAAATGCACTCAACTTGTAATTTGGTACTTCTAGATGTTTTTAAATACTTCGAAAAATAAGGTTTTAAGATCAAGTGTTGAAGTCATCAAGTCTGTCCAAGAAACAAGCTGAAGAAGTGCAAATTCATTAAATCTCGACACCTACTCGGTAGCTGCTCGACAGCTTCTATCTGTCGAGATTTATAAAATCAGATTTTCTGATTTGATTTCTTGGGATCCGTGAATATGTCTTTGGGCCTTCTTTTCATCTAACCCTAAACATATAAAATGATTGCTTTAAGGGCCGTCAAAGTGTTCATAAGTTGCACAAGCATTGAGAAAACTCTATTCAAGCAAATTGTGTCCGGAGACAAAGTTTTGCCCTAGTTCATCTCTTCTGAAGAAGTTGCTGTGTATGTGCACCTTTGGGTTTTGTGACCAAGCATCTTCTTGATCTTCATCGTGGATGAACTAAAGAACTTTGCAGCCAACAACTTTTTCTAGTGGGTGATTAAAGTCGCGTACTGGGATCCGCGCATTGGTTAGTCACGTTCTTGGGAGCCGTGCTCCAAAAGTGGGAACTGTCACTACAAAACAAGTCCAATTAGGTATTGGGGTAAGGGTTCAATTGTAGGTTGGTAAGGTACTTAGGATTCCTTTACTTGTAACTGCTTGTTGTGATAATAGTGGAGTTTCGGAAGTAGTGACCTAAAAATCACTCAGTGGGCTTTTTGCTGTCAGGTTTTTCTCCATTCGTAAAAAAATCACCATGTCATTTATTTTCCGCTGCATTATTAGGTTATTGATGATTCCTTTGTACTACCACGCGTTTGCATGTTAAATTGATTAATTAATAACTTGGCTAATTAATTAATTAGTTTAATCACAAGGGGTCAATACGTTTTTGGCCTATCAAGTGGTATCAGAGTAGGCACACTTTGATTAGATTTAATCTTTGTTATGTTGATCCATTGACCCCTGTTTGTCATGGATAGAGGATTGTCATTAATCATACCTCCTTTATTTGATGGCACTAACTATGCATACTAGAAAGTATGCATGAGAGCTTTCTAGCAATCATTAGATGAGAAAGTATGGCAAGCAATAAAGGTTGGCTGGACCAAGCCAAAAGAAGTGCCGGCCAATTGGGATGAAGCAAAGATCAAGGCGGCAAACTTCAACAGCAGAGCATTGAATGCTTTATTTAGTGCTGTCACCAATGAGGAGTTTAAGAAGATATCCTCCACAGAAATTGCAAAGGAAGCATGGATCATCCTCCAAACAACCTATGAGGGTACAAAGGCTGTCAAGGATTCAAAGTTTCAAAGGCTCACTACAAGCTTTGAAGAAATAAAGATGAAGGAGGATGACTCGTTCGATGAGTTCTATGCCAAGTTCAAGGACATAGTGAACTCAACCTTCAATCTTGGGGAAACCATTCCTAAATCCAAGATTGTGAGGAAAGTGTCAGATCTCTACCCGAGAGATTCCATGCAAAGATTACAACAATCGAGGAATCAAAGGATATTGACAAGATTCCTTTGACTAAGCTGGTTGGAAACTTGCAGACCTATGAGCTAAGACTATCTAGGATTGGCAAGTCGGGTAAAGGCAAGAGCATGGCTTTGAAGGTAAAGAGCGGTGACACATATGAGTCTTCTGATGATGAAGATTCCAATATGAAGTCTTACATTACAAGGCAGTTCAAGAAATTTATAAAGAATGCTAATGGGAGGGGCTTCGATAAGGACCGCAAACAATCCAGTTCTTTTTAGTCTAAGGGGTAAGACAAAGGGAAAAAAGATACTAAGGATGGCGATCAGTACACTGTTCCTATAGGACCAAAGTGTTTTGGAAGTCATGGATTCGGTCACATGAAGCATGAATGCCCCACATATCTCAAGAGCATTGGGAAGAGCAAGGCACTTGCTGCAACCTTGAGTGACACTAAGCCTGAAGATGATTCCGATAATGAGGATGACGGAATCTTAAATGCCTTTACTGCCATAGTCAATCCTACTGAAGGGATTATTGAAGACGTGGAAGAAGAAGAAGAATTGGTGGATTCTAAGTATGAAAAGATTGATGAAATTGATGAAGCTAATCAAACGATTGGCACACTGAGATTTAAGAACAATTTTTGGGCTGAGAAGACCAAGAAGCTTGAAGCAGAGCTGTTTCAAGACAAAGTTCAATTGGAGAGAACTTCAAGTGCAAAGCTTGATGAGATGCTCAGCATTCAGAAATCTACTTCGGATAGAACAGGTTTAGAGTATGGTCTTTCTTCCTTTCATATTGCTTCTACTAGTGCTACTGTTTTTGTTTCTCCTGCTAATAATACTAAAATTGAGAATATTGATGCTAAAACTGAATTAGCTAGTGAGAACTTAGACAAGGGTAAATCTATCTTAGCACCTCCTAAATAGGATAAAAAAGATGTTAAAAACCCTAAGGCTAAGAAGGTTAACTCTCAAAAGCCTAAACAGAAAAAGCAACATCTCTGTCATCATTGTGGAGCTGCCGGTTATACTCAACCAAATTGTTATAAATAGTTAGCCACTCAACAGAGTAACAACATAATCGCATCTGGAAGCCAGAATCAGTTTCAATCCTCTCTTGTTCCTCTTGGTGATCTTCTCAAAGCCCTCATGTTCCTTACAAAATTGAACGGTTTCAATTCTTCCCCCTCACCGCCGGTTCAAGGGTTTAATCAAAGAAAAAGTTCTTTCAAGGTGTGGAAAAAAAATGACTCCAAGTGATTTCATCACTTTCTTCTATCTTCTTGTTTTTGTTTGTTGCATTACTTGTGTGTTTTGCATTTATTTTGAGTCAGTCTAGTTTTATACTTTGTTTTATTTAACATGTTTTTGTGTGTTTGCTTTTAATTTTGTTTATTTTGTTTTTAATATAAAAAAAAATTGAAAAATCTGAAAAATACAAAAACAATGTGTGTTTTGTGTACTTTGATACTTGTGTACCTTAGATGGCCATTGAAACAAAGTTTCTAAACTTTGTATCTTGTGTAGCTTAGATGAGCATCTCTATGCACAACTAAGCAAGTGAGTTTTGTGACTCTTGTTTGTGATGAGTAAGATTAAGTCATCTCTTGAACTTAACACTAGCATCACTCTTTTTGACAAGTAGGACTAGAAAATCCTAAGAGAAATGCATAAATAACCATCTCACCACTGTTGTCCGTGAATCATGAAAGACACCTGTATGCTTCGGCATAGCAAAAGTGTAGTGTCAATGACATTTGTGTGCATAGCAAAATTGGAATGTCAAATATCATTGGGTATTTCTTTTCTTTCTCTTATATTCACATGCATGATATGCTAAATAAAAGAAAAAATATGCAAAGAACATAAAAAGATAAAAGATAAAAAATGCTTTAAATATGATTGTAAGCGTGTATTCTAAGAGATGTGGGAGTTATAGGATATACCTCGAAGGTGATAGTCCCCATCAAACAGTTATAATTGTATGTGAGTTAAAGTTACTTTCTTATATCTCAGATCGTCATAACATGTATACATATATGCAATCTTGCGATATTTTTCACACACAATACGCAATATTCTTTGTTACTCTTGATACATGTGCAGGTACAATGTGATTTGGCCATCACAAAGGTGTTACATGTGCTAATGTATGCTCACTAAACTATCATAACTTGTTTTTGAAAAATAAAATTGGTTAGACTTGTTTAGTGTGTATGTGTTTTTTTTTTTTTTTTTGAGGATCCATGTGCTTAAAATTCTTGTTAAGAGATGTTTTTAAGAGCATAATATGTTGATTGGATCATTGGTTGGGTTGCTTGTTGGATTGCATTCATGTTTGCGTTTTTCTCTTCTCGAAAAACTGTTTTGAAAAGCTGGCTTGACACCTCCTCGATACCTAGCTATCTGTTGAGCTTCTCAAGCCTTTTTCTTATCGCAATCTTGACACCTCCTCAACATCTGGTGGATCAATCAAGAAATTTCCTATCTCCTCGATACTTGGTGGATCGATCAAGCTTCTATTCCTTGAAGATGATTCTTGATCCTCGATACCTCTTGACACCTGCAACTGTCGAAGTTCATTTTCTTGACACCTACCTCAACTGTTGTCTCGACACCTCTCGACACCTTAGCTGTCGAGATTTACTGAGATTCCTATATAAGCTCCTTCTACGATCCGGTTCTCACTTTTCTCGATCTCTCTTTCGACAGAATCTCTCTTTTCACTCCCAAACACTCTTTTCTCACTCAAAACCTTCAATCCACGTAATTTTCGGCCTATCCTTACTTCAAATCACTCGGTATGCTCTCTTATCTCTTCATTCTTCATGCATTTCATGTTTTATAACTTAGGTTTTAGGAATTTTGAAAATTTTTGGTGTTTTTCAAAATTGTTGAGTGTTTCTTGAAATTTTGGGTTAGGTTTTCATTTAAATGTGTTTCAAAAATCATACATTGCATCACATTTGCATTATAATGGTATTCTCATGCATTTAGATGTGTGAAATATGCTTGTGTGCTAGTAGGATTAGATTGGGCTGAGCCTATGATGAATTTTTTTTTGGCATGTCACATATTCATGCATTCCCCATGCATATGTACTCTCTTTTCAATATTTGATATATTTGAATTGCTTAGGACTTTTCTGAGTGTTTCTCTCTCTCTCTTTTTATTTACGTTAGTCGTGTCTATGACACCTAAATGTAAGTCTGCTCCATCCCAAAACCCTCTACGTTCTAGGACATCTTCGTCTTCTGATCCTACTCCTTCTAACAATCGGTTCTATGATGAGGATGCTCATAAGGCTTTCTCGAAGAACTTCTCTAGACGATGCGTTCATTCGGAACGCCAAGTCATTTTGGTGAACTTCGCCGACACTGACCTTCCCTCTGTCATTCACAATCAAGGATGGGAGTCACTGTGTGATATCCTGGTCACTTGTCCTCTCGTACTGATTCGGGATTTTTACTCTAACATGCATGTGATTGATCGTTCAGTACCTTTCTTTTTCACTCGCGTTCAAGGTACGCGCAATCCTGTCACACCACAGCTTGTTGCGGATGTGCTTCGGGTTCCTAGGATAGTGCATCCTGACTATCCTAGTTGTAAGTGTCTGCGGACTGTGTCTAAAGATGAGCTCATGGCTGCTTTTTGTGAGCGCCCTGCTGATTGGGGTGAGCGTCAGTATACACCATGTAAGGCTTTTGCTAAAGGCCTTTGTTTCATAAACATGGTTATGACTTTTGTACTTCATCCTCTCTCTCACTACAACTCCATCACAGAGCCTCGTGCTCGATTTTTGTCATCTCTTCTTGAACATCTTACCATAGATTTCCCTTCTCATTTCATTCTCTTTACTATAGATGTTCATTTAGATTTGGTGTCCCATGATAAGTTCATTTTTCCTTTCGCTATCATGAGGATCTTACGCCATTTTTCTGTCCCTTTTCCTATGCCTGACCACTTCACACACATTTGTGCCACAGATGCCGCTACCATAAAACGTAGTGCGACGCAGTTTAGGTTGCAACATTCGGGTTCCACTCCTCCCTCCTGTCCGACTCCATCTCATTCAGCTCCATCCACATCCGCTCCCTCTTCTTCCTTGGGCGATGTATCATTTGGAGACATCATGGTGCAACTGCAGCGCATGGATGCTCACCTTGATACACTATCTACTGAGTTGTATCAAGTGAACATTCGTGTCGGTAGTATTGCATGACGACAGGCGACTATGGGTGCTTTTGCTCCTGAGGCTACTCCTTCACTACCTCCTTCAGTGGCTTCTGATTCTGATGTTGAGGATGATGATGATGATGATGATGTTGATGACGATGACGCTTCGGAAGATGATGGAGATGCTAGCTCTACCGATGAGATGTCTACTTGACACTCTTACCGTTTGTCACTCGTGACAAAAAGGGGGAGTAGTTTTGGATATTGAGAGTAGTCATACTTAAGGGGAGAGTTAGTGTAGGATATCTTTGTTAGGGGGAGAGTGTTGATTTGAGGGATGTAATGAGGATATGATGTATCTTTTTCTTTTCTACCTTATTAGATACATTGTTCTTGTACATTAGGTCTTGTGACCAGTTTTTACATACATTGTACTTATATTCTTTATATGTGGATGTATGTTTCTTTCACTTACCTTTTCATATGTTTTTTCTTTTCTATCTTTATACACATGATTCATCTATTATTTTTGTTTTACACAAAGATGCCTTGATGAGTTCTGTTTAAAAGTGTTTTAGAAATACAGGTTGTCAAAGTCTACTTGCCATAAACTCTCTTCTTGTAAAGTTTTTCAAGAGTTTGTATTAGGATAGATTTTATTGTATTCAACAAGTGAATATGAGTTGAGTGATTTATGACTTCTTTCATATGTTCATTTATTTGTTGTGGTTTTGTCATGGATTGCCAAAGGGGGAGATTGTTAGGACATATGTGGTTTTACTTGTTAGAGAACATATGTCATTCTTCTATGTAATTGGCTAATCCTTTGACAAAATACTCTCAACTTGTAATTGGGTAGTTCTAGATGTTTTTAAACACTTCGAGAAATAAGGTTTCAAGATCAAGTGTTGAAATCATCAAGTCTATCCAAGAAACTAGCTGAAGAAGTGCAAATTCATTAAAGCTCGACACCTGCTCGATAGCTTCTCGACAGCTTCTATCTGTCGAGATTTATAAAATCAAATTTTCTGATTTGATTTCTTAGGATCTGTGGATATGTCTTTGGGCCTTCTTTTCTTCTAACCCTAAACATATAAAATGATTGTTTTAAGGGTCATCAAAGTATTCACAAGTTGCACAAGCATTAAGAAAACTCTATTCAAGCAAATTGTGATTGGAGACAAAGTTTTGCCCTAGTTCATCTCTTCTGAAGAAGTTGCTATGCATGTGCACTTTTGGATTTTGTGATCAAGCATCTTCTTGATCTTCATCGTGAATGAACTAAAGAACTTTGCAGCCAATAACTCTTTTTAGTTGGTGATTGAAGTTGCGTACTGGGATCCGTGCATTGGTTAGTCACGTACTTAGGAGCCGTGCATCAAAAGGGGGAACTGTCATTACAGAACAAGTCCAATGGGGTATTGGGGTAAGGGTTCAACTGTAGGTTGGTAAGGTATTTGAGATTCATTTACTTGTAACCGCTTGTTGTGATAATAGTGAAGTTTCGGAAGTGGTAACCTGAAAATCACCCGGTGGGGTTTTTGCCGCCAGGTTTTTCCCCATTCGTAAACAAATCACTGTGTCATTTATTTTCTGCTGCATTATTAGGTTATTGGTGATTTGTTTATGCTACCACACGTTTGCATGTTAAATTGATTAATTAATAACTTAGCTAATTAATTAATTGATTTAATCACAAGGAGTCAATACGTTTGTGGCCTATCAGTATTGACTAACTTCCTTAAGCTTTGCTTCTGGTATTGAAATCCATAATATAAGCCTTTTAAACTCATCTCTTGAGACTATGTACCAAGATGTACTTTTTAGGTAGTTATAAGGCATCATGAATTTATTTATTTTTTTGAGATAGTATAAACCATCATGAATAGTATTTCTTTTCAACCATGCTTTGGTCATCCAAAGAATTAAATAAGTTCTAGTATCAATAGCAAGTTCATTACGCATAACTTATATAACATTTTTCCTTTAGGCAATGGTGTGACTTTAATTTTAAGAGATTTCATACTTAATACTATCTGTCTTGATACTACAAATAAATTACCACTCGTCTAAAAATTGTAAACGGTTAGAAACTAATAAATTTAATCATAATTCTTAATTGCTCTTTCTGAAATACTATTGCAAGGGGGAGGGAGAATATTGTCCAAGGAATGACGGAAAACCAGTAGCTTATTCACTAGTTTTATTGTAGTCGCGTTCTCCTAACTCTTAATTTGTTAGAATTAACCTTATCAAAAGCAAATGATAAGAGTATTGCTTTCTGTATTTATTAGTTTATAGTAAAATTAGTCAAGTGCTCTTAACAAGCTCTCACACTATTTTTGTATCAGGATTTATTTGTTGCAACATCAAGCACAATTGAATGGGCAATGGCATAGTTACTTCACAACCTTGAAAAAATCGCAAAGGCCCGAGATGAGCTAGAAAAAGTCCTAGGCAAGGATGGGCTTGTTCAAGAATTGGACATTTCTAAGTTCCCTTTTTTACAAGCAATAGTAAAAGAAACCTTTTGTTTGCACCCACCAGCACCATTCCTACTTCCCCACAAGGCTGAAACCGATGTAGAAATGTGTGGCTTCACTATGCCCAAAAATGCGCAAATTCTAGTAAATGTGCGGGCAATGGGGCGAGATCCAAGCATATGGACAGACCCCAATATATTTTTGTCTAAAAGGTTCTTAGAGCACACTACTGACTTTAAAGATCAAGAATTTGAGTTGATTCCATTTGGAGCTGGAAGAAGGATTTGTCTTGGATTACCATTAGCTAACAAGATGGTACACTTGATGTTGGCATCTTGTTCATTGCTTTCATTGGAGACTTGCTTATGAGATGAAGCCAGAAGATATAGATATGAGTAAGACCTTTGGAATCATCTTACACAGGTCTGAGCCTCTCTGGGCTATTCCCATCATGGTATAATTTCTATCATTTTTGTAGCCAAATATATTTGCCTATTTGTAGGATCGTTTAATATATGTTAGGATTTTTTGTAAGCAATAAGCATGACAAAGATCACTATATGCCAGTGGTGGCTCTAGGAATTTTGTTTAGGGGGGTCACTAAAAAATTTTAATAAAAAAAGAACTTGAATATATCGAATTATCGACAAAAAAAAAATTAATACATAAAGTTTTACAGTTTTCTTCTACAAGTTTTCAAATTTTAAATTGTTATATGATAGTTCATTACGAGTACCTATTGCTAATGTGGGTAGTTATGAGCCTATATGGCCATTTTATTTTGTTAAGTTTATCTAACTTTTATTTTTATGCAGTTGTTATTTTCTATTTGTTATTGTTTTTATAAAAATATTTTAAACTAAATGACTAAACCACACTCATTAGCTTTGTATTAATTATTGACACACATGACCACACTCATTTATACATAAAATTATACACTATGTGTCTACTTAATTAACTAATCAAATGCTTGGACAATTACTAACTTTACATTTTTTTTTTCTTGAATTTTACAGCCTTTATAACAAAAAGTTATTATAATATGATAATAATACACACACAAGTAACAAACCATCTCTATTTCCTAATTATTAAATTATATAAATTTATATTATACTTATATTGTATACACATACATCAACATACATCATAATTCATACAAATAACATTATAACAAAAAGTAATGTATACAATCAATATTAAACACACTCACACATATAATAGAAATAAATTTATAAAAAAGAGTGACACAATTCACAAACACTTACTCTTTACATTTAGAATTGGAAATACTTGTAATGAGAGCGTGCAAAAATATTTTTAAGAATAAATTAAAGTATTAAACTAACAAAAAAAAAAACATATTTTATACATATAATTTTGGTAATTTTAAACTCCTTGAACCCCTGAATATAGTGTAGCGCCGCCTATGCATGGTATTGTACATCATTGGTAGTTTTAAGCTTCTTGATGCTGTGTGACAAGAAATTTTAAAATAATATAATTGTTGGGAAATTTAGGCCTCAGTTGATAGAATTAACAAGTTTTAAACCCAATTTGTTAATTAGATTTATTATGAATAAACCTTGTTAAAACACATAAACATCAATATCATGTCAATACTATGCACAGCGGAATAGTAAATAAGACAGGATATGATGATCTAGGAAAACCAATGAAATAAACTAGTTTCGCAGTAAAAAAAACCTAAGGGGAAACCTTCCCAAAAAGCAATTCATTATAATAAAAAGAAGTTTTAGATTTAGTATAAAATCTTTGTTCCTAGACTCTACAAACCCCGTAGATGAACTTACAGCAAAAACTTTTTACCGCTTCAGAACCTTTGAAGTCTCTAGTATATGAACGCCACCAATGATGCATGGATCTCAATAGGTGACTAACTCCTTTGCACAAATCCCAGTACGTGACTAACTCCAGCAACTTGAAGATGTTGTTGTCTGCAAAGTTCTTTACTTCATCAGCAATGAAGATCAAAAAGTACTTGGTTACAAAATTCTAAGGTACAAAAGATGCAGTAACTTCTTGTAGAAAGAATAAGGCACTAGGTCACTTTCTGCACGTGTTTTCTATGTATAACGGCCTTTAAAATAAACCTTATATATGTCTAAGGTTGTGAGAAAAAAAACCCTACACATACATGTCAGCATAAGCTGAAAATTAGATCTAGAAATTTTAATTTCGTAAATCTCGACAAATTCAGCTTCTGTCAAGATTTCTTCATTAAGTCTCGATAAATACTATTTCTGTCAAGGTATTTGTCGAGATTTTAAATGAACAGCTTTTCTTCACTTGTTTCTTAGTCCAATCTTCATGGTTTTAATAATTGGCTTGAATAACATGTTTCTTGAAGTATTAAACTCATCCTAGATCTACCTAATTACAAGTAAAGTGCATTTTGTCAAATAATTAACCAATTATATAAAATATGTCCTTAACAATAATTTTAGGGGGAAAAAGACCCAATCTAACATAGTGAGCCTAGAGCCCTATGTGAGGATTACTGTACGTCCAAAGAGAAGGAGATGGTAAGGGCAAGGCCCATCTGGAAGAAGGATACCCAGAAAGAAGGATGATTTCCGTCCGAAGAGACCGCTTCCGTCCGAGGAGATTTTATTCCTCGGACGCGAATAGTACTGATTGATTAAGCGTGTGGAAGGTCTGAAAGATTTTCTTAGCAACTTCAATGATTAAGATAAGCTCTGGGTATATCTGGAGAAGATAAGAATGAGGAAATATCTAAAGGAAAAGCTGCTACCACCGTATTTAAGGCTCTGCAGCAACTTCTCTAGCCGCATTTATGTGGTGAAGACCCCTGAACAGTATAACCTCACCTACCACCACTCACAGAGAGCCAGAGGAAATACTTCACGTGGCATATACTCAAGTAAAGTCACAGATGAAGAACAAGTGGATGATGAGGATGATGGGGAAGGAGGTTATATAAAAGAAAGAAGCTCCTGAAAAAACGGAGGAGGATGAAAAAACAAAAAAGCTTTATTGTAATGCTAAGACTTGTATTCACCATATAATCAATAATATGTCCTCTTCGGACACCAATTCTTTACGTGTAAGTTCATGTTCATTTCTGCTTGAGGGTTGTGATTAATTGTTGTCGATTCCATAATCAACCCAGCTCTTTCACCCATTCTCTACAAATTCATTGTTTTGGGCTTGAGCCACTAATCCTAACCCTACAATTGGCACCGTCTGTGGGAAGAGCTTGAGTGTAAGGGGAAGCAGCAGCAGTTGGTTATGGCCGAACCAGGGCAACAACTGGCAAAATCTAGGGCGTCCCAGCATATAGACCATTTTCTCAATTTGGAGTGGAGACAAGATCATGAAGGCAATGTGCATACTACACACACTGAGCAAACTCAACCTCGTGGCAGAAGTCATGTGTCTCATGCAGAGAAGAATAGCATGCAAATAGAGATTGAAAGGTTAAGAAGGGAGTTGCGCCATGCGAAAAGAAAACGTACTGCCTCGCATTCTGATGAAGACTCAGGTGACGAACAAGATATCACTTATGAACAAAGGTCTCGAACTCCAATGAGTGAATCTTTTTCATATGAAGATGAACACCCTCGTAAGAAGCAACCTCAAAGGCCATCACATGGAGGGGTGAGAAATGATGCCATGAGTAAGGCTTTGAATTAAATCTCTAGGTCACCTTTCACGCGCAGGATTGAAGAAGCAAAGCTTCCTCGGCGCTTTAACCAGCCAACCTTCACTATTTACAACGGTAAAACGAATCATGTGGAACATGTGAGCCATTTTAACCAAAGGATGGCTGTCTACTCCAGAGATGAAGCTCTGATGTGCAAGGTATTCCCTTCTAGTCTTGGACCCATGGCAATGAGGTGGTTCGACAACCTGAAAGCAGACTCCATCAATTCTTACCAAGAGCTAACTCAAGCTTTTGGTTCACGTTTCGTCACATGCCAAAAGGTGGCCAGGCCCTTGTCTTCTCTGCTATCCTTGAGCATGCGTGAAGGTGAAACCCTTAAGGCGTATTCAGATAGATATTGGGAGATGTTTAATGATATGGAGGGCAATTTTGATGCAATGGCCCTAGACACATTTAAGCTAGGTCTCCCCACTGATCATGGTTTAAGGACATCCTTGTCCGGCAAACCTGTCACTAACATGCGTCAACTTATAGACCGTATTGAAAAATATAAAAGGGTCGAAGAAGATCAGCAGTAAGGAAAGGGTAAGGATAAGGTTATCCCCGAGGACAGGAAGGACTTCAGGTCGGATCGTTACAACAACAATAAGCCGCAGAGAGATTTCGCTGGGCAATCGGGGTCAACAAATGCTCAAGCAATCAATACAGTGTTCAAGGAGCCAGTTCATCAAGTTCTGGAAAAGATCAAGAATGAATCATGTTGGAAATTTAGACCCCTTAAACACACAGATTGCGTAGCCTAGATTAATTAGCCAAGTTGTTACTTAGTCAAATTATGCAATTCTAGGTTAAAGCAATCAAATAATCATATCAAGATATAAAGCAGCAGAATAATAAATAACACAAGATATGATCACTCAGGAAACCACTCAGTAAAAACCTGGGGAGGATTTGACCCACTGATCCTCAAGGCATAATAGAATTCACTATGAAAGAATTGAAGTTCTTACAGAAGGACTACAAGCTCCCCGCTCGACTTCCTAATGCTACCCACCAGTAAAACTTCCTGACACGACCTCGCGCAGGCTCCGAATCCATGGACTATTTCTTTCTTGAATTCTTCAATCAGCTACAAGCTCCCCGCTTGCTTTTCTTTTAATCTTCAATGGCAGCAACCTTGTTGATCATCAAGATGTAGAAAATATCTCTACCTTGAAAACCCTAAGTTTATGTGAAGGAAAGCTCCTCTAAGATCTCACAAGAGATTCACATAAACAGCAAATATGAGCAACAAAGACTTAGAGAGGTTTGGGTACAAAACCCTAAAAATAAAAGGAGGCACAAGAGGCACTCTAATCTCTCTCTTCCCAAGTCCCAAAAACGTTCTAGGGTTTTCCTTATATATAGAAGTGTTTTACTTGAACCCCAAGACGTTTAAATAGAGTTTGGGCTGAACTGGAACTCTGCAGAAAAATAAATCTGTACGTGGTTCGATCGATCGAGTCTAATTTTCGATCGATCGAGCCTTACAGATTTAGTCCAATAAATCTGCAAACACTCGATTCCAGTTTTACAAATAATTAATCAACTTTGAGCAAGCCTAAACAAGACTAAACATATTGTTTTGATCATGGTTTGCCAACATTACACATTAGAGTTCTAAATACATAAAATCCTAAATCTTTAGAACCTAACAAATCATTCTTTAGGTGGCCGAGTAAAATGCTAGGGAACCCTGAGAGACGCAATCACAATCTCTATTGTCAATACCACCCAGACCATGGGCATGCCACTGAAGACTGCAGAAGTTTATGGGATCATTTGGACCAGCTGGTCTGTGAAGGCAGGTCGAGGCATCTTTTGCACCACTCTAGTGGCCGAGGAGGTCAAGTGAATTTTGAGTCCGAGAAGAGAGATTCTACGAAACCTCCATTAGGTACTATTAACGTCATTTTCGCAGCGCCAGGAAGAATAGGGTCCTGGCCGTCCAAAGTTATGTCAGTGGCTCGGCTACCAGTAGGGGATATTGGTCAAGATCCGAAGAGCTCTAGACCGGCTGTCCCGCTTGTTTTAGGCTTTTCGGACGAGGATAAAGTTGGAACCATTCAACCTTACGACGATGCTTTGGTAGTCACCCTCAGAATTGGGGGATATGATGTGAAGAAGGTGATGGTGGATCAGGGTAGCGCAGTGGAGATTATGTATCCTGACCTCTACAAGGGGCTGAACCTCAAGCTTGATGACTTAACTCCATAATGTTCTCCCCTGGTTAGCTTTGAGGGAAGGATGGTCACCCCGAAAGGATAGATACGACTGCCCGTACAGACTAGCTCAGAAGTAGTGGAAGTAGACTTCATTGTTGTAGATGTTTATTCCCTTTATACGGCAATTATAGCCAGACCTTAGTTACACACGCTAGGGGCTATTTCCTCCATTTTGCATCAAAAAGTTAAATATCCATCCGAAGGGTGCGTTTGTGAAATCCACGGAGATCAATCCTCGGCTAGGCAATGTTTGGTGGCTGCCATACAGCACGAGCCTAAGACTGAATCCTTAGTCAGGACGGAGGGAGACTTATAGCAATTAAGAGATCGGTTGTCACCCGTCGAAGATCCTGATGAAGGCGCTAAATGCGAGGACTTAGTGCAAGTTTTAATTGGGGGCAATCCTGAAAGGTACTTTCAAATCAGGTCTCGGATACCTCAACCAGAATAGGAAGAGCTAATTGATTTCCTTAAAAGAAATATTGACTTGTTCGCCTGGAGTACTTAGGAAGCCCCAAGAGTGGATCCAGAGTTCATTTGTCATTATTTGAGGGTCAATCCACTGAGTGTACCCAAGAAGCAGCCTTCTCTGCGGCCATCCAAAGAGCATGCGGATGCAGTCAAAGAAGAGGTGATGAAGCTCAAACAAGCTAGGGCTATTAAACAAGTTTTTTATCTCGAATGGTTGGCAAATACTGTGGTGGTAAAGAAGAAGAGCGAAAAGTGGCGAGTTTGTATGGACTTCACGGACTTGAATAAGGCTTGTCCTAAGGATCCTTTCCCTATGCTGAAAATTGATCAATTAGTAGATGCTACTGTCGGCCATCCTCGGATGAGTTTCTTGGATGCTTTCCAAGGTTAGCATCAAATACCATTAGCCCCATATGACCAAGAGAAAATCGCTTTTGTTACCCCCATTGGTAATTACCATTATAAAGTGATGCCATTCGGTCTAAAAAACGCAGGTTCTACTTGTCAGTGGATGATGACCAAGATGTTTGAATCACAATTGGGCAAAAGTGTTGAGGTCTATATAGATGATATGGTGGTAAAAAGCAAGGTTATTTCTGAGCATGTGAAGGACCTTAATAATGTTTGTGAAACCCTAAGGAGACACAAGTTGCGCTTGAACACCTCGAAGTGCTCATTTGGTGTGGGATTAGGCAAATTTTTGGGTTACATGGTAATGCACAGGGGAATTGAGGTCAATCCCGATCAGATAAAGGCTATTCAAAATCTGTAGCCTCCTCGAAATCCGAAAGAGGTTCAGAAGTTAACAAGGATGGCAACTGCTTTGAACCGATTCATCTCTAGGTCTACGGATAGGTGTAAACCCTTCTTCTCCCTTATCAACAAGTGGAAGGGATTTGAATGGACTGAAGAATGTGCCTCATCTTTCTAACAACTTAAAAACTACTTGGCTCGGCCACCGATTATGTCTAGCCCTGAACCAGATGAGGTCTTATTTGCCTATATCGCAGTGGTTCCCCATGCTGTAAGTCTAGTGTTGATAAGAGTGGATCAATGTATACAAAGACTAGTTTACTGTGTGAGTAAGTCTCTACATGAGGCCGAGATCAGATACTTGCCATTGGAAAAAGCTATTTTGGCAGTAGTACTTGGAACACGAAAATTGCCCCACTACTTCCAAGCACATACTGTCGTTGTACTCACGCAACTCCCGCTTAAGACAATACTCCGAAGTGCCAACTACACGGGGAGGGTAGCCAAGTGGGGCACTATTTTAGGAGCTTTTGATATCAAGTATATGCCTCACACTTCAGTCAAAGGGCAGATCCTTGCGGATTTAGTGGCCAAGTTCACGGAACCCAGCTTAGAAGAAATAATGACAAAGAGAGATATGGATGGAAAATTGGTTGGCATGATTTCTCAACAAGATCCTGCCCGCTGGAAAGTCTATGTAGATGGCGCTACGAATCGGAAAGGTTCTGGAGTAGGGCTAGTCTTGATATCTCCAGAGAGAATCATCATTGAAAAGTCATCAAGGCTGGATTTCGGTGCGACCAATAACGAGGCAGAGTATGAAACCCTATTGATGGGAACGTTTATGGTCTGAAGAATGGGAGGAAAGGCAGTGGAGTTGTTCTCGGACTCAAGATTAGTTGTGGGCCAAGTACAGGGGGAGTTTGAAGTGAAGGATGAAAGAATGCAAAGATACTTGAATCAAGTCAAACGTCTGCAGTTGGAATTCGAATTTTTCAGCTTGCTACATATTCCTAAAAGCAGTAACGCACATGCAGATTCTTTGGCTACACTAGCCACCTCTTCGGAGCAATATTTGCCAAGAGTTATCCTCATCGAGGATTTCCATGAGCCCACCGGGACAGGAGGGGATGCAGTCCGAGTCCACCAGATCAGAGATAGTCTCTACTGGATGGACCCTATAATCAAATTCTTGAAAGATGACATTTTGCCGGAAGAACGGGGGGAGGCTGACAAAATTTGAAGGAAGGCTACTAGATTTTGGCTATCCGAAGACCGAAAATTATACAAACAATCCTATTCAGGACCATACCTGTTATGTATTCATCTAGAGACAGCTGAGTCGCTACTAGAAGAGTTGCATGAAGGAATTTGTGGGAGTCACACTGGAGGTAGGTCTTTGGCTCACCGAGCCATTACTCAAGGGTATTGGTGGCCAAACATGCAAAAAGAAGCCCATAATTATGTAAAGAAGTGCGATCAATGTCAGCAATTTGCACCGAACATACACCAACCAGGTGGAGTCCTCAACCCACTATCTAGTCCGTGGTCGTTTGCATAATGAGGTTTGGGTATAGTGGGTTCATTCCCAAAGGCCGCAGGAAACAGGAAGTACCTTTTGGTCGGCACAGACTATTTCACCAAATGAGTCGAAGTTGAGCCTCTGGCCAATATCCAAGACGTAAATGTGCAAAGATTTGTATGGAAGAATATCATTACTCATTTTGGAGCTCCTCATACTCTCATCTCGGACAACGGCTTACAGTTCGACAGTAATGCATTTCGGAGTTATTGTAGCGAACTGGGAATCACGAATAGATACTCTACCCCTGCCTACCCTTAGGGAAATGGGCAAGCTGAAGTAGTTAACAAAGTCATAGTTAATGGATTGAAGAAGAGATTGGACGATGCGAAGGGCAAGTGGGTTAAAGAGTTGCCACACGTGCTTTGGGCTTACAGAACTACGCCTCGCAGATCTACTGGAGAAACCCCTTTTTCAATGACTTATGGCACTGAAGCTGTCATTCCTTTAGAGACGGGCTTCCCAACTCTAAAAACTAGCTCGTTCAGTCCGACCAGCAATGATAAACTCCTAGAAGCAGGCTTGGATTTGATCGAAGAAATGAGAGAAAATGCAATGGTTCGACTGGCACATTACCAGCAGAAACTCAGGTAGGGCTATGATGCCAACGTAAAGCTAAGGCCCCTGGAACCCGGTGATTTGGTACTCAGGAAAGTCGTTGGTACTGCGAAAAGCCCAACCTGGGGGAAATTAGGACCAAACTGGGAAGGGTCATATCATATTACATTAGGGGCTGGCATTGGGGCATATTTTTTGGAGGACTTGGATAGTCATGTAATACCACGCTCCTGGAATGTAAATAACCTCAAAAGGTACTATTATTAATCGAATCATTTCTTTGCTCACTGTGATAACTTGTCACTCTTTATCGGTTCTCTAAGTGTTTAAATTTAAATTCAATCATGCCTGTAGTCATCGAGCCAGATGATTTGGGTTAGTTAACACTCCTTATTGGTTCTCTAAGTGTTTAAACTTAAATCCAATCATGCCTGTAGTCCTCGGACCAAATGATTTGGGTTAGTTAACACTTTTTATCGGTTCTCTAAATGTTTAAACTAAAATCCAATCATGCCTGTAGTCCTTGGACCAGATGATTTGGGTTAGTTAACGCCCCTTGGTGATTCTCCCTAAGTATTTAAACTTAAACCCAATCATGCCTGTGACCTTCGGACCAGATGATTTTTAGTTAGTTAATACTTTTGTGCTGTTATTAATACTAAATGTTAACTTTAGAATGAATCTTGCCTGACATTCTTAACTATGTTTAATATCAACTCTAACCTATGCTAATACTCCTAGTGTACGTGCGAAAAGATCTATCCAACTTTTATAATACTTATGTTCATTACTGAACAGCAACTTTTATGTACTGTCCTCTTCGGAATCAATTTTAGTTATATATATTATTAGCCAGATCTGATGATTATGTTTGCCTATGTTACCATAATTACAAAGTGAGGTTACTTGTAGCAAAAGTAAGTCATATGGTATGCAACAAATACACCAAAAGTAAAAGAGAAACTGTTTCATTGATCAAAAGAGGATAGTTTACAATCTCTTACATAGAAGGAAAACAAGAGAAAGAAGATAATAATAAAAAAAAACAAACAAACAAACAACTAAAATCTAAGTTTATGGGGCCTGGTCCTTGAGCTCTGAGGATGCTTTCTTTTTTTCCAAGCCCTTACCCATATCCTTGGGTGGCTCAGCTGGGGTGCTCTGATCACTTGGCTGGCTAGAATCCTTGGAAGGCTCAAGGGTGGTGGGAGGGGCTTGGCTGACCAAGGGTTGCTCCGAGGTCTTTGGGAGTTATGTTGGAAGAGGGGGATCAGACTCTAGGAGCTCTCAGATGTCTGGGTCGTAATAAACGCTCCTAGGCAGCCTCAGTTCCGAGTCAGCAGACACCCCAGCAGCATCCAGTGCCTTGCCCCATGTTATATCACAATAGTCCCGGCCGACCGAGGCAAACTGCTTAGTAAGACCTTTTTCGGTTACCTCCACTCCCAATTGGTAAGCTGCTTTCTTTTCGGCCTCGGTCGCCTCCTTGGCTAGCTGAGCGTCCTTCTGAGCCTGTTTAGTAGCCTCCCTAGCCTTCTGAAGTTCGGCGCGAAGTTCCTTCACAAGAGCTTTCTCAGAGGCCAGATTGTTTTGAGTATTATTTAGCAGCTTGCGTTAGGCTTCGGCCTGGGTCTCAGCATTTTTGAAACCAGCATTAAAGCTATCCCTTTCCTGGGTCACCCCTTTTAGCTAGTCGGAGATCTAAGAGACCTCTTCCTTTAAGATGCTCAAAGCTTTTTCCGCCTCGAACCTAGAGTGGACCTCCGCTTGGGCTTCAACGTAGGCTTTTCGGTTCCACTCTTCGTTCACGAAAACTTGCTGGGTAATCTGAACAATAAAGTAAAAAAGTTAGCATAAAATATAGAAAATTAATATGCCAACCAAAGAGCTGGATAAGCACGCTTACCATGGCCAGGTCCTTCTTCAGGGACATGAAAAGTTCATACTGGCTGAAGCGCCTGTATGACTCCATGTCTCGGGGGAGGAGCAGTGGTTGCTCCAAGGCTTCAGCTATCAGTCCCGCTCTTCCCCCATCGTAGTTCCTAACAGAGGTCTCCCAGGAGAAAGGAACACCATTTAGTTCTAATCTGGGAGACCACGTGCGTTGCCCTCGGCGCATGTCAGCCACAGGAGGCTCCTCCCTACTTTCCACGGAAGAGGCCCTCTTACTCTGGTGGTCCCTCACCACCTTTTGTTGTTTTGTTGTCTTAGGTAGTATCACCACCTCCCGCTCCTTAGGCTCGAGAGGCCTCTTTTTCTTTAGATCCGGTATTGGTTTTAAGCCCGGATCAGGAACCTGAGGTGGAGGTGGTGGTGGAGGTAAATTCACCACTGCTCGAGAAGTCCCAGTCACTTTGGGCTCAGCCTTCTTGCCCCTATTCTTCATCAAAAGCTTTAAGTCAAACATTTCTTCTTCTTCCGAAGAGTCCTCTAGGATAGTGGTTATCAGAATTGGGGGATGAACGCTGGACTGCCTGTCGGTTTCCTCTTCGAGATCTGAGGAAGGTATTACCTGCACTCCCCCTGAAGCGTCTCCTTCAAACTTGAATTTGTCTATTTGTTCCTTTAGTGAAGAGGATGAAGAACCGACCCTTTCGCCTATGACCACCTGTCCAATGAGGACTTGTTGGACTGGTTGGATTAATAATGGGACACCCTGTGGATTTAGGTGTGGAACGGGCTCAAGATCGTATGGCATTAGAAAATGGGGCCGAGGGACATCGATTCGCCAGAGCCAGTAATCACCTTGTGTAATGGCGTTGCCGATCGGCTGAAGATCTGTTTTCTTTGTCGTGTAGCCGAGTATAAGGGGGACGGACCGGAGCTGTCCGTCTTCGCTCACAAATATCTTCGAGCGTAGTAGATAATTAAGGGTGGGGACGTTGATAAGGCTAAGCCGAGGAGTAGTATGTGCTTTATCTGTGAATAAAAAAAAAAAAAAAAAAACAAATCAAACAAACCTGGTCAAAAAATCGAAATATGACGGCGTAATAAAAAAAAACGTGGGTTATGAATAGTGAAAATCCTAAGCCTACTGTTAGAAATCCTAAGTCTAGGAAGTCACACCTGGCTCTCCTGGCTCAGTCAGAAGTGTATACCGTCATGCCATGCGCCCGAGACGATTAAATAATCGTCTTTCATCCCTTTATTTGATTTGGGAAGGCAGGAGAATAGTCTAACAATGTCGGAGCGGGATTTAAGGTAATATCCCGCCCCTTTTTGGCTATGACACTCATATATATGTACCAGGTCATGCCAGGTCAACCCTAATCCTAATTGTAGGTTCAAGGCATCGATAGCTCCTACGATCCTAAGGGTATTGGGCGCGCACTACTCAAGAGAGAGTCTATGGTTGCAAAGGTAGTTCAGGGTGATGGAACCCATTAGGAGGGTCATTCCCTCTTCGATGAAGGCTATCATTGGGATTATGACCTCCCCCTCTCTTCGGTCCGTTAGTATTCGCTCCGGGGAGCAATATCTCAGATTGACCCCCCGCGGTATGCTGTAAGTCTGCTTAAATTCCTCTATCAGCGCCAGACTATCGACAAGGTATTGGAATCTACCCATTGTTGAGGAGCAGTGGGAGCAGTAACCAGGAAACGGGGGTTTCGAAGGTTGAGAATACTAGCCGAGAAGAAAATAAAGGGCAAAAAATGCCGAAACTTACACAAATGGGAATGGGGAATGGTCTCTGAACTCAAAGTGGACTTTTGTTAGATTTTGGGGAGGAAGAAGATGGAAAATCGAAGAAGCTCGAAAGGATTTTTGGATGAGTGAGTTTGCTGAGTATTCTGAAGATGCGTGAAGTAAAGAAGAATAACCTCCTCTGAGGGCTTATATACAGGGGCAGGTGAAAGGATGTGGTTCCTCCCATCCAAATCCCAAAGAACGACCCTGTCCGTTGGATCAACAATCCACCATTGGATGCCAAAGACAAAACGCCGCCTGGAGTAGTTAATACAATGCTTTGGAAACATGGAACTGACAAAGGCAATAATGAAGTGCCAGTATTTATGCCTACGCACGTGCAAACTTGGGTATTTATGAGCCCTTTTTATACTTCTTTCTTTTTCATTGCATGGCAGGTCAAAATTTCACTCTTTCTCCTCGGATGTGAGGGAAAAATTAAAATTTTGAGGGGCTATGGTGGTGGGGGGGGGGGGGAAGGCCCAATCTAACATAGTGGGCCTAGAGCCCCATGTGAGGATTACTGTACGTCTGAAGAGAAGGAGATGGTAAGGGCAAGGCCCATCCGGAAGAAGGATACCCGGAAAGAAGGATGATTGCCGTCCGAAAAGACCGCTTCTGTCTGAGGAGATTTTATTCCTCGAACGCGAATAGTACTGATTGATCAAGCGTGTGGAAGGTCCGAAGGATTTTCCTAGCAACCCCAACGATCAAGATAAGCTCTTGGTATATCTGGAGAAGATAAGAACGAGGAAATATCTAAAGGAAAAGCTGCTACCACCGCATTTAAGGCTCTGCAGCAACTTCTCTAGCCGCATTTATGTGGAGAAGACCCCTGAACAGTGTAACCTCACCTACCGCCACTCACAGAGAGCCAAAGGAAATACTTGACGTGGCATATACTCAAGTAGAGTCACAGATGAAGAACAAGTGGACGATGGGGGAAGGAGGTTATATAAAGGAAAGAAGCTCCTGGAAAAAATGAGGAGGATGAAAAAACAAAAAAGCTTTATTGTAATGCTAAGACTTGTATTCACCATATAATCAATAATATGTCCTCTTCGGACACCAATTCTTTACGTGTAAATTCATGTTGGTTTATGCTTGAGGATTGTGATTAATTGTTGTCGATTCCATAATCAATCCAGCTCTTTCACCCATTCTCTACAAATTCACTGTTTTGGGCTTGGGCCACAAATCCTAACCCTACAATAATAATTTTTCAAAAACAAGGGTGGACATGCAATTGTGTTTATTCTATTAAAGTCTATTTTCTTGTATGTGAATCATGTGATCTTTTAACCCTCAATCATTCCTGGGCAATATGGACAGACAGAAACAAAGCCATATGTGAAATTTTAAATTAGATTCATAGGAATATATAGAAATTTTAAATTTTAAATTTTAAACAAACGCCCTACTATCTCAATGATTGTTGGCTAACTTGGCTTCCTAGTAGAACATCAATGCCAGGATCTTGTTTCCTATGTATATATATATATATATATATATATATAAATTTATATAGTTATTATAGTAAACTTGTAAATTTATACAATTATACACAGACTGATGTAGGTCATTTTTAAGCAAAATTGTGTAAATTTTATACATTTTTTTATTATACACAGACTAATGTAAATGCTAAACTTGTAAGAAATAAACTTAATTTGTGATATCTTTTATTCTTTATCTTCTACCAAAGTTATGACACTTGATTTGTGATATCTTTTATTCTTCAACTTCTACCAAAGTTATGACACTTTTTAAGTATTTTCCTTTTCATTTGGTCTTATTATCCTTCAATATGAAGTGAGACAACTTAATTTCTCAAGTTCAAGACATAAAGGTGGTTTCTTTTAAACACAATTATAAAACCCCCCACCAAATTTCAGTCAATTTTAATGACCCATGCTATGGATGAAACCAATGTATTAGGGATGAATGTTATAGCATGAAACCAATTTATAAGGGATGAATGTTAACCATTAAAAAGCAACTTCAAATAACCGAGATAACATAACTGAATTTTCTCCAATGAGTTGTATGATGCAATAATGAGGCTCAATTTTCAACAAATTCAAAATTCTGAAGTAAGCTAAATTGTAAAATTTGCTTCAATATAGCATTTGAATTTGCTTTTGTTATTTAATTAGTGGTTATGTGAAGGCATTGATGTATAAAATCCCATCAAATTGTATAAATTATATGTTGTGATGTACCCATGAATTGACTAAACCTAAAGGGTGTGCAAACTAACCTATGTTTAGGACACTAAAAATGTAAAGGATTGAAATTTTAAATTAAAAAAAAAAATACTCCCTTGAACACAAAAAATAGTCTCTTTCCGAACACGTAGACTCAAATGGTTTTTCTTTTTTGGGCATATGTCAAAATTTGTCATTCATCCAAATTTGAGGGTTTTACATTTGTGCAATAGTGTTAGGCATTTGCCAACTATTAATACAGCCAGGTGTATGATGAGGCTAGAACAAAAAAATGAACACCAAAATAATACTAAAACCATCCATTTGTGTGTGGACGTGTTCATTTTTGTTTGCTAGCCTCATCTTGGTCCAATGGTCCAATACTCTAGCACCTGCCCATCAGCTCTCGATCTTAGGCCCATCAGCTCTTATAGCCTAGCCCAAATCTAAACATAAACTTATAGCCTGTTTGGATGGAAGGGGGAAGGTAGGGGTGTGCAAATAACCGACGAACCAAAAAAACCACTTCAAACCGACCGAACTGATGCAAAAATTTCAATTCAGTTTTGGTTCCGTTTGGTTCGGTTTTGTTATATAAAAAACTAAAAATTTCAGTTCGGTTTTCGGTGGCAAATTCTAATACACCAAACCAACCGAACCAAAATATATTAAAAAATAATTTGTAGAAATTATTTCAACAAAGTTCTTGGTATCTTGGTGGCAAGGACACGCGCTTGTCTCCAGTCAGCCTAGGTCCAACCCTTAGTAATAGCCTTTTACCTCTCCTTATTACCAAAACTACGTCATTTTGGTGTTTGCTTTATAACCCTATTAATCCTATTTTCAGTATTTGTCTCTCACTTCAAGTCTAATATATTTGGGGTTTTGTTCTTCATGTTTGGGTTTCAAGGTTTCTGGGCGTTTGGGTTTTGTTCTCTCTCACTTCCGTTGGCAACATCAAGAGAGAAAACATCAAGAAGCAAGAATTGAAAAACCCAACAAACACCGAGAACAAGATTCAGAGAGAATCAAGAACAAGAATCAAGAAACCCGCCCAAAGATCTAGAGAGAAAACATCAACAAACCCTGTTGTCGCCGCCACCTCCTTCACTGTCGCCGCCTCTTTGGTTTGATTTTTCTATCTTCGTGGTTTGGGTTTTGTTCTTTGTGGGTTTTTGTTTGGGTTTCAAGGTTTCTGGGTTCGTAGTTTGGGTTTTGTTCTTCGTGTTTGGGTTTCAAGGTTTCTGTGTTTGGGTTTTGTTCTTCGCGATTTCTGGGTTTCAAGGTAAAAGGTTGTGAGTTTGGCTTTGCCGGTACGCTTCTTCGTTGTTCTCTCTTCTTCTTCTTTTTTTGTTACTTTGCTTGGTGCTTGGTGTTTGGGTGGTGAGAAAACATGGGAAAGCAAAGGGATTTTCTGGGTTTGTTAATTTTTTGGGTTTATTAATTTTTTTTGGGTTTGTTAATATTTTATGGGTTTTTGGGTTTGTTAATATTTTCTGGGTTTGTTAATTTTTTTTTCTTTGTTTGCTTTCTTAGAAAATAAATGATAAGGAAACCGAAAAAACCCATCGAAACTGATCGAAACCGAAATCCAACCGAAACCGATTGATTTACAATTACTTCAGTCGGTTTCGGTTGAGAATTTCACAAACCGAAAATTTCGATTTCAGTTGGCCAACACTTAGAAACCGACTAAAACCGAACCGACACATCCCTAGGGGAAGGAGAGGGAGTGGAGGAGAGTAAAATAGAGTTGGCTAAAAAAAAAAACACAAATTTTGTACTAAATCTACTCGACTCTACTCCCCATTCTTCTCCCTCAATCCAAACAGACCATTAGTCTAGGTCCACTTTGGATTAAAGATATAAACCCACACACACATGTTCAACCCACATACACATAAAACGGGTCCACCTATTAAAAAAAAAGGGTCCATCAGCTAGCCTTTTTTCCTTGAATTGCATTATGTCATCATATTTGCATTTTAATTTTGCAAAATATGGGTTAATTCTATACTAAAGTACTAAACAAAGTTTAAAATTTTTTTATCATATAACTTAGCACGAAGAGCAAACAAATTGACAGGATGAAAGAGTGCATGATTAGTTGTGATGGACGACCATAATTCCCTCAGGCAACCTCCTCGTCCAAACAAGGGACCAACAAACGAAGAACCCATTCCACTCCATCACCATTCGAACCCATTGGACGAAGAGAGGGCTTGCCAACTCATACATGGCAGGCGTACGTTACAGGGTCGCAATAAATCTCTTTACTGTTGGAGCACCGATGACCCTCCCATTGACATCTCAGGGAAGTGTTACAAATAACCCATTCAAGCCTCCATTAACAGCACTCCCCAATGGCTAGGAAAAAGAGGCAGGTACATATACAAATACCTCACACCTACAAAGGTACACACAAAAAAAAACTCTACTTTAAGCATCAGAGGCTCTGTGACAGGTACCACACTAGTGACCCACACGTCTTCCTTTCACCCTTTTTACCTAATCAGGTTAGCTGTGGATGACTTCCTTCCTGAATGATCATTTTGGCTGACGATTTAAGCATCATCAGTTTGGCGTCGTCTGTGGGGAAGACTTTTTGCACTTAGTCCAAAAGCACTGTTCCATTCAACTTACAAGTCCAGATGGTATCCAACGCTAACCAAGATCCAGCAGCATTAGCTCTACAAATTCAGTCGCTCACAGCCACTGTAGAAAAGCTTACAAAGTAGAACTAGGAGATGAGGCAGCGACTACAACAAGAAGATAATCGCTCGGAGACCAATTGAGGCGATGAAGGAGACAGCTAGAGAAAACGACCAAGCACTCCAGAAAGGGTAAACTCATATTTCCTCAGGGAAATGAGAAAAGAGATGGACGAGCTGAGAAGTGCTATCAAAGAGAAAACGGACCAGGATCTAGACAGAATGGTCAGGAAGATAGACTTACCCTTCACCCTAGTGGTCCAGGAATGCCCAGTACCTTCAAAATTTCGTCTGCCCCAAATCAAGCCATTTGACAGATTGAAGGATCCTTTGGATCACCTTAACACTTTCAAGACAACTTTGGGTCTCCAACAGCGTCCTGACGAAATACTATGCCGCTCTTTCCCAACTACCCTCAAGGGGGTAGCTAGGGAATGGTTCACTAAACTACCGACCTCGTCCATTGATCACTTCAAGCAGCTAGGCAGTTCCTTCCTTCATCATTTCATAGGCGGGCAGCGTCCAAAAAGAGCAGCTGGCCATTTGTTCTCCATCAAGCAAGAAGAGAAGGAAACCTTGAGATCATATGTAACACGTTTCACTCGAGGAACTTTAGAGGTGGACGAAGTAGATGACAAAGTACAATTAACAACCTTCAAGGCTGGATTGAAGTCTAGAGAATTCGTGGTCTCCCTGGCAAAGAATTCCCCTAAGACGATGGCAGAGATGCTCTTAAAGGCGCAGAGGTATATGAATGCTGAGGACGCCTTGGTGACAATAGAGGGAGAAGAGAAACCCAAGGAGAAGAAGAAAGAAAAAGAAGACAATCAAAGAGGACAGAAAAGGGATCGAGTTGATCAATAGAATGTTGAAGGGAACAAATGAAGGGATGACAAAAACCCTCATGCAGTAAAGTTCACACTTTTGGTGATGCCTGTTGACCACTATCTCAAGTGGCCTAGGCCATTACACTCGTCACCCAATGTGTGCGACAAGAGGAAACATTGTCGTTTCCACAAAAATCACGGACATTATACAGAGTACTGTCGAGATCTGAAGGAACAGATAGAAGAGCTTATACGAAAAGGGAAGCTGTAGAAATTTGTAAAGAAGGGAGATTCCAACAAATTCAGGGATGGTAATAAGGACCAACGTGAAGGCTCTCAGAAGGACGAAGAGCACATGCATCTTCGTCCACAGAGTGCTATTGGAGAAATAAAGACCATCATAGGGGGACTGTCTACAGGAGGGTCATTCAGGTTCTAGAGGCAAGTGAACAGTGTTCACAGCATGCCTCTACTAAAACAAAGGCGGAAAAACCAAGATATGTATTTCTTAGAAGAAGATGCCAAAGGGGTGAAACAGCCTTATGATGACCTGTTGGTCATTATGCTTATGATTGAAGGATTTAATACCAGAAGGGTTCTAGTAGACAATGGGAGCTCGGTAAATAGCATCTACCTTTCTGCCTTCCAGCAGATATCATCCATTTAAACCCCCCTCGCCAGTTTTAATGGAGACAAGGTGTACCCTAGGGGAATAGTAACACTGACAGTCACAGTTGGCTTGTACCCCCTCTAGGTAACTAATAAACATAATTTCTTGGTAGTAGACTCACCTTTGTCCTACAATGTGATTATAGGAAGGCCTACCCTTAATCGTTGGAAAGCAACTACTTCCATGTACTGCCTGAAGTTGAAGTTTCCAACAGAACAGGGAGTTAGGGAAATAAGAGGAGACCAGGTGCTAGCACAAGAATGTTATCAGGCAGTCCTGGTCTCAAAAGAAAACCTTACATGGGTGATTGAAGAAAAGACACCAGAAATTACCGAGAAACTAAAGACGATAAAGTTGGTCAAAGGAGATCCAACCAAGACAACCCAAGTGAGGATGAGTCTAAACCCCCAAACGAAGAAAGAAATTATCATTTTTTTAAGAAATAACCTAGACATGTTTGAGTGGAGTCACGAAGATATGTCGGGCATACCAGTAAATATCATCCAACACCACCTAAATGTGGACCCTGAGAAAAAGCCTGTCCAGCAAAGAAGAAGAGTTTTCGCTCCTGAATGGAACAAAGCAATCATGGACAAAATGAACAAGTTGCTCACTGCTAACTTCATCAAGGAAGTCTACTATCCTTAGTGGTTAGCCAACATCGTCATGGTGAAAAAGGCAAACAGAAAGTGAAGAATGTTTATCGACTTCATGGATTTGAATAACACTTGCCCGAAGGATAACTTCCCTCTACCCCGGATCGACCAGCTTGTGGACTCGACAGCCGAACACAAGCTTCTTACCTTTATAGACACCTTCTCTGGGTATAACCAAATACAAATGGCAGAAGAGGATCAGGAAAAGACTGCCTTCATCACCAGCCAAAGATTGGTAAACCAGATGTTTAGCAAACAGATTGGGAGGAATGTGGAAGTATGCATTAACGATATGCTCGTTAAGAGTAAAGAAGAAGAGAACCACCTGGACGACCTTAAAGAGACGTTCAATACGCTCAGACAGTATAGCATGAAGTTGAACCCGTCCAAATGTGCCTTTGGGGTCTCCACCGAGAAATTCCTCGGATTCATGGTATCACAGAAGGGAATTGAAGCAAATCTTGAAAAGGTGAGAGCTATGCTCAAAATTTCCTCCCAAAAAACGATCAAAGAAGTGCAATCTCTCATAGGAAGGGTGGCAGCTCTCAACAGGTTTGTCTCAAAAGCAATAGACAAATGCATTCCTTTCTTCAAGACCCGAAAGCAGGCTTTTGTCTGGACGGACGAGTGCGAGGCAGCATTCCAGGAGCTAAAGCGTTACCTAAGCAACCCGCCACTTTTGAGTCCATCCAAGGAAGGAGAAGACTTATTCCTCTACTTAATAGTGTCCACAACTACAGTTAGCGTAGCCTTGATAAGAGAAGAGAATAGGATCCAACTCCCAGTGTATTACATCAATTAGGCCTTCTAAGAAGCTGAAACCCGATACCTAAGGATAGAAAAGATTACCTTTGCCTTAATAGTAGCCTTCAGAAAACTTCGTCCATACTTCCAGGCTAACCTGATCATAGTAATGACGGATCAGCCCATCAAGAAAGCCATGAACAAACCAGAGGCTGCTGGACAAATGGTACAGTGGGCCATTGAGCTCAGTCAATTTGATAAAGAATATCACCCCTAAACAACCATAAAAGCCTAGGCACTAGCAGACTTCATAAAAGAATTCACTGCCCCTGAACATGAAGACAGCCAGGAAGAACTTTAGATGATCCATATGGACTGATCATCCACGCAGAAGAGAGGTGGAGTAGGCATCGTCATCACTTCCCCCGAGAGGGATAGTTTGAAGTATGGAGTCCAACTTAAATTCTCCATAATCAACAATGAAGCAAGTACGATGCTATACTGACAGGGCTCAGGATAGCTCACACACTTGGAGCTAAAAACGCCTTGCTAAAGAGTGATTCACAACTCTTCATACGGCAAGTGAAGGGAGAATTCAAAGCAAAAGAGACAAGAATATAGAAGTACCTCAAGTTGACGAACCAATTGGTAAGCAACTTTGATCATGTAGAGTTTGTTCAAGTTCCACAAGATCAAAATACTGAAGCCGATAAAGTGGATCGAAACGTGTTTGCGAATAATCAGGCAAAGATGACTAATTGGAAACAGGAAGAACAGAACTCCCCCAGCATTGAGGAGTTTCAAACCTTCCCAGTACATGCATGTGCAAGATGGACAAGTCCAATCCTATCTTATCTTAAGGATGGATGGTTACCACTAAACCCTGACAAAGCCAAGAAGATCCAGAAGCAGGTTGCACGGTTTATATTGCTAAATGACGAGCTTTACAAAAGAGCTTTTTCATAACCTTACTTAAGGTGTGTTGAAGAGGAAGAGGCCAAGTATGTTCTGGAAGAGGTTCACAGGGGCATGTGCGGTGATCACATGGGGGTAAAGTCCCTCGTAAGAAAGATCATGAAGGCAAGATATATTTGGCCCTTAATGCAACAAGACGTAGCAGATTTCGACAAAAGATGTGATAGTTGCCAGAGGTATGGAAATGTTCAGCGAGTCCTAAGAGAGAAGATAACGACCATTTCTTCACCTTGGCCATTTGCACAATGGAGGATCGACATTATAGGCCCCCTACTACAGGGAAAAAGGCAAGTAAGGTTCTTACTCATTGCAATCGACTACTTCACGAAGTGGGTGGAGGCAGAAACACTAGCAACAATCACAGAAGCAAAGGTACGGAGTTTTGTATGGAAAAATATTGTATGTAGGTTCAGGATCCCAAGGATGATCGTATCAGATAATGGTCGTCAATTTGACAATCATGGATTCAGATCGTTTTGCTCAAGCCTGGGCATTAAGAGCAAATATTCATCCTCAGGACATCCTCAAGCCAATGGATAGATAGAAGTAACGAACCGAACCTTGCTAAAGATCATTAAGATTTGGTTAATAGGGGGGAAAGGAGCATGGCCAAAAGAGTTATCGAGCGTTCTATGGGCTTACAAGACCACAGCAAGAACCCCAACAGGAGAGATGCCTTTCAACTTAACTTATGGCACAGAAGCAGTCATCCCCGTCGAAGTAGGACTTACCAGCCTCAAGAGGGAGTTCTTTGATGAACAAAGCAACAACGATCAACTGAAGCTAAACCTGGACTGTTTGGATGAAGTCAGAGACCAAGCATCTTAGAGATGGCCAAATACCAGCAAAAGATGGCTGAGTACTACAACCAAAGGGTAACGCTTAAAAGATTCAACGTTGGAGACCCCATCCTACAAAAAGTGACTCCTGCAACGAAGGACCCAGCACAAGGCAAATTAGGACCTCCCTGGGAAGGACCCTACAAGGTCGTCCACTACTCTCACCAAGGAAGCTATCATCTGGAAGATTTGGACGGGAATAGGCTACCTCGTCCATGGAATGTTGAACACTTAAAAAGGTATTATGAATAAGAATTATAGTCCAATTGTAAGCAGTCAGCAATGCCTTGAACATTTTCTTGTTATAGAAAGAAAACAAACGTATCATTCAGCAATTGATGTATTCTGACTATCTTTTCCATGTCCAAACTAAAACCTTCATCCGGATGCAAAAACTATGATCAAGTTGAAATGATAAGATTCTTCCTATAGGTGTAAATCGTTTCAATGAAACAAAAGACGATAAAATTCCTTAAGGGGATGTACGTCGTCTAAATAAAAGACAGTAAGATTTCTTAAATGGATGTACATCGTCCGAATAAAAGACAATAAAATTCCTTAAGGGGATGTATGTCTTCCAAACAGGAGACGATAAGATTCCTTAAGAGGATGTACATCATCTAAACAAAAGACAATAAAATTCCTTAAAGAGATGTGTGTTGTCCAAACAAGAGACGATAAGATTCCTTAAGAGGATGTACATTGTCCAAAAAAAGAGACGATAAAATTCCTTAAGAGGATGTTCGTCGTCCAAACAAAAGATGATAACATTTCTTATGAGGATGTACGTCGTCCAAGCAAAAGACGATAAAATTCCTTAAGAGGGTGTACGTCGTCCAAACAAAAGACCATAAAATTCCTTAAGGGGATGTACATCGTCTAAACAAAAGGCCATAAGATTCCTTAGATTGATGTACATCGTCCAAACAATGGACGACAAGATGTACAAATTCACACCGGGAAACCCCCAGGATGGAAGAAGGTTGTCCACTAAGGAATAACAAAATTCGTTAAGTCCCCAATGGATGATAAAAAGATTAGACTAGCCTGACAAGGTCAGTGGATGAACTATTACTTTTCACAAATATTTCTTTAAGTTCACAATAGACGACAAGAAACATAGATATTTCTCTAAAGGGCGATGAAAAGCAAAAAAGAGAAGCACTCACAAGCAACATGAACACAAGGTAAATCAGCATACATACATACATACATACATATATATATATATAAGAAGTTATGGATTTTTCAAAAGCCCCAAAAACAAGAAAGGCACAAAAAGATTGATCGTCCATAAGCCCTAAAACTGGCAGGGCATTCCCAAAAAAAAAAAAATAGTAAGACTATGCTACAGGAACATCATTCCCATCTTTCTCGAGTTCAAGGGGATCGTCACCAGTAGTAGAAGCAGCCTGGGATGCCTAGGCATCCTCATCCGCTTCAATCTCCTTATCCACAGCTTCAAAAGCCAGGTCCTCCAAGTCTACTCCTGGACTGTGTTTCACCAAGTACCTCTTGAGCAACTCGAATCCCTTATAGTACCAGCCAAACAACATGGCATTGTAATCATCTGTTGACTGAAAAGCACAGACGGCCTTCGCCACGACGTTCTTAATTTTTTGGCTGACCGTCACCAAGAGCTCGTCTCTCTGCTTCACCAACTACTTCTCGACATCCAACTCTTCAATTAAAGCCTTTATTTTTTCCTTGGATGAGTTATTTTCGTCCATCTCCATGATCAAGTCTTTCCTTAAACTAGAGGCCTTAGCTTCCAACGCCTCTACCTTTGAAGTGCCCATGACGGCCTTCTCCTTACTCGCCAAATATTGGGAAGTAATATGCATTGCCTCCCCCAACACCTGGCATTCAAGGATGCAGCGTTAGCAATCGATATTTTTAGTATTTAAAAAGAAGAGCAAGGGAAAAAGAAAAAGACGAAGAAAAGTTACCTGGACGAGTTTGTGAATATGGTGGTTCGCCATCTCGAGAGACAGAATACCAGAGATCTCCTTCAGTTCCTCAGGAGTAACCATTTCGTTCGCTCGAGCCAAGGCCATTTCAACGTCAACTCAAATGCTGGCACCTACTTTCTACTTGCCCTTCTCACTCGACTTGCGCTTCTTATGATGAGGACTAATCTCCTCAACAGAGAAGGTCGGGGAAGCTACCCAACCCTCATCCAAGGCTAGGGCAAACGAGCCCTTTTCTATGACCTCCTCCTCTTTCTCTTTCTCTCTATCAGTCAACCTCAACCTGCGCTGGCCAATGCTGGAAAGGGGTTCCTTTTTCTTTGCCTTACTTCGGGCATAAAACTCTTGATTAAACTTGGTTGTCATTTCTGCAAAGAAGAAAAATAGTGGAGTTAAGTAGGAAAATAGAAGAATGAGAAAAGAAAAGGAAAGATGGATGATCTACTCTCGTCCCAAAGAAACTTACTTTTTTCTTCACAGCAAATAGCACGAAGGACGTAAAAGGAAGGTTCTAGTCCTAGGCAATGACGGGCTAAGGTCCTAGGATCCACCAAATCGTCAAAGTCATTAATAGTGCTTGCGTACTTAATGGTTGCATGAAGACGCTCTGTAAACCTGCTCTCCAACTCTGGACGATCTTTGACTGTAAAAAAAAATAATAATAAATAAATAAATAAATAAACCACAAGGTCAGGATGGATGAACGTAGCAAATAAAGGAATGAAAAAGATAAAATAAAAAAAAAAGCAAAGCAAACTCACCAAGTACAAAGGTCTCCCACCGACACAGCAGCCTAGGGACATCCCTCTAGAGGTTGTCAGAGGGGGTTTCCCAACCGTCACCTGACACAAAGAAGTACCTTGACTTCCAATAACAAAAGGACAAAGGCAGATTGGTGATAAGTCGAGACCTTCTATCCTAAGGGTCTTTTAGACGGTAAAGGTGGACAAGTTTGTTCAGTGTAATCATATCACCATCAGCTATGATTGTCCAAATCACCATACAACTTATGACTATCCTCCAAGAATTTGGTATAAGTTTTCCTGGGGCTATGTTTAAATGATGAAGGAGCTCTATTATGAATGGATGGACGGGGAACCTAAGGCCACACAGGAAGGCAGCCTCATAGAAGCAAACCTCCCCATGGGCAAAAGCACAGGATTTCTCACCTTTCTTAGGGAGACAAACCCTGGTCTCCTCGGGAAACTGGAATCTATCCCTAAATCTAAAGAAGGTATCCTCGTTCAAAGAATACTCCTCCTAAAGGGCATAGAAAGACCGCGAAGAGGCTAGGATGGATGGACGGGAAGACGAAGGCCTGGAGATAGCTGTATTCATCTCAACCTCACCCATACTAGTGCTGGATGACAAGATAGCCCCTAAATCACCAGATTTAACCTCAAAACTCATTTTTTCCCTCCTTAGCACCCCTTGCACTGACTTAAACCAACTTAGGGACTCACACAACAATGGGTATGTCTCACCCAACTCTAGACTCAGACTACTATCACTTAGGGCGAAATCCTTAATCAGTGAGTAAAGGTCCCTAGAATAGTTTATAAATGCACCTAAGCGGGCAAAAAAGAAGTTAATTGAGGGAGAAGTGCACCTAATACCAGAATAGTCCATAAAAAAGAAACAGAAAAAGCAAGGTTTCAAAAAGGGAACAAAGCTCAGAAAAAAGGAAGCTTAGAAAGGAAAAAAAGAAAAGTAAAGGGGAGTACCTGAAAAAGGAAGCTAAACTAAAAGATAGAAAAGATGGGCGCAGAAATCACAGCGACGAAACCCAAAGGAAGCTGAAGACTCGGAGCAAGGAAACACAAGACGATTGGAATTTTGCAAAAATAGGCGTGGAGAGAAAACACCAAAGGTTTAAAAACACCACGCCACCACAAGGTAATAACTGTGGAAAGGGAAACCCAAAGCGCCATAACCGGAAAAAAAAAATAGAAAAGAAGAAGAAGAAGAAGAAAAGGGAGAGAGGGGAACTCACCACATTCCATGGCCGTTTCCAAATTGGACAACCTTGGAATAGGGGGGCAGTTGATGGACGACCATAATTCCCTCAGGCAACCTCCTCGTCTAGACAAGGGACCAACAGACAAAGAATTCATTCCACTCCGTCACCATTTGAACCCATTGGATGAAGAGAGGGCCTGCCAACTCATACATGACAGGCGTACGTTACAGGGTCGCAACAAATCTCTTTAGCATTGGAGCATCGAAGACCCTCCCATTAACATCTCAGGGAAGCGTTACAAATAACCCATTCAATCCTCCATTAACAGCACTCCCCCAATGACTAGATAAAAGAGGCAGTTACATATACATATGCCTCACTCCTACAAAGGTACACACACAAAAACTCTAGTTCATACACTTAGATATTCTATTACTTCTCCTTTTATTCTAGCCATTCTAACTTTGGCATCAGAGGCTTTGTGACAGGCACCACACCGATGACCCACACGTCTTCCTTTCACCCTTTTTACCTAATCAGGTTGGCTGTGGACGACTTCCTTCTTGGATGATCATTTTGGCTGATGATTTGAGCATCATCATGTTGATTACCAAAAACATGAATTTATTAACAGAAAATTAGAATGGCTGCTACATATTATATATCTTACTAATAAATATGACAAATTACATTTTTCTACCCTCATTTTTATTTATTATTTTTTTTAATACAAGATAGAAATTCTATTTTAAATTAATCTAAGTGTATATGTGTGTGAAGCTCTCTCCTAAAAACTTGAACTCAGACCCTTACCTCCCACACCCCTACAAACACTTATACTTGTAGAGTGACCATCGCGGCAAGAATGCACGACGGTGTAGTAATTGTCTTGAATCTTGATGCTACGTGTTACAATAAATTTAAAACTAACATAATAATTGTTGAGAAACAAGGTGGACGTACAACCATGTTTATTCTTACGTATAATCTCGCAATGTTCGTAGATGCAACTGTTTTTGTTATAATAATGTCAATGCTAATTACTAGATATGATATTTTAGTCCTCGGGAATTCCTGGGCAATTTGGACGAACAGAAATCAAGTGATATATATATATATATATGAAACTAGATGTACAAAAATATGTGTTAAGATTAATTTATGATTGTAGAAGTTTTGTTAGAATAATAAATTAAACACTCAAGAAGAAATTAACAAATACTTTGTCACCACACTCAAGTAGAATACACAGAATTTCTCAATAAAATTTATTTACTGATACTTAAAACATATATTATAGACATATTACTACACACACTCTATACTCTTCAGTCTTCAGTATTTCACTATTTGATTTTTAGCGAAAACACTTTTTTGGTCCTTACATTTTGAGGTTAAAATCAATTTTATCATTACATTTTTGCAATAGTCAATTTGGACCTTATTATTTATTTTCAACTGGCAGTTAATTTGGTCTCTGCCGTTAACTCACTAACGAAAAATGTCTATGCAGTAGACGGCAAGTACAATATTGGCACACTTGAAGTTGACATGGCAAATAAATTGATATTTTAAAATTTTAATAGATATTTAAAATGCCACATCAGCATTTATTATTATGGGCAAATTACACCTCAGCACCCAAAACTATACCCTTGATTACACTTTGCACCTTAAAATTTTCGAATGCACTTTTTGCACCTTAAACTATAGCTCTTGTTACACTTTGTACCCTGACATTAAGTTTTCTATTAACTTGGATGAAAAATTATGGCACCATGTGAAAAGACTTAATTTTTCATCTTCTCAATGCTTTAAAAATAAAAGATAAATTACACTTTACCATTCTAAATTAACTATACTTCTTATTACACTTTGTATACTAAATTTTGAATTTTCATCCAAGTTAACAAAAAACTTAACATCAGGGTGCAAAATGTAACTAGGGTCATAGTTTATGGTGCAAATCGTATATTCAAAAAGTTTAGGGTACAAAATGTAATATAGGGTAAAGTTTAGGGTGGTAAAATGTATTTTACCCTATTATTATTTTTGAAGCTTGCACGTCAGCATTTTAATTGAAAAAAATAATCAGAAAAACCCAAAAATTTAAATATCAAAATTTTCTTTTTCATTTTTTCTTGCACTTTCTTACTAACCAAACATACACAAACACTTACAAAAAAAAAAATACCAGATCAAACCTAGATTCAAATCTCCTCTGCAATTGCAAACACATTTTAGACACTCCAATCTCCCATCTTAGCTCACAATACAATTCCTAAAACCCCAATTCCTCCCAAAGAAAAAATTAGCAGATGTGCACCTCCTCATTTCCTCTCTATTCTTACTCTTTCCCACTCACAACAATACCTCCTCCCTGTTACTACTACAATGACTCTCACATTATAGGTTGACCACTTCAATAAAACAAATATTATTACATACTAGCTTGTAATCCTATGCATATGCATGGATACACTTAAAAATATACAATAAGATGCCTAATATAATTCCTATATATATAATTTAAATGATATTGATAGTCATTTTTATATTTTGTTAACTCTTTAAAAAAATTTGTAAGGATATTATTAGGTATAAAATGTAAATTGTCATTTTTTAAAAAATTATTGTGAAATACTTTTCTTTTTCTTTTTTTACGATTCATTATTCTAGACTCTTTGGTTTTTGTACTTAATAACTCACTTAGATTAATATTTATGATGTGGCCTCACAATTTATTCTAAAATTAAGAAATAAAACTCTTTAATAATAAATAATTTAGGACACAGGGCACAGAATTGGAACTTTAATATGGAATTCTAGTTTGAGTTTTTCTTAGCTTTACATATTATTATATATATATTTTTTGAAAATTTATTCGTTGAATTGCATGTTCTTTACGCTCTTAATACACTTGTCCAATTTTATATCAGTTGGATATTATTTTTCTATATAATCTATAAGCTCATATTTTATGCATAATTTTAAACTACAAAAACTTGCAATTTAAACAATTTATTGATGATATAGCTATTAATTTTTAATTTTTTAAAAATTTTGCAAGTACGGAGAATATAAAATAAATAAAAAAATGTGATCCAACGGTAGATTTGTCAAAATTCGCTTTCAATAAATAAATATTGAATAAAATTGTAGTCTTAAGTTATAACTAATTTTTAACTAAACTTTATCCTTTCTCTTTGTGTTCAACTCTTCCATCTCTGCTTGTTAGGTTTCATTACAATTTGAATGTGAAAGATAACCTATTACCATGCAAAACATATACACATGCAAATTTTTTAAAGAAAATTAATTAGTCCAATTGTAAATGTGGGTAATGACTAATGAGTAATGATACGACCTTAATTAATATACCTTTAACCAAACTTCGTGCCAAACTCCAAGCTAGTTAGATACAGATCCTTTTGTTTTCGTTTGTTGAAAGTATATTGTTTATGATAATTCTAATGTATTGAATAAGAAAGTCAAGAAAAGCAACCCTCTTCATGTGAGGGACGGACTTACATGGGGCCCCCTAATATTCCTAAAAGTTTTTTTTTTTTTTTTTTTTTAATATAACTTAGAAGACAAAATAGAGTTGGCCCCCTTACTTCAAAAAGCTTGTCCCTCCCCCAAAACTAAAATATTAACCCAGCCCAAAAAACAATCTTCAATCCTTTTAACAAATAAAAACCCAGCCCAATAAAGTCAGAATTTACCCATTAATTAAAAAAAAAAAAAAGGAAAATTAGAATATCAAATTGAGAGAGAGAGAGAGAGACAATACCCAAACCCCTTCTACTCTAGGTAATCCTGGGCGTGCAGGTGGGGGCGGTGTGATCAGGGACCATGATGGGAAATGGTTGAAAGGTTATTCTCGATCTCTTGAGAGCACCAAAAGTTGTATGGCTGAACTGTAGGTGCTTAGAGATGGTCTTTTATTAGCAAAGAAAATGGGGCTGAACAACCTCATCATTGAATTGGATGTTTTAAGTATTATTTTGCTTATGAACAATAATACTACCAACTTGACTTTGAAACCTTTGCTAAATGATTACAGGAACCTGGTGAGGGAGATTCCCAACAAGTAGATAAAGCACATCTTTAGGGAGACCAATCAATGTGCTGATGCTATGGCCAAAGGCGCAAGTAATGTAATTTCGTATGTTGTATTTTTGCAGCCACCACTTGTGGTGGAAAGAATTCTAGCTAATGATGAAGCTAGCTTGTGTTGTAACATACTTATAAATTCCTAGTCTAATGCTATTTCCTTGCTGACCCAAAAAAAAAAAAAAAAAAGACAAGACAGTACCCAAACCCCCAGTACTCACACAATGCCGTACTCACACAATACCAACACAGGAGTCACAGAGGGCCAGCTGGCTAGATAGTAGAGAATTAATAAAAGTATTATCACGTGTTTGACTGTTTATTGGCAGTGGGACAACAAAAGTGGTAAAGTGGGCTGGTAGAGTAGTGAGTCAGGAAAACTCATAAGTCAACAAACGTGTTTGACTATTTGATTGTTTTTTTGCTAACGCATAAGTCTTAATGCTTTAATTAATATTTTAAAATTATATAAATTTATGAAACTAATAAATCTATCAATTGAGAAGTCTAAATTTATATTTGATGCATTATGTAAATCACCCACATTCTAAGATTTGTCTTCACTTAGTAACAACAATTAGTCATTTTGTAAAATTTAAAAGAGCGTCGAGTTTCTTTTTTATAGATGATTGCATTATAATATATTAAGAAATAATGATGTTTTGTGTCTTTTGTCTTTGTTGGTAGATAGTTGCATTTTTAATATATTAAGAAACAATGATTTTGTGTATTTTTCTTAGTTGATAGTTTATTAATACTATATGGATGTTCATTTGGATTTTTTTTTTCCAGCCCCCCTCCTTAACTTGAAATCCTGAGTCTGTTCCTGCTTCATGTTAAACTCTTTTATCTCCGCTTGTTAGTTTTCTTCACAATATATATATATATATATATATATATTTAGAAGAATTTTCTTCATAATTTGAATGTGAAAGATTACCTACTACCATGCAAAACAAATATAGATGCAAATATTTCAAAGAAAATTAATTACAGTCCAATTGTAAGTGTCGGCAATGACCAGTGAGCAATGATACAAACCTTAATTAGTATACCTTTAACCAAACTTCGTGCCAAACTCCATGCTAGTGGGATACAAATCCTTTCGTTTTCGTTTGTTGAAAGTATATGGTTTATGATAATGCTATATGCATTGAATAAGAAAGTCAAGAATAGCAGCGACTCCAGGAATTTTGTTTAGGGGGTCATTAAAAATTTTAATAAAAAAATAACTTGAATATATTGAGTTATCGACAAAAAAAATTAATATATGAAGTTTTACAATTTTCTTCTACAAATTCTCAAATTTTTAATTGTTATATGATAGTTCATTATGAGTATCTATTGCTAATGTGAATAGCTATGAGCCTATGACTGTTCTATTTTGTTAAGTTTATCTAACATTTTTATTTTTATGCAATTTTTATTATCTATTTGTTATTTTTTTTATAAAAATATTTTAAACTAAATGACTAAACTAAACTCATTAGTTTTGTATTAATTATTAACGCACATAACCACACTCATTCATACATAAAATTATACACTACGTGTTTACTTAACCAATCAAATGCTTGGACAAACACTAGCTTTACAATTTTTTTTAAAATTTTTTTACTAACTTTATAACAAAAAGTTATTATAACATAATAACGATACACACACATGTAACAAATCATTTCTATTTCCTAATTATTAAATTATATTATATTTATATTGTATACACAAACATCCACACATATCATAATTTACACAAATAGTATTATGATAAAAAGTAATGCACACAATCAATATTAGACACACTCACAAACATAATATAAATTTATAAAAAAGAGTGACATTTACAATTCACAAACACTTACTTCTTACTCTTAGAGTTTGAAATACTTGTAATGAAGATGTGCAAAATTTAATTCAGAGTGTGCAAAAATATTTATAAAAATAAATTAAAGTATTAAACTAACAAAAAATATATTTTTTATATATACAATTTTTTTTGTTTTGAAGTCAGGGGGTTCATTTGAACCCCCCGAACATAGACTAGCGCCACCCCTGGTCAAGAAAATCATTTTTCTTCATGTTGAACTCTAGCTTCCATCTCCGCTTGTTAGTTCTCTTCACAATATATATATATATATATATTGTTCATGTGGGTACCATAATTAATAAACCTTTAACCAAACTTTGTGCCAAAGTTGGATACAAATCCTTTTGTTTTCGTTTATTGAAAGTATACGGTTTATGGTAATGCTATATGCGCAATGGCGGCTCCATGTATAGTCCAGGGTGGTCACAAGACCACCTTGACTTGAAAAAAAAATTAATTATTATATGTAAATTTTAAAAAATTTATGATTTTTTATCCTTAAAAAAATATTCGGGACCATCCTAAATTTTTTTGGGCTCAACATAATTACACTTCGGACAAAATTTAGCAACAAACTTGGTTGTAGATTAAGACAAAAACTCAACTCAATATTTTTTTATTGAATGTAAATTTTGGCAAATCCATCATTGGATTCATTTTCTTCTTAAATCCTTCATATTTGCAAATTTTCAAAAATATGAAATATCAATAGCTATGTCATCGCTTAATTCTTTAAATTTTGAATTTTTGTTGTCTAAAATTATACATAAAAAATAAGTTTATAGATTAATAGTAAACAACTTCTGATTGACATAAAATTTGACATATGTTTAAGAACATAAAGAACATACAACTTAACATTTAAATTTTCAAAATATGTAACCATATTAATTTGTTTAGTGAGAGTTGTAGCATTAGGTTACAGCTTAGTTTGTAGTCAAACTTTGATCCCTTAACAATATATTAAGTTTTAACAATATATTAGGTCCTTACAAACAAAAAGAAAAAGCCTAAGAAAATTTATAAGGAACTAAAATTTTGAAAAAAAAAATGTAATTTACAGCATTGATAATGAATATCATGCAAAGATTTCAAAATAAGAAAATTCAAAAAGAAAATTGTAAGTCTTTATGTCTTTGTGTGTGTGTGTGTGTTTTTTTTTTTACTTATTTTTATGGCCAATATGTGAAGTTCTATTTTTATTAAATTTTATATAATTTAAGTTTCTTAATAACTACCCTCAAAAATATTCTTGAAGCAGCCACGGTTGGATAAGAAATATTCTTGCGGCCACTGTTATATAAGAAAGTCAAGAAACGCAACTTTCTTCATGTTGAACTCTTTAATCTCCGCTTGTTAGTATTCTTCACAATATAAATATCTCACAAGGACAAGAAAAACAAAGCAAATTCGAGTTAATGGACTACCTAGCATTTTGTATAATACTAATTCCCTTCGTGTGGGCATGCATTGCTGTGCTCACCTCCGCTTTAGGAGGCCGGAAGTCTGGCTCCTCCACACTTCCCCCAGGCCCCCACCCTTTTCCAATCATCGGAAACATCTTGGAGCTGGGCAACAAACCCCATCAAGCTATTGCAAAGCTCTCCAAAACCTATGGACCCCTTATGACTCTCAAGTTTGGGAGCACAACAACCATAGTCATTTCCTCTCCAAACATAGCCAAAGAAGCACTCCAAAAAAAAGACCAAGCCTTCTCTGGCCGGACTGTCTTGGACATTAGCCGAGTATTTAACCATCACGAAGTTTCAATAGTGTGGTTGCCTGCATTGGCTCATTGGAGGAACCTCAGGAAAGTTTGTGCCACGCAAATATTTGCTCCACAACAACTCGATGCCACACAAGCCCTTCGACAAAAAAAGGTGCAAGAATTACTTGACCATGTTAATCAATCTTGCAGCAATGGTGGGAAAGTGGTTGATATTGGTCGAGCAGCCTTCATTACAGTACTTAATGTCATATCAAACACTTTTTTTTCCATTGACTTGGCCCATTATAGTTCAGATTTATCGGGTCAAGATTTCCAGGAGCTTGTATGTGTTATCATGGAAATAGCTGGAAAGCCTAATATTGCAGACTATTTCCCAGTACTTCGTTTAGTTGACCCACAAGGTGCACGGCGAAGGATGACGATTTGTTATGCCAAATTGATCGAGATTTTTGACAGAATCATCAATGAACGAGTACAATTAAGAGCTTCAGAGGGTTCTAACGCAAGAAACGATTTACTAGATTCCTTCCTCAATCTTGCTGAAGATGATAATTCAGAATTAAGCCACAACGATTTCAAACATTTGCTTCTGGTATTGACTAACTTCCTTATAGCTTTGCTTTTGGTATTGAATTCCATAATATATAAGCCTTTTAAACTCGTCTCTTGAGACTGTACCAAGATATACTTTTTAGGCAGTTATAAGCCATCACGATATTTTTTTTTTCTTTTTTTTCTTTTTTTTGAGACGGTATAAGCCATCATGAATATTATTTCTTTTCAACCATGCTTTGGTCATCCAAAGAAGTAAGTAAGTTCTGGTATCAACAGCAAGTTCATTACCAGTGCCGGCTCAAGGCCTAGGCAACTTAGGCCTAGGCCTAAGGCCCCATAACAAATAAAAATTTCCCTACTAAAAAAAGACCCCATCTCCCTTAGTAAAAAACCTAAATTTTATAAAAATATGACATTTTTTAAATAATTTATACTTTTTTTTAAGAGCGATGCTAAAAATACCACAAATTTTATTATAGATTTAATTGACATATCACCAATCACATAAAAAAGTAATTCAAACACAAATAAATTAAGTTGTTGAAATTCATCAATTACAGTCATAATCACATTTATTGTGAATATTTTGTAGTATTTTTAGTATTTTTCTTTTTCATTTCTAACATGGCTTTTAAAATAGGAGACCAATAAAAATTTAACCCAATCGAAACCCTAAAATGTTTCAAATAAAATGCTGCAAATGTGATAAATAACCAATGATGACTAATTTCCTACTAAGCCACACACCAAATAATATCTATCTATCTCTTTCTCTTAAAAAGAATATATAAGATTAAAATTTAGATTACAACTGTACTTAACTATGCATAGTCATATATCCAAGTTAAAGTAAGTTCCTTTTGATTCAACTATAATATTCAATCTTCTATTTGAAATTAACCTTAGTTGAGCTAGTATTATTTATCAATTTCTATATTTACATCAAATTAATCTTAATTTAATTAGAGTTATATAATTTTATTTAATTAATGTTTACATATAAAAATGCCCCATATAAAATTTTTGCCTTAAGCCCCAAATTTTGTTGGGCCGGCCCTGTTCATTACGCAAGACCTGTATAACATTTTTCCTTCAGGCAATGGTATGACTTTAAATTTTAAGAGATTTCATACTTAATCTCATCAGCCTTGATGCTATAAATAAATTATAACTTACCTAAAAATCATAAACTATTAGAAACTAAAAAATTTAATCATTCAATCATAATTCTTAATTGCTCTTTCTGAAATCCTATTGCAAGGAGGGGGGAGAACATTTTCCAAGGAATGACGGAAAACCAACAGTTTATTCACTAGTTTTATTGTAGTCGCGTACTCCTAACTCTTTGTTAGAATTAACGTTATCAAAAGCAAATGATAAGAGTGTTACTTTGTCTTTATTAGTTTATAGGAAACTTAATCAAGTGTTCTTAACTAGCTCTCACCCTATTTTGTACCAGGATTTATTTGTTGCAGGGGTTGACACAACATCAAGCACAGTTGAATGGGCAATGGCAGAGTTACTTCACAACCCTGAAAAAATCGCAAAGGCCCGTGATGAGCTAGAAAAAGTCCTGGGCAAGGATGGGCTTGTTCAAGAATTGGACATCTCAAAGTTCCCTTTTTTACAAGCAATAGTGAAAGAAACCTTTCGTTTGCACCCACCAGCACCTTTCCTAGTTCCCCACAAGGCAGAAACCTTTGTAGAAATGTGTGGCTTCACTGTGCCCAAAAATGCGCAAATTATAGTAAATGTGTGGGCAATGGGGCGAGATCCAAGCATATGGACAGACCCTAATATATTTTTGCCTGAAAGGTTCTTAGAGCGCACCACTGACTTTAAAGGTCAAGACTTTGAGTTGATTCCATTTGGAGCTGGAAGAAGGATTTGTCCTGGATTACCATTAGCTAACAAGATGGTACACTTGATGTTGGCATCTCTTGTTCATTGCTTTCATTGGAGACTTGCGGATGAGTTGAAGCCAGAAGATATAGACATGAGTGAGACCTTTGGAATCACCTTACACAGGTCTGAGCCTCTCCGGGCTATTCCCATCAGGGTATAACTTCTATTATTTTCGTAGCCAATTATATTTGCCTGTTAGGATTTTCTGTAAGCAATAAGCATGAGAAAGATCACTGTATGCATGGTATCGTACTTCATTGGTAGTTTTAAACTTCTTGACGCTGTGTGACAAGAAATTAATGGTAATATAATAATTGTTCAAAAACAAGGGTGGACATGCGACTATGTTTATTCTATTAAAGTCAATTTTCTTGTATGTGAATCATGTAATCTTTTAACCCTCAATCATTTCTGGCCCATATGGACAGACAGAAACAAAGCCACGTGTGAAATTTTAAATTAAACTCATAAGAATATGTTGACCTTATATACCTTAAGTTCTAACCAAACGCCGTGCTATCTCAATGATTGTTGGCTAACTTGGCTTTCTAGTATAACATCAATGCCAGGATCTTGTTTCCTATATGTATGCTGTGTACTGGCTTCCTTAAATCCCCTGTATCGATAATAATGCGATAGTTGAAAGTTCATCAGATCTGTTAGCTACAAGCTAAACAAGACAAAGGTAAGTGATCTATAGATATGTGAGACACTACAAACTTTCAATTTCGGATTGGAGGGATCTCGTTCAAAACCTATTCATAAAACCATTAAAGTGTATCACTTAAATAAGTTAAATGACTTATCAAGTATGTTATGTGACTAAAAGTATACATGAATGATTTTATTAATCACCACATAGTGTGTTGAAGGAATTTTCCTTCAAACCAATTTGGAGGTAAACAGTTTCCAATTAGAAAAATGGTGTAGTTGCCATTTGATATAAATAAGGAAAAAATTTCAACTTCTAACCAATTGGAACAAAATTTTGTCAAACCAATTATGTGGCAAATTTTTTTTTTTTTTTGAACAAGTTACTACCAAATAATTGATGAAACCATCCATATGTACTTTTAGTCACGTGATCTATCTAATTATTCATATGATTTGTTTCAATAATACATGTTAATGTGTTTATGAATGACCACGTAATAGATTAGATGAGATTCCTCTAATCTAGTTTAGAGGAAAACTTTGTTCGATAAAATTAAAGTATTAGCAGAGGGCTAAAGAAAACAAGTATGCAAGTAGTATGGTATATTATTTGTATAGTGAAGAAGAAAGAAAGTTTGCGAGAGAGTGAGAAAAGCAAATACACAAAAGAAAACTCTTGCAAAAAGAGACCAATTTAGGAATAAGCATATGATTGTTACACTATCATGGTGATTTTTTTTTTTTTTTGGGATAATCGCAAGACTCTTGACTCAACATAGGAGACTTCTAAAGAAGCAAGTGTTACTGTTAGCTCCAAAGCTAAGGTTATTCTAGGAAAAGATGTTAATAAAGGTAAACATAGGAGGAAAAGAAGCAATAAGTTTTTGTTTTTATTTTTTTATTATAATAAATTGATAATTACAATGGAAGTTGGAGATTTAAACCCTAAATATCTTCATTAGAAATAATAGAAGATGCCAACCAGGTTTAGCTATAAGCCTCTTGGTCAACAATATGTTGCTTGTGTGGGGATTCTAGGGTTTTTTTTTTTTTTTTGGGGGGGGGGGGGGGGGGGTGGGTGTCTTGATGGTAACTCATGTGATTTGTACTTAAAAACTCTAGTGGATGTCTATAAACCTAATGAGAATGGTGGGCTTGGGTAAGAAGATTATAGGATGTGAACAAAGAGGATAAATTCAATACTGATATAGTGTAAAAGTCCATAATTACACTATTTAATAAGATAATATCATTTCAAAAATTTTTAATTAAAAGTATAAAACTTGAAACACAGGATTACAATCTCATTAAGTCATACAAATATTTGTTAAAAAAAAAAAATCAAAATAGAAACTATCAAAGGATAGGAGTAACATGCCACATCGGCGAACAAAGACACCAAATCATGAGTTCTTCTATAGAAACACATTTTGCTACACACTTTGATACAACTTACACATTTGTCAATGTATAATTGGATTTCATCACTTACACATGAGACCACTATTGGTTCTTGTGAAAATTAATTCAATCACCACATGACATGTGTATTAGTTGTGGCAAAGTATGTGCAATACTCACTTTTCAAAACACTCCACATCAAATTATCTATTTTACATTACACTTCATTAAAATATCAATTTTTCTTGATTTTTTAAAATTGTTTCTCTTTCTTCACCCAAAACAACCATCATCCACTCTCTTTTTTTCATTCTCAACATACGTAAAGAAAGAATAAACAATTAAATGCAAATGAATAGTGTCTGTGTAAATTTATACAATTACTATTGCAAACTTGTAAATTTATACGGTTATACACAAATTGATGTGGATCATTTTTAGAAAAAAATTGTGTAAATTTTATACTTTTTTCTATTATACACGGACTGATGTGAATGCTGAACTTGCAGGGAAAAAAAAAAAAAAAACTTGATTTGTGATATCTTTTATTCTTCAACTTCTACCATAGTTATGACAGTTTTAAGTATTTTTCCTTTTCATTCGGTCTTATTATCCTTCAATATGAAGTGAGACAACTTAATTTCTCAAGTTCAAGACACAAAGGTGGTTTCTTTTAAATACAATTATAAAACCCTACCAAATTTCAATTAGTTTTAATGACCCATGCTATGGATGAAACCAATCTATTAGGGATGAATGTTATAGCATGAAACCAATCTATAAGGGATGAATGTTAACCATTAAAAAGCAACTTCAAACAATCGAGTGAACATAACTGAATTATCTCCAATGAGTCGCATAATGCGATAATGAGGCTCGATTTTCAACAAATACAAAATTTTGAAGTAAGCTAAATTGTAAATTTTGCTTCAATATAGCATTTGAATTTGTTTTTGTTATTTAAGTAGTTAATAAAGGGCATTGATATGTATAAAATCCCATCAAATTGTATAAATTATATGTTGTGATGTACCCATGAATTGACTAAACCTAAAGGGTGTCCAAACTAACCTATGTTTAGTACACTAAAAATTTAAAGGATTGAAAATTTAAATTAAAATGAAACTAGTCTATTCACACATGCTCCGCACATGCTCAAAGGGTTTTTCTTTCGTGGGCATATGTCAAAATTTGTCATTCATCGAAATTTGCTGGTTTTTTTACATTTATGCAATAGTGTTACGCATTTGCCAACTATTGATATAGCCAAGACCCAGGAGTGTGATGAGGCTAGAACAAAAAGTAAAGACCAAAATCTATAAGCTATATAAATAAAAAGCACCAATGCCCCTACATTACACATTTGGTTTATTGAGTCCCTTCTTCTTCTTCTTCTTCTTCTTCTTCTTTTTTACGCTTTGAATAGTTGCTACAGTGCTAATTTGGTTTGTTCAATTGGCACTGTAGCTACAGTGCTTTGATTTCAACCTCTGCACTATTGCTACTTTCTTTTCCTTTTTTTTTTCCTTGCTATTTTCTTTTCTTTTCTTTTTTCTCGATTTTTTTTTTCAGAGTAATATCGTCCTGTCCACTCTTCTTTTTTTTTTTTATTTTCTCTTATATATATATATATGTGTGTGTGTGTGTGTGTGTGTGTGTGTGTATATAAAGATGTTAATTAACACAATATTTTTGCAATTGTTGATATGTGAATTCCTTATAGGTTAAATAAAATATCATACTAGAATCATCCACAACTAAAACTAAAGATATTATGAAAAAAGAAGTGTTATATTCACAACATTTTTCGCAACACTTTCACAACACTGTTCATTAGGGTTTTTTTTCTACCCCCATAAACCACAGTACATCAGTTTTGGTTGTGCTGTTTTTGTCTTTTCTTTTAAATATTTATATGCGTATGTACAGTTACATTGACTTAACAAATTCTTACAATATGTTCACAATTATTGACAATTTGCACTGTTCATTGGGCCTTTTTTCTTTTTTTCTTTTTTTTTTTTAACAATACGCTAGTTTTTCTTGTGCTTTTAAATATTATATGTGCATACACAATTACACTAAAGCAACAAATTTTTACAATATTTTCATCATTATTGAGGTGTCAATTTTTTAAAGGTCAAAATAAAATAATAAAATAAGACACTAATCACAACTAAAAATAAAGGTATTATGAAAATGTTATAACATCTTCTTCTTGTCACAATATTTTCACAATCGTGAGATCTCAGTTTCTTATAGATCAAAATAAAATAAAATAAAAAGAAATGCTATGTACACAACATTTTCACAATAATTTTGTAACAAATTTTATGTGGCAAGGTATTTTTGAAGGATAAAAAAGTGATATCAATAGTGGGTTCAATTTAAAACCAATAACAACTTGTCATTTATAATTTGTTCTAAAAATGTTATGGATGTAGCATTTTTCTCAAATAAAATAAAAATATATTTATTTGAATCCTAAAAATAAAAGTATTGTGAAAAAGTTTTAATATTTTATTATATTCTTAGACTTCTTTTTTAGTATATATAGTCAAATTGGGTGAGCCAAAATTCACTATACGTTTCACGCACAATTTTTTTGTATTTTTTTTTTAATGCATAATTTTAAAACTAGTAATAATTTTTTACCTAAGATTTATTGTGAAAATGTTATAGATGTAAAAATTAAATAATAAAATATCAAATTGGGACCGACCACAGCTGGAAATAAAAAATATTACGAAAATGTTGTCATGTTGTAACATTTTGTTATATTCCTAAACTTCTTTTTTGTGTGACATTTTGTTATGTTCCTAGACTTCTTTTTTTTGTTTAGCCAAATTTAGTAAGCCAAAACTCATTGTTTTAGGTACAATTTTCTTCAATTGGGTTTTTATTTTATTTTTAAATGCACGATTAAAAGTGGTTAGCCCAATTTAAAACTAGTAGCAATTTACCATCTAAGAAATATTATGAAAATATTATGGATATAACATTACTCTAAAATAAAATAATAAAATATTAAACTAGGACCCACCATAGATAAAAATAAAGGTATTGTAAAAACATCGTGTCTTTTTGTAGTGTTTCTAGACTTCTTTTTTGGTTTATTCAATTTGTTGAACTAAAATTCATTGTTTAATGCATATTTTTTTAGGTTGATTTTTTTTTTTTTTACACATTGTTTCAAGTTTTTTTTTTTTTTTTTTTTAAAAAATAAAAATAAAAACACACACACAAACATATTGTTTTCCACACACACACACACACAAATTGACGAAGTAACACTTTCCTCCTTATGTTCGGGTTAGTTTCATTCCCCCCTTAAACTAAAGTTGGAACAATTTCATCATTTATTTTTTTGTAATTTAGAATTGAAAGTGTAATTTACTTTGATAAATAAAAATAAATTGAAGGAATGAGAGAGGCTTGAATTGATACCTGCCTCTACCACTGCCCATATATACGAGTTGGTACCCAGGTCTTGTAATGTCCTATTGCTCGGGGGTTCAATCCCCCGCACTTAGGGATGTCAATTTTTATCCAAACCCATAAACCCACCCAAAACCCACTTAATTTGGATAAGTCTTGACCCAACCCAATTAAATATTTGGGTTAAATGGATAAGACCCAAATGGATAATTCAATTAAATGGGTTTTGGTAGTTATACCACTGAGTATCCAATTACTCATTTAAAATTTAAAGTTCAATACTTAAAAAAACAAAAAGCCAAAATCCCTAACAAACAATAAAACATCACAACCGCCTCTTCCTCCATCTAATGTAAAAAGTTTCTCCTCCATTTTCTATGCATTTTCTCAGCTACCAAATTAGACAAAATCTAAACACCTTTCCCTCTTCCTCTATCTAAAGTTTGTCTTTCTTAGTTCCAACTAGTACGACTCTAGGGTTTCGATATGAAGAGAGAAAACATACCATTTTTCATCACAGATCTCTCCAATTCTATATTCGTCTCTGAATTTAACTCTTCCTTGTAAGAATTCTGGTTTCTCTGCTTTTCCGGTGGACTCTAGCTCTTGCTCTTACTTCGGTAGCGAAGTTTCATGCGATTTGAGCAGAGTCTCCATTGGATCGAAGAACAAGCCGAGTTCAAACTTGCAGAAGAGAAATCTCGATGAAATTGAATGTTCTGGAGATTTCTTTTATTGAGCAAGTTTTCGATGGAATTTTGAATTTCAGTGATGGAAATGTAAAAGCAAATTCCGAGAACAAAGCAACTGAGCAAGTTGAGAACAGAGCATCAGAATTTTCATTTCTGTGAGAGAGTGAGAGAGATTTCAAGTTTGTTTTGGATTGAAAAATCTATGTGATTTGCAATTTTGCACATTTTGGGTCAAGGTGGATAAAGATTTGAGAATGATACTTCAATTCTCATGATTTAATTAATTTTTTTTTTTTACTTATCTTTTGTTTGGTTGCTAAGAAAAGTTGGAGAAAAGAAAATCTGCAGGTTAGTTTCAGTGTTCTTATGTTTTGAGGAAAGGTGAATTAGTTTTGCCAAAAAAAAAAACCTCAAATGATTTGCATAGCATGGATGTGAAAAATTTTCAAAAAATTTCTAGTTGAATTGCTAAATATGAATTTTATAATGGGTTAAATAAGTAGGATACCAATTAAATGAGTTCAATTGGTAATAAATAATTAATTTATATATAAATGGATTATAAATAAATAAATTAATAATTATACACCCAATCAATTTATAATTTAACACATTTATGACCTAACCTGCCTATTTACTAACCCTAGTGACACTCTCCTAGCCAAAAAAAAAAAAAACGAATCGGTACCTGCCTCTTTGGACAGCACGACCCACATGGTCCACACTCCACAACCCGGAAGCACCCCACCCCTCTTACCTGTAGCATTGAGTTTTTGACTTACCTGTGACACATTATACAATTCTTTTAATTAACAAACCTCTATAAAAAAAATTTTAAAAAAAATGTAGCAGCAGAACTCTTTCAAGGAAGCCCATAAAGAACACACAGCTACACAGGTACAGCTTAACAACCCCAATTGAACTCTCAAATCGAAAACCCAAAAAAAAAAAAACAAAAAAAAGTCGTCAGACCCAATGGCCATGGCGACATCGACCGTGGCGAATCTAACGGTCATGATTGCACTGCTGATCGCCGCCGCTACAGCCGCATCAAACGCTCCTGCTCCTGCTCCAGTTACCGGTTACACCAACCACACCGTGGGCGGCGCCGTCGGGTGGTTCTTCAATTCCACCACCAACACTTCCGCCACTAATTACTCCACTTGGGCCGCCACCCAGACCTTCAATCTCGGAGACTATCTCAGTAAGCAACTAAAGCATTTTATTTCTTTTTGACGGATCAAGACGATGTCGTTTTCACTGAGCTTTCGCTGCATTCACTTTCTGAGCATCCAAACGACATTCTTTTTTTTCTTTTTTTTAATTTTAATTTCTCTTTTACTTTTTTTTTAGTTCTTAGTTAAATAATTAATCTTGTCGTTTTGTTAAAATTTTCTGTAGTTTTCGTTTCGATTTCGAACACGACGGTGATCCAGACCTACAACGAAACCGTCTACCAGAACTGCACCATGGACGAATCTGACGACGGTGATACGTACCAGTACGACGGCGGCCAGAACCAGTTCGAGAAATCGTTGACCGTGGCGGTTCCGTTGACCATCGCGGGTCCCAACTACTACTTCTCCGACGCTGACGATGGTGCTCAATGCCAGAGCGGCATGGCCTTCGAGATCCAAGTCAATCACGGCCTCGGTTTGCCTCCATACCTCAACCAGCCACCTCCGCCTCCGTACATTGAGCCACCTGGCTCCGACTCGGCTCAGTTTCCGCCGATCACTTTGCCCCAGTCGCCGACGAACTCTGGCTTCAAGGCCGGTGCTAGTCTGACCGGCGTGTTGTGTGTTAGTTTTTTTATTCTTTTTGAATTGCTGTCTGTTTTTTGAATTTAAAATTTTTATTTTTTTTTAAGGTGGGGCGCGTCGGGGTAGAGATGGTATTTTGATTGTTGTTATAGGATATTTTAGTAATTGCCTCACACATGTCGGCCAGCTGGAGATAGAGTTGAAAAATACTTTGGGAATTTCATTTGTTCAGTTCTGAGATGTGTTTGGGTGCGGGTATAAGCATGGCCTTTAGAGTGGATTACATTCTTTCTTTCTATATGGATTATAAAACAAACTTCTGGATCACTGCATAGAATTGTATTTCTCATTTCTTGTTGATTTTAATGATAAAATACATGAAATACATTGAGATTTTTTTTTTCTTTTCCTTTCTGTGAAATTTGGTTACTTATTATATATATGTCACAATCACAATTTTCCTGTACCTACGTTACTTGAAATCTGTGGCAAGGATTGCCTTGGGCTCAAGGCAAGTTTACAGTTGACCAGATGGTAGGAATGGAAGTTAAAAGGCCTTTTGAAGAATTGCAATATAAGATTGTGTTATATATATATATATATATAAATAAGTTGAAAAACAGAACTACAAGAACAAAGCAAAGAAGTTCAATGATAAATATATGTAACGGAAGGATCCCACGAAAGTTAAAACGCGTTTTGACGAATTGCAACATCAAAATATCTAATTGAAAATGTGTTGCACATCACTGTAGTTTGTGCGTGATTGATGTTAAATAAGTTGGTGTAAGTACTAGTATTCAAGAGTCAATACTCAAGAGTATCCTCAGCAAGAGTATAGAAAACGTGGCTACAAATAAGTAAATGTTGAAATTCAGGCCAAAAAAAAAAAAAAAAAGAGAAAGAAAGAAAGAAACGAACCAAATAAGTAGCCATAGGCAATTTGGCAACAAAGTAGGCATGCTTGTCATTGATAATTTGATTAAAAATGAAGAAGAGCATACGACATGGCTCTATGCCCGGTTTCTGTGGATCCTAAAAAACGCGTAAAGCGGCACATGTGTACACATGACTAAACTCTGCTACTTCCACCTTCTTTTGGATCAAATATTGTATACTCGAATCTCACTGCCAAAAACTAAAAGAAATGGGAAAATAATACTAGTAATAAAATTTACCCAAAAAGGAACTGTTTGATCATTTTTCATTTAACAATGCCAACCAATCCACGTTATTTATATATATATATATATATATATATGTGTGTGTGTGTGTGAGAGGACACGATTTGAGCTAGTAACCCGTTACATGGAAGGACTTAAGCCCAAATGAGCTCAAAACAATAAATTTATAGAGAATGAGTTGGAAAACTGAGCTATAGTTGATCAAACAAACATTGAAGGAGATTCAAATGATAGGAGAACGAAAAGAAATGGAATTATCTTGAAGATAATTGGTCCTCGGCCAGATCTGAGGTACACTATTCTTGTTTATTATTCTTAAGTTGAGTTACAAATTTAGTTTTTGAGCAATATTTTGTTTTTCTTCTCCTTTTCGATCACTTTTCCATGAAGGACCTCTTTCTTTATATAGTTCTTCTTAAAGCATCTTGGTTTTACACTTGTTGATTACTTGTGTTACCACTTAAGTGTTTGTCCCATCAGACACCCTCTCTGGTCATGTAGACCTTAAGGCAACTAACTTTGCACTGTTTAGGGTATTTTTCACATTAATACAGTCAGGAAGGTAGCTGCAGAACATTAAATGCGGTGGTGACAGTTTTCTTCTTAAGATATCTGACGTCTTCTCTCGGTCTAATATCTCTACAATGTCTACTCATACCAACAGAACTTCCTAAGAGATTCTCTTAACTTTAGCAAGCCATCTATCCTTATCTTGGCTATAATTGGCCGAGAATAAATTTTTTCTCAGCTCGTCTCGCCGAGCTTTTATGGCCAAAAATAACTCTTTTATTTATAATACGGTTTTTGATGATGGAGATTCTTTCTCCTCAGACTAGGTTTTATCTTCAGCTTGGGCCATCGGTCCAATCTAGAAAGGTATAATGACTTTTGGGTCTACTACCTCTACAAAATATATATATATATATATATATATTGATGAACAAGAATTTTATTCACAAAACAAAGATTGAATTATCGAGAGGAAAGAAGGGCCTCATCCTTAATGATAATCCACTTTATATTAAAATTCTTTAAAAAAAAACAAAAAATATATTCTTCCTCTAATTGAGGGGCAGCGAATCTTGATTCTTGATTGGTACAAACAAAAGGGTTAAAAAGCTGTTTGGATTGCGAAATTCAGATTTGATGTCAAGTCGGTAACACAAGCACACGGGACTCCCACGCACTGGAGATGAATAGTAGAAACACCCAAAAAAGAAAAGAAAAGTCTGTATACTTTTATAGTATTTATAAACAAGTATCCAATTTTATCCCTCGCATAATTTGGCTTTCTTTTGGGTCTTCCGCTTGGATATTGCCACAAAGTAAAAGAACCCAGCGGGCCAAAAATGTAATTACAAATTCCAAATTACAAATTAATACATACGATACAGTTATATATTCTAACTTGTCGGTTGAAAATACTTTTTGTAAGTATCAAACCGAAAAGGCTGAAGGAGAAGACAGAGAGGCTACTTCTCTTCTCTTCTCTATGGTATGGCCTACAGGCATTGAAATTGAATGCAAATGCTTCGTAATATATATATATATATATATAAATTGTTTTTTTTTTTTCCAAAATTGTGGAAGTAGAAATAATAATAAAAGCTTACAATGAATTCCCACAGCTCTCTGAGATCGCGACGTTTAGAACCAGCCAGTGCCAGACACTAAAAAAGAAAACCGATACTTTCTAGAGTGAGAAAATAAAACCTCACAATTATTTCTCTCTCTCCCTCATCCATTCCCTCTCCTTCTTGTCAGTTACTCTCTCTGTAAGTCTACGCCTCTCTCTCTCTCTCTCTCACACTCATGTATGAGTTTGTTAATTTGTGCCTTTTGTTTCTTTTATTTGAAATTCGGTTATGAATTTTTGGTGATTTATTTATTTTTTGTAGAGGAATTTGTGATTGGAATCTGAGGAAAAGAAAAAGGAAAATGGGGTTGATTTCGGGGGTTTTCATGGGGATGGTGTTCGGGATTGCGTTGATGGCTGGGTGGAAGCACATGATGCGTTACCGAAGCACCAAGCGAATTGCTAAGGTATGTCAATTTTTACTATAATTCGGATCGTCTTAAGCTTCATTTCGTTCTAATTTTCTGTTGTTGTTGAATTCCTTTTGTTGTTAAATAATTTGTGGTGTGAGTGATTATTGTTTTGATAGGTTAGAGATATCTTGAGGCTTGTTTGAGAGAATTGGATTGTAAAAATTTCAAGTTTAGCATTATTCTGTGATGGTTAAACTTCGGCTAAATATGGCAATTTCTGTTAGTTCTGGTATCAAATGCATTTTCAGGTGTATTTTTATTGTTTGGTAAACAACAAGAATATGTAGTGGAACAATACATAATAGAGTGACTAAATTTTACGTTGGCTGTCAATTCTGGGTTTGGATTGGTTGTGAACAAAATATATGACACTAAGCATGTACACTGGTGTTTGGGGTACCCTTAGTAAATGATTGCTAAAGGTTGTTAAGCCGAAGTCGGATTATTTGCATAGAAGATGTGCACAATAAGGCAATTATCTTGTTAGACCTGTTTCTTGGAGCCAACTAGTTACCGTTCATCTGGGGCCTTTGTTGCTTGCTGATGCTAGTGGGTTTCTTTTCAGCAGCTTTAGCTGAGCTGGCATTTCAATTAGAACCAAGAATAATTAGAAAGAAAAAAGAAGAAGGAAGTGAGGTACGAGATCTGCAAACATTAGATCTTTTTAGTTTTTACTATGGCTGAAAAGTTTTGAGTAGTTTTCAAGAGCCTTGTAATTCAATGGCATTGATTGGTCTCCTTTATGAGGGGAACTAGGGTTCAAATCCCTCCTCTCCTGCTAGTAACAATCTATCAACAACAAAAAAATGTTGTTGTTTTACCTTTAACTTATTAAGAAAGAAAGAGGGATAAAATGCACTTAATGAGTAGCAGCAAAAAAGAATGTAATATTGTTGAAATGCAAGAAACTTATGATTGGGCATGTATATCTAAAGATTGACTTCATATTTCAGGTGGAATTCATTCACTTGGTGCAAAATATCCAGTATGATTCTTTTCTTTTGTAGGCTGTTGATATAAAACTCCTTGGGTCCCTTGATCGAGAAGATTTGAAGAAAATTTGCGGTGAAAATTTTCCTGAATGGATATCTTTCCCTGTCTTTGAACAGGTTGGTTCTTGTTATATTTTTTTTATGGTTGTTATTATTTGATTGTCTGATATGGTTTTAATATTTTTTTCCAACCTTTTGAGCAGAACTTGCCTCTGTTTTGTAAATTATGAAAGTTCTCCCTCCTATGTCACGGGTTTGACCTGCCTCCACCTCCCCTCCCAATATTATTTTTTATGATGAACAGAAAGGAAACAATACCTAATTTGATTTGCTTTCAATTGCAATGTGTTTTAACTTTTAAATATCTTTAGGATTTTAGAAACGTGATCAGTTTTATACTTTCAAGTTTCTGAAAACTCAAGTTAGATCCTAGCAACATTAAAAAGAAAAGAGAGAGAGTGAGATTGAAATGGCAAAAAGTTCATTTCATTATTGAACAAATTATTTGGCTTTGCAATACCTGTGGCAGTCTGAGTTAAGCTCTTCATTTCCAGTTCCGAGGTTTAAAGCTAATCATGCTTTGGCAATGTTTCAAAAAAGTTTGTTCTTTTGTGAAATTATTTTGATGGGGCTTGATGTTGTTGGTCCACTTTATGACATACTTTGGTTGGCATTTTCAGGTGAAATGGCTGAACAAGCAACTAAGCAAAATGTGGCCATATGTTGCAGATGTAAGGCTTTTCACTTGCTGCCCCTGTCAGATAATATGCATATTGTTGTTGTATACCAAATTGTTGTGAGATATTTTTCTCGGTTAGAATGTAACAATTATGCAGTCATTAAGTTTGGCATCCTTGCTCACTTTCGGCCCTTAATTGTTGTAAATAGTACTAATCAAGGTGGCAGTCAATTGTCTTTTAATTAGTGAAGAACATATCACTAAGCTTCTAGTTGTCTTGACTGAAAAATGAAAATTGACTTTTAATTATTGTGTTGCCTGTGGAACCACAGGGCCATCCATGGACGAAGAATAAATAATCTTATAATTGAAGAAATATTAGGGGCTGATATAAGATAAAAGAATGTGGTCGTGAAAGCTGATGTGGGCCTCATGCATTTTTATGTGGTCTCATGATGCAAAATAGAATTTCTGAGATAGCTTATTGGTTTTCAAGCAACTTTTCTTTCAAGTGATTGTAGTGGGTACTTGTCCTTCTATTCCCTTCATCTCATTTATTATATATGAAAGACTGTCTTCTTCTATCTATTACTTCACAGATATGAAAATATCAGTTGTAGATCCCAGGACCAAGTTTGGCTATCCTAAACTTTATTGGAGTTAGGAATTAGTTTTGAAATGTGTATGAGTGTTTGTTGGATAAATTAATGAAATCTGTTCATAGAGGATGAGGCAGACATGAAGGGGGAAGAGGGGGAAAATTATGTATGGTAGAAGAATAGAGCACGAAGAAATTTAAGCAACCGTGCTGGAACCATATGTGTAATTTTTAAATCAAAGTTGTTGGATGTGTTTATTCTCAGGCAGCAGAAATAGTTATAAAAGAATCTGTTGAACCTCTTCTTGAAGAATACCGACCACCTGGAATTACAGCTTTGAAATTCAACAAATTGTCCCTTGGTAATGTGGCTCCCAAAATTGAAGGTATGAATCATTAATTACTTCTAGATCTCTCTCTCACTCTCAATGTGTATGTGTGTGTACCTTTTTGTTTGACTGCTGTAGTTTTATGTCATAGAGATACCCTAGACATTTCTTAATTCTTAGTTCTTACTGAATTTTACTGCATTTCTTTAAGAATGTATTGCACGCAAGAAGTTTTTAGAATTTTTATTGAAGGAGGTTAATAAATCTGTTAAGTCCTAAAATGTTTTTATAAGTAGGGTTGAAGTGTACATCACCACCACCTTAGGAGTATGTTTGCTTGCCCCTTTTTCAGGTGAATGAAAATTTGCTTCTTTATTAGCTAATCAGCTTTTAGGGTGGTAGAGGAAAGCCAATTTCCCATTTGGCTCTCTCCCACCTCTCTTGTTGTTCAGATCTTCTCTTCCATTTGTTTCCTATTTGCTTAAAACCTATTTAGGTTGTTTGTTAACTCAGCCTCGATATGATAAAAGAAAAGGATCCATACTTGCATATCCTTATCTCTTCTTCAACTGTATGGTAGAAAACTAAAAAGATTAATATATAACGCTCTGTCCACTTTGGTGTAAGATATATTAATTTTTTTGGACTGGAAATATTTTCAAGGAAAATGATTTGTTTTCCTATAATTGGTTGCATCCAAATGTTCCTGAAAGTGCACATTATTATCTCACATAGAAAATCATTAACGTTTCATGTAATTCCATATAATTATGTAAAAAAATTTCATTGAAATAATGAATAGTACATAGAGCAACTAGAAAAATCAACCTAAAAATTAATTTTTAAAAACACACATGTTCATTAGTTCACAAGCATAAAAAATCATCAACCTTTTGCTCCAAATAAACAAAATGATCTCAACTGTCTGGTCTCTCTCTTTTTGGGAGCCATCTACTAAAATTTCATACTCCAGATTTTAGTTATATGGTTGTGAGCTGAACCTGTAATATGACAATATCCTGATTTTGGTTTATCTAGTTGGTTTTTTCCGTTTTGATATTTTCAGTTGTAAGGTAGACTGTGAGCTTTCATTAGTTGCTTATTTCTTCTTCAATTATATTGTTCATAATTCTTATTCTTCTTATTCTTCTTCTTCTTTTTTTTTTTTTTTTTTTTGGTTGATTCTTTTTTTCCTAAATGCGGAGCTTTCATTAGTTGCTTATTTCATCTTCAATTATATTGTTCATAATTCTTATTCTTCTTTTCTTTTTTTTTTTCCTTAAATGCATTTTAGCAAATCCACCTCTAGGTGTGTGTTGTTGTATTTAATCGTGAGGAGAACTGCAAATGCTATTTTTTACCATTTTTAATATACCTATTCAAGATTGATTCCAATCAGCTTCATTTCAACTTATTATTTACCAAAATCAACTTCTTCTTTTTTCTTTTTCTTTTTAAATATGTTTATGGTCAACCATTATTGCTTACTTCTGCTAAGATTACTATCAGTGTAGAGAGTGGCAAGAGAGGAACCAATGATTAGGTTTAAGAAAAAATAAATTTGACCGTCAATCCAATCTGTGGTATTGGAAAATTCAGAAGAAGAGAAATAATAATAATCTTGATCACGACTGATTACTCTGGCTTTGTTTCTGATTGTTGATTTGATCACATTGGCTTCATTCAATGGATGTGGGTAGATGGCAAATTGGTGGTTATGGGGTGTGTGTGTGTGTGTGTGTGTGAGAGAGAGAGAGAGAGAGAGAAGCTTACTAATGATACACAAAGCGATTTCAAAGGTGACAATGTGGGGAATGGATAAAAGAAGAAGAAGAACACAAAAAGATGAAACTTGGGAGTCAGCACTAGGGTTGCTTGGAGTTAGCACTAAGTGGTGAAAAGAATGATAAAAGTCCTAGGAATCAAATGCCTAAGGTCGTCTAGAGTCAACACTAAGCCATTGGAGGAAAATTCCAAAGTTAGTTTTGTTAATAAAATGAAAACTCAATAACTCACCAACACTAAGTTATGGGGCCTTCGAATAGAGTTATGAAGTCACATCAAGGAAAGGAAATAAATAGTAACCATTTTTTATTTTTTTTATAGGTAAGAAAAAGTATTATTAAAGCTGGAAAAGCATGAAAAAAATACCAATTGTATTAAATACATGAATAAAATCAATAACATTAATTCCTAAAAATAATCCAAAATATCTTAGCATCCATTAGCATCTATCAACATTAATTAGGTCCAAAGAGTATTAGGCCTCCATCATTGAGCTGTGTGATTGGGGGTTTTGCATCTAGTGTTTGCACTAATTACCATTGAGACTTGAGAGCTTTTAATTTAATTTTTATCTTTTTGTTGGGAAGGGAAGTTGTGTAATATGGAGAAGCATAAATCATTTGTATCTCTTTTGGGTTAATTTCCATTGATTGCAAGTTATTTTTACTGTTTATTAAGATTTTCAGTTGCACTAACTACCAGGAAATGCAGAAAATATATATTTGGAAATATTTTATGCCGAAACAAACATAGCGTAGATGATCTTCAACTGTCTCTCAAAATATATAGTCAATGGTAAATGAGTATTTTTAAGGGAAATATAAATAAATAAATATATATATATATATAATTTTCCCTGTAAAAATTATCGCAATTATTTTACAGTGTGCTTTGTTTATTTTGGTGAATATCAACTATCAAAGCACACTCTCTCTCTCTCTCTCTCTCTCTCTCTCTCTCTCTCTCTCTCTCTCTCTCTCTCTCTCTCTCTCTCTCTCTCTCTCTCTGTGTGTGAATAGAGCATAGCTTCAGTTCCAATCTTGAAAACATTAGAAAAAGTTGGCAATAAGGGAGAAGTGCTTGAAGTTTGTTCTGTTATCAAGAAGTCAGATTATTTGCTAATTAAAACTGAGATCAGGCCATAATAACAAGTAAGCCCCATCACAAGCCAAGTGTTCTTATAAAAAAAAGGGGAATTATGGAGTCTGATCAACTATTTGCTCAGGGAATTACCGCACACTCTTGGTGTGATGGTCACTCCACAAGTATAAGTGCTTGTAGGGTGTGAGAGGCAAGGCTGGGGTTCAAGTTTTCAGAAGAGAGCTTCACAGACATATACATTTAGATTAGAATTTCTATCTTGTATAAAATAAATATTATTAAAAAAAAAAAACTATTTGCTTAGGGAGGTCAAAACAAGAAAGACAAAAATGTTCTACATGAAGAAAAGATTCTCTGATTAAATGAGACTTTAATAGGCAAAATTAAATGTGCCTATTTTATTCAATTGAAGAATCAGAGTAATCTATTCTTTCCTTAACATCTTTGATTTCCCAAGAATGCTGTACCCTGTAAGGTACACTTTAACTTCAATGTAGGCAAGTTTGCCTCAACGATCTATAGTCTTTGAAATATATTGCTCTTTAAGATACATTTACAGCTTATAGAGTCATCATGTTGTGCTTGTTTTTTCTTTCTTATGATCAATGGTGGGGCATATATGTATATTTTAATTAATGAGTAAATTTTCATTTTTCAAGTGTTATCAAGTTTCTGAATTTTTTTCCCTACATATTTCCCGTTTCCCCTTAAATATGTGATGTAACTGTTATACTTTATTGTCCATTGAATTTCAATGCAGGTATACGTGTTCAGAGTCTTAAGGAAGGTCAGATTATAATGGATATTGATTTCAGGTGGGGTGGTGATACAAGCATCATTTTAGGCGTTGAAGCTGCTCTTGTTGCTTCAATACCCATCCAGGTTGGTGCATCATCAACTTTGAAAAATATCATTTGTATTGGATATAAGTTTATGTTAATTTCTCCTCCTTAACAATTCAAGTTATGGTGTATAGTATTGAATTAAATACTGTTATGGTGCCATCTCCCTCAGTTGAAGGATCTTCAAGTCTTCACTGTTGCTCGTGTTATTTTCCAACTTGCTGAAGAGATCCCTTGTATTTCTGCTGTTGTTGTCGCCCTACTTTCTGAGGTATGTCAGAGAAGATTTTTGAACTGCTTGCAAATATATAATAAGGTTTTATTTACCTGTCCTCCATTTGTTGAATAAGTTCTTTTCCAAAACTCTAGTACAGGTTGTACTACTGTTGAACCTGGTACAGCCGTACAGGTACCTGTATCTAATAGGAAGTGGGGTTCATGTATCTGTAGCATACATGTTATTTCCAAATTAGTGTTTATGCATAGAAATTATCGTGTTACCAGAAAATGTAAATAGCTTCATCATGTTAGTGAGATTTAAGTTTGATGGAGTAGAAATTGGAAATGGAGAAGGTATGATGCGTGCATAGATTTAATAAACTCTCTGGAGTGATAAATCAATTTTTTTTTCCTTACCCACCTTTTTCTCCCTAAGGAATGGTTTGGTAGAATACTTTTTAGGGAGGATTGAAATTGAAAAGTGGAAAAGGGGGAGGAGAGTTTTCTACTGTGTGGTAGATATGAATAAAGAAGGATGGAAAAAGGGATGACAAATTCATTTTTACCTCTATCCTCTTGCTTTCCAACATTGTATTTCCAATTTTCCCCCGATTTTCAAATTTGCTTTTCTTAATTCACTTTTTTTTTTTTTTGCTAATATTTCAACTTTTTTCAAATGTGAAAAATACAGTTTGCATGATTTTGTTGTTATGTATAAAATATTAAGTGGGATCTGAAAATAAATAAAACGACAATAATAGTACTATAAATTACACAATGAACTACAGTAAGGCAATAATGAACTAGGATAAGGTTTTCAAATTTTATACTTAATACCATATGGTATTACATGATTAATTATTATTATTATAAAACTTCATGTGTAAAATAAAATTTTAAAAACTTTTATTTAATGTGTGTAATAGCAAATTGATATAAATTATTATTTCTTTCCTCCTATTCTTTTTCTCAAGCAAACAAAGGATATTGACATCAACATTCCATCTTCACTCTCTTCCATCCCTCCAACCAAATGCATATGGGGGAAAATTATTATCTTATTATCCTCCTGCTTTTCTATCAAATTCAGTCTAAGCAATCAAGTTATTACATCTTATGGTTTTAGTGAGATTATATCTAATAAAATAATGAGCATAGTTACTATTTCGCTTCTTCTTCTTCTTCAAATTAGTTACTGTTGTTTTAAAATTGTCTAATGCTTATTTACATTTAATCAGCCGAAGCCTAGAATTGATTATACTCTGAAAGCTGTTGGTGGTAGCTTAACAGCCATCCCTGGAATTTCAGATATGATTGATGTAAGTTTTATTTTCATATCTAGCCCTCCTGGTTGATTTTGTATTCTTACTTAGACTCATTATGCAGTTTATATTTGGTAGGATACTGTCAATACGATTGTCACAGATATGCTCCAGTGGCCCCATAGGATTATTGTTCCAATTGGCGGTATACCTGTTGATACAAGGTAACCACGAATCATATGTTTTTTGTTCCTTCCTGTCTGCTTGGTTTTATTTTTGAGGTTTCAAATTGCTGCAAAACTACTCAAGTGATTATCTTAAGAGAGCCGGTGAGTTCAAAATTGGTTAATGGGGTTTCTCCTGTGGATATCTCCTCCTTTTCACTCGTTTATGTTCAAATATTTGTTGTCTTTAAATTGGTTGTATTTAGATGATTTTTGTGCGTGTTCAGTTCATCACAAATGTTAAGCTAGTTAAGTGTGCCTTTTTTTCTTTTTTCTTTTTTATGCAGTGAATTAGAGCTTAAACCACAGGGAAAGATTACCTTGACAATCGTAAAAGCAAATGATTTGAAGAACATGGAAATGATTGGAAAATCTGATCCTTATGTTGTTGTGTATATTCGGCCACTATTCAAGGTCAAAACAAAGGTTGTTGATAACAATCTGAATCCTGTTTGGAATCAAACATTTGACTTGATTGCAGAAGACAAGGAGACACAGTCCCTTATACTTGAGGTTTTGATCCACTAATACTCCTTTTTCTGTCTTGCTATACTCTTCTGCCGTTTCTCTTAGCATTGTACTTCTGCTAGAATCTAAAAATTCTTGGTTAGTAGGATTTATTTTTAGTGCACATTGTTTATTTAATTTAACTTGTACGAAAGAGTGCAGATGTTTTTTTAAGAAATTTTCAAACTTGTCTGAGTTGTTTATGTTTTAATGGTAGAAATGTGGTTTAGAAAGTCCAGGCAATTATATGTAAGGAAGGATAAGGCAATCACACTCATAAAAGTTAAAAAGGTTTAATAAAAGTTGCTGGAATTTTGATAGATTATATAAAGGCTTTTATATAGGCTATTGGCATTCTTTTTCCTAGAAACTCTAAGGCTCCGTCTGGTATGCGAGTTCAAACACATTTTTTTAGTTTTTAAACAACATCATACGTATTTTCACACTTTTTTTTTTACTCATGCATTTCCAAAAAAGCTGAAAACTGTTTTTTAAACACACATACCAAATGGGCCCTAAATCTCTTGAATAATTAAAAAGAACCACTAAAACAAGTAGGAAACTCTAGAAAAAAATTATAAAAAGACTCATAAGGCTCTTGTGTAGGCATACAACTTATTATATAAAATATTGAATTTGCCAAATTACACCTACTTTAATTAAACTGAAGGCCCAACTATTATTTTGCTTCCTAAACTCTATATCAGAGTCCAATTTAGTCCCTTCCCCACTCCCTTTTTTTGTTAAATTTTGTCCTTGAAGTTTTGAGAATGGTTCAATGCTACCCTTGCCTCCATGAATAGTATCACAAGAAAGAGAAGAGGAAAAGAGAGTAGAGAAAGGGAGAAAATAGAAGATAAAGGGAAGAAAAGGTTTAGGATCTACTAGAAAATTCTAAACTCGAGTAAACTACCAAAACCCTTAATTTGCAGGGATTTCAAAATTTACAGGTTTGCCCCTTGATATAAAATTGACCATAACTTGTTAAATAAAAACCCAAATTTAAAGATTTGTCAACCCTAGGACACATATAACTAGATCTTTAAAACTACACTTCCAATTCTGTATATTTATAGGATTAAACTTAGCCATGGTTCCCCAAACAATTTTTTTTTTTTTTGCTCAGCCATTATCTGGGAGCTGAGGCGTAGTAGGATTGATGGTGGGAACTTAGTAGAGATCAAAAGAACAGGTCAATAAATTGGACTTTTGAGCTCCTGAAATTTAGCATTTTGGATGAGGGTTGGGAGTGGATTGTGGATATATTATAAGAACTAGGAAAGCATGGTATAGCTAAATCAAGTTTCAAGAAATGTTTGAACCTATTACAAGGCTATCCATGGTACCAATGGAAATGGAAGAATGTATGGACGGGTTAAGTCCCCTATGAGAGTGGCTTTATTTTTTTGGACAGCATTGTGGGGTAAAATTCTCACTATTGACATCATCAACAAGAGGGGTTTTTCATTAGTGGGCTGGCGTTGCTTATTTTGTTGTAGCGGAGAAACAGTGGACCATTTACTGTTCCATTGTGATGTTGTATTTGCATTGCAGAATGAAGTCTTTTGGATGTTTGGGGTTCAATGGGTGATGCCTCCATCAGTATTGTCCCTTCTTTGTGTTCAGAGGAATGGATTTGGAAAACATTCTTTGGGCGTCTGGAATATGGTGCCATCATGTACTCATGTTGATGTGGCTAGTGTGGAAGGAGCAGAATTCTCACATGTTTAATGACACTGAGAAATCTTTAGAGCAATTGAAATTCTTTTCCTATGCACCTTTTTTGCATGGACGTGGGGTTGCACACATTGTGCTTCCATTTTTTAGTTTCATGCCTCACTATTTCTTAATAATACTTATCACTTATCCCCCCTCTTCTCCACACCCCCCCCCCCCCCCCCCCCCCAAAAAAAAAAAAAAAGAAGGTAGTGTTAGAAGAGATGTAACAGACATGCAAATATAATGCACACTATATTGTAGGATCTTTTGAGCTCATGGATGTAAGTTTTGGTCATATCTGGTGGAAGTTCTGTTGTTACATACACAGACTCATGCTTGCACAGTCACACATAAATTTTAGAGGGGAAAATGCATTACCTCTTACCAGCTTACCATCATAGATACAATTTTACGTGTGCCTACTTTGAATTATAAGTGCCTAATTTGAATTATAACAGTTCCTATTACAGGAACTCTGCTATTTTCATGTTATGGTCTGGCCATATATCTCTATATGTAGCTGAGTTGCCAATATGTATCCCCCACCACACCCCCCCCCCCCCCCCCCAAATTATCTTCTGCCTATAACCTGTAAATCTCATACCTCTGTTACTAGTAATGCAACTAATGTTCATGAACTCTTCCAACAGGTTTTTGATGAGGACATTGGGCAAGACAAGAGATTGGGAATAGCAAAGCTAACTTTGAATGACCTAGAAGCTGAAACCGAGAAAGAGCTTGATTTGAGACTACAACCATCACTTGACATGCTGAAAATAAAAGATAAAAAGGATAGAGGGACTCTTACAATTAAGGTAGAAATTGCTTCTCATTTTTATTAGTGATGTGTCTTCTATTGTATGTTAAAGAAAGGCCTGCAATATAATTATAAAAAATTTCTCATTCACATCTTATATATTCTATGCAGGTGGTCATGTCCCTTCTTTTCATAAAATTTTATTTTTATTTTTATTTTTTTAATTTAAGGGTATTGTTATTTTTTTAATTTTAGGTCTTATACCACGAATTTAACAAGGAAGAGCAGTTGGCTGCTCTAGAAGAAGAGAAGATGATCCTAGAAGCAAGAAAGAAACTGAAGGAAGCGGGAGTTATAGGGAGTACAATGGACGCAATTGACGGAGCTGCGACACTGGTTGGGTCTGGTGTTGGATTTGTGGGTACTGGTGTTGGTGCTGGAGTTGGGCTTGTGGGAAGTGGTGTTGGTGCTGGAGTTGGGCTTGTGGGAACTGGTCTTGGAGCTGTTGGCAGTGGACTGAGCAAAGCAGGAAAGTTCATGGGCCGAACCATTACAGGGCAATCAAGGAAGAGTGGCTCCACAACTCCAGTGACTAGTGTCCAAGAAAATGGTGATGCCAAGCTGCAGTAGGCTTCCTGCAGAATTGCTGCTGGAGTATGTGGTCTGACCTCTTGTGTATGCTTTAATGACTGGATAGAGATAAATTATTTTGCTTATTTTGCAATAGATTTCGATCCTGTTTTATATGCTGGTGTGGAAAATAACATATTGTTTATATTCTTGGTTTCAGCTGTATCATCCTGTAATCATGATCACGTTCTGCCTTGCTTACTAATAATTTTTCAAACGTTATACACGTCAATATGTTTAATCGACTTTTGGCTTCCACCTTAGTTCACTTTAATTGAATTTGTTAGAATGAAATTATTTATGGATAATTCTTGAATTTTTTTGGCGACATTTGCTACTTAATCCAAATAATTCCAAAAAAAAAAACCGCGTTTTGAACTGTAAGCAAAAACAAATGTCCATTAGAACTTTCATTGAGATTTCTCATTTTAACTCACTGCTTATCTATTAGTTCTGGTACTTTTCAAGGATTTCACATGTTCTATTGGTTTGGTTGCTAGCCCACTGGTTCCTAAGGCATATATTGAGTTTGTTGCTATGCTTCTTTTCAAGTTTGCAATTAGTCTCCCTCATTAAAGGCCTTGTGTGTTTTCTACTGAAATTATGATGATTTTTTTTTTCTCCTTTAGTATTTAAGCAGCCGGAGATGGAGATTGAATGGTGAAAGGTGTGGCTGTTTGAAGTTCTCACATGTACTCATGCTCAGGTAAGCTGAAGTGTACCAAAGAATGTTTTGAGAGATTGTAATCAGATAATTAGGACTTCTGTTGGATGATGTGATGGAATTTCAGCAATTTAGATTAAGTAAGAGCATTGTTGTTATGGTTTTTATAAAAGTACTGCATCAGTAGGAAGAAGAGATTTATCTGCCTTAATGTTTTTTAGATTCTTTTTGCTACAATACACATCATAAATACAAACTTATATTGGTAGGAATATTAAAATGTGTTTTTTTTGTCGAATTGAATTTAATAGTTCAACGTAGGATAAGTTTCTCTTATTGCCGTTAATATGAAAAAGTTTTTTAACAATGAAGTAGGCATTGCAAAGATAAACTCTAGGAATACCACAAAATTTTCACAAAAAGGCATATTTCAGGGGATTAAAGTATTGTTGAGCTCAGTTGGTATTTACTACTAGGCCCAAAGATTTATACACCCTCGTGATTTTTAGTCCATTCCTATATATCTCCCGTGAAATCGAGTGAGTCCATAAATGAAAAGCCTGTTGTCTGCCTCTGCCACCTCAAAGTATAAATGCATAAGATAAGATACCAAACCCAGTGCCTCAACCATAAATAAATCCTAATAATCCAGCCAAATTTGTCATCAACCATCTATGACTATAAGTACTACTAGTCTACTAGTATTGAATATTCATAACAAAAGGCCAAAATAGGTGAGAGAAATTTCCAACCACATGAAACGTGGTACGTATCGTAGACAATCCCGCAGGGAATATTTCCATGTGATGTGTGAGTGTCTATCTGGGTGGGTGGGTGTGAGAACAGGGTGGGACTTGAGGAGATAATATCAATATGACAATGTATCAGAAAATAATAAGGCCACCAATAACCAAATTGTTCAACAAAGAAAATAATATCTCAGAGCGAGCAAATTCTTGGAGATCATCATCACAAATTAACAAAAGCTGGATTGGGACCGAGGTGTGGCTTCAAGTTTTAGAATTGCTTCACTTGTTGAGTGATTTGAACGATAACCTATGCAAGACTCTGGTAATACTTGTGATATTATTTATTACTGTTACGTATGGTGGGATTGCGAGTCACACAGAAAGTTCTCTTTTTTTTTTTTTTTTTCAATCGGCAAAAAAAACAAAGCGGATCTGGGAAATATCGCTCTCACTCTGAGGGAGTCAGCCCCCGACAAGCGTGGGTTCCAACTTTTAGATGGTGAAAAAGGTCGGAGGAGTAGTGGTAATGGAGTGGGACTCACATGATCTTAGTTTCAATTCATTACTCTTAACTCTTCTCAACTTTTTCTCTTTGTTTTTTTGCTCTCTTCTTTGACCTTTTCCTCTCGTTTAAGCTGCAAAGCTACTCATTCTTTTTTGCTTCGTATCTACTATACTATTATTAGACTCTTTGGATTCCTTCAACGAAGCTATATACAAGTCAAAACCCATCTTACAATTACCAACTCACCCTTCCATTTTCTTTTTGTTAATTTTTTTAGTTTTTAATTGTTCTTGGATTTGGATAACTGATGGCATTTTGTGGATTAGATTTACTTTTTGAACTAAAGGGGGCGTGTTAATATTCCTTAATTCTTATTTTGTTAACTGTGAATAGAAGAATCTAACCTTTTAAGAAAAAATGGTTCAATGCATGGGTTCTTATGCAGATTGTCCTTGTATATTCCACAAAGTTTTTATAACAAATTAAGATATCGCATAGCCGCAATACAAAATAAAATAAAATAAGAGAAAAAAAATTATAAATCACAATACATGCTTGTAAGAATGTTGTAAGGTTTTTTTTTTTTGGTGTGTATAGGGTTTTTGTTAATAAATTAACTTTTAAATAAAAAAAAAAAAAAGTCATTGAGTTTTCCAACATGTTTCTTTTTATTAACTTTTGAAATAAAGTATCAACTAGCTAATAAATTAAGGAAGTTATAAATATTATATTTATTGGATTTTGAAAACTCCATATTTCTAGAACATTCTAAAATAAAACAGAGAATAAAACAAAAGGGATTGAGTATTATTTTCCCATAAACAGGTGTGTAAAATTTTTATTATTATTATTCAATAGTAGAGAGGGGGTAGATTTGAACATTAAATGTGTAGTTGTTAATGCATTATCCTCTTTACCAAAAAAATAAAAACATTAAATGTATTTATTAGAAATACAAATACTAGAACGTACCAACCTGTTCAAATAAGATGCTCCTGGAAAATAGATGTGTAAACTAAGCATGCATTTATGTCTTGCTAGACATTTTTTTTTTCATCTAGTCACTATTTTAATTTTCTATTTTCTAATTTGTCTCCAAGAACATCTTTCACATTTTCATTTTCATAATTGGTATTAATGTTTAATTTATTTGAACATTCTATTGGAGAAATTACCAAGAAAATGATATTTTGGTTACAATACAAATAGAAATATAAAACAAACAATGTCGGACTGAGGCACGGAAATCTCGCTTTCTTTAAGGAGATTCAAGCTCTTTGCAGTTGAAAAAGCCTAAAAACTAATGCAGCAGAAATTCACTTTTGACTTGTTTCCTCCAGGATACAACAGCCCAACAGTTCATTGTGTAGCTCAAACTAACTCTGCATAAGTGGTTGAGCCCAAAATTCCTCTAGAAGAAACACCTTTCTTTGGCCCAAAATCTCTCAAGTGTTTAGGAAAATTGTTGAATTCACTCAATCTCACACACTACTTACAAATATTATATGTAAAGACCAGATTTGAGTTCCTAGCCCAATGGATAGATAGACTTAGGTCCAAAAAGTCCAAAACAATGAATTTGTAGAGAATGAGTTGAAAAACTGGGCTCTAATGAATCAGACAAACACCAAAGTAGATTTAGATGACAAGAAGATGTAAATAGATAGGGTTATGATGAAGAAAATCGTCTTTGGCAAAGTCCAAGGAGATCTGTTTTTATATATTTCTTTTAGGTTTGATTACAAAGTCAATTCTTGATGTTACAATTAATTTTTCTTTGTTTCTCGATCCCTTCTCTCATTGCCTCTCTCTTCTTTTATACTCTCTTCTCCTTTCATCTTTTTCCTCCACATGCATGTCAGATGGCTGGTGTTAATATTTGTTCTATCAACACCTTCCATATATCTTTATGTAGTAGTTGTAAGGCTGAAAATCACTGTTCATGTGTCATTTCCACATTAATGCGGCCAGAGAGTTAGTTGCGTGTATTTAATGCAGTGGTAGCAGTTTTCTCCTTAGATATTTTAGGACTTCCCACTGTCCTATCTTTTGCAATGCCTATCCATACAAACAGAATTTCCTAGAAAATTCCCCTGAACTGAAAGCCACTTCTTTTGACCTTGGCCTTTATTAGCCGAGGAGACATTCATCCTCGGACCACCCTCTTGGGCCATTATGACTACAACTAACTTCTTCATTTATTAACACAGTCTCTTTTGACAAAGATTTCTCCTCCTCGGACAACCTTTATCCTCGGCTTGGGCCATAAGCCCAATATACAAATAGATAATGAACTCTTCGACCCAATATCCCTACATTATAGAAAAAGAAGAGAGAGCTCTTTGGTTTAACTTTTTCTCTTCCTTCACTCTTGATATGAAATTAGTCTGTAGCATAGCTATAAATATATATATATATATATACAGTCTTCCAATCATTCTCATAACCTACATGTTATTTATTAGTTTAGATAACTCCTCTTAATTAATTTAATTTAGCTTACATACATGCTAAACTCTTTCTTTAACAAATTCCCATATAACTCACATCTTTATTAATATTCAATTAAATTGAGTTTTAACATAATTTAATTTAAAATGCACTAACATAATCTTACTCACATTTTTACATTGTGCAAACATTTATAACCAATATTTTCATTGTTATATTGTTACATCTTAAAACAATTGTAGGTTATTTTATACAGAGCAGAAGTTTCAGATTAATTAATTATTATAGTTTTTTAATCAAGTTATTTCTTTTCAATATAGGGTCTGTTTGAATACCGCTTATTACTGAAACTGAAAACATTGTAGCAAAATAATTTTTAAATATGTGAATAGTATGTGGAACCTAGTTTTAACGAAAATTTTGCTGAATCAAACAACTTTGTAGGTTCTATGAACAGTATATAAGACTCATTGACGGAGACACAAACGCGCTAAAATATCCAAACTAACACATAAAAGTGCCTTTAGAAAAATTATATTCGCAGGCTACCCTTTTACTGTTTTTCATGCCAATTCAAAATAGGAGATTAGGAAGTTTTGTCTCTATGCAAATTGTTTTGGATTACTTCTCCAAATCTCTGCTCCCTAGTTTAAACTGTGTTTTTTTAAATATAAAAATTTTAAATATAAAATTAAAATAATTTATTTTTAAAAATAAACTGTACATGTCACATGATAGTAAAAAAACAGGCTTTTTACCAAGATTTTGACATATATATTTTTCTTTCAGGCGGTCGACCAATCTTTTTTTTCTAAGCCCCAAAAGTCACCCTAATATTGTTTTCTGCTAACCATGGGCCTATTATTATTTTTTTATTGGGGTTAACAATATTTAATAGGATTGACTGTTTTCCTACAGTAACTAATTTAAAAAATTTAAATAAATAAAAAAGAGAGTTGAGAAATGAAGAATCCTAGAACGAAGCTAGTGAGAGCTGCAGCCTGCAGTGGGCATGTGTGTAGTCACTGGTCAGTCCCATTCAGAAACACTTTACGAAAAAAGAATTAGTTAATTGTTAGTACTTTTTATATATAAAAAAAAGGTCAAACTCAAGCACCACAAAACTCCATATGGATGAGGGCACAACCTGGTCCTCATCCTTCAGCTAACGTAGCTGGGAATCAAACCCAAAACCAAGAGTTTGAATATTAAATAAACAAACAAACAAAACTGTGACAAAAACAAAATACAAAACAAACTCAACTCAACTCAACTTGCTTTATTTGCGGAAAAAAAAAAAAACCCAACTCAACTCAATTCAACTCCCACGCGACCTCATGAAGCACGTTGGATTGGTGACTGTATAGATTTGTTTTTTATAGACTTGGTGTGGACCCCACGAACGTGGCCTAACAGGTGGACTCATAATAAAACTTCAAATAATACCTGATCCCCACGTGCTTTACTTTGGCGCGTGGCCTTTCGCCTTTCCCAAACTACATCTACATACGACCAACTCCCTACCTCATTAGTAAATGACAACTACACCAACTCAAACTCACAAGGTTAAATTTGGGAAATTTATTTTATTTATAAAATAAAAATCAGACTCCACTCCAATAAGAGAGCAACACGTGGCCGCTAATGAAACCGCTGGCTAATACTTCCATCGCATTGAGCTCCGTGAGTTTTGCCACTTTTTCTCATATCCTGATAATTTTTGTTAGTCATAGCTTATAGCTTCATAGTCGCCATTGGGTCATAGTCATCATGATTATGTTGATTATGCTAAGGAGAGTTTACTTTTTAATATTAATAATGTTATATGTTTAAATTTCCTTTTTTCAACCATCGAATTATTATAAAAAAACATTATGTTGTAATTTTGAGATTTGAGGTATGTAAAGGTTTAAGTGAGACTAGCTTCCCCACTATTTATCTATTAAACAAAAACTTTTTTTTTTTAATTTTAATTTTATGGATATGCTAGTGTAGGGGGCAACACAAGAAACTAGACCCAAGTCAAATAAGAATGGGTTGAAATGTAAGCCCAATGCAGTTTATTTGTAAAAATGAATTGTTAAGGTCAACCATTCGAGCCTTAGTAGCCTCAATTGGTGAATTTAAAGAAAAAGAAATATCTAAGTCAATAGTTTAAGAAGAGATTAGTAGAAAGAAAAAGTAAGGAGTATTATTCAAGCTTTCTCCTCAGGCTGTTTAAGGAACAATTGTTCTTATGATAACAAATCTTTTGGTTATACAATTCCTAATTCCTCTCTCTTTTTGTGTTCTTTATTTCTCTAGTCCCCCTTTAGGAGGATTTTTTCTACTATATATAGTTACTGGGATTGTATCCTTACCTTCTACTTTGAGGGTGGTTGATCCTTCTTTGGATACTTGTCTCCTTGTTGCTTTGCTGGTGGTGGTAGGATAGGATGCAGAGTGTGGGGACACTGTTTAGGGGTCATTCTGCCATTCATATGGCTGGCTGGGTTGGTGCAGTGCATTAAATGTGGAGATGATAGGTACTTTACCTGGAAGCTTCCTTCTTGCGTTGCTTGCACATCTCTACTTCCTTCCTTAGTGTTTAGTCATACGACCTTGGTAGTTCATTTACAGTCTCTAGAGGAGTGTACACTCCTCAGCTTCCTTAGGCGAGTCAACTTCCTTGGTTTCACTATCTGGATAACCCTTATTGTGTTGGGCTTGAGATAATGAGTAGTTAAGTCCAACTGCTTCATTGGTCCAAACCTATTTGGTAATATTCATTCTTTAAGCCCCCTCCTCCCACAGCTAGAATTTCAATTCATGGTGTCAACTTCATGATGATTGCTTTTATCATTAGGGTAAAATACCAATCGATTTTTATTTTATTTTTTTATTGTGTTGGTAGAGCTCAAACTTAGATTTTTTATTTAACGACAAGAGACTTTATCAATTGTGCTAATTGAAACTCACAAATAAAAAATATTTAAGGTATGTATTATGTATTTGTTCCAAGAGATTATTTATACTAATTTTTTGGTCAAAATGCAAAAACATCCCCCAAGGTTAGTGACAGTTGCAAAAACACAATTAAGGTTTCACATCTTTCTTTTATCTCCTTTATGTTTCTATATTTGTCAAATTGACTCTTAGGACTAACTTCAATTAACTCTTATAGACAGAAAAATCATGTGGCTATCATATGACGACATAAATAAAACTCACCAAATGATTCTCTCCACTCGCCAGGTGATAGTTATGTGATTTTTCTGTTTATAAAAGCTAACCTAAATTAGTTTCAGGGGTCAATTTGACATATATAGAAAACCTCAATGAGTTATAAAGAAGAATTGAAATTCTATGGTGGCATTTTTGCAATTTATTCAAACCTAGGGGTGTTTTTGTATTTAGGCATTTTTGTTGTTGTTGAGTTTACTTTTTTGCAATTAATATTTTTTGTTGTTGACGTCTTTTAGCAATTAATTTTAAGCTCAATAAAAAAAGGCAATTAAATAATTTTAAGCTTTTCAACTGAAAATAATAATCTTCCCATGTATAGTCGTTTTAGTAATAATGAACAATAAAAAAAGTAATAATGAACAAAAGCGACCCTAATAAACAAAACAAAGCAAAACAAAAGTTTGAGTTACGGTGAAGAACTGAGCTGTGAGAGTTGTGATAGATAGCTATCGGTCAGTATCATTCTTCTTCTTCTTCTTCTTCTTCGGTTCTTCTTCCTTAGCCTTAGCCAAAATCTCTCTCTCTCTCTCTCTCTCTCACCAAATGAAACTCTCAATTCTATAACTCCACCCCCTCCATTTCCCACATATTTACAACCATGTCATCCCGCCCATCACCACCGGAACCACCAAACAACCACCGCCACCACCACCACCACTACCACCGCCGCCTTCCCCTCCTCCCCATACTCCTCCCTATACTCCTAACTCTAACCCTCATCCTTCTCTTCCTCCTCCTCTCTCTCCTCCTCTACCGCAAACTCTCTCGCAACCGCACCACCCCATGTGACCAAAAGCGCCGCCGCTTCTCCTACTCCCTCCTCCGCCGCTCCACCTCCTCATTCTCCCCCTCCACACTCCTCGGCCACGGTGGCTTCGGCTCTGTCTACAAGGCCACTCTGCCTTCTGGCCAAGCCTTAGCTCTCAAGCTCATGGACTCCCCTGGCTCTCTCCAAGGTGAGCGTGAGTTCCACAACGAGCTCTCCATCGCTTCCTCTCTCTCTTGTCCACATATCCTCTCTCTCCTCGGCTTCTCCTCTGACCGTCGTGGCCGGAAACTCATTCTGGTGTACGAGTACATGCCTAACCGTAGCTTGCAAGACGCTTTGCTTGACAAGAAATGTGCTGAGCTTATGGAATGGACGAAAAGATTCAACATTGTTGTCGATATCGCAAAGGGTCTCTCTTATCTTCACCATTTGTGTTCTCCACCGGTTGTTCATGGTGATATCAAGCCCAGTAATATTCTGTTAGATGCTGATTTCAAGGCCAAGATTGGAGATTTCGGTTTAGCGAGGTTGAAGACCGAGGATCTTTTGGAGAAGAAGGACGGAGTGGTCGAGGTTGCTGAGGATAACGGGTCTATTTTGGAGGAGACTGAGAGTGTGGCCACTGGGTTCGATGAGGTTATTGTTGATCGATCTCCGGACAGTTGTGTGGTTAGGATATTGGATTCTGAGGCCTCGCCGGAGAATATGGCGGTGGTGGTTTCGCCTGAAGGTGGTGTCGATAAGGCAAGCACATCGGAGGGGTTTTTCGATAAGATTAGTCTTGATGATAGTGGCAAGGATTTGATTGGGAATGGAAGAAAAAATGGGGGCTCGAAGAGGGATTGGTGGTGGAAGCAAGATAACGGAGGTGGGTCTGAATCGGGTAGAGTGAAGGACTATGTGATGGAGTGGATTGGGAGTGAGATAAAGAAAGAGAGGCCTAAGAATGAATGGATTGCATCGCCGAGCTCGGTTGAGAATGATGGGTCGGCCTTGAAAATTGAGGATAAGCAGAAGCAGAAGCAGAAACAGAAACAGAATAAGAAGAAGCAGAGGAAAAGATTGGATTGGTGGGCGTCTTTGGATGAAGAAAGGATGAGAAGGAAAGAGAAGAATAGGAAGCCAAGGGAGTGGTGGAAGGAAGAGTTTTGTGAGGAGCTTTCAAGGAAGACAAAGAAGAAGCAAAAACGAGCGCTTGGTTCAAGTAGTAATAGAGAAATGTGGTGGCAAAAGGACGATGATGATGACGAGGTTGAAGATGTGGGGGTTGTACAAGGGAGGAAGAAGAGGAAGAGTAGTAGAGGTAGCATTGATTGGTGGTTGGATGGACTAAGTGGAGAGCTTAGAAGTTGTCGAAGAAATAGTCAAGATTGGGGTAATGGAGATATACCCAAGAGTGGTGGTGTTAGTAGCACGCCTAGTATGAGAGGAACCGTGTGTTACATTGCTCCTGAATATGGTGGTGGTGGGTTGCTATCAGAGAAATGCGATGTTTATAGCTTTGGGGTTTTGCTTTTGGTTGTTGTTTCAGGGCGGAGGCCGCTACAAGTCACGGCCTCACCAATGTCAGAATTCGAGAGGGCTAATTTGATCTCGTGGGCTAGGCAACTTGCTCGCAATGGGAAGCTCTTGGACCTTATTGATTTGTCAATTCATTCGTTGGATAAGGAGCAGGCATTGCTTTGCATTACAATTGCACTGCTATGTTTGCAGAAATCGCCAGCTAAACGGCCTACAATGAAAGAAATTGTGGGTATGTTATCTGGTGAGGCTGAGCCACCCCATCTGCCATTTGAGTTTTCACCTTCACCACCTTCAAATTTCCCGTTCAAGTCCCAGAAGAAGGCCCGGTGAGTTATGTTAGTTTGCCAATTTCATTTAACTGTAGAGTGTACTGTTGTAGGGCGTTATCTAATTATCATGTTTTGTAGAAATTGATGCAAAAAGAATGAAAAAAAAATTATTGTTTATATTGATGAATTAGAGCTGTTGTTGCTTCATTAGTTGGATAACTACTCTGGCCTACAAATTTCTTTTCGTTATGAACTTTTGGAGAGCTATCATTTAGGCGCAACCCACTCTTGTCTTTTGCTCCCACTAGTTGTTGAATTTTAGGAATCCCAGGTCTAACAGTAAAAAGAGGTTTGGAGACGTTTCTTTTACTTTTAAAAATGGTGAGGACACCTTAACAAATTTTTTCAGTGCCCTGAGACTAGAATCGAATGAGCAGCTTGCCTTTTATGACTTTAGGACCTATGGGGCCCTGGGAAGATTTACCCTTTCTGGTTGTCTGCTTCCTTTTGAAAGTTGGCTGATTTTAATGCCAAAAGAGCATCAATTTCAGTAGAAGGGAACAGCTCTTTGGCCCCAGTCATCAGCTTTACAAAGTGATTTGCTGTCACTGTTGAGCGAAGTGGGAATTCCACTGCCCATGTAAATGGGAAAACGATAATGTGATTGGATTGCACTCATTTCTTTGATTAATTCATGCATATTTGCTTTCAATAAAAGTAGTGGGAGAGATCACGGGATCAATTCTGTACAGTGTGTGAGTTGCATTTACCTAAATTTATTTACTTTGCCTGAAACAAATAAGATAAACAGAGTCGAGAGAAAGGTCAATGTCAATTTCGTGGGTGAAACATTATGCCTTCTGGAGTTCTAAGTTCTAATCACAAGGTCAATATGGCCTTTTCTGATTACAAATTGCTATGTTATTACGTAAAAGAACTATAATCCATTGCCTTGTCATGAGGTAAACATATGGTAGTTGTATTGTGCTCACCTATTTATATGCCTAAATAATTCTCTTAAATAGTGGTGGAATTAGATGTTTAGTCTTAACTCTCATGTTAGCTGCCATAAAGGGCAAAACAAATTTAAACAAGACTCGTGTTAGTCTCTATTATTGAGCTTCCAAATTACCTACCACATAGTTAACTGGCGGGGGCAAGTATGATTTCCTTGTGTTCTCAACAGCTCAGTAGGATGCCGAAGAATACAGCCCCTACATATCAAATCAAATCACCTGGTTTCTTGATATATACAGCAAGCCTGTTTGAGTGTTTGACTATGTTGACTCATATTAGCCTTTACTTGGTAGCTAGGGTGTGTATTTTAAATTTTTAACATGGTTATTATCCTTATAATTAGTATGAGGAAAGGTGTAACAACGAAAGTGCATATATTCTTCTTCTCAACAGTTGAGAAGGAAGCAAGAAATTGAGTTTCAGATTAATTATTGTATTCCTTACTCTAGAATATGTGTTATGCCTTATGCTATATGTAATGACTTTTAAAATCTCCTTTAACGTGGAGTTTTAATGCGCTTTGTGACTTAATATTAAATTGATTGTGAGATTCTTGACAGTGAGGACAGCTCTAGTTGGAATATTTCTTTTTTAGAATCTAAAATGACTTCTGAACATTGCCTTTTGCGAATTTGTGTCACAAGTTTCTGTATTGCGAGGGTGCACTGGATCACCAAATAGGGCATGTGACAATTTTGGACACGTGTCGTTATATCCAATTCTCAAATAGTTAAATTCACTTGACAGAATCCAAACCCATGTTGCAATTGATGCAACGTATAGTGTAAAGACTTGTTGCAAATTTCAGTACTAATTTTGTACTTGTCCTTTGAACCAAGTAGCTGATTTTGTGCGAAGTACAAATTGGGTTTTCCTCAATTGTTTGACGTTGAAAATTAGCATACAAAAATCTGTTGTACAGTCTAAATTACGAGTCTGCTTCTTGCTATTTGCATCCAAAATATCCTACTGTTGATGCTCAATTACACCTTGCTATAAGAAGCTCTTACGTTTATTTAGCTGATATGGATTCAATGATCGAATCTTGTAACAAATTGTGAGGATAATGGTATGGGAAGGTGGCAATAAGAAAGATTCTTTAGGTTCTGACAGTGGGACATGACATCTGTTTTCCAGGAATGGATTCAACCACTTAATTGGCACAAAGTAATGCTACTAAATAGTCACTGGTCTGATAATTGAGTTGTCGTGTGCCTCATGTTTGAGCTCTGAATACTAAGCCTGGCGTGGGCATGGTTAGGCTCAAAAGCACCTTTGCTTTATTTACTTTGGGTTTCCAACTTTCCATCATTATGAAAGGCCTTTGTGGTGTAGTTGATAGTCGAGACACTTGTACAATGCACTCTTCCCATTTGTGTGCCACATGGCTATTCAAGTGTGTTGGCTTCGAGAAACACGATTGAGATCATCTCTCACAACTTAGTTAAAAATAAAAATTTCATCTAATTTTTAGTTTTTTACTCCAGGTATAATTGAAATCAGTTGCATGAAATCAGATGCACCTGATGCAATTATAATCAGTGATTGAGGTTAAAAGTTGAAAAAAAATAATTTTTAATCTCAACCATTAAATTAAATATATTAAAAGAAAGTTAAAAAGTTAAAAATGTAAAAAAAATTATGAGAAAAACTAGAGTATTGCACCTGATTCAATTCCTCCCTATATCTCTCTTTTCCATACCTAGTTGAAAAATGTTCTCCATAAAGGAAGCAGGTATTATGTGGCCCTCTTTGAAGGGGTCAGCTAATTAATTGGTAGTTTATGATTGTTTTAGGAGAGTTTTTCCAAAGGTTTTAAAAACTTTTTTGCTCTATTTGTTTTGGCGATAATATTTTTCAAAAAATGAGTCATTTAAAAAAAAAAAACTTTATAAAACTATCTCATTTTTCTATGTTTGGTAGCAACTTAAAATGAGTTGAAAAATAATTTCCTACTTTTCCTTATTTAGCTTGCTGTAATATAAAGTTTTTTTCCAAAAAAAAAAAAAATAGTGGAAAATAATCTTTAAAAATAAGTCATTAATTTATGTGGACTAAAAATAGTTTTTTTTTTTACTCAATTTTTCTGATACTACTAAACATTAGAAAACATAGAAAACTATCTTTACACAAACTTTACCTCAAAAGTTCTTTACTTTCTGGAATGTTTGATATACTACATTGATAAATGTTTTTAATTTGTTATATCCATTAGGTAATCAAATTGATAATAGATTTTAGATATGAAAAATGACAAAAAGAAAACAAAATGAGTGTTTTGTTATTTAATACTTAAATCTAATTAATCCAACTAATACTTTATGTTTTATCATTATTATTATTATTATTGGAGATAATAGTCAAGACACATTACTGCACCCACCTAATGAACACCTCACTAAAGCTCAGGCACATGAAAACAGCAAGTATAAAACTTCATTATGTGCCTTTTGCATACCAATCTTCATCCCAACCGTCCTTATTTTTGCTTTCTTGTTAAAACTATGAATAAACTATTGGACAATCACCACATTAACGGCTATCCAGTTTTCCGGCTAAGAATTCGATTTGATTTGGTGAGATCATTTTGTTTAAGAGGGGTCTCATTCTTGCTACTAGGATTTTTGTAATTACCTTATAGCTAACTTAGTAACATTGCACAAACTTATTAGCCTAAACTGGCCGAGATAGCTACCTTTAGGGACTTGGGAGTTAAGCCTAAATTAGCGTGAGATTAAGCTCCCTAAGAGCCCTGTTTGGTGTTGGTATGGGTGAGTGTGTTTCAAACACTTTTGTTCTTTGTTATTTGTCCCACGTTAGTTAGGAGGGAGTTCTCTTATGTGTTTATAACTTATGATTCATTGGAAAATTTAAGAGATATCGTAAGATAGTGAGCCTAATGTTGGATTTGAGCTTATTCATATCGCATGATCATGTAAAACCCAAAAATTTGGCTTTAAGCCTTCATTTTTTCCCTCTCCCTTCTCAGTCTATTGAGATTTAAATGAGCAGCCCGTTGGGCATTTATTGTGCAAGGTGATCATGGACTTTTGACCCGTTGAAAGCCCACTAATCTATTTTCTTCTGCTTATTTATAACCCTTACATATCTCATTTTTCTCTCAAGCTTTCCTTTCCATTTTTTAGTCTGTTGGGCATTAAATGACTAGCCCGTTGGGCATTTATTATGCATAGTGGCCATTGACCTTTTAGCCCATTGAAAGCCTATTAGTCTATTTTCTTTGGCTCATTTATAACCATAACCAAAACCAAAACCATAACATGCCTTAGTTTTCTGTCAAGCTCTCCTCCATTTTCTAGCCTAATGGCCATTAAATGAGCAGTCCGTTAGGCATTTATTGTGCACAGTCTGTTAACCTTTTGGCCCATTGAAAGCCCACTAGTCTATTTTCTTTGGTTTTTTTATAACCCTAACATAAATTGCTTTTCTCTTAATGCTCTCTGGTCTACTCTCATTCTCTACCTCCCTATTCTGCATTTTTTTTCCCCACGGATTTATATATATATATATATATATATATATTTGGGTTTAAGAATTGACAAATATAGGTTGTCCTTCTTTGTTATTGAAAGTGCATTCATCTCAAAGATCGTTGTTATAGTCTAATTTTGGAGGGTTGTTTGGTAAAGATAACCACTCACACTAAATTATACTCCAAGTGGTACGAATCAACCTTTAAGAACAACTTTATTGTGTGATTCTAAGTTTTGTGCAATCTTTCTAACTTTCTCTTTTAAATTTTGTTATTGCTAATTTTCTAAGGTTTGTATTGTTGAATCAAAACTTATTTTTTCATTGCTATTTTCCAACGTTTGGTTCTTCCAAGAACTTATATTTTGTTTTCATTTCCATTTTTTTTTTTGTATCCATTTCCTAAATTTGAGTGCAAAAAACACTGTACCCTATTTGGCACTTAATTTTACATATGAAAAAAAAAAAAAAAAAACTACTTTTTTCACTAATATACTCACAATCTTTTTCCACAATCTTCAATATTTTTACAAAAAAATATACTGCTGAACTCATTTTACTGAAAATAAAAATGCCACAAAGTTGTTTTCATATTCCATTTTCGTTTTCACATTTCTTTGAGTATTGAAAACGAAAACAAAAAATAAACCAAAACAAAGCTTTTCCTGTGAGAATCCAAAGAAAGTAGAAAATAAAAACAGAATACGTACTGTTTTCAAAGTTACCAAAAACGGTCATCCAACCTTCTAACAAATACTGGGTCACTTCAATAAACTGTTCACGTAATGCGGGTAGAAAATTTCTAACATAGAGTTTTGAGAGCCAAAAAAATAAAGGGTTCGGCTTACGTCCAATGCTCCAGTGCATTGGATGCGTTGCGATTATGACACGTGTTCAAAAATGAACACATGTCACAATTGGTGCGGCTCTAGTGCACTGGAGCAACTGGACATAAGCCGCACCCATAAATAAAAACACTTCTAACATTATTTGGTACATGCATTTAAAAATTAAAAATATGTGTAAAAATATGCATGCTTAAAAAAGTATATAAAAATACATATAATATTTAAAAATTAAAAATATGTGTTTGAGTGAGTGTACCAAACGAGCCAAATTTATTTATTAAGCTGATGGAATTTCTCCACAACTCTACATTATCTTCCTGAGTAATACATGCTAGGATGCACGGCTGCTCTGATCTAAATAGGTCATCAAATTTTTGAATGAAGAAGTAATGCCTTTCCTGTCCGCTGTCTCTTTAACCAGCCAACTTTCAACCATGCCAGCGAGCCACTTTTTACCGGGACGGATTCTCAGCTTTGTTGGGTGAATTTGCACATTGGAACTTGGATCTCGAAAGAGGTTAATAATGAGTAATGACGATTCCAGTTGCAATCATTATTTTCTTTATGCGTCAGAGAGAGGATCCAGCATGATAGTGTCATCGTAATTGGCTCAGACACTTCGACATATTTGGAGATTCCATCATTAGGAAACACATAGACATAGGAACAAAATAATTAAAAGAAGAATAACGTCATATTGATTTTTCTACGAAATACGTATACAATATTATACTCATCCTACTCATTGTTTACATATTTGCTAAACTGATTGTTTACTACAGACAAAAATGGGTAACTATTTTTTTTTTTCTAACTATTTAGTTAGTTGTTAAAGTTTTGAAACAATATTTTTTATTAGCATCTTGAGTCTAAGAAATTCAATTTAGGATTTATAAATTGAGTTTTTGGGACTCGATTTTTATGGGTTGTTCATGTTTGATGTGGCATTTTTTCCACATGGCAATTACGTGGAAATCGAGTCTTTAAGACTCGATTTATAATTCTTATATATAAACCCAAAATACATCAGAGAAGAACCACCAGAATATTAGAGAAACCCAGAATACCCAGGCCGCGATGAACAACTAGCATTCCTTCACGTCCCACATTTTTATTTGTATTAGTATTTAACATTTACGATGAAATTTATGAGGATTGACCTACTGTTTCTTATTCCGCACAAAAACATCCCCTGCCTGATTCACTAATCCGCTAATCTGATCTGGTCTTTCTCTCACTCTCTCTTTGATATGATCTGATCTGATCTAGTGAGGCGCGCCTGAGAGTTAAAATTTTTTCAAATTTTTTTGGTTTGTAAATCGAGTTTCAGAGACTCGATTTTTAAGTGGTCGTCACGTGAAAAAATATGCCACATCAGACGTGATTAGACCATAAAAATCGAGTCTCAAAAACTTGATTTATTGGCCAAAATCGAGTCTCTTAGGCTGCGTTTGAATCGGTGGTAATGCATTTCTGGAAATCAATTTCCGGATTTTCCGCGCGTTTGGCAGTTCCGGAAAATGGAATTTTCCGGAAATTCACTTCCTATTTTCCCTTAACCAACGGAAATTCATTTCCGTTCCTATTTTCACTTCAAATATCATTTTCCGGAAAATCCAGAAGCAGAGAGCACGAAGAGGGAGAGGGAGAAAGAAACAGAGAGCACGAAGAGGGAGAGGGAGAAAGAAACAGAGAGCCCAGCGCCGGAGTCGATCCAAGCCCAGCGCCCAGCGCCCATCGCCGGCGGACTTGAACCCACGAATCGCCGATCCAAGCCGAGAGATCATCGTCGGCGACCACGAACCGTCGAGCTTCGTCCCCATCGCACCGCGCCGATCCAGTCACGAGCAGTCCAGTTCTGGAAAATCGATCGCACCGCGCCGTCGATCGTCGATCGTCGATCGTCGATCGTCGATCGTCGATCGCATCGCACCGCACCGCGCCCATCGCCGGAGTCGCGCCGCGCCGCGCCGTCGAGCTTCGTCTTCCTCGAGCTCTCCGGTTTTTTTTATTTATTTATTTATTTTTTTTAATTTTGATTGTTGTTTTTGTTTTTTTTTTTTGAGGAACTGATTGTTGTTGTTGTGGTTGTTGTGTTGTGGTTGTTGCGTTGGTGTTGCCGGAATTTGGTGGTGTTGTTGTTGTTGTTGTGGTGTGGTTGCCGGAATTTTTGTTGCCGGAATTTTTTGTTGGTGTTGTTGTTGTGTTGTGTTTTTATTGCCGGAATTTGTTGTTGAATTAGTTGTAATATTGAAATTTTTTGTAATAAAATTTGTTTGGATGCTAAGAAAATGTAAAAAATTTTCCGGAAAATAGCATTTTCAGAATACATCCAAACACATAAAAATATTTTCCACAACAATTTTCATAATTCACCCAAACACTTAAACATATTTTCCTTTTCCGGAAAATAACATTTCCGGAAAATACATATTTTCCGGAAAACGTTTTACACGAAACAAACACAGCCTTATACTCGAGATGCTAGTAAAAAATATTATTTCAAAACCTCAACAACTAACTAGATAGTTAGAAAAAAAAAAAAAAAGTTACCCATTTTGCCCTTTACTACATAGATACTGGCATACTGCCACTTTTTCAGGATATGATATGACTGAAGGTGCACCCTTTGTTTATTGAGCTGACTATACTTTCTGTAGATTAAAATGGATTTCTTATAGTAAAGATCGTTGTTTTCATGGGATCCTAGTATCGTACTCCTTTTCCAGAGTCTATTAAACTGAACAATTAATTTGGGGAGATTTTGAGGCCAAAGAAACCTACTAATATTCATGTTGCTCTTGACACAACAGTCTGCCCATATTTAAGAAATTTTTTTGGTTAATTATGAATTTAATATGCCGTTGGTAAATGCCATACAAATTAGTATGTGATTCAGTGCATACTTTTGGGAAGAATAAATTTTGATGGTCAGTTAATCGGAAATTACCAACAAGATGTGTGTGACCCAATGGTTTGCACATTGAAAATGTTATTTCACCCGTTGAGAGAGGTTAGACCGGTGGTGTGGATGAGGTGGACTGTGCAGAGGGGTGGAGGAGGATGAGCACGATGGTGCGTGGAGGGAGGTGTTTGGTCGACGGTGTGGAGGTGGTTACTGGTTGCTTTGGGTGTGTATAGCGTGAGTGTGAGTGTGAGAGTTTTGTTTGAAAATGAAATGCTGTAAAATAAAAGTGTAATATATTTCACACCAAAAGCAGGTCTATTTTACAGTCAAAGAGAAAATGTTTTCAAATTGACCAGATTTTCAGTCCAACCAAACACCCGTAAATGTATAAAATGTTTTTTGTAAAACTTTTTTCAATAAAACAAACACAACCTAAATAAGTGAATCAAATGAGTGTGTCTTGATAATTCTCTCCTCAAACTTGAACATCTTCGAATTCTTTTGATCTTTACAATGAATTTTAGTCAAAACCAATTTTCCAAGACTAAATTATTTTTATTTTTGACAATACCATGGCCATATGGCTACTGTAAGGACCCAATTTGAGTTCTAAGCTCAAGAGTCAAAAGGATCTTGGCCCAAAGAGCCCAATACAATAAATTTGTAGAGAGTGGGTTAGAAAACTAGGCTCTAATGAATTTGACAACAATTATGGTGGGTCTAGATGATCTGAAAGCAAAGACAAGCAGGTTTTATCCAAAGAAAATCATTCTCGGCACAATCCGAGGAGATGTGTTCTTGTATATATTTCTTTTGAATTTGATTACAAGTTAAATTTATGTGGCTACAGTGTTTTTCTATATCCTCCTCTGATCCCCCTTTCTCAGGGTATTCTTTCTCTTTTATACTATCTTTCTTCTTTCATCTCGACCCTCTATGTGTAGACTAGGTTGCTGAAGTTGATCCCTGTCCCATCAGCACATTCCTGAAATCTTTAGGAGTAGTTGTAACGCTGAAAATTACTGTTTATGTATAACTTTCACATTAATGCGGCCAGAGAGTTAGCTGCAAAACATATAATGCGGTAGTAGCAACTTTCTCTTAGATATTTCATAGCTTCTCTTTGTCTTGTGCTTTCATGATGTTTATCCTTATCAATAGAATCTCCCGGAACGTTGCTTTGGATAGCAGACCACACCTTCTGACATCTACTTTGCTCAGCCGAGGAGGCATTCCTCCTCGGACCACCTTTCTGGACCATCATGACCAAACCCCTTTCTTCATTCACTAATGTGGACTTCCATGACAGCGTTTCTCGAACTACTAGGTGTCCTTGGACCGAGCCTCCAGCCCAATATATATATATATATATATATATACACTACTGGGCCTATCATTCCTATAGCCACCATCAGAGAGTGTCTCAAATGGCTTTTACAAAAAGGCATTCGGTGTATGAAAATGGTAGATTATGAGTGATTTTTTTTTAACCTTACAATCAATAAGCAGCTTTAAATTTTTAATAGTAACTTTATTATAAAGTCATTTTTAAATAAGTGGATTATATTTTATCACATTATTGTCAAGCTAATTGGCAATTCTAATATTTATTATTATGCCAGTTTGTATAAGTTATATAATAAAATTTGTAGTATGTTTAAAATTTTCCAAATTATATGCATATCAAAATCATGATACTTACCTTTTTTTTTTTTTTTTTTTTTTTTTGAGTTAGTTACAATAAGTTATATAGTAAAATTTGTAGTATGTTTAGAATTTTTCTAATACTGTGCATATCAAAATTATGATAGTTAACTTTTTTTTTTGGTTAGTTACATTATACTATTAACCCCGCGACTCGAATAATTTTCTCCTAAATCTCATATAAAAAAGTACCAATTAAATTACAACAAAACTCTTGGCAAACAAGATAATTATTAATTACCTATCTTTATATATTGATGTTGTTACAAATTATAATCCACTCATTTTAGAATAAATGAATAGGATTTTAAAATCTCCACATTTGAATTATCACAAGAGTTTTAGTCTCATCAAAAAGAAAGAGAGAGAAAAAAAAAGAAGAAGAGTTTTAGAGGATTTAATCCAACCATGACCATTTGAAGAGAGATTCGTTCCACACTTATTTTCCCCTCCTTGGCTCGTATTTCAAAGAAGCGGTATATCATTGACTTGAATTTATGATCGATTATGAGTTTGTTAATATATAGTTGGCAATAAATGAGGCAGGGATTGAGGTGGTTCTGGACCCGGTCCATGCATGCCCTTTTTCTTCGCTAATTAAATTGAATAAACAGGTAGTCCATGATCCTGGTTGCAACTTGCAAGATCATAAATATAGGGTCAGTTTTCTATACACATTTATTGATGCACCATATGGCTCAATGCTAATATAATACTCTAATCTTTAAGGGCTGAGTGGGGTGGTAGTACATTTTAATTATTTCACACCAAAAAAAAAAAAAAAAAAAAGTCTTCACCTTTATTAGTCATGTAAAAAGAGAGGCTAATATTGTTGCTCACAAGTTAGCCTCTTTTTTTTTTTTTTTTTTTTTTTTTTTTTTGAGAAGGTGCTCACAAGTTAGCTTGTGAGGGTTATTTGTGTTTTGGATTTTGTAGTGTGGATGGAGGATATTCTACCACTTTTATTTCTTGTTGTATTGGCTAACATAGCTAGTTTTACTTAATAAAAAAAGATATGTTCTTTCTCAAAAAAAAAAAAAAAAAAAAAACTCCAAAGCTTATACTTCGTATATTCCTTGGACATTTTTGGCCAACTCAATTTTTTTTTTTTGGGAGGACAAAACTAGATGCATTTTTCAAATAAATTCAATCGTTTAATTGCAGTGCAACATAAAAATTATTATAATTTTTTAAAAATAATTAAATTAAATATTCTATGATTTATTGGTTAACGAAACTATATAGTTTTATCCTATTTTTAGATGTTGTATCTTATTTTCTAAAATTAAAATCAACTATATAGTTATATTAATTAACCAATAAATAATAATTTTTAGTTTAATTAATTAATTATTTTAAAAAATGTATAATAATTTTTTGGTGTTTATTATATATGGTGAAATATATGAAGCAAAAACAATACCTTAAAATTATATTATTTGAGTTAATTAGATAAAATGATTTTTATTTATGAATATGTAAAAATTAGATTAAAAAACATTGTGTGGTTTAATTTTTTTACAATAAAATATGCTATTTATATTAGGGAAAAGTTAACAGATACCCTATGAACATTAGTTTATAAACTTTTTTTTTCATAAAAAATTTATGAGAAAATAAAAATGTAACTTCTCATAAAAAATAAAAAAGTAATCTTTTTTTTTCAAAAAATATTTATGAGAAAATAAAAATGTAACTTCTCATTAAAAAAAAAAAAAAACTATCTTGACAGTTTTTTATATATTCTATTAAAGTAGTATCAATTTTTTTCTTCTAAAATAGTCAATTAATAAATGCTCTAATGACACCCGTTAAGAAGATCTTTTATATTATTAAAAAATCTCAAATAATAATTTCAAAAATAAATACAAATAAAGTGTGCATTAAATGAAATTAAACAAATACAATTAAATGATATTAATAAACAACAAAGCCAAATATAGAAATACTTAAAAAAAAAGGGAGAAAAATAAATGCAAATAAAGTGTGCATTAAAATGAAATTAATATATAGATAATAGGACAACAAAGCAATTTTATTTTATTTTACTGAGAAGCAAAGCAAGTCAATGAAGAGTCTAAAGTTTCTTGCCCCCCCCCCGCGGGCCCACCAAAAAAAAAAAAAAAGTCTCTAAAGTAATAAAGTATGCATCTACCAAACAAACTAGTCCATAGTGGCATAGTCCAATTCATACACCTAAAATTTACAAGATGCAGGTAACATAATCATCACATACACCTACACTTTCCTGCCTGTTATAATTACTCATTTTCTCATACTATCTCTCTTATCTCTAGAACTCTGTCTCTCCCCATATCTTCTCTTCCACTCAAAAAACACACAGAGATTCAAGATTCAATCATGGCAGACCAAACAAAAACCTCCAATATTGATCCCTACAAATTCCTCAACATCAGTCCCAACCCAGATGGCTCACTCACTCGACTCACCCCATTCCCCCCCGCATCCACAAATCCAGAACCAAGCAAAGACCCCTCAACCCAACTACTCGCTCTCTCCAAGGACATCCCTCTTAACCCCGAAACCAAAACCTTTCTCAGACTCTTCCTCCCACACCCTGTCCCTCAAAACCAAAAGCTTCCTGTCATTATATACTTCCATGGCGGAGGCTTTGTTTTCTTCAGCGCAGCTTCACAGCCTTTCCATGATTCATGTTCCAACATGGCAGCTCAATTCCCAGCTCTTATCGTCTCCGTCGAGTACCGTCTCGCTCCTGAGCATCGTCTTCCAGCTGCTTACGACGATGCCATGGACGCCATCATGTGGCTCCGGAACCAAGCCAAGAAGGATGAAGATGGTATCAATGGCTGTGATGCATGGTTGAGACAATACGTAGACTTCTCACGTTGCTTTTTAATGGGCAGTAGTGCTGGAGGAAATATCGTGTACCATGCAGGTCTACGCTCTCTTGACGTTGATATCAAGCCTGTGGAGATCAAAGGGTTGATATTGAATCAGCCTTACTTTGGTGGGGTCCAGAGGACAGGATCAGAGATCAGATTGATCGACGATCGGATCTTGCCCTTGACTGCTAATGACTTAATGTGGGCCCTTGCTTTGCCAAAGGATGCGGATCGTGATCATGAGTACTGTAATCCGACGGTGGGCGGGTCCCATGATGCCAAGATCGGACGGCTACCAAGGTGTTTGGTAAGGGGTTATGGTGGGGACCCATTGCAGGATAGGCAGAAGGAGCTTGTGAAGATTTTGGAGGCACGTGGGGTGCACGTGGTGGCTGAGTTCGATGAAGAAGGCTTTCATGCTGTGGAGCTATTTGACCCGACAAAGGCCCAAGCTTTGTTCAAGGGCATTAGGGATTTTATCAGAGGGTGTGAATGCGTTGTTGGTGAGACCAAATCTACTTTGTGAGATTCTGTTTTACATATTTTATTTCTTAGTTTTGGCCAATTGTTAAAAGAAGGTAATAAAGCCTTGCGAGGCGCAGTTGGCCCCTACCATTTTATAATTGATACTTGATAGCTAATGGCATCTACAACAATTTATCTAAATTTTTGTACTATTTAAATAGTAAATAATAACATTTAATTTTTACCTATTTATTTTTTTAAATACACTTTTTAATAGATTCTTTATCATTTGCTCAATCTTATTTAAATATTATTTCTTCATTCATTTTTTATTTTTTTAATCATCATTTATTCTTCCTATGTTCATTCCCAATAACTATATTTTTTAATGAAAAGTGTTATATTCAAAACATTTTTTGCAATACGTTCACAAGAATTACAACAAAATCTTATGTGAAAAGTTGTTACTAGTTCTAATTTAAACCCACCATTAAAATTATTTTTTTTCTCACAAATATTTGCTAATAAAATTCATTTGGAGTTGTTACAGTGTTTTCTATATCTAGAGAAGCACTGTAGCAACTTCAAAAAAAATTTGGAAAAATTTTGCATTTGGAGAGTCTGTTGGAGTTTATTTTTGGGGTTTGTTCTCCAAAAAATAAATTTAGCTAATCTATTGGAGATGCTCTAAGGATCTTTTTAATTCAAATATTAATAATTACTTTTTCTAAAATATATATATATATATATATATATATATTAATAGGTAAAACTGAGAGAAAATCCAATTAGATTTCAAATTGGAATTTAATTAAAGTCTAATTTTGCTCTATTTGTCCCATTTAATCTAAGTTTTCAAATTTTTGTGCCAAGTTAATTAATTCAGTTTAAAAATTGGAATTCAATTAGAGTTTAATTTTGCGCCACGTGTCTTATCTAATGTAAGTTTTTTAATTTTTGTACCAAGTGAATTAATTCAATGTAGAAAGCGATAAGTTCAATATAAATAAACCATAAAAAACCTAATCATATATATATATATATATATGGAGAGAGAGAGAGAGAGAGAGAGAGAGAGAGAGAGAGTTACACCTAGTGTAACTCTAAAGAGTTACACATTTTCTAAACCATTGAATTTAAGTAGATCTAACAGTAAAAAAAGACACTTATTAATACTATGGAGAGAGAGAGAGAGAGAGAGAGAGAGAGAGAGAGAGAGTTACACCTAGTGTACTCTAAAGAGTTATACATTTTCTAAACCATTGAATTTAAGTAGATTTAACAGTAAAAAAAGATACTTATTAATACTAATATTCTTATTAGGATTTCATTTATTATTTCGTATTTATGACATTCCACACTTATCTCTAAAATCAAAAATTGATATACGTTCTCTTTGCTCTCTCTTTCTCCTCCATTGCCCTTATGGTTGCAATCTTGCAGACCTTGGATTTTTGGATTTTTGGCTTACACTTCATTTTGCAGGGAAATATTGTCCTTGCATATGGCGTTATGAATGAACAAAATCCCACTTTCCTTTATGACTTGCCAATTCACTACTAGTATGACACAATCATGGCATGTTCAGCAACTCTAGATAGGTAGAAACGTTTTCAGTCTTATGATTTCTTGAAATTCAATGATGATCTCAAATTTCCATAAGTTTTTCTTGACCATTGTATTAGCAGTTTTGCAGCAAAAAAAGTTATGTGCCTCATTTGAACAGTAATTAAATGTTATGTTCAGCCATATACTTCTTATGTACTCAAACAATCTCATCACAAAAGAAACTCAAACCCAACTTCGCCTTAATCTCATTTGGTTGGATCTGCTACATGAACTTCTTTGTTTCCATTTAGCTCTTTTAAAGGTTTTATATGTACTCATGGTGTTCATAACAAAAGCTAAAGTCTAATTACAAGTTTCTTGAATTATTCCCTATGGTAGTGGGCGTGGAAGAGTGATGGAGGAGAAAGAGAGAGGAGTGAGAAACGTATATTTATTTTTGGGTTTAGAGATATGTATGAAATGTCATAAATAAGGGATAATAAATGAGATCCTAATCAGAATATTAGCATTAATGAGTACATTTTTTTGACTGTTGGATTTACTTAAATTCAATAGTTTAAAAAATGTGTAACTCTTTAGAGTTATACCAGGTGTAACTTGAACTCATCTCATATAAATATATATAGGCGAAACTACAATATTAGTCTCTCAAGTTTACCCTATATGCGCAATTGGTCCCTCAAGTTTTTAAAATGAGTAATATAAGTCCTTTTACTAACTACCATTAACAGTATTATTTATGTGGTTAACGGAACAATGACTTGTCATTTTGTTTTAATGATGTGGCATATTTTTAATTAAAAAATTACTAACTAAAATTACACGTGAGAAACATTATTTACTAAATTAAAAAACTATTTTCTACCAATTGTAAACACCCAGCCAGGTGACAAAGAAGGGGAGAGAGGGAAGAACAAGCCCCCATGAACACTTGTCTTTGCCTTAATAGCGTCAGCCTCATATGGCTTCCTGCATCAAGGACAGCGGTAATCCTCCTCAAGAATCCTCTTGTGGCAGAAAAGGTAGAGCCGGAACCCGCACAAGCAAGGCAAATAGCTCGAGTCTGTGAAATCCAAATCCTTATAGCATATAGGACATGAAGTTGGTGTAGACACCACTTTGTTACAACCCCACGTGACCCCTCCTGCCCCTCCACCATAATGTCGATTTGGATTAGGCAAGCTTTGCTGCTTAGACAAATTGGGTAAACTTTGAGGCCTAAAAGCATCATCCGGCCTCCACGCTTGGCTGTTCCCACAAGCCCCCCTCAGAACCATTTTTGGACACTCAGGCCTCAAATCACCACCTCCTAATCCCACCCCATCATTTGCTTCCCTAAAAGAAACCAATTCAGCAACAGATTCATGCTTCGGAGAAGATTTTGAACACGGGTTTTTGTTTTCAGCCAAAGCATCCGCCACAGCTTCCCAATCATCCAGACACCCATCATCTCCTCCTCTTTCACCTCCTTCTTCATCTTCTGTAACGATTACACTTGGTGAGTGAAGGAGTGCGTGAAGAGCTTGCGTGTAATTTTAGTTTGTAATTTTTTAATTAAAAATATACCACATCATTAAAAAGTCATTGTTTAGTTAGCCACATAAGTGACACCGTTAATGGCAGTTAGTAAGAGGACTTATATTGCTCATTTTAAAAACTTGAGGGACCAATTGTGCACTCAAGGTAAACTTGAGGGACCAATATTGTAGTTTTGCCTATATATATATATCATGACTGTATACAATCCATTACTAACTAGGTAATATTAGGGGTCTCTAACAAAACTGCAAACCTCACCCACCCAATCAGACCTGAACCATCCGTCGTCCGACCTGACTACCTAGCAGTCGATGGTGAGTTCTTGCCATCCTAAACCGATTCCGGCGTGTGATCCCTTCCAGAACCTGATCCACCTAACCCTATCGTGATATATAATCCAAGACTTTACAATCTCAGTTCACTCATTCAAATTTCAGACCCTCACCCTCTATTCTTTGAATTCACTCGGTCTCTCTCACTCTCTTTATCTCTCAACAGCCAACAAGCCCATCACCTCCAATTTAGAACTTTAGATCTTTGAACCTCCATCGATCTGTGATTCTTCTCCATTGCACCATTGCCACTAAAATTATCTCTCTCAGGTTTGATTTTCAATCATTTTGTCTCTTTATTTCTTTGTTTCAATCTCTTGCATGTTCAGATCTGCTATCATTTCTATGTATCTTTGTTTGTGTTCTTCAGATTTGTGGGCTACTGGTATTTGGGTTTGTATATTTGTTCTTTAGTGTAGATTTGGTCTTTCAAATTTGTGGAATTTGTTCCAAGTTTGGTCTTTGATCTTTATCTTTAAGTCCGACTCGGATCTAATTGCCGTCCACCCAAGCTCGATCCGACTCGATCAGTGATTTTTCAGGGTTAATGGTGGGTTCGTTGTCTAACCACTCGATAGAATCAGGTCGGTTCCGGGTTGAGTCTAAACCCGAACCAACTTGACCCGTGGACACCCCTAGGTAATACACACACACACATCCAATACTTAGAGAAAATTTAATTAAATTCAAAATTGAATTTTACTTTTGTTAGCTTTCCATACAAATTAAATTATTTAGATTTTTACTGTTATTTTTTCTTTGAACTAATCAGCATATTTTTTATATTGTTTCTATTTAGATATTTTTTATGCCAAGATATTGAGTGTAACAAATTGTAATTGGGCTAAACGATCCTATGTATATATTCCTATTCAATTTAGGAGATACTATTTAATAATTCCTCAGAAATTAGTAGGCTGAAAATCTCAGGCGTTAATGATTTAAAGGCTGTTGGTGAATTTTGAAAAAACAAACAAGAAAATTAGAGGAGACCAGTGGAGGCCGGCCAAGAATCCTCCGATGACAAAGTCAGTATTTTGTGTGATTCCAAGTATAATGGAAGAAAAAAAATGAATGAATTTACCTTCTCGTAGAATGCTTATATAGTGTGTATGAAGTGGTTATTTCTTTTATGTAACTTCCCCCGTTGTTGCGGAGTCTAGAAAACTTGGAAATAACTCTCGTAACTGCCATGGAAGTTATATTGCTTGGCTTTATTTTCTCTAACCGTTGCTGGCAATGGTTCGTAGTGATGAATTACGATCTCACCCAGGATGAGCTTGCCCAGGACGTGCTCTCCAGGACGAGATTGACCAAGACACTACTAGGACGATCTTTTCCTAGACAAGTATTTTAATGGGCATGCTTTGGATCTGGACGAGCCTCATGGACGAATCTGGAGTGTTTTGTAGTCCCATCACTATTGGATCAATTTATTCTTTTATTTTTGTGTTGTATTTAGTAGAATTTCACGAACAGTGACTGTGAATTGATATTGTATATGTAGTATCTAATAGTGATTTTCAAAATTAAATACATAATAGCAGTGTAATGAGAAACTTGGCTAACCAATATCATGAAAATTGCTCGAAAAAACTATTTTATTACCTCCAAATGTCATAGTCGAACTAATATTCTATATATTTTACAACTCAAGATAATATTAATAGCACCATTACAATTCATTATTCCTGTGCGTAAGCATGGACTACATACTAGTAGCTAATAATAGACATGCTTTTAATATATATGTTGAATGTAATTTATGCATAAAAAAAGGATGGTTAAGCTAATTACATAATTATATCAGGCTAATTGAGTATAAAAATACTAGCCATTAGTTTTATTTTTATTTTTATTTTTTATTTTATTTTTTAAGTAAACAGTAATACTTATTAGAGCACACATGAAATAGTAGTACTAGTATTTTAAACCGGGTTTATAATACATTACATAATCAGAGTACAACATTAAAATGATCTAACATTTGTAATTGTAGACTAAGTTATAAACAGCGGACACTAGACACACACAGCTAATGTGGGATAAACATCCCAAAAAAATTGTTAATAAACAATCATTACCCAAACAAATTCATTTCATTGGCCAACATAAAAGCACGTCGCACCAAATATAGCCTGAAGCATAATTTTACATTGAAGCATGACTTCTCCAATTGAACTATATGTAGTCCCTTGAAGGGAACAGCCCCGGCCTTGCAATATATAAATATATATTCCCATTTAAAAGTCAAACCTAATTAAAGATGAAATTTACTCTTCTAAAAAATAAGGACTAAAATTATAGTTGTACTTAGAAAAAACAAACAGAGGCTCTAACATACTGTAACCAACCAAATCAGCTACAATAATGGTGACTAGATTTAAGGCGATGTGAAGAGAGGGGGGGAGAAGCATTATATTGAAAAGATAACAATACTAACAAATATGTACTCCTAATAGACCATTAGAAACCCATCCTATTGGCCATAATTATATTTCCTCTGTAACGGAGAGGTAATTAATGTTATTGCCAAGCACAAAATTGAGCTTGCAAAGTCTAATTGCTACATGATCAACATATTTGAAGCCAGTCCTAAAAAATTCAAATATAATAAATATGACTAGCCATCTGAAAAAACAAACAAGAAGAGAGCAAATCGGTTCAAACTTATAAAGTGTAGATAATACATGAATTCTCAATGTCTACCATCTTCGATTTCTGTGTTGCTTTTGAATAAACAAACGAAGAATTTAGGGAAACAAAACAAACATGGCAATTAAGAGATTTTGCATATTTTATGGAATTATGGTTTTGATCCTAACCTTCTAGTTCCACTATATCAAAGTGATTTTGAGGATTTTGAACCAGAGAATTAATTTCTTCAATTATACGTGCAAACTCAATAGTTCTTGATTTTCCAAAACTTTTGGATTTCTTTGCTAGTTGTTAGGACAACTACATTGTTGTATTACAAATTTTTTTTTATCAAGGAGTGCTCCTCTTATTGGAAGTAATATATTTATTAATATGAAACAAGTTATAATTCATGTGTGTTGCTAATGCGCATTAGAACAAGAAGTGTATAATGTGATTTGTAATTTTATTTTATAATAACAACTAGGCAGTAATCCGTGCGATGCACGGAAAAGCTATTGAATATGAATTATTAATTAATCTTTGTTTATTTCCATTAAAAAGAAAAAGCAAATGGGAAAAAAAATTCCAACAATGAAAGAAGAATTTAAGCTACTACTTATACAATGTTGTTGACAATGCCAAGTAGCCTTAAAAACTTTAGTTTTTTGCCTTAGTAACCCGAAGATGCCCAAAACAAAAACATGAGACAAACACATAGAATGGATTTGAATTTTTTCACAAAGAAAGAAACCATAGGATACCTTACATTAAGTTTTGTGAATGTGAATGAATATTGCACATTAGTAGTATCTAACTCTCATCACAAAGAATGAATGTTACACATTAGGATTCCAATCTCAAAAATCCCTATCCTTGATACCAAACATTCAATTACTAAAAGGAAAATATCAATTAAACAAAAATAGGATTCCAATCCCCAAATAATCAATAAACAATTAAATTTCAATTTCTAGGATTCCAATCTCCTAAACCACATGAACCACCTAAAAATAAAAAAACTTGTGTAGTAGGCTTGATTGATGACTATTTCGTGCTAAATCTATCGTTTCAATTCAAGTGTTTATCGAAAATTTTAAAATTTTCACTAGTCTTAGGATTGGATTTTTGCATAACTTGCTAATTGTATAATTACCCTATTTCCAACCTTAGACACCACAATAAACACACAACTTTGATTAAGTTGCAGATGTTGCATAAGGTAGTTATGCTCTACCAATAGATTACCAATAAATTGCATCTTTGAAAGGTGCTTGACTCATGCGCAAGATTCTCATAAGTTTAGCCTTGAGACACTCCAAAGCAAGTCTGAACACTAACATCCTATGCAAACTTAACATAATGCATATGTATACCCAATAACAATCTTCTTCAAACTACACGCCCCAATCACCTTTCCTTGATAATCACGAATATTAGCCACTAAACCAACATAAGAACAATTAGAGAGCACATAAGGTTATACATGAAATCTATTCTATAATTGAAGAAATTTTTTAAATAAATATTAGCCACCAAACTGGCATCAAATTCACTGCATCTAGTGATTCATTGTGTATTAATAACTGATAAATTTTTTTAAATAGTAATAATTTATATTAATCAAAAGAGTTCTGGATTATTCACTATCAAACAAAGAGTAGAGAAGCTAAAGAGGGGGAAAAAAAACCTTAGTTCTCACGTGCAACATAAAGATGTTAGATGGTGAATGGAGTGTATCTGCTAGGTTTGTATTTGAGTTTGCCATGAGCACTATGCTTGGCTTTGAGGGGGCTGACAAGGAGGTAGAGGTGAGAGTTGAATGCTATGAAAGAGGGAGGGAGGCAGAGGCAGATCGTGGAAGAGTCGGGTTATTTTTTCTTAAAATTTAAACTTAATTAAATAAATAAGTAAAAATTAATGATGTGAAAAATTGTGAAGGCTAAAAAGCTTATCTAATACAACCTAAGGAAGCCAATCATTGGTCAAACGTCTTTGGTATTATAATATATATAGATAAGATTGTTATATCAAAAAACGTGCAATGACATTAATTGTACCGTTAGACACATCGTTTTATTTATTTATTGGATAAACAAGAGTATCCAAACCCATGTGTGTTGCTTATACACACAAGGAGTGTATAATGTGATTTGTATTTTTATTTTATAATAAAACATGCAATGACATTAATTGCACCATTAGACACATCATTTTATTTATTTATTGGATAAAAAAGGTGTATCCAGACCCGATGGAGGTGGCCCTAAGATGGGAAAAAGATGTCATGAATGTGGCTTTAAAATAAAGATAAAAAGTTTCGAATTTAGAATATCATGAGGCTTTAAGAACCAATAAGCCAACCCCTTGGAGTTTACATCTTATTTGACTGCCAACATTGACAGAAAACAATATATTGCGGGAAACCCATAATCATAGAAACATGAATTCTCTAACAATATTTAAAAGTTCACTGGCCCGTCGAGGGTCCACGAGATCAATATTGTGGAACCCATAATCATCGAAACATGCCTCGACCTGGACCCCACACGCTACCAACATCTCCACAAACTCCTGTTGCCGATCGATCATCGGGTCCCCACTAAACCCAGTAACCAAACACCTTTTTAGCGTACTAATCATCTGCTTGTGTGGGCCCTGCACCATGGGATTACAATACCGATGGTCCCGATTAGTCGATTTTGGCAAAACAAGCTCCCACAACAGGTCGAGCACAGGCAAAGGCAAAATCTCATCCGCAGCGTATCGCAGCTCTGATTCAGTTCTTTGTAGACCTCCAAACATGGGTTGGTTCATTATAACCCCAGCAATCTTCAATGGCTCCAATTTCATCAAGTCTGTCTTTAAACCCGAATATAGCGCGATGTTTCCACCGCATCCAACACCGTAAAGATAACACCTCGAGAAGTCTCCGTAGTCTGTGAGCCACTGCTCGCCGTTGGGGTTTGTGGCTTGTTCTTTAACCCAGTTCATAGCATCGACAGCATCTTCGTACTGCGCTGGGAGTCGACTCTCGGGTGCTAGACGATAGTTCACGGACACAACAATGGTGAGAAGCTCGCTCGCAATGTCCTCACAGTTTGTGTGGGCATCAGAGTCAGCTGCACTTAAGAGAATCCAGCCACCGCGGTGGCAGTAAATTACAATGGGAAGTCGAGCGATGGTGTTGTCAATATTGGAAGGCAATTTTGTTGGTCGGAAAATGCGAACCCATGTCTTAGTTTTGACGTTGAGAGTGACGTCTTTGGAGACCACAGGGTCCCCATTGGGGTTTGCCTCGATTGTGGGGCGGGATTGGCCTCGATTGAGCGTACCATCTGGGTTGAGCTCGATGTTGAGGTGGTCGTAAGGGTCGAATCTTGACCTTTGTGTTTTAGTATTTTCTTCTTCTTCTTTGGAAAAGTAACTGTAATTGGAGGAATTTCGCATATAGTTTTTTGCATATAGCCATGAACCCATGAAGAAGACCTATGTATGAACAAGTTTGAGTTCTTTTTTTTTTTTAATTTTTCGTTTCTTTTCTTTTTATTTTGAAAACGGTTATTATTATTATCTTTTTTAATTTTTATTTTGTTATTGTAATCACGTTAACGAAAACATCGGATATGCGTGTATCAGCTGAGACCATCAAAGTTGGGTAATATGTGATGTTTTCCGTGGTTGAAAATGTCAAAGGTGGGTTGTTAATTTTCTTATTTGGAGCAAAAAGAGTAATTTTAGTATCATATAAAACTACATAATTTTTGCCATAATTATTTTATATATTCTGATGGATTACAAGTTATTTTATATAAACTCATCACTTTTTATTTATTAGTCACTGTTACGTGGACAATTATAGTATTTTATATGGTCTTAAATATTTTTACAAAAAGGGATAATGTGGTGGACTAGAGCATGGAGGTATCGTACTTTTGAACCCGAAATTTGTTCAGAACTTAGTCAAATTCGTGCTGTTGATGTTAGTTTTTATAAACCAAAGATTCCGGTACGTTAAGGTGGTCAAATATTAACGGGATGGATTCAGATCTGCATCATACAAACCAATGAATAGATTGAAAGTTAAAATTATTTGACCTCTAAATATATATATTTTTTCAAAAATAGTTCAAACTTTTATATCTCACATAATCATTTCAAGAGATAAAGCGGACTTCACCGGAAAAACCTAAAAATCCAGATAAGGATGTAATTACCATATATTTTTGAGAGCGATTCTCAATATATATATATATATATATATTTTCTTTTAAAAAAGTTGTTAAGGGTCGTGGCCCCCTTCTCCTAATATAGTTTCCCTCCTTACTGGATACCGTTAGAAAATTCCAAAATTTCAAAATATTCTATTTTCCGTGGTTGCAACTAGAATTTGTTCCCGTGTTTCTGTTACATATCCAAGTTCAACACCAATATTATGCTTCCGAGAAATTTATCATTCAACTACGTACATATATAACCCTGAATTCTTATGAATCATATGCCAGCTGAAATGAGCAATCACAGTCTCATAGATTATCTGATTATGTCGTCAGATCCCTACCAACACTTTCAAATTGCTCACAATACTGATGGCACTCTCACTCGATATATGAGGTTGCCAAAGACCAAAGCAAACCCAGTGGCCTCTCCTGGAGACCCTGTGCTCTCCAAGGATCTCACTCTCAATGCCCAAAACAAAACCCGTGTCCGAGTCTACATTCCGACACCAAAACTTTCTTCAAATGATGGCATAAGGATTCCCATCATAATTTTCTACCCTAGTTCTGCATGGGTTCTTTTAAATTGGGACACTACCCTGGTCCATTTACAAAGCTCAAAGCTCGCATACCAAGTTTCTGCCATTGTTGTTAGCGTTGAATATCGCGTTGCCCCAGAGAATAGGCTCCCAGCGCAATACCATGATGCAGTGGACGCAATTCTCTGGGTGAGAGAACAAGCATTGGATCCAAATGGTGAGCAATGGATTAGAGATTATGGAGATATTTCAAGGTGTTATCTACATGGAAGTGCTAATGGTGGAAATATGGTATTTTTCGCTGCGTTAGAAGCAACGGGAATGGAGTTGGAGCCCTTGAGGATTGCTGGGAATATAATGAACCAGCCCATGTTTGGTGGCATGCAAAGGACGAACTCAGAGTTACAGAACTATGGGGACGTGATGTTGCCCTTGTGTGCACAAGATTTGGCTTGGAAGCTCTCGTTGCCTGAAGGTGAAGATCGAGACCATTGGTATTGTAATCCGATGGTGGAGGGCCCCCATACGAGTGCCATTAGTAAGCTTGGTAGGTGCCTTGTGATTGAGTCCCGTGGGGACCCATTGATTGATCGACAACAGGAGTTTGCAACCATGTTGATAAGGCATGAGGTCCAGACTGAAGTGCAATTCGACCCTTTGGGTTGCCATGCGATCGAGATCATAGACCTGGAATGGGCAAATGCTCTTGTGGAAAGGATTAAACGCTTTATTGTAGAAGCCGAAAATAAATCATGAGTTGCAAGAGTTTTTTAGCTCAATTGATTGGCATCTATTTATATTTCTAATAGAGATATCTAAAATTTAAACCCTCTCTTCCACAACTATCAAATTATAAATAATTAAGTTAATTTAAATAAGAAAAATCTTAGTTCACTTAATGTAGCTAGTATAATTACCGTGAGAGAGAATGAATGAATGCGTAATTAGATTATCATGTACTTTCCTCACAAATAAAAAATACTCCATACTTGAAAGCACACATTTATATATGCATAGATAAAAAAGATTTGAGTTTATTCCAAATCAGGTGAAAGCATCTCTAAATAATTTAGTGGTTGTTGATATGTATGTATTATATTTAGTTGAATTAATGAAAGTGATCCAAGTAAGTCACATTAAATTTATGGCGAGTCACACTAATGAGAAGGAAAAACCCAAAATAGATTTCATTATTACTAGCTTTCTTATGCAATGCATGTTTTATATTAAAGTTGAATTACAATGAAAATCAAACTAAACCCAAATTAACTTTTAATTGTAGTCAAATTTGGTGTCAAGTGTCTATTTTAATTTTATTAACTTTGGTAAGCCAATTTTTGTGCATATCAGGTTATCCTAATTAACTAATGCAACTTTTACTATCACACACCTTTAGTATGATAGTCACTTGATAAGTATAAGTACTTGTGGTGTGTTGGGGGGGAGGAATGGGCAAATATCGAAATTCAAGTCTTTAAGAGAGAGTTTCACACACACATATACACTTAGATTATGTTAAAATAGAATTTCTATCTTGTAAAAAAAAAAAAAAAAAAAAAAAACTAATGCAACTTTTCTTATGCTATAGCTCGCGTGTTTTGTACTTACAACTACCATAGAGGCCATTATGATCCCCAGACTAGGGTCAGCAACAAAATTATGCCTCAGAAATAAATAAAAAAGTATCGAACTAAATTGTGTGGCACCGCATGACTCTTCTTCGTTATCAAGCTAAAAAAAGTAGTTGCTAACGAAAATGCAACAGACAATGAAAATGCTAACGAGAGAGTTTCACACACATATACACTTAGATTATGTTAAAATAGAATTTCTATCTTGTAAAAAAAAAAAAAAAAAAAAAAAATTAATGCAACTTTTCTTATGCTATAGCTCGCGTGTTTTGTACTTACAACTACCATAGAGGCCATTATGATCCCCAGACTAGGGTCAGCAACAAAATTATGCCTCAGAAATAAATCAAAAAGTATCAAACTAAATTGTGTGGCACCGCATGACTCTTCTTCGTTATCAAGCTAAAAAAAGTAGTTGCTAACGAAAATGCAACAAACATGAATGAAGGGAAAGCTGTTGTAAATTAACCAAAAATGAAAGTTGTTAGAGAAAAAAAAAAAACATTGTTATCCACACAGTACCGTGGGAAAATTTCGCCCTAAATTTTTGGAACTACATTATTTTCATGGTTACAGAGTCTGGATCTGGGTTTCTGTTATATATACCCAGATTCACCATCAAAATTTTCATGCGCCTAGAAATTTATTACAGAAGTAGAAAACCCAAAGTTCTTCCACCTAGAAATTATTAAACAAGCAAAATCGATATTATGTCGTCTGATAGAGATCCCTGCGACTACCTTAAAATTGCTCTAAATCCTGATGGTACTCTCACTAGATTTGTGACATTCCCAAAGAAAAAAGGCAAACCCCATGGCCTCTAATGGCGACCCTGTGGTCTCCAAGGATCATACTCTCAATGGCCAAAAGAAAACCCATGTCCGAATCTACATGCCGGCCATCAAATTGGCTCGAAATAATGACACAAGTTTCCGATCGTAATTTCCTACCCCCTTTTGAGTTGGTACCTTTGATACTGAAGTTGCATTGACATAGATACGGGTACGGATACGACATGGATACGGACATAGAAGTACAGCAATTTTTGAGAAATAAAAATACGACATGGTGTGAACACGATAATTAAATAATTAATTAAAATTTATATTTAAACATATTTTTTAATATTTTTAGACATAAAAAATAAACAAAAGCTGGAGAAGTAGCTGGATAAAGAATTAAAAAATTGATTAAATAAAGAACAAAGCCCAATAAAATTTTGAAAAGACGGCATGTACTTAGAGCATTCGCATTGGGGCTTCTAAATGCCAAATGTTAACAACATTTGGCATTTAAGCCCCAAAACTCATCAGCAATGGGAGAGCCATATCCCATATGCCAAAAAAAATTTGAGATTTTGCTACAGTACCGTCTCAAATGTAAGACCGTACTGTAGCAAAATCCTATAAAAAATAATAGTTTTTTAATGCCTTTTTTTACCGGGTAATTTCTCTCTCCTCTCATTTTATCTCTTTCTTTTCTCTCTCTTCCTTCTCTCTTTCTCATCCCCTCTCTGTCTCTTCTCTCATCCTTCTCTCTTCAGACCCAAAACCATAGCTTTTGTGCTTTGTCTGCTCTCTTCCTTCTCTCTTTCTCGGTGCAGATCGGTTGGCTGACGGCTGCGATCGAGTGTGGTGGTTGATCGGTGCAGATTGGTTGATCGAGTGTGGCGGTGTGGGTTTGGGTTCGGCGTGGTGGTGTGGGTTTGGGTTCGGTGTGGTGGTTGATCGAGTGTGGTGGTGGTATGGTGGTTGATTGGTGCAGATTGGTTGATCGGTGCGGTGGTGGCGTGGTGGTTGATCGAGTGTGGCGGTGTGGGTTTGGGTTCAGCGTGGTGGTTGATGGTGCGTGGTGGTTGATGGTGCGGTGGTGCGGTGGTTGATCGGTGCGGATTGGTTGGTTTGGTGGTGGTGTGGTGATTGATGATGGTGGAGCCGTGGAGGTGGGGTTGCCGTGTGTGTGTGTGTGTGGTGATGGGTTTGGCTGTGTGTGTGTGTGTGTGTGTGTGTGGCTGGGTTGAAACCGGTGATGATGGTGGAGCCGTGGAGGTGGGGTTGCTGTGTGTGTGTGTGTGTGGTGATGGGTTTGGCTGTGTGTGTGTGTGTGTGTGTGTGTGGCTGGGTTGAAACCGGTGATGATGGTGGAGCCGTGGAGGTGGGGTTGCCGTGTGTGTGTGTGTGTGGTGATGGGTTTGGCTGTGTGTGTGTGTGGCTGGGTTGAAACCGGTGATGATGGTGGAGCCGTGGAGGTGGGGTTGCCGTGTGTGTGTGTGTGTGTGTGGTGATGGGTTTGGCTGTGTGTGTGGCTGGGTTGAAACCGGTAATGAGGGAGAAAGAGAGGAAGAGGAATAGAAAAAGGGAAATAGTAAAAAAAAAAAATAATAAAAATAATAAAAAAGAATATTTAAATAAAATGGGATAAGATATAGAATTTTGGGATGCTGGGTGTATTGTAAATGGTATGGTATAATTGAAAAAGTAAATTTTTGAGGTGGTAAAATAGGATGAGATTTAAGATTGGGATGTGGATGCTCTTAGTCAAATTTTAAAAATAAGGAATAAACAAAAGCTAGAAGAGTGCACAGACAAACGATAAAAAAATTGATTAAACCCCATGAAGTTTAAAAATGAGTGGTTGTATTTAGTGGTTGACAGAATGCAAGTTGTCAATCATCTTCAAAGAGACCAAAAGACTCTAGAGATCGAAAAATTATAAGGTTCATGTGGTGGATAAGTGATGTAATTCATTATTTCACTAAAAAACTCAAACCTATTTAATATTGTTGAGTTAGAATTTTTTAAAAAAATAGAAACTGATTATTGAATCAGCAATTTTAAACAAATATGAGTCTTTTAGTAGAATAGTTGACAAGCGAGGTAGTTCACCAGAAGATTGTATAATTTCTCCTAGAATGAGAGAGAAAAAAAAAAAAAAAAACTGCAGAAACAACAAATGAAAAATAAGTAGAGAAAGAGAAAATGCAGAAATAGCAGTTGGCAAAAACGCAGAGAGAGAAGGTGAGTGAGACTAAGGGTCTGTTTGGATACAGCTTATTTTGCTAAAAACTGAAAATACTGTAACAAAATAATTTTTAAATGTATGAATAGTGTCGTGAGACCCGTGAACAATGTGTGAACAGTGTATGAACAATGCACTTTGTTTCCTGCGCAATGAATTCATGTGCATGAACAGTGCAGTTACTATTCATACGCGCTGAAAAAAAAAACACACACACACAAATGTGAGGGAAAATCGTGAATCCAAACACTCACTAAAAAGAAGAGTAAGAACAAATAGTGGTGCAATCTCAATGTCTGAGGTTGAAGTTTCATCAATGGTTGAGCCTGTAAGTACCCAAAAGAAGAAGAAGAAGAACCTCGAAAAAAGAAAAAAAGAAAAAACTTTGAATCAACTGAACCTGCAAGAACCATGTTGGCACCGTGTCGGAGAGGCGGAAAAAAAAAAGACATTGCTCGGACACCAGAGTCCGACGAGTCTTACCGGTATTGGTGTTCGGCTCGTGTCAGACACCGGTACTTTGCCAAAAATGGCATGTCGGTGCAACCTACGATCTATAAAATAACCTCGAAGCTCATATCCCAGGTTCCTGCTATTGTTGTCTTCGTTGGCTACCGCATTGCCCCAAAAAATAGGTTGCCAGCGCAACACATGACGCCATGGAAGCAATTCTTTGGGTGAGGGAACAAGCATTGAATCCAAAGGGTGAGCAATGGATTAGAGATTACAGAGATATTTCAAGGTGTTATCTACATAGAAGTGGTTGTGGTGGGAACATAGCATTTTTCGCAGCATTAGAAGCAACGAGAATGGAGTTGGAGCCCTTGAAGATTGTTGGGAATATAATGAACGAACCCATGTTTAGTGGCATGGAAATGAAGAAGTTAGAGCTGCAGAATCGTATGGACCCTGCCTTCCCATTGTGTGCATATGATTTGATGTGGGAGCTCTCATTACGAAGGTGAAAATTGAGACTATTGGTATTGTAATCCTATAGCGGAGGGCCCACACACAAGCGCCATCAGCAAGCTTTGTAGGTGTCTTGTGATTAGGTTTTATGGGGACTTGATGATCGATCTGCAACAAGAGTTTGTAACCATGTTGATGAGGCATGGGGTCCAGATCGATGTGCTGTTCCACCATTCAGGGTTCCAAGCAATTGAGATGGTAGGCCCGGAATGGTCGAATGCTATTGTGGAAATGATTAAAGACTTCATCGATGAAATGGAAAACAAACCATGACTTCAATACTTTGTTATTAATGTGGGATTAATGTTACTAGAATTGTTACTAATGTGGTATATATTAATGTTAATAGAAGTAACATGTTTACAATATTTTCATTACAAATCATAGTTGGCAATTTGTTATTGAGTTTAATTTAAATTTATCACTTAAATTTTTTTTTTTTTTAAATCTATTTAATTATAACAGCTAGCAATAACTTACCACTTAGAATTTATTGTAAAAGTGTTGTGAAAATATAGTGAATATAGCATTCCTAGTTAAGTTTGTACAAAAGGTTGAGTAAAAATAGGAAAATCTTCTAACCAAATTTGAGATCCCTCCGAAACATGATCAATCATTAGAAGGCTTGACTTGATTTGCTAATATATATATATATATATATATATATTCTCTATACTTCAATGCACGCATTTTATCTGAATAGGCAAAATGTTTATGTGGCAAATAAATTGCATTATCAGCAAGTCTAATATTAAAAAATCAAATGCAATGTTAATGAATCTAAATTTTATTGGCCACTTTAGCACTTAGATGAAAAAAAAAAAAAAAGTCACATCAGCATTTAACATATTATTATTATTATTATTATTTTCCTAACAAATCTATTCCTTTTCATCATTTTTATTTATGAGAAGATCCTTTCCATCATCTCGGTTTGTGCATTACAAGTAATTCCATAGATGATTATTAGAATATATGTGAATCATTTTAGGAACATATGTTATCTAGAATTGACTAATCCTTTGATAAGATACACTTTATTTGTAATTAGATAGATCTAGAATGTGTTTAATATTTCAAGGAATAAAAGTTCAAGTCCAAGTGTTAAAGTCATGTAAATTTGTCTAAAAATCAAGTGAAGAAGTGTTGCATTTTAAAACTTGACAGCTAGCTAGACAGCTAGCATCTATCAAGGTTTAAAAGACAAATTTAGCTCGATGCTCGATAGCTGTTCTATAGATAACCTATCTATTAAGATTTACAAAAATCAATTTTTCAGATCTGATTTCACACATATTTGTGTATACATATTTAAGCTTTCTTTTCTCACAACCCTAAACATATATAAGGATTATTTTAAGGGCTATCATAGCTGATGCAAGTGGATGAAACTTGATGCAAATGTTTTGTTTAAGCAAATTGTGACAGGATACATATGCCCTAGTTTATCTTTCTCTTGAAAAAGCTTCTGCGTTTGTACGCCGTAGGGTTTTGTAATCAAGGAGTTTCGTGATGTTCATCGTATTGATGAATTGAAGAACTTTGCAGCCAACATTCTTCTCAAGTTGGTGGTTAGTTACGTACTTGGATCTATGCATTGATTGGTTAGTCACGTACTAGGAGCCGTGCATTAAAAAGGAGAGATTGTAATTACAGAACAAGTCCAATTGGGTATTGGGGTAAGGGTTCAATTGTAGGTTGGTATAAGGTATTGGAATTCCTTTACTTGTAACTGAATCACCTGATGGAGTTTTTGCCTTGGAGGCTTTTCTTATTCGTAAACAAATCACCGTATCAACTTTATTTTTCACTGCATATTAACTTAGTTAGTGATTTGTTTGTGCTACCATGCTTATTGCATGAAATTGAATCTAATTAATTCACTTGACTAATTAATTGATTAATTTACCAAATGGGTCAATACATTCTTAGCTTATCAATGATATGTAGAAGTGCCGCATCTTAATTCATGCATTTGGACATGATTTCCACTTTCAATTTCAGTAGAGAAAATCTTGAGTAATGTTCTATTTGCATATTAAGCTACAACACTAATTAAATTCCTAGCATATTGAGCTAAGATGTGAGCAGGGTAACTGCCTTGCCGTCGAACATGAGAGACTTGTACTCCCTTAAAATTCTTTAGCTTACGTTGTACCCCCTCAACCCTATTGAGAATAGTCATTGGTGGTTCACACAATCCATTCATAGTCTCATAAACAATCTGTGAGTCACATTCAAAAATAACGTCTCAAACTCCACATCCCATGCAAATGAACCCCTTCCACCAAAGCTTTGGCTTCAATTTCTAATGGGCCTAGTGGGTAAGGTATATTTTTACTCAAGCAGCTTCTACTCTTCCAGCGAAATCACGAATGACTACCCTAATGCCCGAAGAATGAGAAGACTCAAATGTTGCACCATTAACATTAAGTTTATACCAAGGAACTTTCAGAGGTGACCACTGAGCATCTTTGTTGAACCCCCCTGAATGTATCTTGAGGTTAACCATCTGAAATTCATCTAGAAGGAAACGAGCTCGCTGCAAAATTGCCAAACCTTCCTGCCTTGGCTTTCCCAACTGAACCTCATTCCTGTTAAACCACATGCATCGTGCCACCATGGCCACCAACTCCAGCAACTCTTTTCCCACCCAAACCCCAAATATCAAATGCCAAATAAATTCCACAAACTTTGGGAAAGCCAATACAAGTCAAACTATTGATTCTTATGTCATAATATAACAACCATACACAGTCACCCAATTATTTGGCTTGACTTTTCGCCTATCTTTAAAGTGATTTATTGTAATCCGGTGCAAAATATGTGTGAGATGTGAATTGAAGGTGTCCAACTCGATGAAGACAAGGTGCTTGTTGGGTTGTAGGGATAGATTTGATGTGTTGGGGGTGGCAGAAAAGGGGGTGTTGTTCGTCTGATGGTTATTATCGGTGGTTAAGGACTTGAGGTTGATGATTTAGGGTGATTGTATCACGGCCAAGGAGTGGCTTTTGGGTTGATAGTGACGAGATGGTGGAGGAAGAGAGTGGTGGTTTTTGTTTGGGTAGGAATAAAAATATGACTAGAAAAGTGATGCTTGGTAGTTTTTTTATTTTTATTTTTTTTTATTTATTTATTTTTATGAGAGGTAGTTTTTGATTTGCAGTGTGAGAGAAAAAAATATTGAGATTTTATTTTTATGTTTATTGTTGCGTATAGTTACTAAGAAAGTGAGAAAAAGAGAAAATAAAATCTTCATATTTTTTCATTTTATTTATTTGAAGTTTTTTTCCTAATGCTGATGTGGCATGTTTTAATATCAATTATTTTTTAATATTATTTTATTATGCACTTAGGTTTCAGGTATGCCAACTATGTTATCGGTTTGTAACAATTAAAATCCAAATTAGTTTTTAATTATTGTCTAATTTTGTGCCACATATCCATTTTAATTTTCTTAAATTTAGTACTAAATGACATATTTATAATACTTAGAGCAAAAGTCGAGATGACCACCTCACTCATTTGAGTATTCACATTCAAATCTCTAAAAAATATCTATTTTACACTCTAAAATGCTATTTTATCTATTTTATCAACTCATTTAACAACATTCAATATCCCATTTCTTATTTTTACATAGACCATAATGTAATAATATAAAATGAGAGAGAGAGAGAGAGAGAGAGAGAGATTTGGATCTTACAATCCTAAGATTCGGTATCCCTAAACCATCCTAGATCTCATTAGGATCTCTACTAAAGCCAAATTTGTGTGGGATCTCGATCCGAATCTTAGGATTTTATTGGGTCTTGATCTTATAGTGATACTAAAGATCCTGTGATATAAAGGAAAATTCAAAAAAAAAAAGAAAGAAAAGGGGACACCAAATGTCCCAAGTTGATAAAAAAAAAATGTAATAAACAAATTAGCCTAGTAACCTTAGCCAAAATTGATAATATATATATATATATATATATATAAGGAAAAAATAAAAAATAAACCTTAAAGCTCAAGTTAGTAATAAGTCATCACCTTAACGACTTAACCTAAACATAAAACAAAAGAGAAGTGAAGAGACTAGCAAGTCTACTAGAGAGTTGAAAGCAAGTGCAAGAAGCTAAGAAATCTGATAGCGAGTCCACTGTGAGAGAGACTATCATCAACAACATTTTTTTTTTGTTAAAATAGTAATTCCGTTGTTAGATGCTTTCTCATGATATATATTGGCTGCCAATTGCTTACATTTTATTGTGATCAATAAAATTAGAATTGATATAATTTGGTACTACATTTTATTAGTAATTTCACTTATTTGTGTCAAAAATTACTTATTTTTTTTTCAATGCTTCTTTAATGTATGTTATGAATTATAATTATGAGTATTTTTTAGTATTTTTTTTTTAATTGGAAAGTAGGATCTTACGATCCTTATGCCAATCCTACGATCTAATTCCCGAACCTTCTCATCAATACCGTGTAGGATCTTGATCCTGATAACTACAGAAGTAAGAATAAAAATGAATAAAAAATAAATACAAACTTGCTACAATAGTTGCTGTGGGTACTCGAGGACTGAGGAAGGATCTAAAAGGTTGTAATATTAGCCCGAGGACCGAGGAGAAAGTTGAGGGGCCACAGTAATGACGTGAGGACACTATAAGTCATGAGCCCATGGGAAGGAACCACTCGAGGAGAGGAGGTTAGGATCTGAAGAGAGTGGATGATAGTGGGCAATAGGGAAGTTGCAAGCCTGGTTTAGCTTGTTGCATCTGCATTAATTAGGGCTAACATTTTTATCAGCTACATTAATGAGGAGGTGGCCTGAGCAGTATAGACCACAGCTATATAGGTTCCTGCCACCATCTTCTCAGATGTGAAAGGTAACAAGTGTTTGAAAAAAGGAGGAGGGAATTAGATAGAGATGGACGGCGTAGATGCGATGGAAGGGGGCTATATAAGAGAAGGAGGAGGGGGGGGGGGGGGGGGAAGAGACAAAGAAAAGGAGAAGAGGGTGATTCTCCATTGAAATGCTACTTCCTCAGGAGTCTTTGTGTAAAACTTGATGCTTACTCATTTTTAGAACATAAGTCTGATTCTTGAACTTTAGTGTCTTCGGATAGAACTCCTTGTTGTTATCCTTTCCCATCTCTTATAAATTTCATTAATTTAGGCCAAGATTGAGGAGAACATCTCACTATTCTAAGTGGGGTTGGGCCCTAACTCTTTTCTTTTGGTCCTTATAATTGGCGTCATCTGTGGGAAACAGCAAGTGCTTGAGGATCTATCTTGAACATTGATGGCTAACAAAGGCCAAGGTGAGGAGGAGTCAGTTGGTTCCCAAAGGGAGAGCCATTTTGTTAACTTGGAGTGTAGGAGAGACAGGCAACATACCCCAAGTATTGTAGTGGGGTCTCATCGCACTAAACGGAATTATCCCAAGTCTAGGGATCAAGCCTCACATGAATAGGAGACGATAGTGTTGCAGTGGGAGGTTGATTGTTTACGTAAAAAGTTAAGGTGTAGGAAGCATGATAGGAGGAGCCCATCTTCCCCATCAAGTGAGAGCTTAAGGGAAAGCCATGACCGATCATATTGGCATAGGTTTAGAACTCTACCTAGCGAAACCTACTCAACCTCCTCATGTTGGGACAAGCTAGAGAAAAGCAACAACAAACGTGAAAGAAGGCCCTCTCATCACACCAAGGGAAATGACGCCATGAGTAAAGCCTTGTAGCAGATTTCTAAGTCCCCTTTTGTTAGGAGGATTAACAAGGTTAAACTCCCTCACTGTTTCTCCTAGCCAACATTCACCATATATAATGGAAGGACTGACCTTGTGGAGCATGTCAACCACTTCAATCAAAAGATGGCCATCCATGCCAGCAACGAGGCCCTTTTGTGCAAGGTGTTCCCTTCCAGTCTTGGGCTTGTCACCATGCGTTGGACGAGAGGTCAATAGGGTCCTTTGAAGAGCTGACCAAGGCATTCAATGCTAGATTCATAACTTGTAGTAGGGTCCCCGAGCCATTGGATGCTCTATTATCTATGGCCATGAGGGAGGGGGAGGCCCTCAAAACCTACTCGAATTGATACTGGGAGATGTACAATAAAGTGGACGGAGACTTTGAAGATGTGGCTGTAAGGACCTTCAAGATCGATCTCCCAATCGAGCATGACTTGAGAAAATCATTGACAATGAAGTTCGCTTCAAACATGCACTAGCTTATGGATCGCATAGACAAGTACAAAAGATTAGAAGATGACCAAATGCAGGGGAAAGGAAAAGCTAAAGCATTCCCTAAGAAGAGGGATCCTCAGGGAGGAGGATACCATAATGACCAACCCTGAAGGGATTTCTCTAGTCACCTAGCAACTGAGGGAGTTCACATGATCAATTCACTATTCAAGGAATCGGTGCACCAGATACTAGAAAAGATAAAAAACGAGCCATTTTTCAAGTGGCCCAACAGGATAGGTGGGGATCCATCCTAAAAGAAACCAAAACTTTTATTGCCATTACCATAAGGATAGAGGGCATACAACCACGAACTGCAAGACTCTTCGGGATCACCTCAATCAATTAGCAAGATTAGGGAAACTTAATTATTTCTTGCACCAACCTGCGAAACATGCCGGACCTTTGGTGAGTGGGGTACATAGAAATGGCAATCCTTGGCTAGCATTGGGCATCATTAATATGATCCTGGCTAGGTCAAGAGGGGACGTTAGGTCAAATCCTCAAGTCATGGCCGTAGTGGGAGGCTTTGACTTGGAGACTAGAGTTTAGACTCACAAGAGAGCAAGAGGGACGGTCGCCCTTGACTTGAGTTTTTCTGAGAAGGACAAGCGAGGAACCCTTCAACTGCATGATGACGCCCTGGTGGTTACTGTAAGGATCGGGGGCTATGATGTCAGGAGGGTACTGGTTGACCAAGGAAGCCAGGCTGAGATAATGTACCCAGACTTGTACCGGGGGTTGAACTTGAGGCCCGACGACCTAGATACTTGTGATTCTCCACTAATGGGCTTCGATGGCAAAACGGTAGTTCCTCAAGGAATGATCAAACTCCCCATACAAGTCGAAGAAGTGGAAGTCCAAGTGAATTTCATAATGGTAGAGGCGTTCTCTCCGTACACTCCTATCCTTGGCAGGCCCTGGCTTTATGCCATGGGAGCTGTTCCTTCAACCCTGCACCTAAGGATCAAGTATCCTGCCCACGGGAAGGTGGGAGAGCTAGTGGGCGATCAGGCTATGGTCAGGCAGTGCTTGGTGTTAGCAATTGCATGGCAATCATTAAACCTTATCGCGATGAATAAGGAAGCAATCCAATAGCAATTAAAGGGGGCTGCAGGTGGGTAGTAAATTGAGGCACTAGGAGAATCATTTGACGAATTAGAAGGATAATGATAAGGCTCGACCCATAGCAATATTTCTAGGTAGGCTCACAGTTACCGCCTATGGAAAGGGCAGAACTGATAGAGTTCCTAAGGGTAAACCTTAACGTTTTTGCCTAGAATGCTTACAACGCACCAGGAATTGATCTTGAATTGGCTTGCCACCAGTTGAATGTAAATTCCAAGGCCTTGCCTCGCAAACAGCCTCCTCGGCATTCAGTTAGGACAGAGGTGAACAAGTTGAAGCAAGTAAGAGCTATTAAGGAAATCTTCTACCCTGAATGGTTGGCTAACACAGTAGTGGTTAAGAAGAAAAATGAAAAGTGGCAAGTATGCGTGGATTTCGTTGACCTAAATAAGGCATGCCCAAAATACCCCTTCCCTACTCCTAGAATTGATCACCTGGTGGACACCACGGTAGGACATCCTCGGATGAACTTTTTGGACACCTTCCAAGGTTACCACCAGATACTTCTGTCGCTGCCCGACCAGGAGAAAACGACCTTTCATGCCCCTAATGGAAACTATCATTATCGGGTGATACCCTTCAGGCTCAAAAACACAGGATCCACCTATTAAAGAATGGTAACATGTATGTTTGAAGGACAGATAGGAAGAAACATGGAGGCATACATTGATGATATGGTAGTTAAGAGCAAAATGATAGGAAATCACCTAGCCGACTTGGGAGAAACTTTCTCAATGCTGAGGAAACATAAGCTACGCCTCAACGTGTCCAAGTGCTTTTTTGGGGTTAGTTCGGGAAAATTCCTTGGGTACTTGCTAACTCACCGTGGAATTGAAGTCAATCTAGAACAGATTAGGGCAATTAACGGCTTGCACCCTCCTCGGAATCCCAAAGAAGTGCAAAGGCTGACTGGGATGACAGCAGCTCTGAATAGGTTCATCTCTTAGTTCGTGGACAGGTATCATCTTTCTTTAAACTGCTGCATAAATGGAAAGATTTTCAGTGGACTAAGGAGTGCAAGACGGCATTCGAGGACCTTAAACGATACTTATCCAACTTGCCAATACTCTTTAGACCCGATAAGGAAGAAGTATTGTATGCGTACTTAGTGGTTACCAAACACGCTGTCAGCTTTGTGCTCGTCAAGAACGAGGACAGAGTTTAGAGGCCCGTCTACTATGTTAGCAAATCATTGCAAGAGGTTAAGATACGCTATCTTCCCTTGGAAAAAGCAATATTGGCTATTGTGCACACCACTAGGAAACCCCCTCATTACTTCCAAGCCCATACCGTGGTGGTGCTTACTTAACTGCCCTTACAAGTCCTGATGAGGAAATCTGATTACACTGGTAGGATTGCTAAGTGGGGGACCAAGTTGAGGTCCTATGATGTCGAGTATATGCCCCAGATTGCCATAAAAGGGCAGGTCTTAGCTGACATTGTAGCATAATTCGCTAAAGGTCCTTGAGGAGGAGAATGTAACCATGGGTGCGCTAGTCTCATCGGTCACCGCCACCCCATCATGGCAAGTCTACAGGATGGATCTTCCAACCAAAAGGGAGCTGGTGTAGGAGTTGTATTGATCACCCCCAAGAAATTGATAATAGAGAAGTCATTACGATTAAGATTCTCGGCCACCAACAATAAGGCTGAACACGAAGCCTTGCTGACAGGGATAAACATGGTCAGGCTGTTAGAAGGAGAAGTGGTGAAGTTGTACTCGGATTGTAGGCTGGTTGTGGGGCAAGTCAATGATGATTTTGAGGCTTGGTATGAAAGGATGCAAGGGTACCTAGCCAAAGTACGAAATGCCTGAGCTCATTTCAAGAATTTTGTTTTGAAGCAAATCCCAAGAGGACAAAACTGACATGCGGCTTCTCTTGCGATGTTAGCCACTTCGCTTGAGTCAAGTCTTCCTTCGATCGTTATTGTAGAAGAAATGGACACTTCAAGTCTCGCGACAGTACTAATGTCAAATGCATGCAGCATCCATGTGGGGTCGAGCTGGATGGATCTTATAGTAAGCTTTTTGAAAAGGGATCTTTGCACGAAGATAAGTTTGAAGCGGAGAAGGTACGTAAGGTTGCCCCTCGATATTGGTTGTCCGGGGAGCAGAAATTGTATAAATGCTCCTACTCAAGACAATATCTATTATGCGTATAACCGGAAGCCGTGGAGCCCTTATTGGAAGAATTGCACGAGGGCATTTGTGGGAGCCATATCGGAGGAAGGTCTTTAGCACACAAGACTCTCACCCAGGAGTACTAGTGGCCCAACATGCGACAAACTTCACAGGATTATGTGAAAAAGTGTTACCAATGTCAGAGGTATGCCCCAAATATTCATCAACCAGAAGGAATTCTGAACCTTTTGTCTAGCCCTTGGCCTTTCTCTCAATGGGGCTTGGATATAGTAGGACCTTTTCCTCAGGCCATGGGAAACCGAAGATAGCTCCTCATTGGCATGAACTACTTTACCAAGTTGGTGGAGGCCGAGCCCCTCTCTAACATCAGGGACATGGATGCCAAGAAATTCATCTGGAAAAACATTATCACTAGGTTCGGGGTACCTCATACACTGATCTCAGACAACGGCCTCCAATTTGACAGTAAAGCCTTTAGGAGATATTGTAGGGAGTTGGGAATAAGAAACAGGTACTCTGCACCTACATACCCCCAGGGGAATGGGCAGGCTGAGGCCACCAATAAAGTTATAGTAGCCAGACTGAAGAAAAAGCTGGAAGACGCAAAAGGAAAGTGGGTGGACGAGCTGCCCCACATGCTATGGACCTACCATACCACGCCCCGAAGATCAATGGGGGAGACCCCGTTCTCAATGACGTATGGATCAGAGGCAGTAATCCCCATTGAGGCTGGATTTCCAACTTTGAGAACGGACCAATTCAACGCTGAAGAAAACTGCCATTTGCTCCTAGAAAGCCTGGACTTGGCTGAGGAAAGGCAGGAAGTGGCGACAGTGAAGATGCCTCACTATCAACAAAAGCTTAAGCAACAATATGATAAGGGGGTCAAATCTAGACCTTTGGCCCCGAGAGACTTAGTTCTGAGGAAAGTGATGGGGATAGCCAAAAATCTCGTTTGGGGCAAGCTAGGTCCCAATTAGGAAGGGCCATATAGAATCACCTCCGTAGCAGGCATTGGGGCCTACCACTTGAAGGACTTGGACAAAAAAGTAATCCCTCGCCCCCGGAATGTAAACAATCTACGACGTTATTATTATTGATAAGTTTTACTACTATTTCTATCTCACTTTATCATATCTCAAAATGGAAGTTTTGAATAGAACTTAGGATATGCCAAGCTCCTCAGCCACAAGCCTAGGGTAAATCAACACTGCAAAAATATCGTAAGTGTTGAACAAAACCTAGGACTTGCCTGGTTCCTCGGCCACAAACCTAGGGTAAATCATCACTGTAAAAATATTCTAAGTGTTAAACAGAACCCAAGACTTGCCTGGCTTCTCGACCATAGGCTTGGGGTAAATTAACATGACAAAAAATACGCTAAATGTTGAACAGAACCTAGGACTTACCTAGCTCCTCAGCCACAAGCATAGGATAAATCAACACTGCAAAAATATCCTAAATGTTGAACAGAACCTAGGACTTGCCTGGATCCTCGGCCATAAACCTAGGGTAAATCATCACTGCAAAAATATTCTAAGTGTTAAACAAAACCCAAGACTTACCTGGCTCCTCGGCCATAAGCTTGGAGTAAATTAACATGACAAAAAATACGTTGAATGTTGAACAGAACCTAGGACTTGCCTGGCTCCTCAGCCACAAGCCTAGGGTAAATCAACACTACAAAAATATCCTACGTGTTGAACAAAATCTAGGACTTGCCTGGCTCCTCGACCATAAACCTAAGGTAAATCATCATTGCAAAAATATCCTAAGTGTTAAACGGAACCCAAGACTTGCTTGGCTTCTCAGCCACAAGCTTGGGGTAAATTAACATGACGAAAAATACGCTGAATGTTGAACAGAACCTAAGACTTGCCTGACTCCTCGGCCACAAGCCTCGGATAAATCAACATTGCAAAAATATCCTAAGTGTTATATAGAACTTAAGACTTGTTTGACTCCTCGGCCACAAGCCTAGGGTAACTCAACACTGCAGAAATATCCTAAGTGCTAAACAAAGCCTAAGACTTGACTAGCTTCTTGGCCACAAGCTTGTGATAAATCAACCTTACAAAAATAAAAATAATAATATATCCTAAATATTCTAAGGATTGACCAGCAAGGGCCAAAGGCATTTTCTCGAGTCTCCAAAGAGGTGCCATAAAGTTTGTCCGTATCCATGTCCAGCTCTAAGTAAGTTTTGGTTGACAGTTCGTTTAGACTTTATGGGTTAGTTCATCACTTATGCCTCAATGGAATTACAAATTGCTACGTCCTTGTTAGCATGGGAAATGAACAGTGATCAAGTTATGAGGAAAAGGGCACAGGTAAAGTATACAAATATATCTACGTATGAAAATACGGAAAGGTAAATACTATTAAACTTCAAAATTAAACATGAGGATTTCTTTTACAAAAAAGAGAGGGCATTACATATGTATGGGAGCCGTTATACTGCCCAAAAACCTATCCTAGGCTAAAGTTGAAACTAATCCTCAGATTCCTACCCTTGAATTCCCTGCTTCTCCTGCCCTTGGGACCCCTTCATCTTCTTCAAAGGTATCCCTCCAGCCATTTCCTCCTCGGCCACCACTTCAACCACCTCCCCTGGAGATGGAGTTTCCTTTTGTTTTTCTTTCCCGCTGACCTTAGTGGAAGTAGGATCATCACTTTGTTGGGCAGAGGAAGATTAATGGGCAGAATTAGGGTCGGTTGGGAGTTAGGGAGAAGTGGGGACTAAACGCAGGACGGGTGGGTAGTACACCTAGTTTGGAGCCTGAAGCTTTGACTTGGCGCTGACCCCCACAGTAGTAAGAGCTTGTCCCCACACCTCCGTGTAGAAGGCGCGAGCAACATCTCTGAATTGGGCGGTAAGGCTCTCGGTTGTCTTAGTCATCCTAGCTTCGTAGGCCGTTTGCTTGGCCACTAACTTCTCCTTTTCCATGGTTTCTAGCTGTTTGTTAGCTTGTTTTAGCTCCACCATGGTCAAGGCTAGTTGGTTCTCTACCTTCCTCTAAGACTCCAAGGCATTAGCGACTTGTTTTTCATAACCCTTAAGGGCGGACTCAGAGAGCCTTTTTTGCCTTGACCAGTTAAGTAAGAGTCTCCCTTAACTTCTTGTTGGCATCTGAGCAGGCCCTCTCGGTAGCCTCTTGCTTGGCCTTTGCATCCCTGGCCATTTCTAAGGAATGATCTACCCAGTCCTCTACCATGAAGGCAGCTTGGACGACTTGCATAAAGAAAACAACAAGTATCATTCCATGCACTTAAAAGTTTTAAGATGAAGTCACCAGGATCTAATCCCATACCTTAGCAAGTCCTGTTTCAAAGAAAGGAAGACTTCTCGCTTCCTGAAGGACTTCAGTTTTGCCATGTCCTTAGGCAGGCATAATGCCTTCTCCAGGCACTCGGCAACTAGTCTGGAGCTGCCTTTCTTTGGGTCCCTTAAATTGGCATCGTCCAGAATTGGGCTACTTGAACTTAGGGTGAAAGTAGGCCTCCAGATGGAGGCCTTCCTGGATTGCTCTCCTGCAGTATCCTTAGAGGTCCCAGTGTGCTTGGGCCTTCTCCTCTATTGCCCTTTTCCCACTTAGGCTTCCTTGACTGGGGGATCAGCAATCTCCGCCTCCTCCACCACTTCGGTAACCTTGTCTTCGTGTCCACGTTTTCTTTTCTTCTCAGTTGCATCTGCAAGAAAAAGGGTGTGAGCTGTTACTGGGTTAAGGGGGCGATGAGTCACTGTAGCAGTCTGGGTAGCGCCCTCAGTGTACGCTGTTAGTAGGGCGAGGAGGTTTGGAGTTCTCTCCTCAAAACCCATGTTTGCTTGTGGTTGGGTTTGTGAAATGCGGGGAGCGTTCGAATGGTAGAAAACCTCAAAATCTTTCTCTGTCACCTGCTGGACAGACTTGGACGTGGACTCCTTGGTACCCGTGTTAGATGGGATGGGAGGTTCACGAGAATATAGGTGCCTGGCTGCCACGGGGGCTGGAATTTGAGCGTCTTGGGTCCCTTTAGGAGGTGCTCTTGTTAGCAGGAAGTCGGAAACAACAACGTCTATCTGAGCCAAGCGAGGGTCCCGGGTTTTGATGACATTCTTCAAACTCTAGAAGTGCTTGGTGGAAGGTTTATAGCTAAGGATGACGTGAGCCACCCTAAGCTACCTGTCCCTATGCAAGAATATCTCCGATTTGAGAATCCTATTCAGATCCTTGAAGTTCACCAAATGCTTGGCGGGAGTAGTATGGTACTCGTCTGCCAAATGGAACCATGAGGATTGTTAGTAAGAGAAAAAGGGGGAAATGAGACTTCTACGGTAGAGAAACTACTTAGAATCCTATATGTGACCCCGATCCTTGGAAGCACTACCTGGTTCCTCTTCCTAGGTGGGGCAGTGCATCCCATCGTGCCATTCTCACAAGATAATGAGGAAATCCTCGTCCATGCCTTTGTTGGAGTCTGGTAGACATGAAATTAACCTAACTATGGGAACCCTACACTTCATATAGTACTTTGTCTTTTCCCCTTTTGGCAATTATAGACCTAGTTCATGTGGTGCTAGGTGAGGTTAGTCCCCATCCTACGGTTAATGGTATCCACACACCTGAGGATCCTAAAAATATTGGGAGAACACTGGGTTGGGGTTAACCTATAATTCGTAAGGTAGTTCCTAGTCACCGATCCCATAGGTATCTCCATCATTCCTTCAATGAAGGCGATCATAGGAATAACCACGGATTCGGGAGGTCTATTCAAGACTAACCACTCACCTTACTCACAGTGTCTAATTTCAACGTTATTGAGAATCCTATATTGTGCCCTAAAAGTTGCCTTGGCGTCCTCGATATCCACTAACCTAGCATACCTACCCATGGTCTTTTGAAAGGGTAAAGTGTAGAACTTACAAAGAAAAGAAAACAAGAAAAAAGCCAACACACCTACTGATGAAGGCAAAGTGCACTCCTCATGAGTTTTCTTCTTTAAAGCTTAGATCACCAGAATGCCAAAAATGAGCGGTAAAACTCCTGCCCATAAATGAGAGGAAAAGGGAGCTGTAAGATTCCAATCTAACCGTAGAATGTGGGGAGACAAGCAACTGCCTGGCGCTATAAATGACAAGTTGCAAATTCCGAAATGCCATAAGCGTGCAAATGACAAATGAAAGGACGTTGATACGTGAGAACGAATATGGCACGTGCATATTTCGCTTATGGAGTTAAAACTTCATTTTTGTCTCATAAACAAATAGTGAAAATTTTAGGGGGCTATTGTGGGTACCTGAGGATCGAGGAAGGATTTGAAGGGTCGTAACATTAGCCTAAGGACCGAGGAGGAAGTTGAGGGGCCATAGTAATGACGTGAGGACACTGTAAGTCACGGGTTCAAGGGAAGGAACCACCAGAGGAGGGGAGGTTAGGATCTGAAGAGAGTGGGTGACAGTGGGCAATAGGGAAGTTGCAGGCCTGGTTTAGCCTGTTGCATCCGCATTAATTAAGGCCAACAGCTTTATCAACCGCATTAATGAGGAGGTGACCAGAGCAGTATAGACCATAGCTATGTAAGTTCCTACCACCATCTTCTCAAATGTGAAAGGTAACAAGTGTCGGAAAAAAGGAAGAGGGAATTAGATAGAGATGGACGGTGTAGATGCGATGGAAGGGGGCTATAAATACAAAATTACAATTCGCATTTGCTAAAATATTTTAATAATTTATCATATGTACATTTAGGGTCCGTTTGTTTTGGTGGTAAATGATTTCCGGAAATCATTTACCACCTGACCCCAGTGTTTGGCAAGAAAGGAAAATTTTATTTTCCGGAAAATCAGCTTCAGTTTGACCGGATTTACTCCTTTGACCCGGAAATCATTTTACACCGTTATTTTACCTTCAAATGATTTCCGGAAAAGAGAGAGCGAGAACCTTAACGAACCAAACCGAGTGAGAGAGAGAGAGAGAGAAAGAGAATGAACCAATGCCATAGCCCATCGCCGGCGTTCACAAGCCTTCGACTTCGCCGGCGCCACGAACCCACGAACCGCGCCATCGCACTGGTCTCGCGCCGATCGTAGCACCTCACCATCGCACCGGTCTCGCACCTCGCCATTGCACCGCGCCGATCAATCAAAGGGAAATCGTAGCACCGCGCCGATCGCTCCAACGTTGCTCGACCCAGACCCATCGCCTCCTCGATCGCGCCATCGCACCTCGTCGTCGACCTAGACCCATCGCCTCCTCGATCGCTCCATCGCACCTCGAGCTCTCTCTTCCTCGATCTCTCAGTTTTTTTATTTATTTTTTATTTTTTTAATTTGATTGTTGTTGTTGTTGTTGTTGTTGTTGTTGTTGATTTTTTTTTTTTTTCTTTTTTTTTTTTTTTTTTTTTTTTTTTAATTTGATTGTTGTTGTTTTTTTTTTTTTTTTTGATGAACTGATTGTTGTTGTTGTTGTTGTTGCCGGAATTTGCTGTTGTTGTTATTGTTGTTGTTGTGTTGTTGCCGGAATTTGCTGTCGGAAAATAGCATTTTCCTAATAAAACGAAACACATGAAAATATTTTCCACAGCAATTTTCATAATTCAACCAAACACTTAAAAATATTTTCCTTTTCCGGAAAATAGCATTTTCGGAAAATATGTATTTTCCGGAAAACGTTTTACACGAAACAAACACAGCCTTATTATTGTAATAATTTTCTTAGGACAAAGTTTAGCTAACTGTTAGATTGCATATTCTTTACGTTGTTAATACATATGTCAAATTTTGTGACAATTAGATATTATTTACTATATGATCTATAAGATTATATTTTATGCACAATTTTAAACTACAAAAACTTACAATTCAAACAATTTATTGATGATATAGCTATTGATTTTTAATTTTTTAGAAATTTTGCAAGTATGAAGTATATAAAAAGAAGTTGTAATCAAATGGTGGATTTGTCAAAATTCACGTCCAATAAAAAGATATTGAATAAGGTTGTAAGCTTAGGCTACAACCAATTTTATAACTAAATTTTATCATTTTTCCTATTCCTTGTATAGAAACAAGCCAACTAAGAGGAAGTAAAATAACTTTGAGCTAAATTACGTGTTGGCTATTAGAGAACTATTTCGTTAATGATGCAAGATGAGATCAATGATCAAAGCAGGAATTCAAGGTTGAAATCACTATTTACTCCATATGTCATCAATTACACTACATGTAGTTTCAGTATTATGTATTGGTAAACTTATTTATTGAAAAATACTATGATTACATAAAGTGACTAGTTATGACAAAAGTTATGTAATTTTATGTAGTCCTAATATTGCTCTTACAGATTAGTTATAGCTGAGTTTGAGACACATGTCAATGTCATTAGCTAACTAGTAGTGCCTTGCTGCAGTGGGATTTTGGTTATTACAAGGAGTTTATTAGGTTGTTAGTTCTCTATTTGTTTCGAAGTTAATGTTTTCTAGAAAATAAATCATTTTTCACGTTCTATTTGTCTCGATGGAAAACCTTATGTGGAGATAGCTTTTCGTATTTTCTCATGTTTGGTAGTATGAAAACATATGTCAAAGGAAAACTATCGCTTAACTTCCTTTATTTAACAATTGACATATGAGACAGTTGTTTTCCAATAAAATTTTGTGAGAATGACTATAATTCATGCAAAGCTAAATAAGGAAAATAGCTCTATTTTATATGAAACTAAATAAGAGAAGTTAAAAGATAGTTTTACCATTCATTTTAAGGTAATTGCCAAATATAAAAAAAAAAAAAATTGAAATAATTTTGTGGAAAATGTATTTTGAAAAATAGTTATTTCATTGAAACAAGCTAAACACGGGAATGTTGACCCATGATTTTTTATATCTTTGTCTCATATAAACAGTGTACAAATTATTTCATTCTAACGAGAATTTAGGATTAATTCGAGTCTCAATTCTATTCTTTCATCCCTGTTTTATCGTTGACCCATTATTTCCTTTTTTATTATTCTATTTACTACTTTTAGAGAATGTTGTTGCTAACGAATAGGGAAGCATGTAGTCAGTGATTGGTTTGAACCTAACTCAAAACTCGGCTGTCATTTCCTTTTTCTTTTTTTCTTTTTTTTTGGATCATTCAGCTGTCATTTCTTATATCTTATTACTCAAACTCATCTATATATTCTCATATCACAATTTATGGTAACAAGAAGCACAATTCCCACATATATATGCCCAGCAGAAACTCAATGGCATAGCTTAAACAAGAATCACAATATCCACATATTTTTCAGTAATGTGAATTAGATAGCAAAAAGGAAATTGAGAGAGAAAGAGAGCACAAAAAATCCAAAGCCTGAATTTGTGTTGTACCCAGATTCACGATCAAAATTTTCATGCACCTAGAAATCTATTTGAAAACCCAAAATTCTTCTACATCATCTTCCACTAATTATTAAACAATCAAATCAGTATAATCCTAACAAATGTCGTCAGGTATAGATCCCTACGACCACCTTTGCATATTTCTGAACACTGATGGCACTCTCTCTAGATTTTTGACGCTCCCAACGAAAAAAGCAAACCCTATCGCTACAAATGGCGAGCCTGTGGTTTCCAAGGATCACACTCTCAGTGCTGAAAAGAAAACGCACGTCCGAATCTACATGCCGACCATCAAATTGCCACCCAATGATGACACAAGGATTCCGATCATAATTTTCTACCCCTTTTCGAATTGGTACTTACCTATGTGGGACAGTGAAACCAACGACAGGATAACCTCAGAGCTCGCATGCCAGGTTCCTGCTATTGTTGTCTCCGTTGACTACCGCCTTGCACCAGAAAATAGGTTGCCGGCGCAATACCATGATGGCGTGGACGCAATACTTTGGGTGAGGGAACAGGCAGTGAATCCAAACGGTGAGCAATGGATTAAAGATTACGGAGATATTTCAAGGTGTTACCTGTATGGACATGGTAGTGGTGGGAACATAGCATTTTTCTCTGCGTTAGAAGCAACGAGAATGGAGTTGGAGCCATTGAAGATTGTTGGGAATATAATGAACCAACCCCTGTTTGGTGGCATTGTAAGGACAGACTCAGAGCTGCAAAATTTTACGGACCCTCTCTTCCCCTTGTGTGCACTAGATTTGGTTTGGGAGCTCTCTTTGCCAATTGGTGAAAATCGGGACCATTGGTATTGTAATCCGATAGTGGAGGGCCCGCACACGAGCGCCATTAGCAAGCTTGGTAAGTGCCTAGTGATTGGATTTGGTGAGGACTTGTTGATCGATCGGCAGCAAGATTTTATAGCATTGTTGATGAGGCATGAAGTCCAAATTGAAGCACTGTTCCACGATTCTGGGTTCCATGCAATCGATCTAGCAGACCCAAAATGGGCGAACGCTATTGTGGAATCGATTAAAGACTTCATAGCAGAAGCCGAAAACAAACCATGAGTTCTATAATTCAATTGTTGCTAGTATATTTTTATTTTTACTTTTAGAGTTGAATTAACGACAGTGGTATTAATTTTTATATTATGTTCACTTTTTATTTTTCTTCTCTCTTCACACCGAGGCTCTCTCTCCCTTCTCAGCTCTCACTGCTCATCCTCTCTCTCTCTTCTTCAACTTCCCTCACCAGTTGGTCTTCTTCTTCGAAGCAATCAAATTGTCCTCCGACTAAGAACTCAGTTTCTTGGTGGTGCCGACTGATCTTGATCTTTGATGGGCAGTTTGATTTTCACTTTTGGGTTTGTGTATCTACTGGCCAACGCCAATCTTCTCCTCAAGGCAATGTTCTTGAGCATTGATGGATTTGTACAACTCTGAGTTTGATTTTCAGTTTCAGTAGCCCATTTTTTTTTATTGATTTATTGTTGTGAATTTTTTTTTTAGCTAAACAAATGGGGTTTACTATTGAAGATTGTAAAGAATTGGATATGACCATAGTTTGTGGAATGCCTACCCCAATGCCCGAAGAATGAGAAGACTCAAATGTTGCACCATTAACATTAAGTTTATGCCAAGGAACTTTCGGAGGTGACCACTGAGCATCTTCGTTGAACTCCCCTGAATGTGTCTTGAGGTTAACCATCTGAAATTCATCTATAGAAGAAAACGAGCTCGCTGAAAAATTGCCAAACCCTGCTGCCTTGTCTTTCCCAACCGAACCTCATTCCTGTTGAACCACATGCACCATGCCACCATGGCCACCAACTCCAGCAACTCTTGTCCCACCCGAACCCCAAATATCAGATGCCAAATAAATTCCACAAACTCTGGGAAAGCCAATACAAGTCAAACTTTTGATTCTTATGTCATAATATAACAACCATACACACAGTCACCCAATTATTTGGCTTGACTTTTTGCCTATTTTTAAAGTGATTTGTTGTAATCCGGTGAAAAATATGTGAGCGATGTGAATTGGTAGTCTGATGGTTATTATCGGTGGTTAAGGACTTGAGGTTGATGATTTATGGTGACCGGATCATGGTCAGGTTGTGGCTTTTGGGTTGATAGTGACGAGATGGTGGAGGAAGAGAGTGGTGGTTTTTGTTTGGGTAGGAATAAAAATATGACTAGAAAAGTGATGCTTGATAGTTTTTTAATTTGTTTATTTATTTTTTTTGAGAGGTAGTTTTTGATTTGGAGTGTGAGAGAAAAGAATATTGAGATTTTATTTTTATGTTTACTGTTGTGTTTAGTTACCAAGAAAGTGAGAAAAAGTGAAAATAAAATCTTCATATTTTTTCATTTTATTTATTTGAAATTTTTTTCCTAATGCTGATGTGGCATGTTTTAATATCAATTATTTTTTAATATTATTTTATTATGCACTTAGGTTTCAAGTCAGCCAACTATGCAATCCGTTTGCAACAATTGAAATCCAAATTAGTTTTTTTATTATTGTCTAATTTTGTGCAATATATCCATTTTAGTTTTCTTAAATTTAGTACTAAGTGACATATTTATAATACTTAGAGCAAAAGTCAAGATGACCATCACACTCACTTGAGCATTAAAATTCAGAATTCTAAAAAATATCTATTTTACACTCTAAAATGCTATTTTATCTATTTTATCAACTCATTTAACAATATTCAATATCCCATTTCTTATATTTACATAGACCATAATGTAATAATATAAAATGAGAGAGAGAGAGAGAGAGAGAGAGAGAGAGAGAGAGAGAGATCTCGATTTGGATCTTACGATCCTAAGATTAGATATCCCTAAACCGTCCTAGATCTCATTAGGATCTCTACTAAATTCAAATTTGTGTGGGATCCCAATCTGAATCTTAGGATTTTATAGAATCTTGATCTCATAGTGATACTAAAGATCCTGTGATATAAAGGAAAATTAAAATAATAAAATAAAATAATTGGCACTCCAAATGTCCCAAGTTGATAAAAAAAATGTAATAAACAAATTATCCTAGCAACCTTAGCCCAAATTGATAATATATATATATATATATATAAGGGGAAAAAAAAAAAAAAACCTTAAAGCTCACGTAGTAATAAGTCGTCACCTTAACGACTTAACCTAAACATAAAACAAAAGAGAAGTGAAGAGACTAGCAAGACCACTAGAGAGTTGAAAGCAAGTGCAAGAAGCTAAGAGGCTGTTTGGCACCAACTTTTTCATCACTCAATTTTCGTCACTCAATTTTCATCACTCATCACTCATAACTCATAACTCATCATTCATCACTCATCACTCTAAAATACTATGTTTGTTTGGCACCATCACTCATTTCTCATCACTCAATATTTTTCACACTATTTGTGGGCCCCATTTTTGTCACACACTGCAGCTTTTTTATTTTTTATTTTTTTTTTTGCTTTTTTTTTTTTTCAGAGTACCCACAAACCCGAACCCAGAAGAAAGGAAAAAAAAAAGAAAAAAGAAAGTTCAGATCATCCGAACCCAAGAAAGAAAAAAAAAAAAAAAAAAAAAAAAAAAAAGGAGGGAAGAACACCAGGAGACTGAACCCAGGTGAAAAAAAAAAAAAAAAAAAAAAAAAAAGGAAGAATGAACCCAGGAAAGAATGGGAAAAAAAAAAAAAAAAGGAAGAACAAACCCAGGAAAGAATGAAAAAAAAAAAAAAAAAAAAAAGAAGGGAAGAACGAACCCACAGGAGAAGAAAGAAAGAAGAAAAAAAAAAAAGTTGGTTTGGTCAAAAGTTGCGGCTGTGGGTCCCTTATGTGTATTTTATTACAAGTTTGCCATTGAAAACTGAAAACTGAAAACTGAAAACTGAAAACAGCCAAAAGTTGTTTTCAGTTTCCATAACTCATAACTCAAAAAGTAGAGAATTGAGTATTGGAAACAGAGTTATGGAAATAGAGTATTGGTGCAGGCAAACGAGTATTTTGCTATGGGTCCCACCATTTTTGAGAATTGAGTTATGAAAACTGAGAATTGAGTCATGGAAATACTCAATCCAAACAGCCTCTAAGGAATCTGACAGCAAGTCCACTGTGAGGGAGACCATCATCAACAATAGTTTTTTTTTTTTTTTTTTGTTAAAATAGTAATTGCGTTGTTAGTTGCTTTCTCATGATATATATTGGCTGTCAATTGCTTACATTTTATTGTGATCAATAAAATTAGAATTGATATAATTAATTTGGCACTACTTTTTATTAGTAATTTCACTTATTTGTGTAAAAAATTACTTATTTTTTTCAATGCTTCTTTAATATATGTTATCAATTATAATTATGAGTATTTTTTAGTATTTTTTTAATTGGAAAGTAGGATCTTACGATCGTCATGTCAATCCTATGATTTGATTCCCGAACCCTCTCATCAATACCGTGTAGGATCTTGATCCTGATAACTACAGAAGTAAGAATAAAAATGAATAAAAAATAAATACAAACTTGCTACAATAGTTGCTATAAATACAAACTTACTGTTCACATTTACTAAAAAGATACTTTATTTATTTTATTTACTTATTTAACAATAGTCAACATCCAATTTCTTATTTTTACATAGAATATAATGAAATAATATAAAAATTGAGAGAGAGAGAGAGAGAGAGAGAGAGAGAGAGAGAGAGAGGGAGGGAGAGAGTAAAAATGAATAAAAATGAATGAAAACCTACTACAATAATTGCTATAAATACAAAATTACTATTCGTATTTGCTAAAATATTTTAGCAATACACACCTAGGTAAAGCTCAATTTGAGCGCATGTTTTGCTAAAATAACTATTTGGGGATTTTACACCCCCAATTCTAATGCTATTGTGTACTAGTTCAATATTTTCATGTGTATAATATGTTACAACATATGAAAGTTTTAATGTAAAATTAGAATATATTACAACATTTGAAAGTTTTAATGTAAAATTGGAAGTAACTTTAAATTTTTTTTTTTTTTTAGGAAATTGATTCCTAAATTTTGGTATTTCTTATATGCGGTGCAAGGAATACTAAAATTTTTACAAGATAACCTTTATAAACGAAACTATCAGAAATTAAAAATAAATAAAATAAAAAGTGATTCATACCTACATTTATTATGTTACAAAAATTAGACATTCACATTTATTGTTATAGTAGTTTATAGAGATTATATAGAATTTTGTAATAATTTTCTTAGGGCAAAGTTTAGCTACAAATTATGAAAATCTAACTGTTGGATTGCATATTCTTTACACTCTTAATACATATGTCAAATTTTGTGACAATTGGATATTATTTACTATATGATCCATAAAATTATATTTTATGCATAATTTTAAACTACAAAAACTTGCAATTCAAATAATTTATTGATGACATAGCTATTGATTTTTAATTTTCTAAAAATTTTGCAAGTATGAAGTATATAAAAAGCAAATGTAATCAAATGATGGATTTGTCAAAATTCACCTCCAATAAAAAGATATTAAGTAAGGTTATAGCATTAGGCTACAACCAATTTTGTAACTAAATTTTATAATTTTTTTCACTCCTTGTACAGAAACGAGCCAACTAAGAGGAAGTAAAATAACTTTTAGCTAAATTACGTGTTGGCTATTAGATAACTATTTCGTTAATGATGCAACATGAGATCAATGATCTAAGCAGGAACTCAAGGTTGAAATCACTATTTACTCCATATGTCATTAATTAAACTACATGTAGTTTCAGTATTATGTATTGTTAAACTTCAAGTAGCTTAGTGTATAGTCTTATATATTTATTGAAAAAAACTGTGATTACATAAAGTGAGTAGTTATGACAAAAGTTATGTAATTTTATGTAGTCCTAATATTGCTCTTATTGATTAGTTATAGCTTGTGTTTGAGACACATGTCAACGTCATTAGTTAATTAGTAGTGCCTTCCTGCAGTGGGATTTCGGTTATTACAAGGAGTTGGTTAAGTTGTTAGTTCTTTATTTGTTTCGAAGTAAATGTTTTCTAGAAAATAAATCATTTTTCACGTTTTGTTTGTCTCGATGGAAAACCTTATGTGGAGATAGCTTTTCATATTTTCTCGTGCTTTGTAGCATAAAAACATATGTCAAAGGAAAACTATCGCTTAACTTCCTTTATTTAACAATTGACATATGAGACAGTTGTTTTCTAATAAAGTTTTGTGGGAATGACTTTAATTCACGCAAAGCAAAATAAGGAAAATAGCTATATTTTATATGAAACTAAATAAAAAAAAGTTAAAAGCTAGTTTTACAATTCATTTGAAGGTCATTGCCAATATAAAAAAAAAATGAAATAGTTTTGTAGAAACTGCATTTTGGAAAATAATTATTTCGTTGAAACAAGCTGAACACGAGGGAATGTTAACACATGATTTTTTATTTCATTGTCTCATACAAATAAACAGTGTATAAATTATTTCATTCTAACTAGAATTTAGGATCAATTCGAATCGGAATTCTATTCTTTCATCCCAGTTTTATCGTTGACCCATTATTTCCTTTTTTATTATTCTATTTACTACTTTTAGAGAATGTTGTTGCTCACGTACAGGGAAGCATGTAGTCAGTGATTGGTTTGAACCTAACTCAAAACTCAGCTGTCATTTCTTTTTTTATTTTGGATCATTCAGCTGTCATTTCTTATATTTTATTACTCAAAGTCATCTATTCTCATGTCACAATTAATGGTAACAAGAAGCACAGTTCCCACATATATATGCCCAGCAGAAACTCAATGGCTTAGCTCAAACAAGAATCACAATATCCACATATTTTTCAGTAAAGTGAATTAGATAGCAAAAAGGAAATTGAGAGAGAAAGAGAGCACAAAAAATCTAAAGCCTGGATTTGTCTTGTACCCAGATTCACGATCAAAATTTTCATGCACCTAGAAATTTATTTGAAAACCCAAAATTCTTTCACATCATCTACCACTAATTATTAAACAATCAAATCAGTATAATCCTAACAAATGTCGTCAGGTATAGATCCCTACGACCACCTTTGCATTTTTCTGAACCCTGATGGCACTCTTACTAGATTTTTGACGCTCCCAAAGAAAAAAGCAAACCCTATTGCCACTAATGGTGAGCCTGTAGTCTCCAAGGACCACACTCTCAATGCTGAAAAGAAAACCCACGTCCGAATCTACATGCCGACCATCAAATTGCCTCCCAATAATGACACAAGGATTCCGATCATAATTTTCTACCCCTTTTCGAATTGGTACTTTCCTATGTGGGACACTGAAACCAACGAAAGGATAACCTCAGAGCTCGCATGCCAGGTTCCTGCTATTGTTGTCTCCGTTCACTACCGCCTTGCACCAGAAAATAGGTTGCCGGCAAAATACCATGATGGCGTGGACGCAATACTTTGGGTGAGGGAACAGGCATTGAATCCAAACGGTGAGCAATGGATTAAAGATTACGGAGATATTTCAAGGTGTTACCTGTATGGACATTAACGGGGCTGACGAGTTCAGGTACACACGGATGATCCCATCAGTTACGGACGAACCCAAACTTTGGCTAGGTGATTCAATTATATGCTTTACTGACGAAGATATCCAGACCATTCAATGCAGGCAATCAAACCCAAAACGGTTACAGGAACAACTGTACAATCCGTTGAAGGACAGTGATGGCACATTAAACGGCCCCAGACGTTACCAAAAAGAGTATTAAGACTTCCATAACTACCCCAACGGCTAGAAGCCATAAAAACATATATAAGTCTCCCACATTGCTGAAGACCAGGTACACACACACAAAAATACTAAGAGATCTTTCTAATTCTTTCCAATTACATTGTTCATTTCCTTGAAAGCTTCTTATACTGACTTTGGCATCGGAGGCGTTGTGGCAGACACCACACCGGTGACCATCTCCAAAGGCTGAAGAATCATCTCCGTCCAACGAACAGTGCTAACGAGTTGACACTCATCAGTTTGGCGCCATCTGTGGGAAAGACATTTTTTTGTGTTCAAACTCGAAATAGTGGTTCCTTATTCTTGCTCTTTTTAGGATGGAGTCTAATCAAGATTCTGCAGCCCTAGCTCAGCAAGTTCAAGCCCTTGCAGCCACAGTTGAAGAACTGATTAGGCAAAACCAAGAAATGAGATTACGGCTTCAGCAGGAGGAAAATCGTTCAAAGGGAAATCAGGAAGATGAGGAGGATAGCAACAGAAGAAGTGACCATCGAAGGCCAAACACTCCCGTCGAGCAAAATTCAGATATTCTTCGAGAGATGAGGAGGGAGATGGACGAACTAAGGAATGCCATCAAAGAAAAGACGGAGCAGAGCGTGGATCGGATGGTCCGGGCGACGGATTCACCATTCATAACAGCGGTCCTCGACTGCCTAGTGCCGTCAAAATTCCGGTTACCTCAACTCGAGCCCTTCGATGGGCTGAAGGACCCTCAAGATCACCTAAACACCTTCAAGATGACCTTGGGACTTCAGCAGCCCCCAGATGAAATATTGTGTCGTTCCTTCCCAACTACACTCAGGGGAGCTGCCCGAGAATGGTTCACAAAGTTGCCAATATCGTCAATCGATACGTTCGAGCAGTTGAGCAACGCCTTCCTGCGTCACTTTATTGGAGGACAACGACCAAAGAGGACTACTGACCATTTGCTTACCATCAGGCAGGGAGAAAAGGAAACCCTGAGGTCGTATGTAAAACGTTTTACGAGGGAAACACTGGAGTTAGACGAAGTCGACGATATGGTGCAGCTGACGACCTTCAAGGCAGGGCTGAGGTCCAGGGATCTCGTTAGCTCACTTGCGAAGAACCCCCAAAGACGATGGCTAAAATGCTCCTCAAGGCGCAGAAGTACATGAACGCTGAAGACGCATTGGCTGCTATCAAGGACGCGGACAGACCAGGGGACAAAGGAAGAAAAGAAGATGATCGTAGAGGACAGAAGCGGGACCGACCAGATCGTCGAATCAATGACGGAGTCAAAAGGAATGATGATAAAAATCCACGAACAGTAAAATTCACCCCTCTTGTTATGCCTGTTGACAAAATTTTAGTGCAGATTAAAGACGAGCATTACCTTAAGTGGCCACGACCACTACACTCATCTCCTAACGTTCGTGATAAAAGTAAGTACTGCCGATTCCACAAAGATCATGGCCACTACACCGAAGATTGTAGGGATCTCAAAGAGCAAATAGAAGAATTGATACGAAGGGGGAAGCTGTAGAAATTCGTGAAGAAGGGGGAACATAACAAATTCCAAGATGAAAACAAAGGCCGACATGGGTCCTTATCCAGGAACGACGGCTGTCAATCACAACCTCCTCAAAATGTGGTCGGGGAGATACAGACGATCGCAGGGGGGCCTACCACCGGGGGCTCATTCAAGTCACTCAAGAAAACACATCAACGACAAGTGAATAGCGTCCATATAACACCTCTGCCGAAGTACAGACGAACTGATCAGGATATGACCTTCAACGAGAGTGACTCCAGAGGAGTGAAACAGCCTCACAATGACCCGTTGGTCATAATGCTCACCATAGAAGGGTTCAACACCAAAAGAATCCTCGTGGACAATGGTAGCTCTGCCGATATCATTTACTTTTTCGTATTCAAACAATTGAAGCTGGATCTCAAAAGACTTCGTCCGTTCGATTCTCCACTCGTCAGTTTCAGCGGTGACAGGGTGTATCCGATAGGCATAGTGACACTGACAGTAACAGTGGGAACGTACCCAAAGCAGTTGACTCGTCAGATAGACTTTTTGGTAGTAGATTGTCCCTTGTCCTATAATGTCATCATCGGAAGACCAGCACTCAAAAAGTGGAAGGCGTCCACATCCACCTACTGCTTGAAGGTGAAATTTCCAACGGAAGATGGTATTGGTGAAGTTAAAGGAGACCAAGTTCTAGCTCGAGAATGCTATCAAGCTGTTTTAGCAGCTAAGGAGAATCACACGTGGATAGTGGAAGAAAAAGAGGAAGAAAAGATGGAAGCACTGGAAGTAGTGGAGTTGATCGAGGGGGAAAGGACGAAAACAACCAGAATAGGGACGACCTTAAGTCCTGAGATGAGAACGAGGCTCATTCAATTTCTCAGGGAGAACTTAGACGTCTTTGCTTGGAGCCATGACGACATGCCGGACATATCTCCAGAAGTTATCCAACACAAGTTGAATGTGGACCCAGAGAGGAAACCCATCAAGCAGAGATGAAGAACTTTTGCGCCCGAAAGAGACCAGACAATTGCTGACGAGGTGAGTAAACTCTTGACTGCAGGCTTTATCAGGGAGGTGTACTATCTAGACTGGCTGGCAAACGTTGTCCTAGTAAAGAAAGCAAATGGAAAATGGAGAATGTGCGTGGACTTCACGGACCTAAACAAGGCGTGCTCGAAGGACAGTTTCTCTCTTCCCAGAATAGACCAGCTGGTAGATTCTACGGCCGGGCACAAGCTGTTGACATTCATGGATGCATTCTCAAGGTACAACCAGATAAAAATGGCTGACGAGGATCAGGATAAAACCGCCTTCATCACTAGCCATGGGCTCCACTGTTACAAGGTAATGCCCTTTGGACTGAAGAACGCCGGAGCGACGTATCAGAGGTTGGTGAATAAAATGTTCGTTAAGCAGATAGGTAGGAATATAGAAGTGTACGTCGACGATATGCTCGTCAAGAGCAAGGAAGAACTCGCGCATCTGGACGACCTTAAGGAGACATTCGATACCCTCAAGCAATACCAAATGAAGCTAAACCCTAGTAAGTGTGTTTTTGGTGTCGCCTCCGGAAAATTCCTCGGATTCATGGTGTCTCAGAGAGGAATAGAAGCAAATCCTGAGAAGGTGCAAGCTATACTCAACATGGCATCATCCAAGACCGTCAAGGAAGTCCAGAAGCTCACAGGCCGGATTGCAGCTCTTAACAAATTCGTGTCTAGAGCAACGAACAAATGCTTACCATTCTTTAAGACCCTGAAGCAAGCCTTTGAATGGACCGACGAATGTGAAGCGGCCTTCTAAGAGCTCAAGCATTACCTTAGCAATCCACCACTCCTAAGCTCGTCCAAAGGAGGAGAAAACTTGTACTTATACCTGGCAGTTTCATCTACAGCCGTCAGTGTAGCCTTAATACGAGAAGAAGATAGGAAACAGCTCCCAGTGTACTACGTCAGCCAAGCTTTCCAAGGAGCTGAATTCAGGTACCCAAAGATCGAGAAAATCACATTTGCATTGATAGTAGCCTCGCGCAAGCTCAGGCAATACTTCCAGGCAAACCCAATCTTAGTGATGACGGACCAACCCATCAAGAAGTCTATGAATAAACCCGAGGCAGCCGGGAGGATGGTCCAATGGGCAATTGAACTCAGCCAATTCGACGTGGAGTACCATCCCAGGATGGCCATTAAAGCACAAGCTCTGGCTGACTTCATCGTTGAGTTTACTCACCCAGATGAGCCGAGCCTTGCCAATATGGACGAGACATGGGTGATGCAGACCGATGGCTCGTCAGCCCAAAAAAGAGGGGGAGTAGGGGTTGTCATAACCACTCCTGTCGGAGAAACATTGAAATATGGAGTCCAGCTGAAATTTCCAGCCACCAATAACGAAGCTAAGTACGAAGGAATTCTAACAGGTTTAAGACTCGGAAGAGAGCTTGGGGCCAGGAACCTGCTAGTCCAAAACGACTCAAAGCTAATAATTGGGCAAATTAGAGGAGAGTACGAAGCTAAAGAAGAAAGAATGCAGAAATACCTCAAGTTGACGATACGCTTGACTCAAGTTGAAGATCCTAGTCCTTCTTTCCCAGGGAACCAATTCATAATACCCATGTTCCTTGGACGCCTTTAGACGGTAAAGATAGACAAGCTCGTCCACCTTGAGCATGTCCCCGTCATTGGCTGCCAGCCAAATCCCCATACAACTCACCAAGATCCTCCACGAGTTGGGCATTAGCTGCCCAGGAGCAATACCAAAATGGTCTAAAAGCTCTATGAAGAAGGGATGGACCGGGAACCTCAGTCCACAGACGAAGGCAGATTCATAGAAGCATACCTCGCCGGGAAAGAGGTGACAGGCCTGATCCCTCTCACCAGGTAGACAAATCCTAACCCTGTCTGGGAATTGAAATCTGTCCCTAAATCTACCTAGGGTTTCTGCGTCTAACCCACACTCCTCTTCCAGAGCATAAAAAGCCCTAACCTCTCGAGGGGTAGAATGGGCTGTATCTTCCTCTGCTGGGTTACTGCTAGATGATAACCCAGTCTCGAGTTCGCTAGACCTTACCTCTGACATCGTCCTTTCCTTCACTAATTTTTCAAACCACTTGACGGATTGACGCAGAAGAGGCAGTAAATCAGCCAACACAACGGCCAAACTATTGCCCTCGTAAACGAAGTTTTCAAGGTAAGTAAAGTTCCTAAGGCCCCCCCTAATCGAGCAAAAAGGAATGAAATCGAAGGGCAATCTAACCTAACCTCAGAGCTACTTAACATGGAAAGCTAGAAAACGCTGAAAATTAAAGGCCTAAGGTACCCCAAAGCGAAAAAGAAGACAAACAAAGAAAAAATAGCAAGGAAAGAAGAAATAAAAGATTAGAAAACTACAGCAACAGAAATAAGCAAGATAAATAGAAAGCCAAAAAGAAGGACATACCTCGGAGAAGAAAACCATGGCGCTGCACAGAAGAAAAAAACCGCTGGGAAGAAAGGCAGAGAAGAGATGAACCAGAGCAATAATGGAGGAGCTTTTTCGAAAAGGTAAAAAGAAAATGATGAGGAAAGGGGAGGTTTTAAACTGAGGCTTTGGAAAACTGAAAAAACCAGCGGGAAGCCTAACAGTCCCACCAAATCAAGGCATTAACTCCACCCAACAGCACGTGCCACGATTTGCGAAACGCTGCCGCTTTGCATTTACTGCGGATCGAAATCCCAAACGACACTCGCAAACTATAAAACTCTTCACATTCTATGATCGTCATTTAATTGACGAACACAGAATCGGGGGGCAACTGACTGGGCTGACGAGTTCATGTACATACGGACAATCCCATCAGTTACGGACGAACCCAAACTCTAGCTAGGTGAGTCAATTATATGCTTTATTGACGAAGATATCCAGACCATTCAATGCAGGCAATCAAACCCAAAACGGTTACAGGAACAACTGTACAATCCGTTGAAGGACAGTGATGGCATATTAAACGGCCTCAGATGTTACCAAAAGGAGCATTAAGACCTCCATAACTACCCCAACGGCTAGAAGCCATAAGAACATATATAAGTCTCCCACATTGTTGAAGACCAGGTACATACACACAAAAACACTAAGAGATCTTTCTAATTCTTTCCAATTACATTGTTCATTTCCTAGAAAGCTTCTTATACTGACTTTGGCGTCGGAGGCATTGTGGCAGACACCACACCGGTGACCATCTCCAAAGGCTGAAGAATCTTCTCCGTCCGACGAACAGTGCTGACAAGTTCACACTCATCAGACATAGTAGTGGTGGGAACATAGTATTTTTCTCTACGTTAGAAGTAACAAGAATGGAGTTGGAGCCATTGAAGATTGTTGGGAATATAATGAACCAACCCCTGTTTGGTGGCATTGTAAGGACAGACTCAGAGCTACAAAATTTTACGGACCCTCTCTTCCCCTTGGGTGCACTAGATTTGGTTTGGGAGCTCTCTTTGCCAATTGGTGAAAATCGGAACCATTGGTATTGTAATCCGATAGTGGAGGGCCCGCACACGAGCGCCATTACAAAGCTTGGAAAGTGCCTAGTGATTGGCTTTGGTGAGGACTTGTTGATCGATTAGCAGCAAGATTTTATAGCATTGCTGATGAGGCATGTAAGTCCAAATTGAAGCACTGTTCCACGATTTTGGGTCTGGGTTCCATGCAATCTGAACGGTTTTAGACCCCTTAAAACAACCAAATTAATCTAGTTAATTAACCAAGTGATTAACTTAGTTAATTTCAGCAATTCTAGGTTATCACAAATAAACAATCATATCAAAAGAGCATCGAAAATATAAAAGACACAATGATATGATTACCCAGGAAACCACACGGTAAAAACCTGGAGAGGATTTGACCTAGCTATCCTCAAGGTAAACCTGAATTCAATATGTGAAATAATCGAAGTTCATACAAAAGACTTACAAGCTCCCCGTTTGACTTCCTAATACTACCCACTAGTAGAACTTACTGACACGACCACGTGCAAGCTCCGAATCCACAGACTCTTTCTTTTTTGGATTCTCCAATTAGCTAAAAGCACCCACGCTTGATAATCTTTAAGCTTCTATGGTAGCAACCGAGTTGATCATCAAGATGTTGAAGTAATCTCTACCTTTAAAACCCTAAGCTTTGTGTAAAGAAAAGCTCATCTAGATCTTACAAGAGATTTACACAAAACAACAAAGTATGAGCAACAACTCAACTGGAGCAACTCTAAAAACGTGGTTAGGGTTTTTCTTTATATACCTAGGGTAAAAACAGAAAACCCAAAACGTTTAATGAGTTAGGGTTGAGCTGGAATATTCTGCAGAAAAACATTCTGTCCGAGATTCGATCGATCGAGTCTTTCTTTCGATCGATCGATCCAGGCCGAAATGCACCAATGCATCTGCAGCCACTCGATTCCAACTTTACATGAAAGCCCTAACTTTGAGCAAGCCTAAACAAGACTAAACAACCTGTTTTGATCATGGTTTGCCAACAATAAAAATTAGAGTTCTAAATACATAAAATCTTAAATCTTTAGAACCTAACAAACTCCCTCTTTGACAATCCATGATAAAATACAAACACTAAGCTCAAAGATTACAATTTGAAAAGCCCTTTACAAAATAATGCTCATAAACCAAAATTCAATTCTAACTACTATCTATCAGTTGCAGGTGTAGATAGCAGCTCAATTGAATCAACTTGTTTATTCCTGAAATACTCAACAAACGCATAAACGCATATGTGACAGAAAATAGTATATAAACAGGTATAACATTCTTGTATGATTCATACAACACACAATAAAGACATATATCAAATGAATAACTCATAGAATATAAATCAATAAACAGTGAATCCAAAGCAATAAGAATAAAAAAGAAAACATGTATATCAATCAATGTTACTCCCCCTAACATGAATATCCCCAAAAAAATGATATACAAGGTGAAGCGCCTAAATACAATCTAATAGCTCCACAAGCTGCTCAAAACAACAAAAACTCTCCCTAACTACAAAAATTACTCCCCCTTTTTGTGACGGAATGCTAAAGGGCAATCACAATCCATCATCAAAAGGAGGTGGTGAGGGAGACCGAAGATGTGCCAGATCAACTCGCAACGCACGGATCTCATCAAGCAAGTCCACCAAAATCTGACCATGAGCCGCTTGAACGGTCATGACAGTCTCCAAAGTACGACGGATATCAAAGTCATCTAATGGAAGTGGAGGAACATCAGTAGCAGTAGTAGCATCAGGATCAAGAACATCCTCACCAAAAGGACCTGTAGAAGAAGAGGGAGGAGGTGTGGACCCAGAAGGTGTAGACCTAGGGTGTTTAAAGCCAGCTCGAAGGTGAGCAGCCCTCTGTCTAAGAAAAGATGCACCTATAGGACCAATGACATGCACAGGCTCAAAGGAGGGGAAACCACTAAGATCAAGATAAAGAAGAATCCTATGAATAAAAATAGGATGAACCAGAGCATGAGAAGAAGATGAACTCCTATACACTTCGTTCAAAGAATGAAGGAACAAATGGGGAAAACTGATAGGAGCATCAGTAACTAGAGCATACAAAAATACATACATCTCGAGAGAAATGGTGTGCAGATGAGAAATGGGCCAAAAGCAGTGACACGCTATCCTAAAGAAAAGATAGTGAAGCTCATAAAACTCAGCAGTGGTGATCCTAGGATCAGAACCTCACTAGATAGATGACCCAGTGATGTAAGACATGACATCACTCAAAAGTGGAGACTCATCATAAGGGTAGACAGGGTGCTGGACCAAAGGTACCCTTAGAGCATTAGCCACTACTGTAGGAGTAATGGTGTACTCTACGCCTCGTATCCAACTTTTTACTAAAGTGTTGGAATCATAGATGCGGATCGAGATGTTCGAGTAGAACTCTCGAATCAAGGTAGCAGGTGGACGAGGATCAGAAATATCCACCAAGGGTAGCTAGCTCCTATGCTCTAAGTTTGCCCTAATGGCAGGATCCAACTCATCTAGAATGACAGAACGCTCAGACCATATCTTACGCTTAAGGTTCAACTTCTCAAAGATCTCCTGGTTTTTCTCACTCAGAAATTTCTCACGGTTAAAGGACGAGGGGGAAGGAGTAGGTGAAGGGACAGACCTACGAGCCTTAGTTTTCCTAGGTATGATGCTAAGGAAAGGACAGAGACACAAGAGAAAACCCAAAAGAGAAACAAATAAAAACCAAGGGAAAACTGCAAGTTAGCACCAAAAAAATATATAAAAAAAACTATATGATACATGAACAGTTAGAATGCCATGATACATGTACTAATGCAGTAAACAATGTTCAATTTTAAGTTCAATTTCACAAAATTGGCTCGAGCATAGAGTTTCTAACCAAAAACCCCAAAAATTTGAAAACCACTTGTAAAATTTTGAAGCACATTGATGAATTAAGCATTATCAAATACAATCCATAGATGATAATGCCTAATTACATCCAATCAACAAGCCAATTTTATCAAATTCAACCTAATTGAACAAAATCCCCAATTCGGAACAATTATAAACCCTAAAATTTTCAATTTTTCACAAAACCCAAAATTGATCAAATTAAACTATCAAGAACATGTTTATAGCTTGTCCCCATAAAAACCCATTGATCAATTTCACAAAATTGGGCTTGAAACATCAAAAATCCCAAAAAGAAAGAGGTCCAAAATTATGAGATAAAATGCATGAAAAATGCATGAAAAAAGCAAATAAACTCAAAAATGAGGGGCAAAAGAGACTTACCGGCTAGAGGAAAGAGAAATCTTGCAAAAATTTTGGAGGAAAATGACAAAAAATTACTGTAGATCCTTGCCTAGTTGGAGAGGGAAAATAAAGTTTGAAAAAGACTTTTGAAAAGGGAGTGGAATCAGTCAAAGAATACTGTTTAAAAAACTTGATTCACGACTTTCGATTAATCGAAAATTACATTCGATCAATCGAATCACTCCGAAAGTTTTAAAAAGAATTTTAAATATTTTCGATCGATCGAAAAACAGAATAGATCAATCGAAACAAGCAGTGGATCACAGTATTTTAAGAAAAATTTCAGTTTTGAAAAACTCAAACCAATTTTTGAAAATAACTCCTTAAAGCATTAAAAACAATGAAACACAATGCATGAGTATGAGATGAAATGGAATGCTTTTTCAAAAACCCAAATTTGTAATCCCAGTTTCTTCAAAGTAAAGTTTCAGCCAGTTCTTCCTTTAAATTCACAAGCAAAAAAAATATTTTGCATAAACTCAAGGTATTTTTCAAACTTAGTTGGTCAGACCAAAAACACACACAATAACATGTATAGTGTTTAGCAAAGAGTAACTTGTGTAGTGTGTGCAAACTAGAAAAAACTTGAGATACATGTGAGGTGATATGTGAATAGAAATCAATCACAAAGTTTACAAAATTCATCACACAGAATTTAAAAGAGACTATCACGTAAAGAGTTACATCCTATAACTCCCACATCTCCTAGAACAAAAGTTTGCAATCATGTAAATTTCTTGTATTTTTGCCTCCTGATTATGTGAGATGGCATTAAGCCTAATAATACACACCAATTTTAATTATGTGAGATGGCATCAAGCCTAATAGTACACACCAATTTTAAGCATTAAGCAATTAAGTTGAGGCATCACCTTATGTTCTTTTTGTGTATGTGCTACACTTTCTCGAGCACAGAATCTTATGATATGCACTAAGGTGTTCATGATTGGCTAGTGAACAGTGGTGAGATGGTTATTTATGCCTTTCTCAGAAGGATCAAGTCCGACAGTCAAATAACATGTGACTTCAAGATCAAGACAAAGTGATAAAAAAACCATAAACATCTTTCCCACACAACATGCACTACAAACCTTCAACTAGTCAAGTGCAATAAATAAGCTCATCAATGCTAAACAAGGTACATAAGACATGTTATGTATAAATAAATTGACCAACCTTGTTTTCAAAAAACAAAAAACATAGTGCTTAACATATTTTGCTTTTCTCCTTTTTTTTTTTTTTTTTTTTTTATATTTTATTATTATTATAAGAGAAAACAAATAAATCCTAGAATGAAATGCATGAATGTAATGCAATGCAAGTCCTAGAACAAAGAAAAATACAAAAAACCAAATAACAATGGTCACAAAGGAATGAGCAATGAAGCACAAGGACCATGTCAGAAAGACTCAATTAGGTCAAGTCTTTTGCATCCAAAACCTTTTAGATGCACCATGAGCATTGGAGTTCTTATTTACATTTGCATGATTTCCAACTCCAGGATTGGAATAAAGGTTCAACGCCTTTACCAATTCACCAATGAGTGCCATAGGATCTTGTGCTTGAGGCACAGGCACATTTGGTTTGTTTACTCTCTTAGCAGCTTGAAACTTGTAACATTTAGGACGAATGTGTCCAGACTTTCCACAATAGTGACAAACCCAAGCAAGTTTACCATGTATCTTGTCCTTAGAATGGGTAGAATCCTTAGGTTTAGACTCTCCTAGCTCAACCCTAATCTTCCTAGGTGGTGAAACTTCTATGGATTTAACAACCTCACTCACAGGGGGCTTAACAGTTTCACTCATAACCTCACTCGGAGAAGGTTCAGAAGAAGATGGAGGAACAAAGTTTGTGGAATGTGGTGCAGAATCAAAGATGCTTTCAACATATCCTAAACCAAATTTATTAGAATGATACTTTTGAACATTCAACATGTGATCAAGTTTAGAACTAGCAGATCTAGCAACAGATAAATCATGTTCCAAATTTTTAATTTTATCAAGCAAGAGCATGTTCTCAGATTTAACATTGTTCAAAAAATCATTAGCATCAAACAAGTTAACAAGCAAATTCTTTTTTTCAAGCTCAAGAGATTCAATTTTCTTCAGACCAAGTTCAACATTCATAGCCTCCTTTGCAGCAATTTTGCAAAGTTTATTGTAAGCCTCTTGAAGATCTGCATCCTCAGAGAGTTCTCCATCAGAAGGGTTCTCTTCAACAGATATGCTTTCATTTACTATAGCAGTAGCAGTGAAAGCAATGAAATTTCCATCCTCATCACATCTAGACTCATCATTAGAAACCTCATTATCACTAAGGGTTACAGCTATAGCTTTACCCTTAGATCTCAAAAATGTAGGATATTTAGATTTCACATGACTATACCCTTGATAGCCAAAACACTGAGCATCCAAAGGATTGTTTGAAGATTGACCAACTTTTTCTCTAGGTTTTTCAATATTATTAACTTTAGTGGGATCATTCTTCCTAAAGTTTCTAGATTCAACAGTGTTTGTACCTCTTGCCTTTCTATTGTTATTCCTAAGAAAGTTTCTAAAGTTCTTGGCAAGGTACGCAATCTCTATAGCAGAGAGCTCATCATCAAATCTACCAGCATCAACATCATCAACTGACTTAAGAGCCATTGATTTGGATTTGTTCACTTTGGGTAGATCAGACTCATAGGACTGAAGAGATCCTATAAGTTCATTAACAGGGATGGTGTCCACATCCTTGCTCTCAGTAATGGCAGTCACTTTAGGTCTAAAGTTTTCAGTTAACAATATAAGAATATTCCTAAAAATTTTAGGTTGATCATAGATTTCACCCAAATTAAAAGTAGAATTAACAATATCATTTAATTTAGCATAGAATTCATCAAAAGATTCATCATCAGACATTCTAATGCTTTCAAATCTAGAAGTCAATTGCTGCAGTTTATTAATCTTTACTGCCTTTGTGCCTTCATGCACAGTTTGGAGGATTTTCCAAGCAGTGTGAACAACCTCAACATTAGAGATTCTTTTAAATTCCTACATAGAAACAGCATTGAAAATGGCATTCATAGCTTTGCTATTGAAGCCTGCTGCTTCTTTTTCAGAAGTTTACCACTCACTCACAGGAGTAGTGGGTTTCTGCCATCCGTATTCAATGGAATTCCAAACCTTCTCATCAATAGATTTCAGGAATGCTTTCATCCTTACTTTCCAATAAGCATAGCGATTCCCATCAAAGTGAGGAGGAACAACAAGAGTGTGTCCGTGCTCCATGACAACAGGGGTCAAGGATTAGCTCTGAGATCAAAAAAATCTCAAACAAAAGAGCTACCTGCTCTGATACCACTTGAACGGTTTTAGACCCCTTAAAACAACCAGATTAACCTAGTTAATTAGCCAAGTGATTAACTTAGTCAATTTCAGCAATTCTAGGTTATCACAAACAAACAATCATATCAAAAGTATAAAGCAGCGGAAATATAAAAGACATAATGATATGATCACCCAAGAAACCACACAGTAAAAATCTAAAGAGGATTTGATCTAGCTATCCTCAAGGTAAACCTGAATCCACTATGTGAAAGAATCGAAGTTCATACAAAAGGATTTATAACCTCCCCGCTTGACCTTCTAATGCTACCCACCAGTAGAACTTACTGACACGACCACGTGCAAGCTCCGAATCCACAGACTCCTTCTTTCTTGGATTCTTCAATCAGCTACAAGCGACCATGATTGATAATCTTTAAGCTTCTATGGTAGCAACCGAGTTGATCATCAAGATGTTGAAGTAATTTCCACCTTGAAAACCCTAAACTTTGTGTAAAGGAAAGCTCCTCTAGATCTCATAAGAGATTTACACAAAACAGCTAAGTATGAGCAACAACTCAACTGGAGCAACTCTAAAAATGTGGCTAGGGTTTTTCTTTATATACCTAGGGTAAAAACAGAAAACCCAAAATGTTTAATGAGTTAGGGCTGAGCTGGAATATTCTGTAGAAAAACATTCTGCTCGAGATTCGATCGATCGAGTCTTTCTTTCGATCAATCGAGCCAGGCCGAAATGCACCAGTGCATCTGCAGCCACTCGATTCCAACTTTACATGAAAGACCCAACTTTGAGCAAACCTAAACAAGACTAAACAACCTGTTTTGATCATGGTTTACCAACAATCCAAATTAGAGTTCTAAATACATAAAATCCTAAATCTTTAGAACCTAACACAATCGATTTGCCAGACCTAGAATGGGTGAATGCTATTGTGGAATCGATTAAAGACTTCATAGCAGAAGCTGAAAACAAACCATGAGTTCTATAATTCAATTGTTGCTAGTATATTTTTATTTTTACTTTTAGAGTTGAATTAACGACAGTGGTATTAATTTTTATATTATGTTCACTTTTTATTTTTCTTCTCTCTTCACACCGAGGCTCTCTCTCCCTTCTCAGCTCTCACTACTCATCCTCTCTCTCTCTTCTTCAACTTCCCTCACTAGTTGGTCTTCTTCTTCGAATCAGTCAAATTGTCCTCCAACTAAGAACTCTGTTTCTTGGTGGTGCCAACTGATCTTGATCTTTGATGGGCAGTTTAATTTTCACTTTTAGGTTTGTGTATCTACTGGGCAACGCCAATCTTCTCCGCAAGGCTATGTTTTTCTTGAGCATTGATGGATTTGTACAACTCTGAGTTTGATTTTCAGTTTCAGTAGACCTTTGTTTTTTTTTTTTTTTTTTTTTTTTAAGCTAAACAAATATGGTTTACTATTGAAGATTGTAAAGAATTGGATATGACCAGATTTTGTGGAATGACTAACCCGATGCCTGAAGAATGAGAAGACTCAAATGTTGCACCATTAACATTAAGTTTATACCAAGGAACTTTTGGAGGTGACCACTGAGCATCTTCGTTGACCCCCCTAATGTATCTTGAGGTTAACCGTTTGAAATTCATCTAGAAGGAAACAAGCTCACTGCAAAATTGCCCAACCCTGCTGCCTTGGCTTTCCCAACCAAACCTCATTCCTGCTTGAACCACATGCACCATGCCACCACGGCCACCAACTCCAGCAACTCTTGTCCCACCCGAACCCCAAATATCAGATGCCAAATAAATTCCACAAACTCTGGGAAAGCTAATACAAGTCAAACTATTGATTCTTATGTCATAATATAACAACCATACACATAGTCACCCAATTATTTGGCTTGACTTTTTGCCTATTTTTAAAGTGATTTGTTGTAATCCGGTGCAAAATATGTATGTGATGTGAATTGAAGGAGTCCAGCTTAATGACAACAAGGCGCTTGTTGGGTTGTAGGGATAGATTTGATGTGTTGGGGGTGGCAGAAAAGTGGGTGTTTGTAGTATGATGGTTATTATCGGTGGTTGACTTGAGGTTGATGATTTAGGGTGATCGTATCACGGCCAAGGAGTGGCCTTTGGGTTGATAGTGATGAGATGGTGGAGGAAGAGAGTGGTGGTTTGTGTTTGGGTAGGAATGAAAATATGACTAGAAAAGTGATTCTTGGTATTTTATTTATTTATTTATTTATTTTTATGAGAGGTAGTTTTTGATTTGGAGTGTGAGAGAAAAAAATATTGAGATTTTATTTTTATGTTTATTGTTGTGTTTAGTTACTAAGAAAGTGAGAAAAAGAGAAAACAAAATCTTCATATTTTTTCATTTTATTTATTTGAATTTTTTTCCTGATGTTGATGTGGCATGTTTTAATATCAATTATTTTTTAATATTATTTTATTATGCACTTAGGTTTCAAGTATTCCAACTATGCAATCCGTTTGCAACAATTAAAATCCAAATTAGTTTTTAATTATTGTCTAATTTTGTGCCACATATCCATTTTAGTTTTCTTAAATTTAGTACTAAGTGACATATTTATAATACTTAGAGCAAAAGTCAAGATGACCACCTCACTCACTTGAGCATTCACATTTAGATTTCTAAAAAATATCTATTTTACACTCTAAAATGCTATTTTATCTATTTTATCAACTCATTTAACAATATTCAATATCCCATTTCTTATTTTTACATAGACCATAATGTAATAATATAAAATGAGAGAGAGAGAGAGAGAGAGAGAGAGAGAGAGAGAGAGAGAGAGAGAGAGGTTAGAGATCTCGATTTGGATCTTTCGATCCTACAATTCGATATCCCTAAACTGTCCTAGATCTCATTAGGATCTCTACTAAAGTCAAATCTGTGTGGGATCCCAATCCGAATCTTAGGATTTTATAGAATTTTGATCTCGTAGTGATACTAAAGATCTTGTGATATAAAGGAAAAGGCGAAAAGCCACTTTTACTTCCTAAATTTTCAGACGATTCCTATTTTAGTCCCTACATTTTATTTTTACCGTTTTTAGTCCCTATCCTGAAAAACGCTTCTCGTTTTGGTCTTTGAAATTACATTAGAAACAGAGAAAGCTGACGTGGCAAACGGCAAGAATAAATAATAGTAAATTAATGTCCACATGGCCTAAATTAATAATAATTTTTTTTTTTGCATTAAAAAATGCCACATTAGCATCTAAATTAAAAATATTAATTTATTAATTTTAACTAAAAATTACATGAATTGAGATCCTAGTGTGTCTTGAACAAAAACACAAACCCAAAAATTAAAAATCTCAAAATCACCATTTTCTCATGCCTAGCGATATCATCAAATCCTAAAGCCTCATAGTATCAAATCAATCCAAAAATACAACACAACCAATCCAAACAAAAAAAATCTCAAACTTAGAACAAGAACGTTTTTTTTTTTTTTTTTTTTTGGTGTGGATAAGTAAATTGAATTTTGAATTGGAGCTGATGTGTTTGCTGTTTTGCACTGTTATTCGATGTGAAGAGCAATAGAATGATGCCAAAGAGAGAAAACATGAACAAAAATGACGCTGCTTCAACCAACGAAACGACGTTGACTTCTACGACTTCGGAGATGATGAACTTGTTTGGGAAATACAAAGTTAGAAAGTTGCTAGGCTACAGTGCATTTGTGAAAGTGTACCACGCGTGGAACATTCGCACGGGGCTGGTTTGCCAGAGGCCAAGATCTACTTTGTCATGGAGTTCACCAAAGGCGGTGAGCTCTATCAATCGCGCGAGGCCGGTTCAGCGAAGATCTCAGTTGCCGGGATTTCTAGCAGCCGATCTCCGCCGTTGATTACTGCCACTCCAAAGGCGTGTGATAGGCCATAATCTGAATGACCCTGTGTCATTAAACCAATTAATTAATTAGCCAAGTTATTAATTAATCAATTTATCATGCAATTGCATAGAAGCACAAACAAATCACCAAATAACTAAATATGCAGCGAAAAATAAATGACACGGTGATTTGTTTACGAATGGAGAAAAACCTCGCGGCAAAAACTCCACCGGGTGATTTTCAGGTCACCACTCCCGAAACTCTACTATTATCAAATCAAGCGGTTACAAGTACAGGAATCCCAAGTACCTTACCAACCTACAGTTGAACCCTTACCCCAATACCTAATTGGACTTGATTTGTAGCGACAGTTCTCACCTTTGATGTATGGCTCCCAAGTACATGACTAACCAATTCGCGGATCCCAGTACGCGACTTCAGAACACCAACTTAAGGAAGAAAGGTTGGCTGCAAAGTTCTTCAGTTCATCCTACACAATGAAGATCAGGAAGTATTAAAAACACATAGAACTACCCAATTACAAGTAAAGTGTGTTTTGTCAAAGGATTAGCCAATATACATAAATAAGTGACATATGTTCTTAACAAGTTAAAACACATATGTCCTAACAATCTCCCCTTTTGGCAATCTGTGATAAAACCACAACAAGCAAATAAACATATGAGAGAAGTCATAAATCACAAAACTCATATTCACTTGTTGACTACAATAAAATCTATCATAACACAAACTCTTGAAAAACTTTGCAAGAAGAGAGTTTATGACAAGTAGACTTTGACAACCTGTATTTCTGAAACACTTTAAACAAAACTCATCAAGGCATCTTGTGTAAAATAGAAATAATAGATTGCATACAAATATAAAGAACATGTGTATAAAGATAGAGAAGAAACAACACATGAAGAGAGAGGTGAAAGAAACATACATCCACATATATAAAGAAGTATAAGTACAATGTATGTAAAAATGGTCAAAGGACCTTATATACAAGATCAATGTATCTATAAAGAATAGAAAAGAAAAGATACATAAAAACCTCACTACATCCCTTAAGAATATCAACACTCCCCCTATCAAAATGTCCTATACTAACTCTTCCCTTAAGATGACTACTCTCATAACCCAAAACTACTTTCTCTTTTTGACACGAGTGACAAAAGGTAGAGTGTCATGTAGACATCTCATCAGTAGAGCTAGTATCTCCATCATCAGCATCATCAGCATCATCATCATCATCATCTTCATCATCCTCAAAATCAGAAGCTGCTGGAGTAGGTGGTGAAGGAGTAGCCTCTGGAGCAAAACCACCCATGGTCGCCTGCCATCGTGCAATACAACCAACACAAACATTCACCTGATACAACTCAGTAGAGAGTGTATCAAGGCGAGTGTCCATGCACTGCAACTGCATCATAATGTCTCCTAGAGATACATCGCACGTAAAGGAAGAAGGAGCGGATGTAGATGGAGCTGATCTAGACGGAGTCGAACGGGAGGGAGGAGTGGAATCCATCTGTCGCGACCTAAACTGAGCCTCACTACCTTTTACGGTAGCGGCATCTATGACAGATATGTATGTGAAGTGGTCGGACACAGGAAAGGGAACGAAAAAGCGGAAGGAAAGATGAGCTTATCACGGGATGCCGAATCAAGATGAACATCTATGATGGAAAGAATAAATTGAGAAGGAAAATCTATAGTGAGATGCTCAAGAAGAGATAACAAAAATTGAGCACGAGGCTCTGTGATAGAGTTGTAGTGAGAGAGAGGATGGAGTACAAACGTCATCAGATCTAGGACCTTTAGCAAAAGGCCTACATGATGTATACTGATGCTCACTCCAATCAGCAAGGCGCTGACAAAAGGTGGAGATGAGCTCATCTTTGGACATAGTCCTTAGACGCTCACAAGAAGGATAGTCAGGAAACTTTATCCTAGGAACCCTAGGCACATCCGCAACTAGTTACGGTGTGACAGGAATGCGCGTACCTCGAACGTGAGTGAAAAAGAGAGGTACTGAACGATCTATCCCATGTATGTTGGAGTAAAACTCCTGAATCAGCACAAGGGGACAAGTGACCGGGATGTCACACAGTGACCCCCATCCCTTACTGTGAATGACATTGGGAAGGTCAGTGTTAGTGAAGTCTGCCAAAATGACTTGGCGTTTCGAATGAACACCTCGTCGAGAAAAGTTCTCCGCAAATGCCTTGTGGGCATCTCCATCATGAAACCGAAGGTTAAGAGGAGCAGAGTCAGAAGAAGAGAAAGCTCCAGAGCCCAGAGGGTTTCGAGCAGGAGTGGATTTAAGTTTGGGTGCCATAGACACTACTAACGTAAAAGAAGGAGAGAAAGATAGAGAGGGAGACAATAAAAAAAATCCCAACACAGTTCAAAATAGAGCAAATATGATGAACAAAAAGAACGTATGCATGGGAATGCATGAGCATGTGATATGCAAAGCAAAAGACATCATGGGCTCAGCCCAATCCAATCCTACCAGCACACAGCATAAAGCACACATCTAAATGCATGTAAATGTGATTCTAATGCACATGAAATGCAATGTATGTCATTTTGAAAGCATTTAAATGAAAGCCCAACCCAAAATTTCAATAACAACTCATCAATTTTGAAAAACTCCAAAAATATCAAAAAATCCCAAAACCTAGGTTTCAAAACATGCAATGCATGAAAAAGGAAGGGAAAAATGCACTTACCAAGTGATTGAGACCAAGTGAAGGCCGAAAATCAAGAAGGTTTGAAGATTTAAGTGAGAAAAGGGTGTTTGGGAGGTGAACAGCCACGGACAGATCGAGAGAGATCAAGAGAATGAAGTCCGAATCGCGAAAATTTCTTAAATAGACATCTCAGTAAATCTCGACAGCTGAGGTGTCGAGAGGTATCAAGGAAGCTGTCGAGGAGGTATCGAGAGAAATGGCCGTCGACAGATGGAGGTATCGAGGTGCAATATCAAATATCAAAGATCAGAAGCTCGATCGATCGACAAGGTGTCGAAGAGGTATCGAGGGGATAGAAACTTTCTCGATCGATCCATCAGGTGTCGAAGAGGTGTCGAGATTGCGATAAGAAAAAGGCTTGAGAAGCTCGACAGATGACCAAGTATCGAGGAGGTGTCGAGCAGGCAGTTAAAAACAGTTTTTCGAGAAGAGAAAAATACAGACATGAATGCAATACATCATACACCTCAACCAATGATCCATTTAACATATAAAGCTCTCAAAATCATCTCTTAACAAGAATTTAAGCGCATGGATCCTTGAAAACACACACACACACACTAAACAAGTCTAACCAATTTTATTTTTCAAAAACAAGTTAAGACAGTTTATTGAACATACATTAGCACATGTAAAACCTTTGTGATGGCCAAATCACATTGTACCTGCACATGTATCAAAAGTAGCAAAGAATATTGCGTGTTATGTGTGAAAAACATTACAAGATTGCATATGTGTATACATGTTATGACGATTTGAGATATGAGAAAATAATTTTAACTCACACACAATCATAACTGTTTGATGGGGACTATCATCTTCGAGGTACTTCCTATAACTCCCACATCTCTTAGAATACACGCTTGCAACCATATTTAAAGCATTTTTGATCTTTTTGCTTTTTATTTTCTTTGCATATTTTCTTTTATTTTAGCATACCATACATGGGCATATAAAAGAGAGAAAAGAAATACCTAAGATGTTAAGCATTTGATATCGCACTTTCGCTATGTCGAAGCATACGAATGTCTTTGATACTGCACTTTTGCTATACTGAAGCATACATGTGTCATTTATGATTGGCGAGCAACAATGGTGAGATGGTTATTTATACCTTTCTCTTAGGATTTTCTAGTCCTACCCGTCAAAAAGAGTGCTATAAGTGTTAAGTTTTAAGAGATAACTTAATCTTACTCATCACAAACAAGAGCCACAAAGCTCACTTGCTTAGTTGTGCATAGAGATGCTCGTCTAAGCTACAAGAGATACAAAGTTTAGAAACTTTGTTTCAATGGCCATTCAAGGTACACAAGTACCAAAGTACACAAAACACACACTGTTTTTGTATTTTTTTTTTTTTTCTGATTTTTCAATTTTTATTTTTATTTTTATATTAAAAACAAAATAAACAAAACTAAAAGTAAACACACAAAACATGTTAAACAAAGCAAAGTATAAAACTAGACTGACTCAACAAAAATGCAAAACACACAAGTAATGCAACAAAAACAAGAAGGGAAAAGTGATGAAATCACTTAGGGTCCTTTTTCTTCCACCTTGGAAGAACATTTCCTTTGATTGAATCCTTGAACCGGTGGTAAGGGGGAAGAATTAAAACCGTTTAAGTTAGAAAGAAGCAAGAGGGCTTTTAGAATATCTCCAAGAGGAACAAAAGAGAATTGAAACTGATTTTGACTTCCAGATGCTATCATGCCATTGCTCTGTTGAGTGGCTAGCCACTTATAGCAATTTGGTCGAGTATGACCGGCAGCTCCACAATGATGACAGAGATGCTGCTTCTTTTGTTTAGGCTTTTGAGAGTTAGCCTTCTTAGCTCTAGGGTTTTTAGCATCTTTCTTATCTTATTTAGGGGGTGCTCCTAAGATAGATTTACCCTTATCTAAGTTCTCACTAGCTAATTCAATTTTGACATCAGTGTTCTCAATTTCAGTGTTATTAGTAGGAGAAACAAAAACAGTATTGCTAGTAGAAGCAGTATTAGAGAAAGAAAGACCATACCTCAAGCTAGTTCGATCTGAAGCAGATTTTTGATTTTCAAGCATTTCATCAAGCTTTGCACTTGAAGTCCTTTCCAATTGAGCTCTAACTTGAAACAGCTTAGCTTCAAGCTTTTTGGTCTTCTCAGTCAAAAAGTTGTTCTCAAACCTTAGTGCTTCAATAGTTTGATTCGCCTCATCAACCTTTGTGGAAAACTCTTCACGATCAAGTTCCACATCACTGAGCTTCTTGGTGGCCAGCCTATATAATTTCTCATGCTTCTCAGAGAGCTTGTAAAGCTTCTCATAGGCTGAGTGGATATCATCTTAATCATCCATCTTCTCAAATTTGGACTCCACCAATTCTTTTTCTTCATCCACTTCTTCAACACTCCCCTCAGTAGGATTGACTGTGGCAGTGAAGGCATTTAAGATTCCATCATCCTCACTGTCGGAATCATCTTCAGGCTTAGTGTCACTCAAGGTTGCAACAAGTGCCTTACTCTTCCCAATGCTCTTGAGATATGTTGGGCATTCATGCTTCATGTGACCGAATCCATGACATCCGAAGCACTTTGGTCCAGCTGGAACAGTGTACTGACCGCCATTGTTAGTGTCCTTCTTCCCTTTGTCTTGGTTCTTAAACTGAGAAGAACTGGATTGGCTACGGTCCTTGTCGAAGTTCCTCCCATTGGTATTCTTCATAAACTTCTTAAACTGCTTTGTAATGTAGGACTTCATCTTAGAATCTTCATCATAGGAAGACTCATCTGTATCACTGCTCTTTGCCTTCAAGGCCGTGCTCTTGCCTTTACTGGTTTTGCCAATCCTAGATAGTCCTAGCTTGTAGGTTTGCAAGTTTCCAACCAGTTCAGTCAAAGGAATTTTGTCAATGTCCTTTGATTTTTCTATTGCCATAATCTTGACATGGAATCTCTCAGGTAGAGATCTGAGCACCTTCCTTACAACCTTGGGTTCAGGGATGGTTTCCCCAAGACTAAAGGCTGAGTTCACTATGTCTTTTAGCTTGGCATAGAACTCATCAAACGACTCATCCTCCTCCATCTTAATTTTTTCAAAGCTTGTAGTGAGCCTCTAAAGTTTTGAATCTTTGACAGGCTTTGTTCCTTCATAGGTTATCTGAAGGATGATCCAAGCCTCCTTAGCAGTTTCAGTTGAGGATATCTTCTTGAACTCCTTATTGGTGACTGCGCTAAATAGGGCATTTAACTCTCTGCTGTTGAAGTTAGCCACCTTGATCTTTACGTCATCTCAATCGACCGTTTCTTCTTTTGGCTTGGTCCAGCCAATCTTTACAGCTTGCCACACCTTCTCATCTAAAGATTGCAAGAAAGCTCTCATGCGTACTTTCTTGTATACATAGTTAGTGCCATCAAATAAAGGAGGTATAATTAATGACTGTCCTCTATCCATGACAAACAGGGGTCAATGGATCAACACAGCAAAGATTAAACCTAATCAGAGTGTGCCTGCTCTGATACCACTTGATAGGCCACAATTTGAATGACCCCTTGTGATTAAACCAATTAATTAATTAGCCAAGTTATTAATTAATCAATTTATCATGCAATTGCATGGAAGCACAAACAAATCACCAAATAACTAAATATATAGCGGAAAATAAATGACACGGTGATTTGTTTACGAATGGGGAAAAACCTCACGGCAAAAACCCCACTGGGTGATTTTCAGGTCACCACTCCCAAAACTCTACTATTATCAAATCAAACGGTTACAAGTAAAGGTATCCCAAGTACCTTACCAACCTACAGTTGAACCCTTACCCCAATACCCAATTGGACTTGATTTGTAGCGACAGTTCCCACCTTTGATGCACAGCTCCCAAGTACGTGACTAACCAATTTGCAGATCCCAGTACGCGACTTCAGAACACCAACTTAAGGAAGAAAGGTTGGCTGCAAAGTTCTTCAGTTCATCCTACACAATGAAGATCAGGAAGATGCTTGGTCACAAAACCCTATGGTGCAAATACACAGCAACTTCTTCAGAGAAGATGAACTAGGTTAAGAACTTCGTCTTTTGATCACAATTTGCTTGAACAGAGATTGCTCAATGAATTTGCAACTTGTGTCACACTTGACGGCTCTTAAAACAATCCTTTTATATGTTTAGTGTTTGGAGAAAAGAAGGCCCAAAAACATATTTACGGATCTCAAGAAAATCATATCAGAAAATCTAAATTTTTAAATCTTGACAGATAGCAGGTGTCGAGGTAGCTATCGAGCAGGTGTCGAGATTTAATGAAATTGCATTTCAGCTTGCTTTTTCTTGAACAGACTTGATGACTTTAACACTTGACCTTGAAACCTTATTTCTTAAAGTATTAAAAACATCTAGAACTACCCAATTACAAGTAGAGTGCGTTTTGTCAAAGGATTAACCAATATACATAAATAAGTGACATATGTTCTTAACAAGTGAAAACACATATGTCCTAACAGCGTGTTCCACTGCGATCTCAAGTCGGAAAATCTCCTCCTTGACGAAAATTGGGATTTTAAGGTCTTCGATTTCGGACTCTCAGCCTTAAAAGACCAGATCTGACCCGTCAGTTTGCTCCATATCCTTTGCAGTACACCTGCTTACGTGGCGCTAGAGATTCTGGCAAAGCATGCCACAATGTTTGTTCTAAATTCGTGGGTTTCATGGGTAAATTTTTGTTGCGTTGTGGTTCCAATTTAGGTCAAGGTGGCGGTGGTTGGTGGTTTCGATCTGGGTTTGGTGCGTGGCTTGCTTCGTTGTTTGGTTCTTTATTTGTGGTTTGGTTTGTGATTTTATTGGTGGGTTTGGTCACTGTGATTGTCCCTAGGTTCATGGCTTGCTTCAGACGTGGTGGTTGATGGGTTGTTCTGAGTTTGAGATTTTTTTGTTTGGATTGGTTGTTTTGTATTTTGGATTGATTTGATACTATGAGACTTTAGGATTTGATGATATTGTTGGGTTTGAGAAAATTGTGATTTTGAGATTTTTAATTTTTGGATTTTAATTTTTGGGTTTGTGTTCTTAGATATGGGTTTGTATTCTTATTCAAGACACACTTAGATCTCAATTCATGCAATTTTTAGTTTTTAATTTTGTTTTTAGTTTTTTTATTTAGTTAAAATTAATAAATTGATTTTTTAATTTAGATGTTGACGTGGCATTTTTTAATGCCAAAAAACATTTTTTATTATTAGTTTAGATCATGTGGACATTAATTTATTATTATTATTTATTCTTGCCGTTTGTCACGACAGCTTTCTCCATTTCTGATGTAACGGCAGGGACCAAAATGAGAAGCGTTTTTTAGGATAGGGACTAAAAGCGGCTTTTCGTCAAAGGAAAATTCAAAAAAAAAAAAAAAAATTGGGACTCCAAATGTCCCAAGTTGGTAAAAAAATGTAATAAACAAATTAGACTAGTAACATTAGCCCAAATTGATAATATATATATATATATATATATATATATATGAGGAAAAAAAAAACCTTAAAGCTCATGCAGTAATAAGTCGTCACCTTAACGACTTCACCTAAACATAAAACAAAAGAGAAGTGAAGAGACTAGCAAGACTACTAGAGAGTTGAAAGCAAGTGCAATAAGCTAAGAAATCTGACAGTGAGTCCACTGTGAGAGAGACCATCATCAACAATAGATTTTTTTTTTTTTTGGGTTAAAATAGTAATTCTGTTGTTAGTTGCTTTCTCATGATATATATTGGCTGTCAATTGCTTACATTTTTTTGTGATCAATAAAATTAGAATTGATATAATTTGGCACTACTTTTTATTAGTAATTTCACTTATTTGTGTAAAACATTACTTATTTTTTTCAATGCTTCTTTAATATATGTTATGAATTATAATTATGAGTATTTTTTAGTATTTTTTTAATTGGAAAGTAGGATCTTACGATCCTTATGCTAATCCTTCGATCTGATTCTCGAACCCTCTCATCAATACCATGTAGGATCTTGATCCTAATAACTACAGAAGTAAGAATAAAAATAAATAGAAAATAAATACAAACTTGCTACAATAGTTGCTATAAATACAAACTTATTGTTCACATTTGCTAAAAAGCTACTTTATTTATTTTATTTACTTATTTAACAATAGTCAACATCCAATTTCTTATTTTTACATAGAATATAATGAAATAATATAAAAAATGAGAGAGAGAGAGAGAGAGAGAGAGAGAGAGAGAGAGAGAGAGAGAGAGAGAGAGAGAGAGAGAGAGAGAGAGAATAAAAATGAATAAAATGTAAATACAAACTTACTACAATAGTTGCTATAAATACAAAATTACTATTCGCATTTGCTAAAATATTTTAGCAATACACACCTAGGTAAAGCTCAATTTGAGCACGTGTTTTGCTAAAATAACTATTTGGGGATTTTACACCTCCAATACTAATGCTCTTAAGTACTAGTTCAATGTTTTCATGTGTATAATATGTTACAACATATGAAAGTTTTAATGTAAAATTAGAATTTGTTACAACATATGAAAGTTTTAATGTAAAATTGGAAGTAACTTTAAATTTTCTTTTTTCTTTAGGAAATTAATTCCTAAATTTTGATATTTCTTATATGCGGTGCAAGGAATACTAAATTTTTTACTAGATAACCTTTATAAACGAAACTATCATAAATTAAAAATAAATAAATAAATAAAAGTGATTCATACCTACATTTATTTTGTTATAGAAATTAGACATTCACATTTATTGTTATAGTAGTTTATAGAGATTATATAGAATTTTGTAATAATTTTCTTAGGACAAAGTTTAGTTACAAATTATGAAAATCTAATTGTTGGATTGTATGTTCTTTACACTCTTAATATATCTGTCAAATTTTGTGACAATTGGATATTATTTACTATATGATCTATAAAATTATATTTTATGCGTAATTTTAAACTACAAAAACTTGCAATTCAAACAATTTATTAATGACATAGCTATTAATTTTTATTTTTCTAAAAATTTTGCAAGTATATAAAAAGAAGGTATAATCAAATGATGGATTTGTCAAAATTCACCTCTAATAAAAAGATATTGAATAAGGTTATAGCCTTAAGCTCCAACAAAATTTGTAGCTAAATTTTATTATTTTTCTCATTCCTTGTATAGAAACGAGCCAACTAAGAGGAAGTAAAATAACTTTGAGCTAAATTACGTGTTGGCTATCAGAGAACTATTTCGTTAATGATGCAAGATGAGATCAATAATCAAAGCAGGAACTCAAGGTTGAAATCACTATTTACTCCATATGTCATTAATTACACTACATGTAGTTTCAGTATTATGTATTGTTAAACTTCAAGTAGCTTATTAGCGTATAGTCTTATTTATTTATTGAGAAATACTATGATTACGTAAAGTGAGTTGTTATGACAAAAGTTATGTAATTTATGTAGTCCTAATATTGCTCTTATTGATTAGTTATAGCTTGAGTTTGAGACACATGTCAACGTCATTAGTTAATTTGTAGTGTCTTGTTGCAGTGGGATTTCAGTTATTACAAGGAGTTGGTTAATTTGTTAGTTCTCTATTTGTTTTGAAGTTAATGTTTTCTAGAAAATAAATCATCTTTCACGTTTTGTTTGTCTCGATGGAAAACCTTATGTGAAGATAGCTTTCTATATTTTCTTGTGTTTGGTAGCATAAAAATATATGTTAAACGAAAACTATCGCTTAACTTCCTTTATTTAACAATTAACATATAAGACATTTGTTTTCCAATAAAATTTTGTGAGAATAACTTTAATTCACGCAAAGCTAAATAAGGAAAATAGCTCTATTTTATACGAAACAAAATAAAGAGAAGTTAAAAGATAGTTTTATAATTCATTTTAAGTTCATTGTCAAATATAAAAAAATGAAATATACGTTTTGAAAAATAATTATTTCATTGAAAATTTGAAACGAGTTGAACACGAGGGAAGGTCGACCCATGATTTTTTATTTCATTGTCTCATATAAACAAACAGTGTATAAATTATTTCATTCTAACTAGAATTTAGGATCAATTCGAATCGGAATTCTATTCTTTCATCCCAGTTTTATCGTTGACCCATTATTTCCTTTTTTATTATTCTATTTACTACTTTTAGAGAATGTTGTTGCTCACGTACAGGGAAGCATGTCGTCAGTGATTGGTTTGAACCTAACTCAAAACTCAGCTGTCATTTCTTTTTTTATTTTGGATCATTCAGCTGTCATTTCTTATATCTTATTACTCAAACTCATCTATTCTCATGTCACAATTAATGGTAACAAGAAGCACAATTCCCACATATACATGCCCAGCAGAAACTCAATGGCTTAGCTCAAACAAGAATCACAATATCCACATATTTTTCAGTAAAGTGAATTAGATAGCAAAAAGGAAATTGAGAGAGAAAGAGAGCACAAAAAATCTAAAGCCTGGATTTGTCTTGTACCCAGATTCACGATCAAAATTTTCATGCACCTAGAAATTTATTTGAAAACCCAAAATTCTTCTACATCATCTACCACTAATTATTAAACAATCAAATCAGTATAATCCTAACAAATGTCGTCAGGTATAGATCCCTACGACCACCTTTGCATTTTTCTGAACCCTGATGGCACTCTCACTAGATTTTTGACGCTCCCAAAGAAAAAAGCAAACCCTATTGCCACTAATGGTGAGCCCGTGGTCTCCAAGGATCACACTCTCAATGCTGAAAAGAAAACCCACGTCCGAATCTACATGCCGACCATCAAATTGCCTCCCAATAATGACACAAGGATTCCGATCATAATTTTCTACCCCTTTTCGAATTGGTACTTTCCTTTGTGGGACACTGAAACCAACGAAAGGATAACCTCAGAGCTCGCATGCCAGATTCCTGCTATTGTTGTCTCCGTTCACTACCGCCTTGCACCAGAAAATAGGTTGCCGGCGCAATACCATGATGGCGTGGACGCAATACTTTGGGTGAGGGAACAGGCAGTGAATCCAAACGGTGAGCAATGGATTAAAGATTACGGAGATATTTCAAGGTGTTACCTGTATGGACATGGTAGTGGTGGGAACATAGCATTTTTCGCTGCGTTGGAAGCAACAAGAATGGAGTTGGAGCCGTTGAAGATTGTTGGGAATATAATGAACCAACCCCTGTTTGGTGGCATTGTAAGGACACACTCAGAGCTGCAAAATTTTACGGACCCTCTCTACCCCTTGTGTGTACAAGATTTGGTTTGGGAGCTTTCTTTGCCAATTGGTGAAAATCGGGACCATTGGTATTGTAATCCGATAGTGGAAGGCCCGCACACGAGCGCCATTAGCAAGCTTGGTAAGTGCCTAGTGATTGGGTTTGGTGGGGACTTCTTGATCGATCGGCAGCAAGAGTTTATAGCATTGTTGATGAGGCATGAAGTCCAAATTGAAGCACTGTTCCACGATTATGGGTTCCATGCAATCGATCTGACAGACCCAAAATGGGCGAATGCTATTGTGGAACCGGTTAAAGACTTCATAGCAGAAGCCGAAAACAAACCATGAGTTCTGTACTTCAATTGTTGCTAGTATATTTTTATTTTTACTTTTAGAGTTAAATTAACAACAGTGGTATTAATTTTTATATTATGTTCACTTTTTATTTTTCTTCTCTCTTCACACCGAGGCTCTCTCTCCCTTCTCAGCTCTCACTGCTCATCTTCTCTCTCTCTTCTTCAACTTCCTTCACCAGTTGGTCTTCTTCTTCGAAGCAGTCAAATTGTCCTCCGACTAAGAACTCAGTTTCTTGGTGGTGCCGACTGGTCTTGATCTTTGATGGGCAGTTTGATTTTCACTTTTGGGTTTGTGTATCATCTGGGCAACGCCAATCTTCTCCTCAAGCAATGTTCTTCTTGAGCATTGATGGATTTGTACAACTCGGAGTTTGATTTTCAGTTTCAGTAGCCCATTTTTTTTTTATTGATTTATTGTTGTGAATTTTTTTTTTTTTTGGTTAGCTAAACAAATGGGGTTTACTATTGAAGTTTGTAAAGAATTGTAAACAAATGGGGTTTGATAATGAAATGGGCATTGTTGATTTGGTTGTTCTGGTTGGATTTATTTGTTGATGTTGTTAGATGTTGTTTGTTGATTTTGTTTGGCAGAGGAGAAGGGAGAATATGGGAGAGAGAAAAAAAAATTGGGATAGATCAAAATATAATAAAAAGTATAATATTTTAATAAAATATTGTGTATAATATATAATTTGATGTAGGGAATTTGGAGAAGTGATTGTATAAAAAATAAAAATAAAAAGTAAGTTTTTATGCTAAAATAAACATCAAATTTTACAAAAGCTAGGCATATTCATAATACTCAAAGTGAAGTTTCTCAAAAAAAAAAAAAAAAAAAAAAAAAAAAAAAAAAACTCAAAGTGAAAGTTGAGATGACCACCTCACAAACCTAGGTAAAACTAGTGTTCAATGATTCCATGTGTAAGAACATGTTACAACATACTATAGTTGTATTGTAAAATTGGAAGTAATTTTAGCAATTTTTTTAGTAAATTGATTCCTAACTTTTGACATATGTTAGAGACATTTTTAGAAATATTAAAAATTTTACTACATAACTTTTATAAACAAAACTATCATAAATTAAAAAGGAGGAAAAAAAAAAAAGTAATTCATTCCTATTATCTAAATTGCCTGTTGGCTATTAGAGAACTATTTCATTAATGACGCAAGATAAGATCGGTGATCAAAGCTGGAAGTACTGAATCTCCTGATGGTTGAGGTCACTGTTTACTTCATATGTTAAACGATATGTGTAGTTTCGGTATTATGTATTGTTAAACTACGAGTAGCTTAGTGGGGTTTCGATTATTACAATTTGTATATAAACAAACACAGTATCAATTATTTCATTCCAATGAGAATTTGGATCAAGTCGAATCTCAATTCTAACCTTTAATCTCGGTTTTAACGCTGGCCATAGTTTTTTTGGGTTATTTTATTCACTACTTTTAGAGCATGAAGGAAAAGGTATCTTTTTATTTTTATTTTTTGGTAAATGAAGTCAAAGTTGTCGCAACTTATATTTCTAGAACCGTCTAAGGCGTTAGATATGGAAGTTTAAACAATATTTTTTTAATTTTTAAATAATATTACACATATTTTTATATATTTTTTTACTTATACGTATTTTTAGAAAGACGAACGACATTACTAGAATAACGTTACCAAACTGCATCTAATTTTCGTGATTGCAAACTTGTATTTGTACTGGGGTTTGTGTTATACGAAGATTCAATATCAAAATTGTCATGCACGTAGAAATTTATTAGAAAACCCAAAATTCGTCTACACCATCTACCACAAATTATTAAACAAGCAAATCAAAATAACCATAACTTATGTCGTCAGATACAGATCCCTACGACCATCTTAACATTGCTCTAAACTCTGATGGCACTCTCACTAGATTTATCAATTTCCCAAAGAAAAAAGCAAACCCCATAGCTTGCAATGGCGATCTTGTGGTCTCCAAGGATCACACTCTCAATGCCGAAAAGAAAACTCGAGTCCGAATCTACATGCCGACCATCAAATCGTCTCCCAATGGGGCCACAAGGTTTCCCATCATAATTTCCTACCCCTTCTCGAATTGGTACTGTTCTTTATGGGAGTCTGAAATCAACTACATTCTAACCTCAAAGCTTGTATGCCAGGTTCCTGCTATTGTTGTCTCCGTTGACTATCGTGTTGCTCCAGAAAATAGGCTCCCAGCGCAATACCATGATGGTGTGGACGCAATTCTTTGGGTGAGGGAACAGACATTGAATCCAAACGGTGAGCAATGGATTAAAGATTACGGAGATATTTCAAGGTGTTACCTGTATGGACATGGTAGTGGTGGGAACATAGCATTTTTCGCTGCGTTAGAAGCAACGGGAATGGAGTTGGAGCCCTTGAAGATTGTCGGGAATATAATGAACCAACCCCTGTTTGGTGGCATTGTAAGGACAAACTCAGAGCTGCAAAATTCTACAGACCCTTTACTCCCCTTGTGTGCACAAGATTTGGTTTGGGAGTTCTGTTTGCCAAAAGGTGAAAATCGAGACCATTGGTATTGTAATCCCATAATGGAGGGGCCGCACACGAGCGCCATCAGCAAGCTTGGTAGGTGCCTTGTGATTGGGTTCTGTGGGGACTTCATGTTCGATCGGCAGCAAGAGTTTATAAAATTGTTGATGAGGCATGGGGTCCAGATCGAAGCGCTGTTCCACGATTTCGGATTCCATTCTATCGATCTAGTAGATATGGGATGGGCGAATGCTATAATGGAATCGATTGAAGACTTCATAGCAGGAGACGAAAAAAAACCATGAGTTCAACACTTCAATTGTTGCTAATGTATTTTTTATTTTTATTTTTGGAATTAAATTAACGGCAGTGGTATTATCAAGTCACCATCTCAGTTTGTTCAAAAAGGTTGAAGAAAAGAGGACGATCTAACCAGATTTGAGGTCCCTCCTAAACATGAGCAGACTTCACAAGGGTTCGGATCCCCTCTATGTTGTAATTGCCGGTTTGAAACTTTGAATTAGAGCAAGTATCTGTTTCTTTCTTATTCCTTTTTTTCTTTTTCTTTTTTTTTTTATAGGAAATCTCTATTTTTATTGTTTTGGATCCAAAGTAAAAAAAAAAAAAAAAAATGGACAAAATTTAGCTACAAAATTGGTTGTAGTTTTAGGCTACAAACTCACTCAATATCTTTTTATTGGAGATGAATTTTGACAAATCCACCATTGATTGCATCTTTTTCTTATATACTTCATGTTTACAAAATTTCAAGAAAATTAAAGATCAATAACTATGTCATAAATAAAATTTTAAATTACAAGTTTTTGTAATTTAAAATTATGCATAAAATATAAGATTATAGATTATATAGTAAATGATATCCGATTAACATAAAAATTGAAATGTGCATTAAGAGCGTAAAGAACATGTAATTCAACGGTTAGATTTTCAAAATATGCAGTAATATTTATTTTATTAAGTGAGTTTGTAGCCTAAGGCTACAATCGATTTTGTAGTTAAACTTTGTCAAAAAAAAAAAAAAAATCATTCCATGTGATGCGTTGTTCCACTATTCAGGGTTCCATGCAATTGAGATTGTAGGACCAGAATTGTCGAATGCTACTGTAAAAATGATTAAAAATTTCATCGCGGAAATAAAAAACAAATCTGCCTTCAATTCTTGAATTGTTACTAATATGGTAATATTATTATTTTGTTTTGAATTATAGAAAATGATAGTAGTGTTAGTAAATCACTAGTTAAGTTTGTACAAAAGGTTGAAGAAAAAGAGGAAAATCCTCTAACCAAATTTGAGATCCTTCTGGAATATGAGCTGATTTTGCGAGGGCTTGACTTGATTTGCCAATGAAAGAGAGAATGTGTATATATATGAATGTGTGATTAGATCATCATTTCCATTTTGCATATTTGCTAATAACATAGTCTATAATTGTATGCACTATGCACACATTTTATATGTAGGTAAACAAAATAGGCAGAAATACTTTCTACTTCCTAAATTTTGGAGATATTTTCAATTCGGTGTTAGACATATTATGAGCTTTTTTCATTTTATTTATTTGGATTATTGCCTGAGCTTGAGACATGTGGCATGTTTTAATAGGCATAAATGCTAATGTGGGTAAACAAAATAGGCATAAATGCTAATATGACATGTTTTAATATAAACTAGTTACGGACCTACGCGTTGCGCGTAATTATTTTTTAAGGTGGTCTCATTATTATTATTATTTTGTAATTTGAACTAATTTAATGAAAAGTAATGCATTTCTTTGCCAAAAAAAAAAAAAAAGTAATGCATTTCATACTCATATTTATCACAAGATAATTTTTTTTATTGTAGAATTGTTTTATTTAAAATTTGAAACCTTAATTCTACCATAGTCAATTGACTAATTTTTACATCTCTAAATCAATTAAACACATTTTCCTTGCTACATGTAAACCTTCTTTTCCATAAGGGTTGAAATAATGTGGGTAATATTTTTTTTTCTATAGAAGTTAAAAAAAAAAAAAAAAAAATTCACCTTGTCTTGATGTTTTCTAAAAATTAAATTTGGCGATTTTCTTTCAATAATTGTGAAAATTCCAAGCAACAATTCAGAAGGTAATTCATGTTATATGTTCAGGCTCTGATTGTGTAATTCTATGATTGATTTGGGTTGTAATTTATAAGTTGAATATGGTGGTGTATATCTTCTTCTTTTTTTGAGAGTTTTTACCTATGGCGTTTGCTCTTGATAATAGATTGGTGGTGTATACCTAAAATAGTCTAACTCTGTAGTTTATGTAATTAAATATAGTGTTGTGTGTGATTTACAGAGTAGCGATGGTTGTAGTAATTAATTTTTTTTTTTCATTGTCTTTTAAATTAATAAAAACCTTACATATTTTTTTTTTCAAAAACACATTTAAATATTTTTTTAACATGAATCTTTACAGATATCTTAATAAGTAAACTCTATACATTTCATTTTCTTAGATGCATAAGAAAGACATTTATTTCATAATAATAGTAGCTAATTAGTTTTTTAATGATCTCATTTATAACGTTTCTTATTATTATCATATTTTACTGGCTAGTTATTTTCATAATAGAGGCATTAAATGAGAGTTAAATTCTTAAAACCTTTCATTAGATTTTAAAAGTCATGGTGTGTGAAGAATATAAGCATTTAAGGATTTTTTTAATATTTTATTATTTATAAATAATGTTAAATGAAATGTCAAAAAAAGGATTTCAAAAATTTTCATATATTTCTATTATTACTGAAGAACGTCTTCCTTTTAGTTTTGATAATAAATATGATTTTCTAGATTAGAGTTTGATTAGTTTCAAGTTTAAATTTTGTACGATTGTAATTAATTGTTGATTATATGATTTAATTAAGTGAATTTAACAATTTTTTTATTTACATTGTAAAGCTTTTAATAACATTCGTAAGCTCACCTTTAATTAATTTTTTACTCCTTTAGCCGTTAGCCTCTTTGTTTTCCAATTAATGGTTACTAATTAATTTATTTAATTGACGTTTGATCTCTCTCTCTCTCTCTCTCTCTCTCTCTCTCTCTCTCTCTCTCTCTCTCTCTCTCTCTCTCTCTCTCTCTCTCTCTCTCTCTCTCTCTCTCTCAACATCCTATTGTTCCCCAAATTTGATAATAATTCTAATGTACTAAATATGCATATTGTAACATTTATTTTTATTTTTATTTTATTCCATTTTGCTACCATGAAGTTAGTATATCCATAACTATTAGTTTATTTTATGATATATTTGGTTTGATATTATTATTATTATAAATTTAGTGTTTCTATAGCATGTGTTTTGTATTGTCTTTTTCTATTGATGCATTGTAACGTTTTATAGGACTACTTTATAAGAAATTTTTTTATTCTATTTTTTTTAATTAAGTGTTTCTAAATTGATATTTGTTTTGTATGTCATTTTTCCATTGATGCATTGTAACATTTCATGGGAAGACTTTATAAGAACAATTTTTATTTATTGAATTTTAAAAAATATATTATATGTTTAATTTAAAAAAAAAAATGAGGCAGAATATAAATAATTATGATATGGAGGATGTTGCTAAAGTTAAATATTGAATAAAATAAGATGAGAAGAAAAATAGCAAAAATGAAATGTATAGCAATAAACACCATATTATTTTGGTTATGCTATGTAATAAAATAATATTATATTTTTATATACTATCTTTATAATGAAATAATATAACATTTAAAAACCAATGAGAATAAAAAAAATAACAATATAAAACACAAAACTAAATTGTATCAAGCTAAGATTACCAGTCAATTCCAATTTTAGCAAACTGACTGACTTCTAATAGTCTAAGACTGATTTCTGCAATGCATTTGGTGGAGCTTTCAATATTGCATCAATTTGTTTTAATGATCAACCTATTACACTAAAATAAAAAATATATATACCAAAAATTGAAGGAAAAAATTATATGTATATATATATACATAGAGAGAGAGAGAGAGAGAGAGCCTTTTGTGTGTGGAAAAATATAAATTATGCATGGAATAAGAGAGGGAATTACAATTTTATAGTATAAGGATAAGAATAAGAAGAGTTAAAAATAAAGGTAGACAAAAAGATAGAATAATAGTAATATTGAGAGTAGTGGGGATATGAAAATTTAAAATAGAATGAGAAAGTTGAAGAAAGTTAAGGTACAGAGTTGTGGGGATGTGAAAAGTTAAAATGGAATTGAAAATTTAATAATAAATAAGAATAGTCAATAATAAGATAAATTAAATATAATATTTTGATTGTAATATGATAGAGTTTTTAATTCATTTTAAATGTTTAAAAATTGGAAAAAAAAAAAAGAAAAAAAAAAGAGAGATAATAACATGGCTCCTGACGTGGCTTAACGTGAATGTAGCAATAATATTAAATGCTACGCTTGAACTTTTAGTAATATATAGATATAGATTAATTTGTGGGTTTCAGTTAGCTCAACTAGTAAAGTCTTTAATCGTTGAATAAGAGATTTGAAGTTCAATCTCTACTTACACCAAAAATCGATTAGTGTTTTGGTCTGATGATAAAGAGCTATCATCAAGAGTGAACGCCACAGATTGAAATTATCTATAAAAAAAAGCAAGTAATTTTTTAAAATATTATTTTATTAGGAACTTAGGTTTTAAGTGTGCCATTTATGCAATTAGTTTCTTCTTTAAAATATATATATATATATATATGTGTGTGTGTGTGTGTGTGTGTGTGTGTGTAATTAGTTTGCCACAATTAGAATCCAAATTAGTTTCTAATTATTGTCTAATTTTATGTCACATATACATTTTAATTTTCTTAATTTTAGTGCTAAGAGCAATTACACCAGTGAGTGCATAATAGAAAAAGATATTAAATTTTACACAATTTTGCCTAAAATTAACCCACATCATATAATGTAAAAATGTGTAAATTTACACAATTTTGTCTACAATACTCTAGCTTTGTATCCTAATATTTTAATAATTTTTATATTTTTTCACATTCTTCTTCTTCTTCTTCTTCTTCTTCTTCTTCTCTCTCTCTCTCTCTCTCTCTCTCTCTCTCTCTCTCTCTCTCTCTCTCTCTCTCTCTCTCTCTCTCTCTCTCTCTCTCTCTCTCTCTCTCTCTCTCTCAGAGATTAGGAACTCAATTTGTTTTTTTCTTGGCAGTGCGGACCGGGCTAGATCTTTGATATCTATTGTTGTGATTTTTTGTTTTTTTTTTTTTTTTTTTTTTTTGAGTTAGCTAAACAAATGGGGTTTGCTATTGGAGATTCTAAAGAATTGGATATGGCCGGGTGTGATATGAAATGGGCATTGTTGATTTGGTTGGATTTATTTGCTGATGATGTTATATGTTATTTGCTAATGTTGTTTGGTGGAGGGGAAGGTAGAATATGGGAAGGGAGAAAAAAATGGGATGGATTAAAATATAATAAAAATATAACATTTTTATAAAATATGGGGTATAATATGTAATTTGATGGAAGTGTTTTGGAAAAGTGATTGTGTGAAATAGAAAATGTAAGTTTTTATATTAAAATAGACAACAATTTTTATATTAGTTGATGTGAATGCTTTAAGAAACCTATTCATAATATTCAGAGTGAAAGCTGAGATGACCACCTCACTTACCTAGGTAAAAACTACCTCATTATTACTAGTGTTCAATGATTTCATGTGTAAGAACATGTTACAACATACTATAGCTGTATTGTAAAATTGAAAGTAGCATTAGCATTTTTTTTTTCCTTAAAAATTGATTATGTTATTCTGACATATCTTAGAGGTGTTTTTAGAAATACCAAAACTTTTACAAAACTTTTATAAACAAAACTATCATAAATTTAAAAAGAGAGAAAAAAAGAAAAAAAAGAAAAAAGAAAAAGAGTAATTCATTCCTATTATCTAAATTGCGTGTTGGCTATTAGAGAACTATTTTCATCAATGATGCAAGATGAGATCATTGAGCAAAGCTGGAACTCATGGTTGAAGTCACTGTTTATTCCATATATCATTACGCGATATGTCAGTATTATGTATTTTTAAACTACCAGTAGCTTAGTGTATAGTCATATTTATTTATTTGTTTTTGCCTAAGTTTTTTTTTTTTTTTTTTAAATAAAGTTTCAACCTATAACATCTGCTTCTAAAAATTGTGATATTTATCATCAGACTAAATCAAGTCTCAATTCTAACCTTTCATTTTAGTTTCAACATTGACCCATGATTTTTTCTTTTTCTTCTTTTGGTTATTTTACTCTAACCTTTCATCTCAGTTTTATTGATGACCCACGAATATTTTTGGGTTATTTCATTTACTACTTTTAGAGAATGTTGTTGCTAACGTACATGAAAGCATGAAGTCAAAGTTGTCTTCTTCTTTCTTACTTTTTTTTTTTTTTGGGTAAATGAAGTCAAAGTTGTTGCAATCTTATAGGCCATATTTAGTATATATATTTAAATAACAGTTTTCAATTTTTTTAAAATATATATAGATAAAAATATATATAAAAATACGTGTAATATTATTTAAAAATTGAAATAATACGATTAAGGTTATATACCAAACTGCCCTATATTACTGGAACTACCTTATTTATGTGATTGCAAACCTGTATTTGTACGGGGGTTTGTGTTATACCCAGATTCACTATCAAAATTTTCATGCACCTAGAAATTTATTAGAAAACACAAAATTCTTCTACATCATCTACCACAAATTATTAAACAAGCAAATCAATATAACCATAACGTATAATGTTGTCAGATATAGATCCCTACGACCACCTTAACATTGCTCTGAACCCTGATGGCACTCTCACTAGATTTATCAATTTACCAAAGAAAAAAGCAAACCCCTTAGCCTGTAATGGTGACCCTGTGGTCTCCAAGGATCATACTCTCAATGCTGAAAAGAAAACTCGCGTCCGTATCTACATGCCGACCATCAAATTGCCTCGCAACGGGGACACAAGGTTTCCCATCATAATATCATACCCCTTCTCACATTGGTACATTTCTTTATGGGAGTCTGAAATCAACTACATTCTAACCTCAAAGCTCGCATGCCAGGTTCCTGCTATTGTTGTCTCTGTTGACTATCGCGTTGCTCCAGAAAATAGGCTCCCAGCGCAATACGATGATGGCATGGACGCAATTCTTTAGGTGAGGGAACAGGCAATGAATCCAAACGGGGAAATGGATTAAAGATTACGGATATGTTTCAAGGTGTTACCTTTATGGATATGGTAGTGGTGGGAACATAGCATTTTTCGCTGCGTTAGAAGCAGCGGAAATGGAGTTGGAGCCGTTGAAGATTGTTGGGAATATAATGAACCAACCATCGTTTGGTGGCATGAAAAGGACAAAGTCAGAGCTGTTAAATTGTGCGAACCCTTTACTCCCCTTGTGTGCACAAGATTTGGTTTGGGAGTTCTGTTTGCCAAAAGGTGAAAATCGAGACCATTGGTATTGTAATCCGATAGTGGAGGGGCCGCACACGAGCGCCATCAGTAAGCTTGGTAGGTGCCTTGTGATTGGGTTCTGTGGGGACATCAAGATCGATTGGCAGCAAGAGTTTATAACCATGTTGATGAGGCATGAGGTCCAGATGGAAGTGCTGTTCTACGATTCTGGGTTCCATGCGATTGATTTGGCAGACCTGGAATGTGCGAATAATATTCTGGAAAAGATTGAAGACTTCATAGCAGAATGTTGAAGACTTTACCAACTCAGTTTGTTCAAAAATGTTGACAATCTAACCAGATTTGAGGTCCCTCTTGAACATGAGCAGACTTTGCAGGGATTCAGATGCCCTACATTTTGTAATTGCTGCAGGTTTGAAACTTTGAATTAGAGCAAATCTCTCCACGAGAAAGACTCAAATACATATACGCTAATTAGGTTAAAATAGAATTTTTATTTTATATAAAAAATAAAATAAAAACTTTATCAACTGAAGCAGATGTTAACAATGGGTAGTTTTCTATAATCATACTTTGACTTGTGATCATGCCATAGATATTGATAGAAAATAAATAGGCACTCACAATAAATACATATTCAAGCATTATTGAACAACTCGATCAATTTCGATTCCTTTTAAGATGAAAAACAACTTAATGGGTTCAATTAACTAGCTAGAATGTAAAAAAAGTATGGAACATGGGAATATTTTAGTATTGGTAATAGAACGAAGAAAGGAATTTCTATTTTAGAAAAAAAAAATTCTTCAAATAAAATGAAGAGGATGTGATAGCATAGAATAAATTTGAATTAGGATTTTTCTTATTAATATTTTGAAGGATTTATTATTGACAAGCCACATCAGTTCAATATTGAATGAAGTTGTTTAAGCATAGATGGCAATTTTGCCCCGTCCCACTTGACCCGTCTCGCCCCGCTTCACCTTGTGTAGGTCTTTCCCGCCTCGCAAAGGTGGTGGGACAAGGATAAAGCAAGATTTTTTCCCTACACCACAAGGTGGGGCGAGGATGGGTTTAAACTTTTTAGACTCACCCTGCCCTAACCCCACCCTTGTTGATACCATATTTTGGCTGCCCTCGATTTACGTGCCGAACCCAAAAAATTCAAAAATATAATTTTCTCTCCATGGGGCTGCAAGAACATCCAGAATGACGTGGCATAACCCGTTTGGACACTAGAGCACCCAAAGTGCCTTTTTCAACTAAAATGATCAAAATGCCCTTAATCAACCCTAGGTTGACCGAAAGTTAAAATCCCCTCAAAACAGTCTTTCATAGTTTCACATCAAACCCGAGCTTTTCATAAAATTTTGGTAATTTTGACAAAGTTTGACCCGGAGTTAACTCCCAGCGGGCCCCAGAAATCTTAATTTTGATCCGGCCCTCAGAATGGGTTGAAACTAATGCCATTGCGAAGATTATCAAATTCTCAGTCCAATGAATATTCATGAGTCGAAATCAGAATTAGAACGGCCAAGATATCATGAAAACTAGGTTAATGCATCGATCGATGCACTACTAACTTCCGAGAGCCATAACTTTTGATCTGACCATTGGATTTTCAAGTTCCATACTTTTTAGAAACAGGAAGTCAAGATCTTTCCAAGGGTGTTAAGATCAACCCGATTCGAGACCATTTGAAGGTGGTGGCCCTTGAAAGTTGAAGGGTAAGGGCTGCCACCTTGTAATTCGTGCTGAGGCTATAAAAGGGCCTAAGCACCTCCAAACCAAAAAAAAAAAAAAAAAAAAAAAGGGACTTCCTTGCTTCCTACTCTCTGCCTGGATGATTTTTGAGCTTTTCTCCTCTCTTCCAAACACAAAAAACATATCAAAGTCTCTTGATACTTCTCTTCACCAAAAATACAAGGTATTGTTCATACCCTTCATCTTCCTCTCCTTGGTTTCATACCTTGGATTTGAGGTTTAAGGGATATGGATGTAGCTTTTTAGCTACTATTCATACCCCTTTTTCTTTAAATCTTTTTCTTGCATTTATTTTACTCTTTTTGCCTTAATAAAATGATTTATTGCTTTATCTAGCATGATTCTTGCTTTATCTTGCTTTTAACATGCTTTTTAGCTTATTTCCATATTCTTCCATGTTTGTTCACGTGCTAGCTGCCTTTTTTCATGCTTTATGCCATGTTTGGATCTTTCTTTCCATGTGTTGATATTTGGGTCTACATGTTCATGTGCTTGATATTATGTCTCTGGCTATGCCTTGCTTAGATCTACATGTTTGTATGCATGTTCTATGCTCCTATGCCTATGTCTATGTTGGTCACATGCTTGTACGCTTGGGTTTGCATTCTCGCATGCCTTTATGTTTATATCTACATGCTTAGATGTATATCTACATGCTTACATGTGCATTTTCATGCTTATATGTGTAGATCGGTGTGTTTATTACATGCTTAGATAGATGTTCTCTACATGCTTTTTGCCATCATCTATGTGCTTGCGTGCTTCACGCCATGTTTATGTGCTTAGACCTAGATCTTGTTTGTCATGCCATGTACTATTGTAGCCCTTTTATTCCTTTTATCACATTTTCTTGCATTCTGGCCTATTGGTTCGGACCCGATCTAGACACTATGGTCTTTATCATCATCCATACACCAAGGCCTACATAAAAGGGTTTGGACTGTCCTATTTGCATGTTTATGCTTACTTGCTTCTATGTTTTATGCTTGTGCTAGCCTCTCTTATTCTAGACTTTGCCATGCTTGACACCTTCCACAGGCTTGATTTTGTTTGGTTACATCTGACGCCCATGAGACCTTGTTTGGATGTGACCATTTGGAAACCATCTCCGGATGCCAGGTTGCTTTGTACATACCCTTCCCTTTTCGCTCTGTGCGATGCTATGCTTACCATGTTTGTTCGCGCCACCCGTTGGCTTTCTATGCATTTTTACACGCTTACTCACATGTCCATGCATAAATCTTTCTTGCTAGTGTGTCGTCCATGCTTCAACACAATGAAGTTATGGACATTCGATCCAAACCTACATTTGTCTCTCACGGACACCGCCTTTTGTTTGCTTTCTTGCTTATTTGCCTTCTCGCTTGTTTGCTTGCTTTCTTGTTTCTTTACTTGCCATGTCTATCATGCTAATCTGCTTTATGCTTCTTTCATACGTTCTTTGCACATTTTCCTTCCATTGCTTGTCTGCTCGTTTCTTACACACATGGAGCGAGGTCGCATGGAGCTAGGGCACGGTCTCCCAAGTGCAAGCAAAAAGGGCAAGGATGCGAGCATGTGGATATAAGCCAAGTGGCTATGTTCAATAGATTTAAGGGTCTAGCCTCTCCCATTTGCTTATGTACTCTTTTAAGCCCCCTTCCTTCCTCCCTTCTTTCTCTCTTAGATGGGTTGTATTAGGTATATCATGCCATGTACCATTCGTCCTTATCCCTAAAGTATGGCAACCCCTATTTACTTTCCTGCACCCATATTTTGGGTCATGTTCTAGGGATGTAGGCATTTACTTTCCTACTTTGTGTGCTTGCATTGTGCATGATGTATGTGTGTGTGTATATATATATATATATATACTTGCTTGCCCCTTTCGATGTGATTGTCACAATCCATGTCACCTAAGGCAAAGCAATGCCTAATTTCTGCTGCAAAAGTAAGGTTACATGCAAGAGTTTCGCTGTAGAAATCTGGTACTTAGCTTGAATGCCTTAGAAAAGTATAAATTGGGACCTCACCCATTCAAAAGCTAAACCTCAAAGCCCCCCATGCATGCAAAGCCTTGAAAGCCAATGCCAAAATCATTTTTTTTTACTGCTAATCTCAGAAAATTAAGGTTTTATTAAAACAAAGGACTATCCTTGAACAAGCGTTTTAGGGTGCCTAATACCTTGCTCACATGTAATCAAACTTTTGAACTCGAGAATCAAGATGTTTTGAGATTAGGAAAAATGACATTTTTCTTGGCCTAGGATTGGTAATAAAATCAACTAGAAACAAGTGACCAATCACACCTTAGAAAAACCCAATGATTGGTGATAACCTAACTTACCTTTGGTAATCACTTAAAATTTGGCCAAGATTCCTGCCACACCTCCAAAGGTAGACCTACCTTCCTCCACCGAGAGAAAAAGCACCCGAAACTCTGCGCAAACCACACGATTATTGAGAGGGGCATCCAACGGGCCCTGCGCGTGTAGGAGCATTACTACGGTGGGTGGTTGAATGAAGGCCCAATGGCAGTTTTCCAGCCGTTCACGGCCCAGGCATCAACAGCCCTTCCCCATCCCCATCCTACCCCACGTTGATAAGGGTTATAATTGTAAATTTTTCATATCCTAAAACTCTACTATTTAAACAAATATATCAATATTAGCTTATTTTATTCTACCCAATGTGATTCTCTACCTCTATTTTGTTATGTGTTACACTATGAGTTTTTTTTTTTAATTATTATCATTTTTTTTTTATGATTGTCTTGTTAAACACTTAGATAATATTATTCAATTTTTGCTAAAAATTAATTTGATTTGATGGGATAAATTTAGTTGTAATTTCAAGTATATTTTCATTAATGAAATAGGTTTCATTAAAAAAATAAAAAATAAAAATTGTATTAGTTGTAGGGCAAATTAACAAAAAAGTAGAGTTTTACGGGATGAGACGGGGTTTTGCGGGGCCCTAGGGGTGGGGATGGGGCGAGAAAGTTTTTCCCGTTATGCAAAGTGGGGCGGGAATGGAGTAAGACAAAACCATGTGGGGTGGGAGCCAAGACCCCATCCTTCGGCCCCGCTCGCCCAATTGCCATCCATTTGTGCCTACTAGTCGGTGAAGCTCATGGTGGAATTCTTTTACTAGCTTGGAGCAATAGGAATGGTCATGATTTTTATATGATTCGTTAATATTTTACATTATTTTTTTCTGTTTTACTTTTTATGATTATTTCTTTGAAAAATATTTGCACCGTAGGGTTTCACTGATTAAAAGAAAAAACGACTAAAGAAGCTTGATAATTTATTCTTTGTTCTTTTAAAGGATTTTGCTTAAGTTTTTATTTAATAAATTGGGTGAAAGTTCTCATTTCCAAACCTGAAGATGTGAAATAGGAGGATGGGGAAGACTAAAAGTAGTTGACACAGGTCTGGCAAAGGACAAGAGATCTTGGTGAAACGTGGTTCAAATCTTTTATTCTTCCTTTAAAAATTATGAATGTAATGTGTCATGTCTTGTACACATCTCAATTTGTTAAGCTTTATTTCTTGTGAATGAATTAATCTGATTCATTTTGCAAGAGATAACTAGAGCTTTGAAGGCCAAGAGCTGGTTTTGGTTAACATGATGGTTCATGATTTAAGAGATTGAGTTTATAGGCAATTTTCCCTATTTCATATTGTGTGATTTATTCCAAGTTACTCAGTGTGATTGTAATAACTCATTGGTGTGGTTCATGAACATGATGGTTCATAGTTATTCCTTTAGCTAGAGCTTTGAAGGTCGAGAGTTGGTTTTGGTTCTTGAATAAGGTCTCGTTTGTTTTGGAATGTTTCCTAGAAACATTAATATTTAATTTCACAATTATCTCAATTTTGCATTTTCTTAGTAAAATTTACTATTTTACCATTTAATTTTGTGTTTAACATGAATTAGGGGTTTCAGGGAGTTTCTTAGCTGCACTAGGATTTCTTTCAGGTAATGTAGCCTCCAAGAGAACTTAGATTATATTTACTAATAATTCAAAGTTTTCTTTATTATTTTATGGTGGATTTCATACTTTCTCTCTTTGTGGATTCAAGGAATTCTCAAGGATTTGAGGTTATCTTTCAAAAGTAAACGTGTTTTGTTTTTTACGGTTTTTTGCCTATGTGAAATCCCCTATGTTCTAAATGGACATGAGGTCTTGAACACTCTAAATCATTAATTGGTTGAGCCTAAGCATATGACAAAAAACAGCAACCTAATCTTACTGCCTATGAGAGTTAGCTAGAGTTACAAGATGGTCACACTTTGCTGCTCCATCTATCTATCTAAAAATAATATCTATAATATATTATAAAATTTGGATCCTTATAACTGGTGTATGTATAAAATGGTGTCACATATTTAATTTGACAATGACACATCTCAAACTCCATGTGGTAGACAACTATTGGTATATGTGCTAAATATGCATAATCATGTAAATTATGTAGATGTCATTGGAAAAGTGTCAATCATTTCCCCTTTGTATGGAAAGACATAAATGGAGAGCAATTGAAGAGAAGGATCATTGAGATTTAGTACAAAAAGTTAATTGAATGTAATTTTTTTTAATACTTAGAATGGAAAATTTTCAAATATTGAAATAAAATAATACCAAATATGCAGGAATCGTAAATTTTGTGCTACATTGTAAAAAGACCATCTAGAAAATATCACAGAAGATGCATGTAAACCTTTTTGGGACTATTTACAAAATCTTGCCATGGATATTTCTCTTCTGTGGGTCCTACTGGGGGATTTTAATGATATGCTTTCTGATGAAGAAAAACTAGGAGGATTACCAGTTAATAGGACTGGCATCTCGGGTTTTAGAAATTGCATGGATAAGTGTGGGCTTATGGACCTAGGTTTTCATGGTCCCCGATTCATGTGGACAAACAAAAGCCCGATTTGGCAATCCCCCATAAAAGAGCGGTTGGATAGAGGATTGGGCAATGCCAACTGGGCTTTGCTCTTTCCTACAGCGAAAATTCATCATCTCCCCAGGGTTAAGTCTGACCACTGCCCCATTTTGCTTAACACTGACCCATCTAAGTAGAAACCCCCCAAACCTTTTCGTTTCGAGCAAATGTGGCTGACCGATCCCACCTTCCCTTCCCTAGTGGAGGATAGCTGGCAAGCCTCGGATTAGATTCCTTCTGCTTCCTCCTCCTTATCGAGGTTCCCTCGGCGCCTAGATGCGTTGACAGAAAACATCTGTTCCTGGAACAAAACCAAATTTGGCAATTTATTCCATCACAAAACCCATCTGTTAGTTAGACTTCGGGGAATCCAAGTGGCCTTAGCTAGGAAATCCTCCGCCTATCTGTACTTGCTTGAGAGCCAGCTTACTCAAGAGTATAATATTGTTCTCCACCAAGAATATTTATATTGGCATCTCAAATCTCGTATCATATGGATAAATTTTGGGGATGCCAAGACTAAATATTTTCACATCAAAACCATCCAACAACGCTATCACTCACGGGTTGTTACCTTAAAAGATGACATGAGATTATGGCTCACTGGGGAGCCCTTAACCCAACACATTCACACTGCGTTCAAAAAACTATTCCAGGCCACATATCCATCTCGATGCCCCACGTCTAGGACTGAGATGCTTTGCAGTCACAATAGTCCTTTCCCTACCCAAGCATAGGTTCTAACAAGGATCCCCCAACCTGATGAAATTCTTCAAACCTTTCAGGAACTTTCTTCCTTAAAGGCCCCTGGGCTAGATGGCTAACGTGCTATCTTCTTCCAAACAAATTGGTCTAGTTTGGGCCCGAGCATCATTTAGGTTATTCAAGACATATTTGAGTAGCTCACTATACCTCCAAGCTAGGGTACGAACTTGGTCCTTATACCAAAAGTAGCCCACCCCGAATTGATCACTCAATTTCACCCTATTAGTCTCTATAATACCCTCTTCAAATTACTATCTCGTATTATTATGCATCGACTCAAACCCTACATGGCAAAGGCCATCAACCCCTGTCAAGCAGGATTTGTGTTGGGCCATCGTACGAGCAATAATATTATCATCGTTCAAGAGGTTATTAGGACTCTTATATCTCGACGGGGTTGGATGGGGTATATAGCACTCAAACTAGATCTTGAAAAAGTTTATGATCGTCTCAAGTGGTCCTTTATTCAGGAAACTCTTGAATTTTTTCAGTTGCCTCCAACCCTTATTACTTTCATCATGAACATGATCTCCTTCACTCGGTTTCATATTCTGTGGAACGGATCTTTTCTCCTGGAAGTGGTGCCCAGTAGGGGTCTACGTTAAGATGACTCTCTTTCCCTATACCTGTTTATCCTATGTTTAGAGAGATTATCCATCAAGTTGGATGAGGCTGTCCACGATAAGCTAATCCGCTCGATAAACTTCAGAGCTAGGGTCTGCCTCTCACACTTAGTTTTTACCGATGATATTTTCCTATTTACGAGAGCCACAGCTAGGGATTGTAAGAATCTTAGTAGACTCTTATTAAATTTTTGTGAGTCATCCAGACAGCTCATAAGTGTCACCAAGTCAAGAACACGGTTTTCTCCCTACACCCCTAGGCGTATAAAAGAGCAGGTGGCGGGAATCCTTGGACTTCCCACTACAGACCGCATTGGAACCTTCCTTGGAACACCCATTTTAACCACCCGCCGCACTGTAAGATCCTATCAATATCTAGTGGATAATATTCATAAGTGAATTGAAGGATGGCAAGCCAAATATCTTTCGATGGCTGGCCAGGACACCCTCATCAAAGCTTTTGTCACCTCAATCCCGATATATGCCATGTAAACCATGCTTCTCCCTCAAAAATTTAGCCACCACATAGACAAATTGAGTTGTAACTTCCTCTGTGGACATACCAATCATCATAGGGGATGCCACACGGTAAACTAGGCGACGTTCACGCTTCCCAAAAAGGCTGGAGGGATGGGCATATCCTCCACCCAGCACAGAAACCATGCTATCCTCATGAATTAGGCCTGGCATCTCTATTCCAATCCCACTTTGCTATGGGCTAGGGTGCTTAAAGCTAAATATTTTCCACACACTACCTTGTTAACCAGTCCTTGATCATCCCGAGGTTCCCATATTTGGACCGCTTTCTCGCTTGGGGCCAAATTGCTTCTTGAAGGTATGAGGTGGGTTGTAGGAGATGGACAGACTATTAGAATTTGTAAGGACCATTGGCTTCCTAATGGCTCCTTGCGTAGTTATATTGAGGGTCCCCTCCTCCCTTAAGATGAAGACTGAAGGGTTAACTCACTATGGTCAAGCCAGTCTTGGTCTTTCGACTCTCTTAACCTCCGACTTTCCCCCCACCTCTAAGACCTTCTTCAAGGTATCCAGTGGCCCGTTTTGCTCACATTACAGACACCTTGCTATGGCCCCACAATAAGGGTATGTGTTCTGTCAAGTCTACGTCTAAATTTCTATTTCACCAATAGCAGGCCCCTTGGAACAAAGCCCTGTGGAACTGGATATGGGCTTCCCTTACCCCAAAAAGATCCAAATCTTCCTTTGGAAGGCTATGCATAACCGACTTCCCACCAAAACATTCCTATCTTTTGGATGCCCATATGTGGATACTCTTTGCCCTCAATGCTAGTCCCCAGAAACGACTATTCACGTTCTTCGTGACTGCCCATGGGTGAAAGAGGTCTGGTAACAATCATCAAAAATCTTGCCCTTTTCCTTCTTTCATCTGCCGTTACAAGATTGGCTTAGACAAAATGCTACGTTGGATAGGGCCACCTTGCCCCACCTCCCCCCACGGCAAGTCTATTTCCCTTTCACTTGTTGGAATCTTTGGTTAGCTCGCAATGAAAGAATATTCTAGAACTAATCCCACACCCAACATAACCTTATCTACTCCTCGGTACAAGCGGCGACAGAATTTCATTTCCTCGCTAGTACTTCTAGACAACCCCTGAACCTGGCTCCTCAGCTTATTAGATGGCAAGCACCCCTTACCCCTATCTTAAACTTAACACTGATGGCAGTGCCCTAAGTAACCCTGGACCAGCTGGAGCTAGGGGGGTGTGTTGTGAGACCACCGGGGCTGGTGGATCTCAGGATTCTCACTTCATATAGGACTCTCAACGAATAATATGGTTGAGTTGGCCGCGGTCAGACAGGGTCTGGCGATGGCATGGAATATGGGCTCGAAGTTCCTTCAGCTTGAGCTAGATTCAAAGGTGGTTCTCACCTGGCTAACAAATAACAATATGAATTACCCTACTAATATGATGCCTTTGATTTGTTATTGCAGGAACCTCTTGGATTAGGATTGGGAGGTGCACGTGCATCATGTGTATCGTGAGGTAAATGGAAGTGCTGATGCTCTGGCGAAGCAGGGGACTCAAAACGGAATCTGATGGATGTGTATAGTGAATGTCCCAATTTTGTTGATGTATCATATGTTAGGGACTTGACTGGTCTGGGAGACACTAGACTATGTGCCCCAGGCACAGTTGTTGGTGTTATATGAACTCAGTATTATATAAATAAAACTTCTCACTTTCCACCCAAAAAAAAAAAAAAAAAAAAACTATTTTGATTATTACTTCAACAACTATGAAATCATTCATGAGTAAGAATTTATGTGACAAAATTTAGTTCGTTATACTATTTATAAGGTTTTTTTTTTTTTTTTTTTGATAATATAGAGGATTTTTTTTTTTTTTTTTTTTTTTTTTTTTTTTTTTTTTTTTTTTTTAGAATTAGGCCTATGCCTGCAAAGGAACTTTATTAAGATGTTTGGTAATCTACAGAAACAAAAGAGTCAACATCAGATGGAACATCCTCCATCCAAACTAGTAAAAAAAAAGATAAATGAGCTCTTTAGGCTAAGGCATATGCCACATTACATTGTCATAGAATATGAGAGAAAGAAAAATCCAAAAAAGAATTAACAATAGCTAAAGTATCTCTAACTAAATGACCAAAAGATGAAGAGGACATATCCCCTCCTTTAAGAGCCTTTATGATAGTTTCTGAATCACCCTCGAATTGACGTTTTTGTAGGCCAATCTCTTGTGCAAAAACCACCGCTCTTCTCGCTGCCATCATCACCAAACAGTCCACAGAATGAGGTTTTTTTTATTCTTTCAGCTAGTGCAGTAAGCACCTGACTCGAGGAATCCCTCACCACCATTCCAATTCCAGCTTCCTCGCTTTCATTGAACCATGCTCCATCAAAGTTAGCTTTGAACTCCGTTGCTGTCGATGGACCCACTTACGCCTAGGTGACTGTTTTACCACACTTCGAACCTCCTTGACCTCATGGATTGCCTTCACTTGCTGCAGAAATTTTTTTGTAGCTTCTCCAATACCACTTAACAGTATAGTCTTCTCCCTCAACCTGGCTTTATTTCAGTGTCCAAATGTGCCAAGCAGTGATCCTAAACAACTCCCCTGCACCTAGTTTTATCAAACACTACTCCACAAGATCAAGGAACCACCCATAAGTTGTCATGCCTTCGGTCACCCAATTGAAGTCCGCGCACCAAACCCTCCTCACAGCTTCACAACTCCATAATGTGTGCTTTGTATCTTCCGACAACCTTCCACATAGCTCACAATGAGAATCATCCATGATTCTTCTTTTCATGAGATTTACCTTAGTAGGTAGACAATCTATACAAGCCTTCCATAGAAAAAGAAGAATCTTTCCAGGTACCTTCAATTTCCAAATCCTAGACCACAACCTAGCCATTCCTTCTCTACTTGAACCCGAAGCATCTTCCCTTCTTGCCTCTTCACAAAGCAACTTGTAACTCGACTTAATAGAATAAACTCCACTCTTTTCTGCACTCTAATAAAGATGATAGGGTAAAAACATATTGACCCCTTGTGATAAATTGATTGATTAATTAGCCAAGTTTAATTAATTAATCAAATTAACATGCAAATGCGTGGTAATACAAACAAATCACCAATTAAACTAAGTGTAGTGAAAATTAAATTGATACGGTGATTTGTTTATGAATATGGAAAACCAACATAGCAAAAATCCCGTCGGATGATTTTAAGGTCACCACTCCCGAGAATCTACTATTATCACAACAAGCGGTTACAAGTAAAAGAATTCCAGTACTTTATACCAACCTATAGTTAAACCCTTACCCCAATACCTAATTGGACTTGTTCTGTAGTGAGAATCTCTCCTTGTAATGCATAACTCTCAGTACGTGACTAACCAATTGCGTGGATTCCAGTACGCAACTTCAATCACCAACTAGAAAAGGTTGTTGGCTGTAAAGTTCTTTAGTTCATCTAGATGATGAATATTAAGAAGATGCTTGGTCACAAAACCCTACAGTGCACAAACACAGCAACTTCTACACAAGAACTATGAACTAGGGCAAAACTCTGTCTTCGGTCACAATTTACTTGAATAAACTTTGTTCAACATTAGTGCAACTTATGTCCTCTTTGACGGCCCTTAAAATAATTATTTTATATGTCTAGGGTTATAAGAAAAGAAAACTCAAACACATAATCACGGATTAGAGTCAAAATAGAAATGAAAATCTATTTTTCAAAAACCTTAATAGCTGTCGAGCCACAAGGCTAGAACAGCTTTTCAAGCTCGATAAATACTAACTGTTGAGCTAGCTATCGAGCTTTAATGACCTTGCACTTTTTAGCTTGAATCTTGGACAAACTTGCATGGCTTCAACACTTGATCTTGAAACACAGTTTCTTGAAGTATTAAATACATCTTAGATCTACCCAAATACAAGTAAAGTGTGTTTTGTCAAAGGATTAGCCAATTACATAAAATAGTGATATATATTCCTAACAAGTGAATCATATATGTCCTAACAATCTCCCCCTTTGACAATTCGTGACAAAACCACAATAAACAAATGAACATATGAGAGAAGTCATAAATCACTCAACTCATTTACTTGTTGAATACAATAAAATTTATCCTAATACAAACTCTTGAAAAACTTTGCAAAACAAAAGTTTATGGCAAGTAGACTTTGACAACCTGTATTTCTGAAACATTTAAAAAAAAAAAAACTCATCAAGGCATCTTTGTGTGAAACAGAAATAATGGATTGCATACATTAATAAGAAGTATGTGCATAAAGAGAGAAAAGAAATAACACATGTAAGGGTAGATGAAAGAAACATACATCAACATATAAAGAAGATAAGTACAATGTATGTCAATAATGGTAACAAGACCTAAGGTACAAGAATAAATGTAGCTAAAGTAGAGAAAAGAAAAAGATACAAGTAATCCTCACTACATCCCTCAAATATCAACACTCCCCTAAACAAAATGGTCTTATACTAACTCTCCCCCTAAATATAACTACTCTCATATACAAAACTACCCCCCCCCCTTTTTGTCATGAGTGATAAAGGGTAAGAGTGTCAAGTAGACATCTCATCTGTACCGGAAGAGCTAGCATCTCCATCACCATCCTCAGAAGCAGTAGCATCATAACCATCATCCTCAGTATCAGAAGCCTCTGGAGTACGTGGAGGAGAATCAATGAAGCCACCCATGACTACCTGTCATCGTGCAATACGGCCAACACAAATGTTCACCTGATACAGCTCAGTAAAGAGTATATCAAGGCGAGCATTCATGCACTGAAACTATGTCATGATGTCTCCCAGAGTCACATCACCTATAAAAGAGGAGGGAGCAGATGTGGATGGAGCAGATCGGGATGAAGTCGAATGTAAGGGAGAAGCTGCTGACCCAAAATGCCTTGACCTAAACTAGGCCTCACTATGTTTAACAGTAGCGGTGTCTATGGCATAAATATGGGTAAAGTGGTTGGACGATGGAAAGGAAACAGAAAAATGGTGTAAGATCCTCATGATAGCAGAAGGAAAGATGAGTTTATCACAGAACGCCGTATCCCTATAGACATCTAGGATAGACAAAAAAAGTGAAAAGGAAAATCTATGCTAAGATGCTCAAGAAGGGACAACAAAAAGTGAGCACGAGGCTCTGTGATAGAGTTATAGGGAGAGAAAGGGTGAAAAACAAAAGTCATAACCATGTTAAAAAACTGAGGACCTTTCGCAAAGTCCGAACAGTAAGTGAACTGACGCTCATCCTAATCAGAAGGGCGCTTACAGAAAGCAGATTTGAGCTCATCTTTGGACACAGTCCTCAGACGCTCATAACTAGGGTAATCAAGAAACTCTACCTTAGGGACACGGAGCACATCCACAACAAGTTATAGTGTAACAGCAATGCGTTTACCTCAAATGTGATTATGAAAGAGAGGTACTGAAAAATCAAATCCATGCATGTTGGAGTAAAACTCCTGGATCAGCATGGATGGACATGCGATTGGGACGTCACACAGTGACTCCCAACCCCGATTGTGAATGACAATGGGTAGGTCAATGTGGGCAAAGTGTGCCAAAATGACTTGACATTCAGAATGAATGTCTCGTCGAGAAAATTTCTCTGAGAAGGCCTTACGAGCATTCTCATCATGGAACCAAATATGTGATAGAGTAAGATCAGAGGAAGACAATGCCCTGGAGCGAAGAGGGTTCCGAGACAGAGAAAACTTACGTTTAGGTGCCATAGACACAGCTAACGTAAACAGAAAAGAAAGGGAGAGAAAGAGAGACAATCAGAAAAGTCCTAACACATTTCAAATATAACAAATATATTGAAAAGAGAGTACGTATGCATGGGAAATGCATGAACATGTGACATGCAATATAAAAAACATCATGGGCTCAGCCCAATCCAATCCTACCAACACACAATCAATTTGCACACATCTAAATGCATGATAATACTATTATAATGCTTATGAGATGTAATGTATGAAATTTTAAACTCATTTAAGCAAAAACTCATCCCAAAATTTTAACAAAAACTCACCAATTTTGAAAAACCCCAAAATTTTTCAAAAACCCCAAAACCTAGGTTTCAAAACATGAAATGCAAGTAAATGAGAGATTAGAAACTCACCAAGTGAAGAAAAAACTTGAGAAAGCTTGAGGAAACCTTGAGAATGAAGTTTGGAGTGAGTGAGAGATTTTTGGGGGGTGAAAAGACAAGTCTGTCGAGAGAGAGATCGAGAAAAATGAGAAGGAAATCGCGATTCGCGCTTAAATAGGAGCCCAGTAAATCTCAACAGATAGAGGTATCAAGAGGTGTCGAGCCAAGTGTCGAGAAAAAAAGGCATCGATAGATGAAGCTGTCAAGGAACAACTCAACAAAAGAGATAAAAGAAACTCGATCAATCTACTCGCTGTCGAGAAGCTATCAAGGAGATAAAAGTTTTCTTAATCGATCCACCTACTATTGAGAAGCTATCGAGATTGCGATAAGAAGAAGTTAAAAAGCTCGATAGATAGCCAGGTGTCGAAGAAGTGTCGAGAAATTGTCAAGATTGCTTAAAAACAATTTTTCGAGAAGGGAAAAACACAAACATGAATGCAATCAAACATATAACTCAACCAATGATCCAATCAACATTTTAAACTCTCAAAATCATCTCTCAACAAAAATTTTAAGCACATAGATTCCACACACACACACACACACACACTAAACAAGTCTAACCAATTTTATATTTCAAAAATAAGTTAAGACAATTTAGTGAGTATACATTAACACATATAAACCTTATGATGGCCAAATCACATTGTACTTATCATGTATTAAGGGTAGCAAAGAATATTGCGTATTGTGTGTAAAAAATATCACAAGATTACATAAGTGTAAACATGTTATGACGATTTGAGATATAAGAAAATCACTTTAACTCACACAATCATAACTGTTTGATGGGGTCTATTAACTTCGAGGTACATCCTATAACTCTTACATCTCCTAGAATACATGCTTGCAATTATATAAAGCATTTTTATTCTTTTTGCTTTTATTTTCTTTGCACATTTTTCTTTTTAAGCAAATCATACATGGGCATATAAGAGAAAGAAAAGAAATACCCAATGATGTTAAGTATTTGACATTCCAATTTTGTTATGCCAAAGCATACAAATGTCATTGACATTACACTTTTGCTATGTCGAAGCATATAGATGTCATTTTATGATTGGCGAGCAATAGTGGTGAGATGGTTAAGTACAAAAGATCACTTAACCTTACTCATTACAAACACGAGCCACAAAGCTCACTTGGTTAGTTGTGTATAGAGATGCTCATATAAGCTACAAGAAATACAAAGTTTAGAAAATTTTGTTTCAATGGCCATCCAAAGTACACAAGTACCAATGCAGACAAAACACACACTATTTTTGTATTTTTTTAATTTTTCAATCTTTTTTTATTTTTTTATACCAAAAACAAAATAAACAAAACTGAAAACAAACAAACAAAAACATGTTAAATAAAGCAAAGCATAAAACTAGATTGACTCAAAATAAAAATTAAAAAAAATTAAAAAAAAAAAAAAACATGAAGAAAGAGAGGAAAATGATAGAATCACTTGGAGCCATTTTCCTTCCACACCTTGGAAGTTTCCGTTTAGCAAATCTTTGATCTGGCAGTAAAGGAGAAGAATTGAAACTGTTCAAGTTCGAAAGGAACACGAGAGCTTTGAGAAGATCTCCAAGGGGAGCAAAAGAGGATTGAAGTTGATTTTGGCTTCCAGATGCTATCATGCCATTACTCTATTGAGTGACTAATCACTTATAGCAATTTGGTCGAGTATGACTGGCAACTCCACAATAATGACAAAGATGCTAATTCTTCTATTTAGGTTTTGAGAGTTAGTTTTCTTAGCCCTAGGGTTTTTATCTTCTTTTTTATCCTGCTTAAGGGGTATTCCTAAGATAAATTTACCCTTGTCTATATTCTCACTAGCTAAATCAATTTTAATATCATTGTTCTCAATTTCAAAATTATTACTAGAAGGAACAAAAATAGTAGTACTAGTAGAAGCAATATTAGAAAAAGAGAAACCATATCCTAAACCTGTCCGATCAAAAGTAGATTTTTGAAGACTGAGCATCTCATTAAGCTTTGCACTTGAAGTCCTTTCCAGCTGAGCTCTAACTTGGAACAGTTCTGCCACAAGCTTCTTAATCTTCTTAGCCAAAAAGTTGTTCTCAAACCTCAGTGCTCCAATAGTCTAATTAGATTCATCAAACTTTATGGAAAGCTCTTCACGCTTAAGCTCCATATCACTAAGCTTCTTGGTGGTCAACCTATACAACTTTTCATGTTTTTTTGAGACATTGTACAACTTTGCATAGGCTATATGGATGTCATCTTTTTCATCCACATCTTTAACAATCCCTTCAGTAGGATTGACAGTGGCAGTGAAGGTATTCAGGATTCCGTCATCCTCATTGTCGGAATCGGAATCATCCTTAGGCTTAATGTCACTCAAAGTAGCAACAAGTGCCTTACTCTTTCCAATGCTCTTGAGATATGTAGGACACTTGTTTCATATGACCGAAACCTTGACACCCAAAGCACTTTAGTCCTGAAGGAATAGTATACTGATCGCCATCCCTAAACTCCTTCTTTCCTTTATCTTGGCTCTTGAACTATAAGGAGTTAGATTGCCTACAATCCTTGTCGAAGCCTTTCCCATTGGCATTCTTCATAAACTTTTTGAATTGCCGGGTGATGTAGGACTTCATCTTAGAATCTTCATCGTCTGAAGACGTATTTGTATCACTGCTTTTGCCCTTCAATGCCATGCTCTTGCCTTTACCCGACTTGCCAATTCTTGTAAACCCTAGCTCGTAGGTCTGGGGATTACCAACCAGCTCTGTCAGAGGAATCTTGTCAATATCCTTTGATTCCTCAATTGTCATAATCTTGGCATGGAATCTCTCGAGTAAAGATCTGAGCACTTTTCTCACAATCTTGGGTTTAGGAATAGTTTCCTCAAGATTGAAAGCTGAGTTCACTATGTCCTTAAGCTTGACATAGAACTTATCAAATGACTCATCATCCTCCCTTCTCCATCTTAATCTCTTCAAAACTTGTAATGAGCCTCTGAAGTTTTGAATCTTTGACAGTCTTGGTTCCCTCATAGGTTGTTTGGAGAATGGTCCATGCCTCTTTAACAGTTTCAGTAGAGGATATCTTCTTAAATTCCTTATTAGTGACCACACTGAATAAAGCATTCAATGCTCTGCTGTTAAAATTTGTTGCCTTGATCTTAGCATCACCCCAATCAGCCAGCGCTTCCTTTGGCTTGGTCCAGCCTATCTCAACAACTTGCCATACTTTTTCATCTAAAGATTGCAAGAAAGCTCTCATGCGTACTTTTCAGAATGCATAGTTAGTGTCATCAAATAAATGAGGTATAATAAATGATTGTCCTCTATCCATGACAAACAGGGGTCAATGGATCAACACAGCAAAGATTAACCCTAATCAGAGTGTGCCTGCTCTGATACCACTTGATAGGCTAAAAACCTATTGATCCCTTGTGATGAATTAATTGATTAATTAGCCAAGTTTAATCAATTAATCAAATTAACATGCAAACGCGTGGTAGCATAAATAAATTATCAATTAAACTAAGTGCAGTGAAAATTAAATTGACACAGTGATTTGTTTACGAATAGAGAAAACCAACACGACAAAAATCCTGCTAGGTGATTTTAAGGTCACCACTCCCGAGAATTCACTATTATCACAACAAGCGATTACAAGTAAATGAATCTCAGTACTTTATACCAACCTACAGTTAAACTCTTACCCTAATACCCAATTAGATTTGTTCTATAGTGACAATCTCTCCTTGTAATGCACGGCTCCCAGTACGTGACTAACCAATTACACAAATCCCAGTATGCGACTTCAATCACAACTATAAAAGATTGTTGGTTGCAAAGTTCTTCAGTTCATCCAAACGATAAAGATCAAAAAGATGCTTGGTCACAAAACTCTCCGGTGCACAAACACAATAACTTCTACACAAGAACGATGAACTAGGGCAAAACTCTGTCTCTGATCACAATTTGCTTAAACAAACTTTGCTCAACACTTGTGCAACTTGTGTCCTCTTTGACAACCCTTGAAATAATCCTTTTATATGTCTAGAGTTGTGAGAAAAGAAAATCCAAATACATAATCATGAATTAGAGTAAAAATAGAACTAAAAATTTGTTTTTCATAAACTTCAACAGATAGCCATCGGTCGAGAAGCTGTCGAGCTGTTGTCGAGCCACAAGGCTGGAATAGCTCTTCAAGCTTGATAGATACTAGCAATTAAGCTAGCTGTCAAGTTTTAATGACCTTGCACTTTTTAGCTTGAATCTTGGATAGACTTACATGGCTTTAACACTTGATTTTGGAATACAGTTTCTTGAAGTATTAAACACATCCTAGATCTACCCAAATATAAGTAAAGTGCGTTTTGTCAAAGGATTTGCCAATTATACAAAATAGTTGTAGGGACTCGATTTGGATATGCCTTCTGAAATCAAAAGGAAAAACGGTCCAACAAGCCTAAACAATAAATTTTTTAGAGAATGGGTTCAAGGACTAGGCCCTAACAAACGGACAACGCCCCAAAGGTCTCTCCCTCCCCCATTGAAGGTTGGCACATTAAGGTTATTCACCAAAGCTCCTCCTCGGTATGTGCCCGAGGATCCTCCCTTTTCCCTGGAGGCTCCCCCTCTTCATGTTCTGTTTGGTCCCCTTTATATAGCCATCTTCTCGCCATCCCTTCCTTCCACCTGTTGATCATCTGTACGCTTCACCCCTGACCATCCGTCCCATCAGCTGTGTTATTAGTAATCATGTGATTTGTAGTGGCCAAGATTACCCTGTCCAGGAGTCACATCTCCATTAAGGCAGTCAAGAGATTAGGTGAGCGCATTTATTGCAGAGATGACAACTTGTACTAGTCTTGTTCCCCTATTTTGTGTGGTCCTCAATCTACTGAGGATAGGATCATCCTCGGCGTGGTCCTCACAGCTCAGGCCTCAACACAATGTCCTTGGGCAATTTTCCATCCTCAGCATGGGCCTTAGGCCGGGTGCAAAATAGGCCGAGGCTATCAGACTTCCAGGCCCCACAATAGCCCCTTAAAACCCTGTTGCTCGCGTCCTTAGACGGGGAGGAGGGTTTTGATATCCCTAGGCCTTTTTCGTGATTCACTCAACATCGATTGACGTCAGCATTGGAGTCTTTTCGCTTGCCCAGCAGATGTTTCTGGCGCCTCGATATTCGGTGCGCATTCGCATTAAATTTTTCGCGGCTCTATGTTCCCCACGTCCAGCGGTGTGATGGCAATCAATCGGTGGGGATTTCTTTGCCTTTATGGGCGAGAAGTTCCGCCTGATTAATTTTGATTGAGAGTATAAATACTCATTTGAACCGTTTGGTCTCCTTATTTCTACATTCAAGATCTTCGATGCGCACACTCTAAATCTAGTCCAATCTCCATACTGACCAGTGCCCCTTTTTGGCATAAAGAGTCTGTCCGAGGAGAATCTTCCCACTTCTGTAAGTCTCCTTCTCTCTGTAGCACAAACCTCTCTCTACTTCCTTTTTCCCTTTTGTTCTCTCTCTTTTGGGTCTTTGAGTCGTTGCTAGGGATGGGTAAATTTAAGAAATTAGTTGAGTCTGAAAAGATGGTAGAGAAATTCATGGCTGATTATGGGATACCCCGTAATGTCAGCTTGAGGTACTGCGAATAAGGAGAGTGGTACGCTAAAAGGAACGAGGGCGAAGTTGTGATTCCCATAGTAGCTTTCATAGAGGGAGGCATAAGAATCCCTATAAGGCCAGTGATGAGAGATTACCTCAGGCATTTTTGGCTAGCTCCTATCCAGTGCGCCATTAATATGTTTAGGATACTAGGGTGCGTAGATGTCTTGAACGAGACAATGGGGTTGAGGTTAACCCACCATGATGTGAATTGGTGCTACAATCTTCAGCACTTGAAGGGTAAGTCATATTACATGAAGATGAGGGACGATAGGGTTCGGCTTATCTAGTGCCTCCCCGATTCTAGTAAGGGTTTGACTCAAGATTTTCTCATAGTGTCGGGGGAGTGGCACGATAGTCTCCACTGCTCAACAGTAGAGGGGGAGCCAGGTAGGGCATTTGAGGTGGAAGATGGTCTAACTTCTTTTCTTTTTTCTTTGTCGTATATCTTATTTACTTGATTAATTATAGGAGTTTTGTTCCTCTTTTCTCAGATCCGCACGCCTTTGCTCGTCATTTTCGCCTGGTCAACAAGTAGGACTTAGAAGCTGTTCTTAGGGCAGAACTTTTTCTGAACGAGACCGATAATCAGGTTAAAGCTAAAGATTCTCAAATGTAATCTGGCCCAGAAGTTGTTTCCGGTCCCAAAGCATGTTATCGGGGCCCGAGATCCTCGGCTTAGGCAAATCACCATGGTAGAGGACGGATTTTCATTTTTCGAAGGAACTTCTATTCCAGAGGGCATCCCATTAGCAGGTTCTTCCTTATCCCATCAAGCAGTACAGGCTGAAGAAGGGAGCTTGGAGAAGGGGGAAGAAATGGTCAAACTGAGCTCATATGAAGACGAATTTGGTGTATTTGGCCGAGCTGACCAGTCTGAGGACCCCTCTAATGACTTAGGGGATCCCCACCTGTCCGAGGCCGATCTTTAACCCCTGAGGGTTGGCACCCAAACTGAGATGAGTTTTAAGAGGCAACCCCCAACTAGCCTTCTTGACCTACTTGAGGGCAAATCTGAGAGAAGTGTGCCAAGGGAGTTACAGCCCAAGCCCCCTCTCCCAGGACCTAAGCCTTCACCTGCACAGACCAGGTCGTCATTTATCCTTCCAATTTTAGACTCTCAACCCAAATCCTCTGACCCAAAAAGGAAGAGATCCTCTAAGGGTAAGGACCTAGTAGATGAGGGCAGATCCCACTCTTCTTTAGGGGAGGATGAAGCAAGCCGACCTTCTAAACAACTGAGGATTGGTGGTCAGCATAAAGGAAAATAAATCGCTCAACAGTCCGAGCCCCAAGCCTGGCTGCCTGCTGCCATGCTCCACGGAGAACCCTTGATGGATGACGCTACGATTCGGGAATCTTAAGGAGGCGAGGGGGCTCGCGTAACCGATGCCTTGGAGAGATCCCTTCTTCTCCCTGCCGACATGGCTGAGCTGGGGAGCATGAGTGGGCCAGAAGTTGCCTGCAACCTCAAGAGATACCTGGGTATGGTAAGACCTCTGGTATTTGTTTGTTTTGTTTGAACTTTATTGCTTAGCACCACCCCTCCCCTTTACGGCGTATTTGTTTCGGTTGGCAGGCTATCCAGGCTATTTTCAGGCTGGATAAGGAGGTCGACGGCTAGAGTAACGCTTTAGCGCAGGAGTATGACAAGTACCTTGAAGGCTACAAGTACCTTTAAGAGATCTAAGGCAGATCTCAAAAAGGCGATTAAAAATCTGGAGGAGATGACAAAGGCTAGAGATAGTACGGCCTCTGACCTAGCCGCGACTACGAAGCAGGCCGAGGATCAAACAAAGTGCTTGCAGGATGTCGAGGGCCAACTGCAGGTTGCCAAAAAGAACATCGTTGACCTAAAGAAAAAGTTGGCCGAGATAGTCGGGGCGAAGGGTATTACCGAGTATGCCAGGGATGAGGCCGTGAGGGCCAAAGACGAGGCTGTATTTGCGAGAATAGACGCTGAGCATTCCGTAGAACAGGAGGAAAAGGAGTCCTTCACTCAGGAGGTGGCTAAGACTGAAGCTACCTTCAAGGCTCAAGTCCCTGTAGTGTGCAGGCACTTTTGTTCCCAGACCTAGAATGAAGTCCTCAACCAAGCGGGGGTTGATGCCTCATCTGACCTTAGGAGGGCAAAGAGAGTATATTACCCCCTCACAATTCACGAGGTTATCCCCATTACTTCCGAGGAGAAGTCTGCATTACCAGCGGCAAGTGAAAGTCAGACCAAAGCTGCCGAGGACATATCTTCAGCTGACAGACCTTTTGATGAGGCTGAGCCCCATGAAGTGTTGGAGGGGGCTGGAACCGATGGTCAAGAAGTGCCCCAAGATATGGTGAGGCTTCCAGCTGACTCCCAAGCCACCCTCACTGTCCCTCAAATTCCTCCTACGGTGGGAGGGTCCTCTGAAGTAACCCCTCCGAGTCAGGGCCCTTAGGTGTTAGTCAAAGCCTTTTAACAGGCTCCTCAAGACAGCCTGCCTACCAAGTTGGGGGAGTAAGCCATCTTGTTAGACCACCCCGCTTTAATGGCATAGGACACTCTTATTTGTTCTCTTTTCCATTTCATTTTGCTTTTTGCCTCGGCGACATTGTAACGAAACTACATACTTTCTATTTGAAACATATATTCAATAATTTGCCTTTAGTTTTTTTTTTTTTTTTTTTTTTTTTTTTTTTTTTGCTTTAATGTTTTGCTCAATACCTTGGTTCTGCTCTAAACCTAGTCTCATGAGGCAATCAGTTGTTATACTTTAATGTTTTGCTCAATACCTTGGTTCTGCTCTGAACCTAGTCTCATAAGGCAATCAGCTGTCCCTCAAGCTTGAATCCGAGGACCGTACCACAATTCAGTTCTATCTAACGCTTTTGTTCTTCCACAAATAGTTAGCCTTCCCATAGGTTTGGGTCCGAGGACCATGCAAGACCTCGGTTCTGTCTAATACCCAGGTATAGTTGAGTGGTTAGTTTTCCCATAGGCTTGGGTCCAAGGACCATGCAAGGCCTTGGTTCCGTCTAACACTTCTGTTCTTCTGTAAGTAGCTAGTTTTCTCATAGGTTTGAGTCTGAGGACCATGCAAGACCTTGGTTCTGTCTAGTACCCAGGTATATTTGAGTGATTAGTTTTCCCATAGGCTTGGGTCCGAGGACCATGAAAGGTCTTGGTTCTGTCTAACACTTCTGTTCTTCTATAAGTAGCTAGTTTTCCCATAAGTTTGAGTCCGAGGACCATGCAAGACCTTGGTTTTGTCTAGTACCCAGGTATATTTGAGTGGTTAGTTTTCCCATAGGCTTGGGTTCGAGGACCATGTAAGGCTTTGATTCTGTCTAACACTTCTGTTCTTCTGTAAGTAGCTAGTTTTCCCATAGGTTTGAGTCCGAGGACCATGCAAAACCTTGGTTCTGTCTAGTACCCAGGTATATTTGAGTGGTTAGTTTTCCCATAGGCTTGGGTCCAAGGACCATGCAAGGCCTTGGTTCTGTCTAACACTTCTGTTCTTCTGTAAGTAGCTAGTTTTCCCATAGGTTTGAGTCCAAAGACCATGCAAGACCTTGGTTTTGTCTAACACTTCTGTTCTTCTATAAGTAGCTAGTTTTTCCATAGGTTTAAGTCCTTGGACCATGCAATACCTTGATTCTGTCCAATACCCAGGTATAGTTGAGTGGTTAGTTTTCCTATAGGCTTGGGTCCGAGGACCATACAAGGCCTTGGTTTTATCTAACACTTCTATTCTTCTGTAAGTAGCTAGTCTTTCCATAGGTTTGAGTTTGAGGACCATGCAAGACCTTGGTTCTGTCTAATACCAGGTATATTTGAGCGGTTAGTTTTCCCATAGGCTTGGGTCTGAGGACCATGCAAGGCCTTGGTTTTGTCTAACACTTCTGTATGGAATAAAGGCATTTGTCCTCAGCTCTCAGAATCTTACTTTTGGCATAATGACGTCCTCGGCCGCACTTCATCAAAAGTGGTTCATCCTCGGGTCGGACCCTTAACCCTGCGGTGCCCTGGACAAAGGTGGTTCGAACTTCTGATCTCACACGTGGCAGTAACCTTGCATTCAGCTTAAGTTTCCGTCCTCCTCAATCACGAGGCGTCCCCTGACTGTTCGCGTTCCGCGCCTGATGTTTCGATGCGCAAGACGCGTTTTCATCAATATCCTCATGAATCGATGCAGATCCAGCAGTTTACGGTCTCCTTGGAATTTGGTCAAAATTAATACCGCTGATAACCCTTTCTTCGAACTCTGTGTGGATCAATTCCCACCAACCTCCATCCTCTATATAAGGCTTTCTGGGGGGAAACGTCCTTCTCACTCTTCATGAACCCTCTAACAAAACAAGAAACACGTCCCTTCAGCTCCCCGAGCCCCTTCAATAACCCTGCCAGGATTGTGACAAAGGTTTGGAGATATGGGGTGGCCTTGGGTGGGAATGAGGACACACAGGCCAAAGGTCCTCCTTCCTCGACCGAGAGCCGTTGCGGCCGCAGCCCATGTCAGACTTTCGGCGCGGCAGAGTTTAGGCATCATCACGATGGTGCTGTGCATGGCGGTCAGGAGGAAAGTCCTTGAAGTACGTAATGCCCTCCTCCAGGGCACACTTATACCTGTCCCTCAGACCGGCAGCGACCTGCGCTTGGGCCGTCTATCAGTGAAGCTCGCGAGATCACGTTATGTCCGGTGCCCAGGTGTTGCCATCTCCAACGGCCAACCAACGTAGGGCTAGGAGAGAATCAAGGGAACACCATGGGGAGGGGTCGTTAGGTGTCCATGTATCTGCTCATCTCTTCTCGTCGGCACCATCCGCACAGGCCCGAGGGTCATTAGTAGCCTTAAAACAAGCCTACCTTAGCCACCTACCCTGAAGTTAGTTTTAGACCAGGCCCGTCTGGGCCTTTGTTTGTAGCCTTAGCTTTAAAACATGCCTGTTTGAGCCTCTGTTTGTATTTTGTATTTGCTTTTCGATTAATAAAATGTTGTTGTGTTTGTTTCCTTCTCCTATTCTTCGAATGTCTTGCTTTCTTGCGACGATCGTTTCTTATGCAAAAGCGTTCTTGTTAGTTTTTTTTTTTTTTTTTTTTTGGGGGGGGGGGGGTAGCTTGTGCAAGCCCCCAACGGTGGAAATCACTAGACGTTGCGCCTGCCAACGCCCTAGTCCTCCCCACAAACGACGCTAATTGTAGGGACTCGATTTGGATATGCCAACTGAAATCAAAAGGAAAAACGGTCCAACAAGCCCAAACAATAAATTTTTTAGAGAGTGGGTTCAAGGACTAGGCCCTAACAAACGGACAACGCCCCAAAGGTCTCTCTCTCCCCCATTGAAGGTTGGCACATTAAGGTTATTCACCAAAGCTCCTCCTCGGCATGCGCCCGAGGATCCTCCCTTTTCCCCGGAGGCCCCTCCTCTTCCTGTTCTGTTTGGTCCCCCTTATATAGCCATCTTTTCGCCATCCCTTCCTTCCACCTGTTGATCATCCGTGCGCTTCACCCCTGACCACCCGTCCCATTAGCTGTGTTATTAGTAATTATGTGATTTGTAGTGGCCAAGGTTATCTTGTCCAGGAGTCACATCTCTATTAAGGCGGTCAGGAGATTAGGTGAGCGCATTTATTGCGGAGATGACAACCTGTACAAGGCTTGTTCCCCCGCTTTGCGTGGTCCTCGGTCTACCGAGGACAGGATCATCCTCGGTGTGGTCCTCACAGCCCAGGCCTCAACACAACGTCCTTGGGCAATTTTCCATCCTCAGCATGGGTCTTGTACTGGGTGCAAAATGGGCCGAGGCTATCAGCCTTCCAGGCCCCACAATAGTAACATATATATTCCTAACAAGTGAATCACATGTGTCCTAATAAGAGATGGTCAAATTAGGGCACCAAACACAAAGGAATTGCCTTGATTTGCTGAGCTTCATGAGGGAGGAATAAAGAATCAACTAGCTGCTCATTCCAACAAGCCTTATCCGATGACATCAATGCACCCACCTTTAGGTTTCCCTCCAAACCTGGCTGAACAGAAGTTACTTTACCACCTGAAAGACCTAGTTACCATTTATCTTCAAAAACCTTTATTAATTGTCCATCCCCCACCCTCCCTCCCATTACAATCATCTTTCTTGCCCTCAAGATACTCTTCCATGCATAAGAACTAGATTTTTGTTTGGCATAAAAAATGGTGCCATTGGGAAATATCTAGCCTTAAATCCTTAAAACCCAAACCTCCTTCAATCTTCGGTTTACAAATTCTTTCCCAATTCTTTCAATGTATCTTCCTTCATTCCCCTCGTTATCCCTACCAAAATTTCCTAATTAACATTTCAATATCCTTACACAAATCAAGTGGGAGTTTGAAGCATCCCATTGCAAAAGTGGGAATAGCTTGGACCACCGCTTTTAAGAGCACTTCCTTCCCCACTTGTGATAATAATTTCTCCTTCCACCCTAGCAACTTCCCCCATACCCTATCTTTTATGTAATTCAAGCTTTCTCTTCTATTTTTACCAACCATCATAGGTAACCCCAAGTACTTCTCATAATGCTTTATTTCAAGCACGCTAAGTAGTAATTTAATGGAATTCTTTGTCTCCTCTTTCACTGCTTTCCCAAAGAACAAGGTTGTCTTCTCCGCATTTATTTGTTGACTTGATGCCTTTTCATACACTTCCAAAATGGTTTGAATGGATTTCACTTCCTCCACCTTTGCATGACAGAAAATGAGGCTATCATCTGCAGAAAATAAGTAAGAAATATTTGGGCCACCCCTACATAAAGAAAACCCATTAATTTTTCCTTTATTTATAACATGATGAATCAACCCATTGAACCCTACGGAGCATAATAAAAACAGATAGGGTAATAAAGGGTCCCCTTGTCTTAAACCCCTAGTTGGAACTATATTACCCCTCGATTCCCCATTAACCATTGTAGAAAAGGAAACAGTGCTAATACATTCATAAATCCAGCCCTTCCATCTAGGATGAAAACCCATTCACTCCATAATTTTCATTAGGAATTCTCACTCCACCCTATCATAAACTTTACTCATATCTAACTTCATGGCCATAGACCCACTATTTCTAGTTTTTTTTTTTTTTTTGATTTTCATATGATGTAAAGATTCGAAGGCCACTAAAATGTTATCTGAAATGGCTTTATTTGATTGGAAGGCACTTTGAAATTCAAAAATGATACATGGCAGAATTTTTTTTAGCCTATTAGCTAGGACCTTTGAAATAATTTTGTACAAAATATTACAAAGAGCTATAGGCCTAAAATCTAACATGTTTACTAGACTCTTCACTTTGGGAATGAGAGTGAGATGAGTATGATTCAAACTTGTGGGGATTTTGCCAGTATTTAGACAAAACAGAACTGCATCTGTCACATCATCACCGATGTTCTTCCAATAGTGTTGGTAGAAAATTGAAGGCATCCTATCTGGACCAAGTGCCTTTAAAAGTGCCATTTGATTTAGTGCCCTCTCAACTTCCCCCCAACTAAAGTCTCCAATCAGCTCCTTATTCATCTCCTCATTAACTACACGGCCCACATGTTGTGTTACTTCTTTGAATTCACTTGGATTTGAGGTCGTAAATAATCTACTATAGTAATTCTCAAACACCCTAGCCACCTTTTCCTCTCCCACACACCATACACCATTATGATCCTCAATTCCCAAGATACGATTTCTCCTAAACCTTTGCGAGGCTTTAGTATGGAAGAATTTAGAATTCTTGTCACCTGATTTTAGCCAATGTGTTTTGGATCTTTGCTGCCACATTTGCTCCTCCTTTGCTAGCAATCCCACCAATTCACCTTTTAACTTTGCCATCACTCCACATTATTTCCTTGTAAAGTCGAATTTTCTGCCTCCCTTAATCTTTTTTTTCTTTTGAGCAATTTCCCATGTAACATTCTTAAAACAATGTTTGCTCCACATTTTTAATTTCACTTGACACTTTCCCACTTTGTTCACCACTCCACCCATTGGAGTACTACCCTCACCATCCCTCTAAGAAGAGTTTACTACATCATGACACCCTTCCTCCTCCAACAACATCTTCTCAAAGCGCTATGGCTTGTTTTTCCTCACCAGTATCCCACAAGGATGGATTAACATCGGTTTATGATTTGACATTCGACATTCTAAAATCACCATTTTTGTTGTCGGATAATTTTTAAACCAATCCATGGTACCCACAGCTCTATCTAGACGTTCCCATACCGAGATTCCATTGGCAATATTTTTAAACCAAGTAAATTTGCTCTCCACGAACCCCAAATCTATAAGCCCACACTCAACCAAAACATCTCTAAAATCTTTCATTTGCATGTACAGCCTCAATCTCCCTCCACTTTTTTCATGAGATTTTGTAATCTCATTAAAATCCCCAGCACATAAACATGGTACCGAGAACCTCCCATGTAAATTTCTCAATAGATTCCATGATTCCACCCTTTGTTGTGTCAATGGTTCCCCATAAAAACCCGTAAACCTCCACGCATCCTCCTTATTTTTATTTATCAAGACATCAATATGGTTTAGGGATGAAGATTCTACATTTACCTCCATTCCCTCCTTCCAAAACAGTGCTAATCCTCATCCCAAATTCACTTTAGACACGCCAAAATAACTTCCCATCTGCAATCTATCCTTAATGTCACCTAGCCGTGCTTCTACCAGCCATGTTTCGGCTATAAACATGACTAAAGGATCTTGTGCCTGGATCAAGTTCCTAAGCTCTTGAACTATCTATCAGTTCCTAAGCCCCCGACAGTTCCAACATAAGATACTTATTGTGTCTGACAGGGCTGGGACCCAACCTCCACCAATTTGAAATTTTTTCCTTCATTCCCCTTCACCACTCTCCCCTTCTTTTTTTGATTCTTTGAATTACTCTCCCTTTCTGCCATACTCACTGTCAAGCTTCTTTTTTCCCCAACAACAATCTCCAACGATTCCATGGAAGCAGCCTTAACAGTTTGCACCCTTGCCCACTTTCCTCCTTTATGCGGACTTGAAGTGACTTGGGTTTTAGCTTCCCCACCTCTTTCATCCACTGAACCATTGTCCTTAAGCAAAGGGCTTTTTTATTTATCACCCCGTTCATATTCTCCATTAAGTTTCTCATTTAATTCGGTATCGTATTTTGTAAGAGCACTATCAATCAATCTCTTCTAAGCTACGATGAAATAATTTGTTTAGGCATGCATGTGTGTTCAACATGCTAGACTCCACTCCCACCTCTAAATTCTTTGATCCCTCCTCACATGCCTCCTGCCCTTTGTCTCGCGAGTGGAAAGTTGTTGAAGTCTACGTCTACTCCTTAATTTTCTTCCCCGAATCATACGTCTAATGATTAGAGTCTATTCAAGGGCCTTTTTCGGTTACCTAGCCACGTGTGGTCTATTAGAGGGATGACCTTATTAGACTCGGGTTCTTTTTGGGGAGTTGCGTACAGAACTCAACATTGGGCCACATGGTCCAATGGCTACCGACGTATTTTTAAGCCTGCAAATCATTAAGGCCAAAATCTAAGAATCACGATAATGGTTGAATAAATATAATTGTTGAATAAATATTTAATATGTATTTAAAGATAAGGAAGCAAAGTCGCTTATCTTTTTATGTTTTGTAGCCCCAGCAGTGTAGCATCAGTGAGTAGACAACATCCCAGCAGAATGACTCCAGCAGTAGAGAGACAATTTGCCATGATAACTTTAAGATTGAGGGGAAAAATGGGTGTAACTGGAGGGAGAGAGAGTATGCCTAGCTGTGTGTAGGGGCTGGTTGAGCTTACCCCTTTTATCATGTACTTAAATGAGTTTTCCCATTTGACAATGCTCTCTTAGTTATTGTGAAGTTATGAATAGTGTTGCCTTCCATGGGAAGGGCTTTCGTATGAAATACTTGTGCCTTTTAAGGTAAAGGCTTTATATAAAAAGTAGTTGTGCCTTCTGAGAGAAGGGGTTTGATATGAGGTCTTGGTGCCTTCTAGGAGAAGGGCTTTAGTAATAAAAGTTCATGCCTTCCATGAGAAGGGCTTTTAGTATAAGTGTTTGATGTCTCTTGAGAAGTATGGAGATAGTAAAATATATAGATGTGTTGTAGGGTGTAGTATTTGTAACATGTGTGATATATGGAAATATGAGAGATATGGATATTAAAGATAGTAAAAGTATGAGATTATAACTGCTAGAGAAGTTGTAAAGATTTCTTTCTAAGATGAGAGATTTTGTAAGAGAAGAGTATGGAGATGTGTTTAGGTATTTGGAGATAGAAGTAGTAAGATAGGTGTAGAAGAGCATTGAGATGTGTTTATGGGCAGCAAAACAGTAGAATTTCAGAGTGAGAGAGTATAAGAGTGGAGCTTAGTGGGTTGTGATGTTTCATATGTAATGGTGTAGTAAGTATGTATGAGATTGTGTGGGAGAACTGGAAAAAAAAAAAAAAAAAAAAAAAAAAAAAAAAGATGTTTAGAGATATGGGCAGCAAGATATATGTATTTTGAGAATATGGAGAGTGAAATAATGAGTATATGAGAGTAATAGCACTGTAGTGTGTTTAGCAAAGCTACTGGGATTTTCTATAGGGATTATATGAAAGCTTATGAAATGCATTTGTGAGATAAGGGCTAAAGAGTTTAGTTTCTCATTTGGAAACTAAAAACTCAGAAGCTTAGTACTTCATTAAGAGCTTTAGAAGATAATTAGAGGGAGCAATAATAGGGAAGCTTATGAGGGAGTTCTCCATTGGTGTCCCCCCTTTGAGGTGTTAAGGAAAGGTCCGCTTTATCCGAGTTTAAGAGGGTATTTTAGTAAAGCTTAGCCAAAATCTGTCCTAAACAGCAATGAATCTTCAAAGAATCCATCTTAAGATTTGGCCAAAAATGGTATGTTTAGCTTTAAGATATTTTTGCTATTTCGGGTAAGAGCTACTGGGGAAAATGTAGCAAAAAAGGAAAGTATTTTAGCAAGAGAAAGGTAGTTTCAATAGTTGGTTTTAGTTTTAGCCAAAAGTGAAAAAATCAGTAATATTCAAGCTGCTGGGTCAGTTGTCATAGCTATTTTGAAAAGGCTATCCCAGCTGTCAGGAAAAGCTATGACAACTATCATAAAAAGCTGTTTGCTTTGGGCAAAACCAATGAGGTCAGATGGGTCATTTCAGACTGCTGGAGAGGTCATTTCAAGGATTTGACTAAAAAATGGTAAGATCTTTTTGGAGAGTATCTTGCTATTTTGGGTATAACAGCTGGCTGCTGGGATTTTAGCATGAAATGACTGATGATGTCACTCCCAGCCAAGTGTCAAGTTCTGAATATACTGTTGAAGTTCAGCTAGAAATGCTTCCTTCTTTAGGTGTTTGTATTTTTAGTGCAAGGTTCCATTACAACACATTTCTAGCAAGTAATAGAGGGATTGGTTAAAAGTCAATGAAACTCTAGAGATTTAGTCAAGGCTTCATTGTGTTGTGACATAAGCTTGGTGAGCAAGAAGAGTATTTAATGCTCTGTTCTGGCAGCTGGTAGAGAAATATATGGTCTGATTGTGGCAGAAAACAACTGGGTATTTGAGATATCATGAATATTTTGTATAGAGAGAGAGATAAAGATAGCCAATCAAATTAGACCAAGTATTCGAGTTGGATTTTAGCTGAAAGTAGTAATGAGATTTATGTAGAATGATATAATGAAGTTTCTAAATATGTATAGCAATAGCTGGAGATTGAATGAATAGTTATTTTCCCAACAATTAGATGGCTGGGGATATTGAGTATTTGTCATATGATGAAAGTTAAGTTTAGAAAAAGAGCAATGAGGAATTTTATCATTTTAAGTGCTACGTGATAAGAGATGCTTACCATATGTTACCCACTACACACGGACTCGTCAAGATTCAGGGAGTTGGAGAAGACACACCAAGCAACATGTCTCTTTTATTAACTTTAAACCGTTGGAGCTTTACTAAACATACCTCTTGGCCCTCCAAACCATTGCTCCCAAAGTTTCCCTAAAATGATTTATGAGCTTGGATCATAAGCTGAAGGTGATATGCGTACCTCGGGTTTTGTTGTCATTTTATGTAAATATGGGCTCTTGTTGAAGAAGCCGCTTGTCATGAGTGTAAGAGAGGTAATATGGGCTGTGAGCTTTGATTCATTGCTTAAGCTCGATCCATATCTTGATGTTGATGATGCCGTGGGGTTACGATCCCAATTGATGAAGAGGAAATATGGACCATGAATCCGCCTCTTGAAGTAAGGATCTTGCGGGTCATGTAAGTCCAATCCATGTAGTTGAATGAGATATAAGCTTATTTTGGGCCTTAAATAGATTTACCCATAAAATCAATAATATGTTGATGTGGCATGGGTTGCCAATGAAGTAATGTCACGTGGGCCGAAAAAATGGTCCTCAACAAAGTCATTATTGGGGTAAAAGACTTCCTTATTTTTTTTCCAAATCAATTACCCTATCCTTTATTTCAGAAACCATTTCCACGTTGGTAACGTTTCCTTTTACCCCATTCAAACCAGCATTTAATTCTTCCTTAACTCTTCTATTTCCATCTCAAACCTGCCAGCTGTTTGCTTCCCTAGTTTCATGTTTCCAGCCACCCCACTTGCACTAGACTCCTTCCTCCTCAACCCCTCATCCCCTTATCCCCCTCCAATCCCGATTTATCATAGAATCTTGGTACATAAATCACCCTTTGATTCACTAGGCTATAGGGTGCTACTTTTAGGGAAGGCCCAAACTACCTATCTTCTTCCTTTAGAGTTCCTTTGCTTTGTACCCAAAGCAAACAATCTCTATCACCATGGGAAAGCATTCCACACCAGAAACAAAAAATTTGGCAATCTCTCGTATTTAAATACCACCTAGGTTTTCTCACCGTTCTTAAGGGTTATGAGTCTCCCCCGACACAACAGTTTAGCTATATTGACTTTGACTCTTACCCTCATGAAGCAACTCCCTTCCTCTGTTTCTGCACTAATAGACCTGACCACCTCCCCTATAATATCACACAAGTTTTCAGCCACCTCCGTTGTCATGTACTGCATGGGAATATCATGGACCTGGACCTATAACATCACCATGTTGAAGGACAAAGATCTTAGTGGGACATCGTTTCCATACCTCATAACCACCACCAGCTGTTTATCAAAACTCCAGGGTTGGTTCATCAAGATTCGATTAACTTCCCTCTCATTATCAAATCTGAATAAAACCTTATGATCATTCATGTTTCAAATCATAAAACCGTCACTACACCTCTAGACTTGTTTAAACGTTCTTCCTCATTAATGGGCACATTTTGAACGTGTTTTTTTTTAAAATGAAAATACTAGAATTTGTTAAAATCTTTAACATATTGAGAGAGAGAGAGAGAGAGAGAGAGAGAGAGAGAGAGAGAGAGAGAGAGAGAGAGAGAGAGAGAGAGAGAGAGAGAGAGAGATCTTTAACATGTTTTTTAGAAGAAGAAACTATCAAAATATTTTCTTTAATGTTAGTTATTAGAGTTTATTACTTTTAACATGTATTATAAATCTGGTTTAAAACACTATTATTATTATTTTCTCAAAAAAAAAAAATCCATTTCTACATATTGATTCTAATATTTTCATAATTTAAAAAAAAAAACATGTGATTGAATAATTTTCTCTCTCTAAACAAGTAAAAAATGATTGTAATAAATAAGGTATAGATAGCGATAAAAAATTTTTTTTGAATTAATTTAGATGGTATGGCAATCAATAAATGATTAATGATGACATAAATTGCTGATTTTTTTTAACCGTTAAATCTAATTATAGAAATTTAAGGTCTAAAATTGGTATAACTCTTGTGAAGTTACACCATTTGTAACTTGATGACGGAAAATTATTAAGTACTCTCGGAATACCACAAATGCGTAGTCCTTCCTCTCACATGAATGGTGAGTCTCACCATGAATTTAATTACTGAGACCCACAATTCATGTGAGAGGATGGAATATGCATTTATAGTACTCCGAAAGTACATAATAATTTTCCCTTGATGACATATATATTAGATAAGTTCAAGTTACACCATCAAAATCTTATTAAAATTCACCAATCACATTGGTTTGCTATATTGGTTTATAAATGTTATATAGAAATTTGTAATATCTTTCTCATCCCTTGGCCTTGTATGACAACAAGCCCAAGAGGAAGTAAAAAAACTATGAGCTAAATTGCTGTTGGTTATTAGAGAATTGTTTTATTGATGATACAAGATAAGATCAGTGATCAAAGCTGGAAATCATGGTTGAAGCAAGGGAGTCAATGCTGTATCGGAGGCTGTACCGGTTTGGCTAGCAGTACGATATATTTCGGATACCGGTCAATACCGGTGTACCGTTTCGGGTTCACCGCTATTTTTTATATTTATAAATAATATATATATATATATATATGTATACATGTATGTGTGTGTGTGTGTGTGTATATATATATATATTATAATAAATATAAAAGTTTAGCATAAAACATTTCCTCAATTCAAAACTAATTATTCATGATTTTAGACTTTAGTATCAATTAAAAGAAAAGAAAAAACACAATATAAAAAATAGAAAGCTTAAAAGTTACCATAGCATACTAAAAAAACAAATAATACTAATAAGTTAATGTAAATAAGTTACCATTCTACTCTAACAAAAATTAAAAAATTACAAAACTTTAAAAAATAAATAAATAAATAAACTTTTTTCCATACCGGCCAGTACACCCGGCACCAACCGATATTGCCCGAAATTGGCCGGTACGGCCGGTATTTTTTCTGGTACGAAACAGGAGGTTATATGTACCGGTTTGCTTGCCGGTACGGTATATACTGACGGTACCAGCAACACCCTTGGGTTGAAGTAATTGTTTACTCCATAAGTCATTACACGACATGTAGTTTCAGTATCACATATTGCTAAACTACAAGTAGCTTAGTGTATGATATATATATATATATATATTGATACGAGATAAAAATCTTACTTTAACTTAATTTAAATGTATATGTGTATAAAACTTCCTTCAGAAGAGTTGTACCCCGACCCTTACCTCCTTATACCCCCAAGCAGTTGATTAGTGCCTCGTTGTAATGGGGTCCCTGTTATTACTGTTTTGTAGGCGTTAGGAGATTGTTAGGTTGTTGGTATTAGTTGCCTACTCTGTTTGTGCATAAACAAACAGTGCATCATTTACTTCATTCCAATGAGAATTTGGATTAATTCGAGTCTCAATTCTATTCTTTCATCTCGGTTTTAAGTTTAAACACTGGCACCACAAGATTCTTCTTTGTTAATTTAATATGCTACTTTTAGAAATTGTTGTTGCTAACGTATATATATGGAAGCATGAAATCAAAGTTGTTGCAAATTAACCAAAAACCAATGCGAATTAACAAAAAACAAAGAAACAAAATGACATTTTTATCTTATCCACAAGGTGGGGGGAAATCTCAGTGTGTATTTCTGGAACTACCTTACATTCCAAATTCCAGAGCCTGGATTTGTACCTGGGTTGATCATCAAAATTTTCATGCGCCTAGAAATTTATAACACCAAGTAGAAAACTCAAAATTCTTCTACATAATCTACCACATATTATTAAACAAGCAAATTATTGATATCATCATAACTTATGTCGTCAGATATAGATCCCTACGAACACCTTCACATTGCTCTGAACTCTGATGGCACTCTCACTCGATTTGTGAAGTTACCAAAAGCAAATCCCGTGGCCTCTCCTGACGATCCCGTGATTTTCAAGGATCAGACCCTCAATGCTGAAAAGAAAACCCGCGTCCGAATCCACATGCCAACAATCAAATTGCCTCCCAATGATGGCACAAGGATTCCCATCATAATTTACTACCCCCGTTCGCTTTGGTTCCTTTCCTTCTGGGACACTGACAAGACCTATATACTAACCTCGAAGCTCGCATGCCAAGTTCCTGCTATCGTTGTCTCCGTTGAGTACCGCCTTGCTCCAGAAAATAAGCTCCCAGAGCAATACCATGATGCCTTGGACGCGATTCTTTGGGTGAAAGAACAGGCACTCAATCCAAACGGTGAGCATTGGATAAAAGACTACGGAGATATTTCAAGGTGTTTTCTGCATGGATGTGGTTGTGGTGGGAACATAGCATTTTTCACTGCGTTAGAAGCAGCGAGAATGGAGTTGGAGCCCTTGAAGATTGTTGGGAATATAATGAACCAACCCGTGTTTGGTGGCATGGAAAGGACGAGCTCAGAGCTGCAAAATTGTGCGGACCCTGTCTTTCCCTTGTGTGCACAAGATTTGGTTTGGGAGTTCTCGTTACCAAAAGGTGAAAATCGGGACCATTGGTATTGCAATCCGACAGTGGAGGGCCCGCACACGAGCGCCATCAACAGGCTTTGTAGGTGCCTTGTGATTGGGTTCTATGGGGACGCCATGCTAGATCGGCAGCAGGATTTTGTAACCATGTTAATGAGGAATGAGGTCCAGATCGACGCGATGTTCCATGATTCAGGGTTCCATGCGATGGAGATTGTAGACCCGGAATGGATGAATTATATTGTGGAAATTATTAGACACTTCATCGTAGATACTGAAAACAAACCATGATGAGTTCAATACTTCAATTGTTGCTAATGTATTTTTATTTTTGGTGTTAAACGACAGTGGTATTATCAAATTACCAACTCAGTTTGTACAACAGAAAAGGAGGGCAATCAAACCAGATTAGAGTCCCCTCCTGAAACTCTGAATCCTCTCCATTTCATAATTACCGGTTTGAAACTCTGAAGTAAAGCAAGTTTCTATTTCTATTGTGCTGGAGCAGAAGTTAAAAAATCATCCCTCTTGTCGTGCATTTGTTTCCGTATTATTTTATTATTTTGTTAAAGGTAACCATTTGCTTAGTAATAGGAATGGCGAGAATATATTTGTTTAGGTATTTGAACAATTTTGTAAACTTAAGCTGAGGTTTAACGATGAGTACTCTTTTATATATATATATATATACACAACAATGAGTTCTTTTCTATAAGCTTCAAATTGAATAGGAAATCATTTACTACACATTGACCTTGGAAGTTAGATACTGAATGAAGTTTTTTATTGAATGAAGTTGTTTAAGGCATTGCGTCAACTTGTGGGGAAAGCTCATGACAATTCTTTTACTAGCATTAGGGATATTAGAGTCAGGACTTGGAGTTAGAAATGGCAGCGCCGCTGCCAGTTGCATGCAATGGCTCTGGCCTTTGGTTTTATTGTTGTTGTGTTGCTGCCTCTCCCATCCTTCAGGCTTCAAGTTATATTTTCTTACTTTCTCCTCTCTCGGTTAGGCTACTTAGCTGCTTAGGGTTTTTTTTTTTTTTTTTTTTTTTTTTTTTTTTTTTTTTTTTTGTGTTTGTTGGGTAAGAGCAAAATTATTTTGTTTAAAGTTATTTAAAGGGCTAGATTGTTTGTTTTGGGTAAAATTAGTTAATTGGACTTAATTTTTTTTTTTTTTTTTAAGCTTTGGTATTGGTAATTTTTGTTGTTAGGCAAATTTTTTTGGACTTGTTAATTTTATTTTTTTTTTAAGATTTTAGATTGATAAATTTTTTTTTATAATCTTTTAAGGGGGCAAATGTAATTTATTGAACAAAATTGCTATGTGAGAGAGAGAGAGAGAGAGAGAGAGAGAGAGAGAGAGAGAGGGGGGGGGGGGTTCAAAGAATAACATAGTAGCATGGAGGCTAGGGCAATTTATGAATGTTCATGATGGGCTAATTTATTTCTCTGATGTCATGATAAGCTTGCTATATGATTCACTAATGTTTACATTGATTTTTTTTTTTTTTTTTCCTTTTCACCTTTTGTGATTATTTCTTTCAAAAATATTTGCATCTTAGAGTTTCGGAAACGACTAAAGAAGCTTGATAGATATGGATATATAGAAATTTTTTTTTTTTTAATGTTTATTGTTGTGTCTGGTTACTAAGAAAGTAAGAAAAAAGAAAATAAAATCTTGATTCTTTTTTTCATTTTATTTATTTGAATTTTTTCCAAATGCTGATGCGGTATGTTTTGATATTAATTGAATTTTTTAATATTATTTTATTAGCCACATAGGTTTCAAGTGTGTCAACTATGCAATCAGAATCCAAATTAATTTCTAATTATTGTCTAATTTTGTACTACGTGTCTATTTTAATTTTCTTAATTTTAGTGCCAAGTGACTTATTCATAATGCTCAAAGCGAAAACTGAGATGACCAGCTCACTCACCTAGGTATTATCACTATCACCTCTTCATCATCACTAGTGTTCAATGTTTTCATATGTAAGAACAGGTATTGTAAAATTTGTAATAACTTTAGTAAAAAAAAAAAAAAAATTGATTCCTAAATTTTGACATATTTTAGAGCGGTGTTAAGAATACTACAATTTTTACTAAATAACATTTATAAATTAATGAAATTATCATAAATTAAAAAAAAGAAAAAAGAATAAAAAAGTAATTTAGAGTTTTAGACCTACATTTATTATGTTATAAAAACAATCACAATAATTGTTATATTAGTTTATATAGAAATTTGTAATATCCTGATTTCCTGCCGAACCGGCCTATTGAGCTTTCCTTCTTATCTTTCTTCCTCGTTAGCTTTTGTGGCCCATTGGCTTCCACCTTACTTTTTACTTATTGTGCCTGTGGGTCTACTTGCTACCATTTCTTGCCATGCTAGCCCACTGGGCTTTATTTCTTTCTTTCTTTTCTCTTTGGGCTTTTATGGTCCATTTGTCTTTATTTTGCTTTACTTTTACATCTTCCTCTTCTTTTTTTGCTTACTATTGGGCATTTCTGCAGTTGGACCATTTTTTTCAAAAATGGGTATCAACAAGAGGAAATCCAATGGTTTGAGAGACTACACAAAGTGCACCCCTACTAAACATAGAGATTTTCATGCATTGGCTCAATTTTGTGCTTAATTAATACCACAAAATAGTCATTATTAACCTAAATTATCAGTATTTGGGCCTTTGAGTCACATTCAAATATGTGAAGCCATTGCCAAGCATAAATTAAAAATGTAACAATAGTAAATTACGTAGGACACATGCATTGAGATAAATAGTAAACAGTGTATTAATAATTTCAATTTTGACATAAACTAGATCTTCTTCTTCTTTCCTTTCAAAACATTTATGTTAGGTTCTCGCTTTAACAAAGTATCGTGGCAAATAGCGAGAAAGTCACAATTTTACAATTAAAATGTAACAATTTTTTTTTTTTTTTTTTTAAGAAATAATTACAACATGCCGCTAGCTTCACAGCTCGAACCCTTTCTCACCTAGACCCCCAAACACTTTGTATATGTGGAGGTGCTAATTCAGTTACAAGGCCTTTGGCAAATGTAACAAGTTTTTACTTCTTCATAGCAAATATAAATATTTTTATTAAATCATTTGCATTGTAAAAAAAAATAAAAAAAAAAGGTGAAATTGAATTAGTTTGACTCAACCCTTTATACTATGTGTTTACATGTGAAGAAATACAGGTCAATAGTCAAGTAAAGGCAATGAGAGGTTCACAAGGGAAAAATTGCAAACAAGCACAAATTCCCAAATAATTTTGTTAGTTAGCAACATTTCCAAACTATTTAGAAAACTAACATCTCGAGTCTAAAAATCTCAATTTTGTTGTTAGAACTCAAGCCTAAGTGACTCGATTTCCTTGAAACAAACATGAAAGCGCCTAAAACACTAGAACCAGAATGAAGCAAGAAACCCAAAACACCAACACGAAGCAAGAAACCCAAGACACCAGAACAAAGCAAGAAGCAAACCAGAAAACTAAAGACAACAACCCAGAAAGATAGCAAACCCAGATCCCTCCGTTCGGACTGCGATGAAGGCTCCGTCAATCATCACCACCATCAACAGTGGCCTGATCTCAACTTCCATGGCCACCACTTGCTCTTTGAACTTCCATGACTTAGCCTTTAGGTTTAGGTACGTATATTCTAAATCCTTGATTTGGTCTGGAAAAAGAAAAAAGAAGGAAGAATGGGAACATGTCTTTTTGCAAGAACTGGAAGTTCCACCCCAAACTTGAATATTAGAGAATCAATTTGCTATATAAGCTTAAGTTTATTAAACTTGAGATGCTATTTTACTAAATAGTCTGGAAACCTTACTAATTAACAAATTTTTTTGAAAATATGCATTATTTTGAAAAAAAATCTGGTTCACAAGGAAATTTACAACCCGTTTGGGACGATTTTTTTATCTTTTTTTTATATCCAAATTCAATCTAACCCGGACCGAATAAATCCAACCCGTTTGTCAGGTCTAAATGGGTATTAGAAACAGCAACCAACAAGTTTCCGATTAGAACACTCACACCCCATATGGGATCGGAATATTTACACCAAAGATTCCCCTACGATTTTTTTAATAATTGTAAATCTATTAATTCATTGGAAATCACCGTTCATGTTATAGACTTCTTTGCTTTTAAAAAAAAAAAAAAAAAAATTCAGTTCTAAAAAACGAAAGTATTCCATTTCTCAATAAACTGTCTCTCAATCTTCGAAGTCTTTACTCTGGTCTCTCTTCTCTCTCTCTCTCCAGTGTAGAGGCTTCGCTAAAGTCCACGCGCAATGTCCGGCGCTGGAGGTGACGCGCCGCCTCCTCCGGCAGCGAACGGCGGTGAATTCCTACTCTCCCTTCTCCAAAAGCAGAAGCAGCAGCAGCAGTACCACCACCAGCACCACCACCACATCACCCAACAACAACAGCAACCCCAAGCTCCGCCACAGCAGCAGCAAAGGTCTCTGACCGTTGATCCGGCCGTGGCAGCGGTGGGTCCCACCCTCCCTTTGGGGCCACCACCATGGCCGTCGAATTCCAACGGTCCCGATCTTCCGTATCCTCTTCCACCACCTTGGCCCCACTCTTTCTCTCCTCCTCCACCCCAACCTTTCCTCTCGAACTTCCCAGGGTTCACACAAAACCCTTTCCCTCCTCCTCCTCCTCCTCGGAATCAGTTTCCCGGAAACCACAATCTCTTCGGCGACGATTCCAGAAGATTAGGAATCGAGAATTTCATTCTCCACCAGCACCAGCAACAGCAACAGCAACAGCAAAAACAGAATCAGCAAGAACCCAAGCTCAAGTTTGGTACTTTGCCCAGCGATATTCTAAGCCCTGAGTGTTTATTATTATCTGGGAATTCTCAGAATTCTTTCCATAGTTCAAAGCTCAGTGCTTTCAGCGACCGGGAACCGGGTTTGGGGACCAGGACCTATAATGGGTTGGAAAGGAATTGGCAATTCGAGCCCCGGGTGAATTCCAATTCCAATCCAAATTCGAGTTCTTTTCGGCTTGGGAATCATGATGCTCGAGGGGGTGAGTTGGGAAAGCAGTTCCAGAGTGGGAACTATAGGTCTATGCCTCCACCGGGCTTTCCAAGCAGTCCGAGGGGAAAAGGGAATTGGGATTCAGGGAATAGGATGAGAGGGATAGAGTTAGAGCACAATGTGGGTAAGGAAAGGGCTAATTACAGTGACATGAGTGGTAGTGATGTTTCTTTAGAAGCTAATAATGAGAGAATAAGGACATTGTCATTTGAAGAATTGGGGCTCAGTAGACAGCTTGACCACCCGGGGCCGCCAACGGGGAGTAAGCTTCATTCCGTATCTGCTCCGGATATTGAAGAGTCCACGTCCAATTTGCGTAGTGAGATTGGTGAATTTAGGGATGGCAATAGTTATGGGGGTCGAAATAAGTTGAAGGAGGAGGGAAGTCATGAAGTAGACGATTTTGGCGAAAAGCTTGTGGATTCTTTGTTGCTTGAGGATGAATCCGACGACAAGAATGAATCAACCCCACTTCGCAGTTCTCGTGAGAAGGTTGACTATTTGTTTTTCCTTCTGTATCTTTCTATTGGTAATATGGGTTTTAAGCTTTTGTGGAATTTACAGGTTAAGTTTGAAGAAACTGATATTTGAATAGAGATCAATGATATAAATATGGTGTAGGAATGATTAAGGTTTTGAATTTTTAGCTTCCATTAACTTCTGTGGAATTTTTACTGCTGTGCAAATTAGCAATTTTTAGTGACAAAAATTGTAAATCATATCATATTTCATTGTAAATCATTGTATATTTGAAGAAACTGATATTTGAATAGAGATCAATGATATAAACACGGTTTGTGAATGATTAAGGTTTTGAATTTTTGGCTTCCATATAACTTTGTTCTGCAAGTTAGCAATTGCTAGTGATAGAAATGTAAATCATTGCATAATTCACAAGAGACATCTTTAAGGGAAAAGAAGTTGAAGTTGTTAGTGCCTGAAAATTACATTTTGTGTGGAAAGTTGATTAAAAGAATTAAAGGGTTTAAATGTGGAATTGACTTGCAGTTTTTGTTATCAGGATGTCAGGTCAGATAGCAGAGGTCAACGGCTACTTAGCCAAAGGATGAGAATATTAAAAAGACAGATGCTATGTCGTAATGACATAGACAGATTAAATGCTCCTTTTCTTGCAATTTATGACTCGCTAATACCTGCAGAGGAAGAGAAGGCGAAGCAGAAGCAATTGTTAACGTTATTGGAGAAATTAGTTTGCAAAGAATGGCCTAAAGCTCGCCTCTATCTTTATGGATCGTGTGCAAACTCATTTGGAGTTTCTAAAAGTGATATTGATGTGTGTCTTGCAATTGAGGATGCAGATATTAACAAGTCTGAGATCTTATTAAGGTTGGCGGATATTTTGCAGTCAGATAATCTCCAGAATGTGCAGGTATTTCAGATTGCTGTCTTTCTGATTATTAAAGAATAGGGGCTTTTAAGATTTACATAATGGAAACTATTTTGCAGTGTGTTTGTCATTGTATGTGGTGTTACATTTGTAGCCCAGTTTTTAGGTAACTTAGTTAAAGTAGTTTTGCTACATAGGCCTTGTTTTTTAACTTAGATGATGAAAATGCTCTCCGGGCGTGATAAAAGAACCTGAATTTAATATCACCTTCTAAAGTAAAATTCTTCATACCCTATTTTCATTGTTCATTTGTTGCTGGGCAAAAATGAATAAAGTTTATCTTTTTAGTGCTTTCTTATATTAGAATTGGTTAATTCTGATGACCAATTCACTCTTCTTGGACCTTTGGCAATTACGTCATGAATATTGTTTGGCCATTCAACTCCATGGTGGACTGGATAAACGCAAGTGTGAAAATTAGATTTAGATTTGAAGCATTTCTTTGGATAGATTTTATTTGCTACATGAGCTGTGACTCTTTAGATACATATGCTACTTTTGGATTTCCTTGCACGTCTAAACTCTTGCATTTCTGTGTACTAATTTGGATGTTTAGAATAAGTACATAATTGCTGTAATTACTTACTTCTAGAGTTTTGAATGCTGTTTCAAGTTTTTTCTTTTGAATATATGTAATAAAATTTTGTATAATTTAATGCACACTAAAAGACCTGTACTATATACTAAAAGTTGGTGTAAAACCCTTTCCTTGCATATGCGGTTGAATGTAAATATTGCACATCATACTTTCACCATGTATCACGCCATTAGTTACATTAAAATTATTAAAATTGTTTAATCTAAGTTAATACTACCAAAGTTTTAAAGAAATTTAAAATACTAGATTAAAAGTCAGTTTTGAAAAGTTTCAAGAAATTAGAAACAAGTTTCATTATTTATTTTAAATTATTTATGCATTATAACTTTCGGTTTTGATAAAAGTTCAATCTTACATTATTTGATTTCGCAACATAACTTAACTGGTTGCAATGTTCTTATACTCTTGGTGGTCAATAATTATCATGACAATGTTTCCATAGAAACTGCAACTTGCTTGACTCCTACTTGACCAACTTGCTGAAAGAAATTTTTTTTCTGGCTATGAGTGATTTAGTTTTTGCTCATCAGTTCATCAGTTTTTAAAATTTCAACCCATTCTGCATGCCCTTAAGGCTTTTAAATTCCATAAAGTGCTTATTTTGGTATTGTTTCATAGACATGACAACTTTGTTACTTTCATACTTGACCAATCTTGGGGGTTTTCCCTTTTTTCTCTTGGCTGCACTTGATTTTGATTTTTGTTTGGTAACTGCTGCTGCTTTTTGGGAATTGGTTTTTCTATGTGATTGTTTCAGGGAATAGTATGCTAAAACAAGGATTAAAAGATCCCTTTGGGGAACTAAATGATCCAAAGGGATTGTTATATCTAATCCTAATGGTCATGCCAAACATTGGATATGTTAATTCTATCCAACCTAGACTCTATCTACAGTGCCCAAACACAAGCCATATGTAGCTTCTCAAAGTAACTCATAATTTCCAAGGCCAACTGTGGAAACGTCTACAAGACATGTAGATGCTTTTTTCATATCTTAATGAACACAGTTTATCCTGATGTGGAAACATCTACAAGACATGTAGATGCTTGGGGAGAAAACTGGTTATAGTGATGAGCTCAGTGATGGCTGAACTCTGAATATATAAACTGCCATAAGGTGTTGGTGGCATGAAATTGCGTGAAATGTTGAAGATGCTGCTATTACGACGCAGGACAACCAAAACCCGGCTTGCAAGGACAGGGGAGGGTGTTCAAGAGCTTATAAATACATGGTCAAGCTTATACTTAATCTATGTAGGACATTAGGATCATAACATACCACCATGCTTTGCAGTGGCTCCACTCACTTATCAATAATTTTAATCTAGCCTTTCAGTGACATGGTGGTTGGTTCTGATACCAAATGTTAGGAACCCATGAGTAGAACTCACCCTTGAAAACTGGCTGGTAAGGGGAGGGTGCCCAAAAGCTTATAAACACATGATTAAGCTTATACTTAATTCATATGGAACACTAGGATCATAACACAACACCAAGTGAAGAAAACCACTTGGAGTCAGCACTTAGGGTTGGCTGGAGTCTAGAGTTGGCACCAAACCAAGGATACCAAAAGGCAACTTTTCATTCATCTCTAATGCATCTCCCTAAGGAGCACACTAGTTTGCTTATATAGAAAAACTGAACCCTAATTCTAATTGGCATAGAAAACCCTAATTGCCTAACTATGATATTAACCTTGCTTCCAAATATTAAAATACTAATAGCCTAATAAACTACTAGGACCTAAAACATAAATATACAATTGACTTGCAAAAATGAATAATACTAAATTAAAATAAAAATCTGTCTCCTGCATCATTTCATTATTGGGAATCTTTATTGCATTGAGGGGTTGGTAAAATACCACATTGGCCATTCAGGTTAGGTTGCATCAATCAAATTTTCTTCAATTTTTGATGTTTTTAGATGAGTCCATTAGGCTTTGACACTATATGCGGATGCAAGGTGCATTAGAATATATGGCTTTGGCTCACCAATGAAGTGACTCTTTAATGCCCTGTGTCACTTATTGTCTAGTTTTTTCTTGTTTATTCTACAAAATTGTTTAGTTTTTGGTTTCAAGCCTACATCCTATTGTGTCATTAAAATAAGATTCATTTTCATCTTTTCAGTGATGGTGGTGTAAACGCAATAGTATGTAAACTGTTTTATGCTATTTTTCCTTAAAAATTCCTCTTCTTTGGCATGGTCTTGTCCATCAAAATCTTCTTCTTCTTCTTCTTCTTTTATTTATGATTTTTCCAAAAAACTCTAGCTTGGACAATACCACTGATTGAGATTAGCTAATACAAAATGGACTAGAAAAGCAGATTATAACAATATATTTGTCTCAAGTGCAGGGTGGCTGGGGAAATCAAATTTAATACATTATTTGTTGGAATCATGCTCTCATTTATCTTCAATTTAAAGCAAATATCTTTGTTGGTGCTTAATTCAGGTTTTGTTTACAGGCACTGACCCGTGCTAGGGTCCCTATAGTAAAGCTTATGGATCCAGTGACTGGAATTTCCTGTGACATATGCATTAACAACATTTTGGCTGTCATAAATACTAAACTTCTTCGAGATTACGCTCAAATAGATGTGAGATTACGGCAGTTGGCTTTTATTGTGAAACATTGGGCAAAGTCAAGGGGAGTCAATGAAACATACCAAGGAACCCTATCTAGCTATGCGTAAGTTAGCTGTAAGATTTCCATGTATTTCTGAAATTTACCACTTAAAAATTGAGCAACTTGAGTGCTCGTGTGGGTGTTGATTCCCACAAGTTAAAGTGAAGAGACTAATTGATATTCAAAGTTAGGGCCAAACCCATTAGATTAACCTTTTGGGTTGGAGTAATGTCCCAACATGTATATCAACAGATTCTTGGTGGACTTTCTAGGGATCTCTCTCTCCTACCAAATTGGTACTAGAATTTATGGTTCATCTTCATGTTCCACAAGTGTCTTGGTCCTGTCATGTTTGGGCAGTTACAGCACGTTGCCTTTATTGGCCCTGCATTTGGTGCAACTCTTGATTGTGTCAAGGACTCTTGCGCAAAGGGGGGAGTAGAAACTCACACGTGAGTAAGGGATTTGTTGTGAGCGCACTTGAGTGTTGAGTCCCACATCAAGGAAGTTTTAAAGTGAGTAGTTGATATACATAGTTGTATCAAAACCCATTGGTTTAAGCTTTTGTGTTGGAATAATGCCCCAACATGTATATCAGCTCTTGGTGGATTCCCTAAGCATTTCTCCACCTCAATCAGTTTTATTATTATTATTATTATTATTATTATTTTTAGTGGGTAGATATATACATAGATGGGTCCAAACACATTGGTCATTGTGAGACTACTTGGCCTTCTTTTAGTATGATGAAAAGCACAAGAACTTACCTATTTAGGTAGGATCTAGACAATCACATTTTCTTTTTTAAATCACAGTCAATAGACACAGCTGTGATGAAAATTATTCTTATTTTTATGTGCCCTTTGCTACATTTTTAAAGAAAAACTCTTATGCTGTTTTCATTTCAGGTATGTCCTAATGTGCATTCATTTCTTACAACAGCGCAGGCCTGCTATCCTTCCCTGCTTACAGGTGTGTATTCTTAATTAGTTCAAGTACTCAATGCATATGTTGTACCATATTTATTTACTGACATGTTTCTATTAGCGTGCTTTATGTTTTAAAAATTTATTATCCTGTCTTACTAGTTACTAAATAATAAACATAAACTGATTTTTTATTTTATTTTATTTTATTGGTGATTCTTTTTAATTTCTTTGTCATTGTATAATTTGTTTTTGGACTTCAATGGAGGTTTTACCTACAAGTGTTGCCAATCATTTGCTAAACTCCTTGTTTGGCTTTATCATGTGTTGATGATTCAATCTTAATACAAGAAAAAGGAGACTTTGACTGCTTAGCAACAAATGTAATTATGAGAAACTAAACCGCATGATGTCAAGTAGAGGCTGAAACCTGTGAACCTTCTCCATTCATACTGCTGTGTTCTGTTCAGACAATCTTCTATGTTTGTGGGACGTTGCTTCCATGTAATGAACAATACCCTGTAAAGATTGTTTTGTGCAAAATAGAGTTTTTTGCTATATATGAGCTTATGCTTCTCTGTTTTAAATAATAATTGCTTTTATATCTGGTATACCACTGTTATTTTATATTCAATTACGTTACTAAAATAATGTCTTCTTTTTTCTTTTTTCTTTTTTTACTTAAACCGAAAGAATTTTACTTTAGACATAAAGTTTTTGTCAGAATTTTCAAACATGAAACCTATATTATCATGGCACTGAAAACAAAAGCTCCCCTCATGTGCATTTCTTTGTGCAGTCGGTGGTTGCTGCATCATTTTGTATATTTTGTTGTATTGCATTTCTTTATTATATTTTAGGCTTCCATATGACCAAATAGGGTATCTGAGAACTGGTTTTGAACATTTTTGTTGCTCATTTGTAACTTGCTACAACCTTAAATTCCAGGAAACCATATGGTAGTTAACAAAAAGGGACATAAACTATATGGTATTTGACATGTTGGCTCCTCCTATGTCAAAAGTACTTTCTATTGTGGACTTAGTCACCCAATTCTCTAATTTGTTGCTTGGTTTATACACTTTCAGGAAATGGAGACTACATACTCTGCAACCATAGATGATATTGAATGTGCTTTCTTTGATCAAGTTGAAGTACTACGCAATTTTGGATCTTGTAACAAGGAAACTATTTCTCAGCTGGTGTGGGGGTTTTTTAATTATTGGGCATATCGTCATGATTATGCAAATTCTGTCATATCTGTTCGTACAGGAAGCATACTCAGGTTGGATACAAATTATGGTAGCTTGTATATTTTAATATATATATATATATATATATATTTTAATCTTCTTATGGCTCTGTGTTTATAAACAAGAATCATTACATATATTCCTCCACCATTTCCCAAAAGCTCTTGCAGCATGTTGCCCCTAAATTTAATCCTTTCCTCGAGTTCTTTCTTACATGTGAAGGTGTGATTCATATGTATGCTTTTGTGTGTTTATCTATGATATATATACTATTGATTGCTTTTGCAGTCACTCAATTATCATTGGAAAAGTATATTGGATATGTTAAGGAATTAAGTTTCAGTTTTTGCCATTTTGGCATTAATGATGCTGGTCCTGTTACTGTCAATGGGGTGGTTTGTATATAAAGATAACTGATAGGATTTCAAAGGCTGAACATTTTGAAAAGGCTTGTTAATAGCTGTCTAAATTTATTGAATCTAACATCATGTCTAATTTCATTGAAGTTAAAAAACTTTAGTTGTGACTGTTCCTCTGACTCACCAAGTGTTCTTTCACCATTTAAATGTGTTCAGCAAGCATGCAAAAGACTGGACAAGGAGGATTGGGAATGATCGTCATTTGATATGCATAGAGGATCCCTTTCAGACATCTCACGACCTGGGTCGAGTGGTGGATAAGCACAGCATAAAAGTTCTGAGAGAGGAGTTTGAACGTGCTGCCTACATTATGCAGTATGATCCAAATCCGTGTGTGAAGCTCTTTGAACCTTATGTTTCAAGTTGATTTGTCTTGTTTGATCATAATTTAGATGTAATTATGGTAAAATGAACAGTGTAAAGTCCCTATCTTTTTCCTTATCTTCCTCATTTTAGTCCCTGCGTTATTTTCTTAGAATGTATTTAGTCTGTCAGGCTTTTATTTAAATGTAAAGAACTTTCTGTCAATAGACCTCTGGTCTTTGCTCTTCCTTTTCAAGATCAGAGGTCATTGAGTGAACCCACTGTAACTTCATTTCCCTTTTGGGGCTGAGTTGCAACGTGCATGTGGTGTGTGGAGTTTTGAAGAAAGTGAGTGGGATTGTTGATTTCAAAAATAGTGTACATGAATTGGAACTTGGAAGTATACATAAAGAAATTAATTTTTTTTTTTTTTTTTTTTAAGAAGAAAGACTGTCTACGTCAGCCTAAAAAATACATTGGAATTGTAGCGGAACATCTTTCATTCACTCTATAAGATTTGGGACATTTGTTGAAAAAAATTAATTGATCTCTCCGTTTGATTAAACAAGATAAAATCAAGTAATGTAATATTAGAAAAAGTTATTATGAGCAATTAAATAGTTGTCAAAATTGAGTAGTGTAATGAATCAATTTTTATTTATTTATTTGTTATTATTTTAATGTCTTGTATCTTTTTGTATCATATTATATTTTGTAAGCTATAGAAATTAGTGATTAAGTTAGCTGAAGACAGCCACAAAATCGAATATATTATATATGTCAACGCACAGTACTTGAAGATACGGTTTGTTGAGTGGCTGAAAGATCGTGAGGGATGTGGCCCATGTGGGGTGTTCGTGTTCTCGAATATCATTTTGGGAATCGATCAGAAATTAGTACAGTGCTAAAGTTAACACTTTTGAAACGGATCCCAAACCCTTTCACATATGAGGCGGTAGATGATTGAGATCTAGATAATTCCTCTCTACCTTCGACAATTTTTTTTTTTTTTTTTTTTTACATTTTTAATTTTTTACTTCTTTTTAATTTTTATTTATTTTTATTCAATAGTAAGATTTAAGGTTTTTTTTTTTTCCAATTTTCAATCTTAGGCATTTTTTCAACTCTCAATTTTAGCCATTGAATGCTTAGAATATTGCATCAAGTGCAATCCTTAGAATATTGCACATGATCTCAATTCCAAATGAGCACATTAGAGCACTAGCAATAGTGATGTTAAATAGTTATATGGCTATTTTTAGCACCAGTAAAATTCAAAATGTACCTTACAATAAAAGAGCCAAAACAATATTTTTTTTTGGCTCGACAGCTATAATGCACAGCCAAAAATAGCTGTGCACTATAGCTGAAAGGTTTTAAAAAAAATTTATTATTTTTCGTTCACATTACTTTTCTTATTTTTTATTTTTTCTTCTGCATTTCATTTTGCATTCACACTACTTTTCCTCCTCCATGTCTCTATAAAGGTATATTTATGGCTTTGATAGTAGTTGTGGTTGTGTTTTGGTACATGCACTTAAATAACAGTTTTCAATTTTTAAACAACATTACACGCATTTTCATACACTTTTTCACCCACACGTATTTCTAAAAATTACAAACAACGTTACTAGAACAACATTACCAAACGGGCCCTAAATTTCGAGACGTTGAAAAACAAAATAAGTCACTTCCCCCCCCCCCCCCCCCTTCCCGTACAATTTTTAAGGTGTAGACCCTGATCATAAAAACTTAATCCTTTTAATGCAAAACTAATACTGTCATGCTGACTTTCTGCTTAATGGCTATTTCTCGAGTAGTTATTCCCCAAGAGAAAAGCTTCACTAGCTAGTAATATACCTCCCTCTCAAAATTAAAAAAAAAATAAATAAATAAATATACCTTCATTATGTTTAGAAAGTTTTTATTCTTCTATTTTTAATTTAATATATGTAAAACTAGGAAACTTCATAGTACCTACATAAATATGAGAGAGTTTTTAAGGTTTCTGCTCATACTAGGTTTTATTTTGTACTTTTAAAAAAAAATGTTAAACAATACCCTAAGGTCATTGGTTTATGAACCATTTTTAGAAACATTTTATTGGGAAAATGATAAAACAATAAATGTTGTTGATAGCTTTTTATATTTCCTATGAAAGTAGTGTCAAAACTTTTTTATCATGGTTTATTAACAATTGCCTTAAGAGCATTTGCTAACATGACACCAAAAAAAAAAAAAAAAAAAAAGTGACTTAAACTCTTAGATCTAATTAGAATAGGAGAAGAAAAATTAGAGAAGAGGAATTGAGAGAATGGAAAAGAGCTCTCTCTCTCTCTCTCTCTCTCTCTCTCTCTCTCTCTCTCTCTCTCTCTCTCTCTCTCTCTCTGTGTGTGCGCGCGCGCTAGACTACAAATATACTAGTTATTAGTTAGCTACACTTGCAATGGATAACATTGTGGTTGCTAAAGCAATGTTTGTCTTTTCAATAATACCTTTTTAATTAGTAAAAGAAAATTTAGAACTAAATTTCTCGTGACATAAGATTTTTCACAATTGCTTAATCAACTATATTATGAATACTAACCATCCTTATAACCAATTTTAAACTTTCTGATTTATGTGATTGTGAGTGGTGGGTCCAAAAAGGCATTAGTATTCACCATTCATAGTTACACAAATTAACAAGTTAAGAAATTGAGTGTGTAATTAGATGTGACACAAGAATTTTTATATTTTTGAAAATCAGATAGTTATAACAAAGAAGTGGGGATTTGAGCCCTAGAATTATTCTTTTTGGATAGTTGAAATAATATGTTGTGATTGATTAAAATATAATTGGTCCCTATGAAATGATGTTGTTCCATAAATTCTTCAAGCGTGCCATTAGATTTTGGACAAAACTTAAATACAGCACCTTAGGTACCCCTTTTAAAATTAAAACACTTGTCCACTTACTTAATAGTGATACTGCCATTTCCTTCTCCGTTTATTTCTTTTCCTTCTTTTTTTTTCCCCCCTGTTTCAGACTAAAGACTTCCCATGAAAAAACTGAAAACCCCAAAACCCCAAGCTCATACCGTTCTCTCTCTCCCTCTTTGTTCTTCTCTTTCTCTCTTTCTTTCCTTCTCTTTCTCTTAGTCAGAGCTAGATTCACCTATTTCATCTAATCTGACTGAGAGAGAAGGAAAGAAAGAGAGAAAGAGAAGAACAGAGAGGGAGAGAGAGAACGATAGGAGCTTGGGGTTTTGGGGTTTTCAGTTTTCTCGTGGGAAGTCTTTAGTTTGAAACAGGGAAAAAAAATGGAAAAGAAACAAACGGAGAAGGAAACGACAGTATCATTGTTAAGTAAATGGACAGGACAGGTGTTTTAATTTTAAAAGGGGTACTTACACCCATTTTTATAACTATTTTATGAGAAAGAATGTAATTAATTGTTTGTCACTTTTACGTGAATCCCCAATTTTCTTTTCCACCATTCCCAATCAACCACATTAAATAGTTGTGAAAAATAGGTGTGCATTTAATTGAAGTCCTAGATTTTTTTTTTTTTTTTCATTTTATAATAAAGGAGTTCTTGAAGTCACAAATTCAAAAATTTCATATCATTTTGCCTGTTTGTGGAAAAATAGATCTCAATAGTTGTGATGTGACAAAAGGAAAGAAAAGAACCTACACATTGAAATTTGAAAGAAAAATTCTCTTTCATATTTGAATGATAATGATTGCGTATATCACACTTAATAGTGATCTACTTTTTTTTTTTTTTTTTTTGAGAAAAGGAGTTGTAAAATTTAATAAATACTAGCCATGTCGACTAAAGTTACAGCTAAAAGTTGGGGGGAACATCTTCCATCCACACAAATTGAGAGCTAACGTGTCTAGCATGTCTAGCTAATTAATGATGAGTGGTAGAATTACCTTGCATTTTAACATGAGAGAAACTACAAAAAGAAAATAATGCAGATAGGAGTTTGCTTCTTCCACTAGGTGTCCGTGATCTGCAAATGAGATGTCCTCGCTGAGCAAAGCCTTAGTCACAATCTTTGAATCTCCCTCCACCACAACAGATGAGATGCCTAATTCAACAGCAAAATTGAGAGACTTAACAGCTGCTACTGCTTCAAGAGCAGCAACGGAATTGGGAAGTGAAACTTTTTCTGCCATAGAAGCTATAATCTGACCTTTCTCATCGCGAATAATTACTCCAACTCCAGCCATATTGTCTCCTCTAAAAACAGCCCCATCAAAGTTCACTTTGAGGTAGTTAGGATCAGGGGGCTTCCATTTGATGTGTTGGGGAAGCTGTATCTCACAATCTAAAGGCTTTGGGGGGATTGCCCGAATGAAGGCTGAAAATGTAGCAAGAGCATCAGGCATTACTTGTTCCATAGGGAAAGGTTTCATGCTAGTCCTTAATTAGTTTCTACGGAACCAAATAGTCCATGAGATTTGTGCAAACAGCTCTAAGTTTAGGCTTTCCTTGCTCAAATATTGTACCAAATCCATAAAACTTGAAAACTAAGTTGAAACATGAAAAATACAGCAAGGATTTGAATTCCAAATAGGATTCAACAGAGGGCATTGCCAAAGAGCATGGAGTACATCCTCTGGATCATGATGGCTGTGATCGCAAGAGTCATCAATTAAAACTTTCCTCTTCACCAAATTAGTTTTCACAAGTATGGAGTTTCGGATGGCTCTCCATATGAAATTTCTAATCATGTTTTGGACTTTTAAACCCCAAACCACCTTCCAAATATCATTATCCACCCCTTGTGTTCTAAAATCCGAAACCTCCACCTCCTGAGATAGCAGTTTGTATCCAAATTTCATAGTATAGACCCCAAAAAGATTGTAGGGCCACACAAGCTTATCTTCTATTGGTCTGATGATGGAACAAACCTTGGCATTTGCAAATTCTTGTACCACTGGATATTGAATTTGTGGTTGAATGGTAAAGGGTAGCCACGGGTTAGACCAGAGATTGAAAGCATCCCCGGTGCCAATTTGCCATCTGAGACCTTTCCTTAATACATCTCTTCCCTTCAATAAACTCTTCCAAGCATAGGACCCCTATGAGCAATCCAATGCATCCATAATTGAACCATGAGGAAAGAACTTGGATTTAAAAATTCAGTAGAATAGGGATTCTTTATTATGAAGAAGACGCCAAGCTTGCTTGGCCAAACGAGCATCATTGAACAAGGCCAGATTTTTGAAACCCATACCATCCTCCGCCTTTGGCTTGCACAAAACATCCCAACTAACCCAATGAATTTTTCAGCGGTCCCCACGTTGGCCCCACCAAAATTTCCTAATCATACTCTCAATTTCATCTCACAAACCCAAAGGAAGTTTAAAGCAATTCATGGCATAAGTGGGGATGGCTTGAACCACGGCTTTAATTAGAACTTCCCTACCCGCTTGAGAGAGTAATTTTTCCTCCCAACCTTGTAATTTCCTCCATACCTTCTCCTTAATATACTCAAGCTGGATTTCTTCTTCTTTCCCACAAAAGATGGTAAACCCAGGCACCTCTCGTACTCTTGAATTTCGGGAACACCAAGCAACTCCTTTATGGCGTGTCTTCGATCTTCAGAAGTGGAATTGCTGAAAAAAAAATGGTGGTTTTGGATCTATTTATTTTCTGCCCTGAACACTTCTCCTAGACACCCAAGATATCTAGCACCCTTTGACATTCACCGATGTTAGATTTGCAAAATAGCAAATTATCATCTGCAAACAATAGGTGAGTTAGCTTAGGACTTCTTCTACACAATTGGAAACCATGGATATCACCATTGTGGGCTACTTGAGAGATAATGCCATGAAGACCTTCAATACAAAGAACGAATAGGAAGGGTAAGAGAGGGTCACCCTGTTGAATCCCACGGGTAGGTATAATCATCCATTCGGCTCACCATTGACAAGAATAGAATAAGAGACTATTGTCACACACACCATTAGCAACAAAATGCAACAGTGATTGAATCCCATTTTTTCCATAACTTCTTGTAAAAAATACACTCCACTCGATCGTATGCCTTACTCAAATCGAGTTTCAACACCATACATCCATCATTGGATGATTTATGCTACTTCATGCTATGTAGATATTCAAAGGCCACCATAATATTATCTGAGATCAGACGATTCTTGGTAAATGCACTTTGGTGTTCTATAATGATTTGAGGTGAAATTCTTATCAATCTATTAGCCAAAACTTTGGAAAAGATTTTATATAAAACGTTACAGAGACTTATAGGACAAAATTCAGAAGCCACTTCAGGATTAAGGACTTTAGGTATCAGTGTAATGAAAGTGTGACTGAGGTGTGGTGGGAGAGTGGTTGAATTAAGAAAATAAAGAATTTCTTGTGTGATATCATTACCTATCAAGTCCTAGTAATTTTGGTAGAATAATGGGGGCATTCCATTCGGACAGGGGGCTTTAAGAGGTGCCATTTGACTTATTGCCAATCTGATCTCCCATTCCATGAAATCCGCATTCAACTTTATGTTCATGTCTTCAACAACCTTTTGGATGGTGGATAATGCTTCTATAGGTTGACAGGTGCCTGAAGAAGTGAATAAGTTTTTGTAGAAATCAACCAGACAATTAACAATTTCCTTAGGCCGGGTACACAATGGCCCTCTGAATTTTTTATTCCTTCAATTTTGTCTTCTAGTGGCGTTGAGTGGCTCTAATGTGGAAAAACTTGGAATTCTTGTCACCATGAACTGCCCAAAGAGCCCTAGAATGTTGAAGCCATAATCTAGTTTCCTTGTCAAGTAAGTCGTTCACCTCCATTCTTAATACTGTAACCTGATAGTTGACCCCGGTGATCAATGCTTCAAGTTCAGCATGTGCTAGGAGTTGTTTTTTCCTTTGCAGGTCTTTCCTTACATTACCAAAGCACCTCCGGCTCCACTGAGTCAAGGGTTTACCACATCGATCAATTTTTTCTGTGACACAAAACCTTAGAACATCATTAACTTCACTACACCATTCTGCCTTCACCATATCAGAACATCCTTTGTCTGCCAACCACATCTCCTCGAAGCGTAAAGGTTTGGTGCTTCGAGGAAGTTCAATTCCATCAGGCATGATCTATAAGGGAGAGTGATCCGATGTTGTGCACTGGAGGTGATGAAGTTTTGAACCCCCAAACTTGAGAACCTAATCTGCGTTAGCCAAACCTCTGTCCATTCTTTCCCAAACTGAATGTCCATCTCCAAAGTGCTTCTGCCACATGTAAGGAGACCCCATGTATCCTAAATCCATGAAACCACAGGCATCCAGCACTTCCCTAAATCTTTTCATTTGTGCGTGGCTTCTGTTATTTCCTCCTTTCTTCTCTGAATTCCTTACTATCTCATTAAAATCCCCAGCCACCAACCAAGGAAAATTAAAACACATATTGAGTGATCGAAAGAGCTCCCAAGATTTGTGTCTCATATGAGTAACTGGTTCCCCATTAAAACCCGTAAACCTTCATGCACCTTTAGACCCTTCTCCAATAATCGAGTCAATATGATTTTTTGAAGAAGTTTTCACCGAGACCTTGATTGAATTTTTTCAAACATCACAAGTCCCTCACCTCTATTAACTCTTGGAACAATAAACAAGTCATCAAAAAGAAGAGTAGTTTTTAGAACCTTTAGCCTTGCTTCATCCACCCATGTCTCGGCTATAAACATGATGGAGGGATCTTTCGCTCGGACTAACTCACTAAGCTCCTTCCCTGTACATAGGTTCCCAAGCCCACAACAGTTCCAAATAAGGAGACTCATTATAGGTGGCGAGGTTGACTGACAGCCTCTGCCAATGGATTGGAATTATCTTTATCACTCTTTGAAACCTACAATCTCTTACTATGTAACTCCATGTGATCACTCTCTTCATCTCTGTTAACCCTTTTACCCAAATTGGCTGCTTGCATGGACAGGTATATACCAACTTTGTTTCGTACTATTCTTTTCGAGGACCTCAAATTAAGGGTATCAGTTACATCCTCCGTAGGGTTTCCCACACTGTGCCCACTTGGAGTTTCGGGTTTACTTCTCCCAAAATAATGGGATTTGATACGGAAATTAAGGGATTGGGAGTAAGTGAGATTGGTTTACCTACATTGTTACTGTCCACCCTGTCAATAGTTGTCAAACTCTCATCCACCTCCCAAGAACCTTTAGTCACACCAATCCACAAATTATAGGAAGCAGTAATTTCGGGACTTACTTTATTCGTTGGATTTGAAAGGTTAGTAATAGGTGGGAATTCAATGACCTACTTCGTAACTCCTGGATTTTCCATAATTGGATGCTCTGCCCTTAATTCCTGAGTAATGGAGATAACTCCTCTGTGGATGGTGGTCTGAGGAGTCGAGGTTGCCTACCTTCCGATAGTACCTAGTGCAAATTGAGAACCTTCTTCTTCCTCGTCCTCATATCCCTTTACTGAGACCACCGTTTTCTTTCCATGATTGAAGGGAGGTGCTAGTAGCCAGGCGTCATATTCTTGGTTCATAATATCCAGAGTGCCCTTACTTACTAACCACTTACCACAATCCTTATTGTCATGAGATACTAAGCCACACCAATAGCAAAAATTTGAGATTTTTTCATATTTAAACAATACCCAAACCTCCCTGCCTGCCTCCAAAAGTACCTAGTGACCTCGGCACAAAGGTTTTGTGATCTCCACATTAACTCTTATGTGCAGAAAGTCCCCTCCCATAAGCTTCTCTTTAATTTGGGAGTGAATGACATTGCCCACCAAGTTCCCGATCATAACAGTTGTCTCGTCAGTCAGATGATCAATGGGCAATCCATGAAATTGTAACCAGAAAGGTACTAAATTGAACAGTAGTTGATGAATGGGTTGTCCACTAACATACTTCTGGAACAAAACCAGATGCTTGTCAAAGCACCATGGTTCATTCATCAGAACTCTTTCGACATCATTTTTGGTTTCAAAAACAAAGATCATGATATGGTTTCCCACATCCCAGACCTAAAAGCTTCGTCGAGTTTTCCATAAAGGCTTGAAAGTTCGTCTAATGGCTTCAGCATTGAGCACTCGTTTTGTTAGGAACTTTGCTGCTAAGGCAAATTCTGACTTCTTATTACTCCTAGTGAGGGTGACCTGAGGGACCTCTTTCTCTGTGAGAGAAAATCGGTTCCAATCATTGAGGACTAAATCCATGATGAGTAAAAGACAAGAGTAGTATAGAAAGAAAAAACACAGTTTCCCCACCCATTGAAAAAGGACCCCACTAGCCCTACCAATAACAGAGTTAGAGGGAAAAGTTATCACTCCAAGAGGAGGATAAGAGTTTCTACAGAACTAGCTCAATGGCAGAAGCCAAAGAGACTAGGTCAAAGAAAAAACATTACACTATGCTTTTGACTTAGCGATATACTTAAAATAAGGATTTTGCTAAGAAATGCCCAAAGATAAATGGTTATGATGCATTTAATGTTTTATTAAATAATTTTTTTTTATGTTTTTCAAAAAATAAATTTAATCTGTACACATATCTTAAAAAAAAAAAAAAAACACATATAACTCTAATGAATTTATAGTTAAGTCAATAAATCATTAACATGTGTATTTTTTTTAATATATATTATAACTCGAAATTGAGTATTTATTAATCTTTTAACTTATACCATCAGGAGAACTCGTTGTTGGAACCATTAAAAGAAAGCATGTCTTTGTACAAAAATATATAATGGTGAGATACAAAATTTTGGTTAACTATTAACTAGACGCACTAAATTAGACTACCAAAGCACAAAGCATTTTCCATTTTCCCTTTCTTTTGTTTCTCTCAACCAAAGCTAACTGATTCACGTATTTTCTCACAAAGTTTTAAGTCACTATCTTCATTTATTTATTTTTGGTGAGAGTTAAGTCACTATCCGTATCAATACTCAAGGCTGATCTTAAGAGCATTCGCAGCAGTGGAGCTAAATAGCTATAATGCTATTTTAGCTCCACCAAAGCACAAAAAAACAGCAACAGCAGTGGAGGCATACTTAAAAATTTTAGGTGAATTGCTACAGTACACATCTATCTATAGATGTGCACTGTAGCTTGGAGCAAAAAAATAATAATAATTTTTTATTCACAGCTAGTACAGCTTGTCTTCCTTTCTTTTTTTCTTTTTTTCTTTTTTTTTTTCATTTCACTCTCTCTCGGTCAGAACACTCATTCACTCTCTCAAGCTCACTGTCATCTCTCATCTCACTTGCCAGCCCGACCATCGTCAAGCTCACTCCGATACAACTTTTTTTTTTTTTTTTCATTTTATCAAATCCGGTCTCATTCACTCTCTTTATTTCACTGTCATCTCTCATCTCAAGCCTCTCAAGCTCACTTTCTCAACGTCGCCGTTGCCATCGTCAAGTTCAACCCACGCCACCGATCTGCCTGACGCACTTCTCTTTCGCTGTGGTGGGTTTTTTTTTTTCCCCCTCTGCTGTGGACTGGTGTATCTCATGCCCTGATGTGGGTTTGTGTTTGTGTTTTCTGATCTATTGTGGGCAGTGGGCTTGTGCTCGTGGTGGGTTTTTTTTTTTTTTTTTTTTTTTTTTTTTCTACTATGGACTGGTGGTGGCAGTGGTGGCGGCTATGGTTGTGGCTGAGGAAAAAGATTGGAGATTTGGGTTTTTTTTTTTTTTTTTTTTTTTTTGTAGTAGAATATATTATTTTATTGTATTGGTTATAATATTTTATTGTGATGTTTATATTATTTTATTGTATTGGAAGTTAAAATAGATCCACTGCTGCAGCATGTGTGTAGGTAAAATAGATAAAGTAACTTTTATTTGTGCTAAATAGCTAAAATTATAGATCCACTGCTGCAAATGCTCTAAACTCTTGATTGAGAAAAAAGAAAAAAAAATTCAAGCCTGGTCCTGCATGCGGGACCACCCATGTGCACATGTGCACTGTCAAGACATTATGAGAGCTCAAACTTAGTTAGCAAAATGGAGGTGTTTGGTAGGGGTATTTAAATAATAGTTTTTATTGTTTAAACAATACATGTATTTTCACAACATATTTTTACTCACACGTATTTCTATAATATTTAAACAACTTATTAGAACAACATTACCAAATATGAGTTTTATGAGTGGCTTGTAGCTTGGTAAGGCGACTGCTTGGCTTGAAAGTAGAGTCATATTTCGTAGGTATTAGGATAATTTTAATTAGAAATGAAATTTTTTTTAGTTAAAATTAAATATTTTAAAAAAATTTTAAATGATATGACATTTTAGACACTTTCAAATGTTAAAATAAAATAAAAAAACAATAAAAAATCTTAACTATATTATGGAATTTCTTCAATTCTGTAAAACAAAGAGGATACCGATATGCTTGCTAGATGCTATATATACCCGTCACAAAATGAACACGAACATTAGTTTGAGAAGTTGCTCAATTATTATGTCATGTACACTGTATCAATTATACTATCTTTTGAGGTTTATGGGTTTTTTCTCTAGTAAGATTTTAGGGTAAGGATGTGAATGCTTGATTGGTGGGGTGGCCTACACAGTAATGTAATGTCCATTTAATTATGATCCAATAAAACGAGCGAGTGAAGAAAAGTTTCGGCTTGTGGGTTCTTGGTATCTAATACCTTCCTAAGAACATACTTCAATTACAAACCTGATTGTATACCTCCATTAATAAACACCAGAATAAGTGATATTTACTGTCTACTTTAATTTAGACCTTCATATACGGGATTCAAAGTTGACCCTTGAACTCAAACCTTTCTCCGCCCTAATCTTGAAATAGTTAGCATACTCGCATGTCTAGGATAGGGCTCATAATGGGTGTAAGCTATGCATGCACAGACAAAAATGCTATCGTGGGTTGTGGTGCTTAATAGCTTGTCCCTTGTTTGAGTGTGGCTAGAGGAGATATTGCACCCAGTGGAGTTAATTCCGTACCGTACCGGCAGGTACGGCCGGAATTTATCGTACCGGCAGGTGAACCGGTACAGAAATACCCATGATTCGTACCGCTTAAAATACCGGTCCTTACCGGACTATATCGGATGTACCGCCGAATATCGAACATCTCGGCCGAAAAATGGAAATCGGGCGATACTAAAAACTTGAAGAAAATGGAAAAAATGAGTAGCAGAAAGCTCACGATGCCATCCTCACCGGTTGTTTTCCCATGTCATTGGCCATTCCCCAGCCTTCCTCCTCCTATTTTATCCAGCTACTTCTCTTTTTTCTTCTTCATCTTCTTCTTCTTCTTCTCCGTCTTCTTCAGTTTTGACCGAACCTCTTTCTTCTTGTGCCCTCTGTTTTAGATGCGTGTGTGTGGCTCTTGTTTAATGCTTTTGTGTGACTTTTAGTTCTTTGTGTGGCTCTTGTTTAATGCTTTTGTGTGGGTTCTAACACCCCACGTGAACTCTAATGAGTTCAAACTTCAAATATACTTTTTTTTTTTTTTTTTAAGCTAAACAACTTCAAACATACTTGACTTTTAGGCTGGCTGCCACAATTATATATATATATATATATATATTTTTTAAATAATTAATATCATCTTTTTAACTTTATATATATATATATATATATATTTTTTTTTTTGAAAGCAACTTTTTATTATTATTACAATCTAGTATGTCAGATTATATTAATAGATTGATACTGGAGCAAGAAATAATCATATTAAAAATAAGCAACTAATTTAGAGAAATATGCTATTATAAATTTAAGGATTCTTATATAGATTTATAAATAATTCTAAATAAATAATAAGTATGTCTATATATATATATATATATATAAAATAATAGCGATAAACCCGAAACGGTACACCGGTATTCACCGGTACCCGAAATATATCGTACCGCTGGTCAAACCGGTACAATCTCCGGTATGGTATTGACTCCCTTGATTGCACCCAGTTCTGACAAAGCCTTTAAATCTCGTACTTTTACTTCTAAGAGCTGTGTTAGAGCAATAATAATAGTAGTGCTAAATAGTTATATAGCTATTTTTAGCACCACCAAAACACAAAATGTACTTTGCAATAGTGGAGCTAAAGTAATATTTTTTTACTCACAACTACAATGCATAACTATTTTTGGCTGTGCATTGTAACTGGAAAAAAAAAAATTTTATTTTGCGCTCACACTACTTTTTTTATTTTTTATTCTTTCTTCTGATTTCATTTTGCTTTCACACTATTTTTCCTTTATTTGTGTCTCAATGTAGTGATTTCTATGGCTTTGATGGTAGTTGTGGTTGTGTTTTGGTGGTTGAATGAAATATTATTTTATTGTAATGTTTATATTATTTTATTGTCTTAAAAACTAAAATAAAACCACTGCTATTGGATGTGAGAAGATAAAATAGATAAAGTGACTTTTTATGGTGCTAAGAGCATCTCCAGCAGATTAGACAAATTTTTGTACTGTTTGGAGAATAAATAGTGACTTTTACTTTTTAGCTATCCACTTTTTCAAATACATTTTCCAACAGATTTTCTATCCCATTCTCTATCTCATTTAAATATTATTTCTTCATTTATTATTTTTTCTTTTTTTAATAACTAAACATCTTTCAACATTTTTTTATTCAATACCTGATTATTATAATAGGAAAAAAATATTTGAAGAATGAACAATAGCCTATCAGACTTGATGAGCTACTGTTCATGAGCCAAAAAACATTCCGGATATAAAGAGTCCATTGGAGACCTATTTTGTTGGTTTACTCTCTATAGTAGAGAGAATTTTGTGTTTAGCTCTCCTATTGGAGATGCTCTAAAAAGCTAAAAATTCAGTTCCACTGTTGTGGATGCTCTTACTACTGTAATTTTATTGAGAAGAGACAAATTCAGTAAGTCTTGAGCCCCATAGGAATCAATCATATTAGCATACTGAGCCCAAAAAAAAAAAAAAAGAAAAAAAAAAAAGAAGAGTAAACATCAAAAGGTTTATAATAAAAAAAAAAAAAAAATTCAAATTCACACATTTTCATTCAAAAATTACCCATATCAAATAAGCTAAAATTATGTAAATATGAAAAAAGAAAAGAGTAAACATCAGAAGGTTTATAATTTAAAAAATTGTCAAATTTACATATTTTTATCCAAAAATTACCTATATCAAATAAGTTAAAATTGTGTAAAAATGCATTGTTACTATTTGTAAATTTATACTATATTATTCATTTTATATTTTTATTTCAAGTATATCGATGGAAAAGGAAGAAAGTAGATGCTATATATTATGATGAGACAACACTTGGTAAAATAATTATAATTATGACAGCAACTTTTTATCCTCTTATGGAAGAAAAATTATAAGAAATGCTAGGGTCACAAAAAATATCACAATTTTTGTGATAGCTCGCTCTAAAGAGAGTTGTGAATGGCGGAAATATAGACCTATTATATTATTTTGGGTCCAGTTAATCATCTATTTTATGAAACATTTTATAAAAAAATTGAAAAAGCTATCAAATTAGTTAGATATTTTTTCATTTATTCGTAAAAATAAGACTTAGATACAGTACTTAGATACTGTTCCTTAGATAATTTTTTTAAGATTTTATCATGTGAATTTTTTCTTATAAGATGAAAGTATATTTTTTAATTAAATAATCACATAGTTAAATTTTAATAAAATTTTTTTAAAAAAACCACTTAAAATACTGTAACTAAATTTTACTATTTTCATAAAAAGGTTTCTTAAAATGGTGTACTAACGCATTGCCTTTAAGGGTAAAACTCTTATTTATTGTCCACCACCGACAGTATGGACGAAAGATGATTGAATTGAAATTCGAACAAAAAAAAAAAAAAAGGGGCTAAAATGTTGTTGCCAGTTCAATTATGCAGCTCGTAAAGATGCAAAATGCGCACTGAGCTGTAAAAAGTTGTCCGTTTCAATAATACAGATCTTCCGCAAGTCCTGTACTTACGCTTGTGTGGGAGACTGTCATCTTGCTTCTGTTGGCTCTCTGCCCAAGAGTTCATAACGAAGAACACGTGCTTTTTATTTCCTATTCTTCGTTTCTTTCTTTCCTATCTCAAAGCTCTAAACCGCCAATGGCTCATGGAATTATTCATAGTCACCTCCCGCGAGTCTTGGTTGTTCGTCCGCCAGAATCTTTCTATCTTTACCAATCCCAATACTCACACAAGTTCCATTTCTTGAAAGCATGGGAGTCACCACTCCTACTAGACCAATTCTTGAGCACCCATGCACGTGATGTGCAAGCCATGCTAAGCTGTGGCATTTCCCCTATCAAAGCTGACCTCCTCTGCCACCTTCCCTCACTGCGCCTTGTTGTCACCCCCAGTTCCGGCCTCAACCACATTGACTTGTCCGAGTGTCGCCGCCGGGGAGTTGCGGTGGCCTATGTCGGAAGCGTGGCTTCTTGCGACGTTGCCGATTTGGCTGTTGGGTTGCTCATTGACGTGCTTAGGAAAATTTCAGTTGCTGATCGATTTGTTAAGCAAGGGCTTTGGGCTAGCAAAACAAGTTATCCTCTCGGTTCTAAGGTGTTCGCTGTCTCTATTTGATCTCTAATTCTTTATATACGATTAGTCTTTTTTCTTTTTCTTTTTTTCTTTTACTAGAAAAAATATTTTTTGGTTATATATATATATATATCTTCTTTATTAGTGCTAGTAAAGGGGGAAAAAAACTATATATGCTCGTTTATGGTTTCTCTATTTATCTTTCTTTTTTCGGTAGTGTGGTGATTGATCAATTAACTGATCAATTATGATTAGTTTGTTTTAAAGTAAAATATTTATATATATAAAAAGTTACACGTAAAATATTTTCAAGAGTGCCTAGTATGATAAGTAAAATTTTTTAAGTAAACAACCAAAATTGGTGGCTTAGCCATCAAACATGTTAGTGCTGGAGGTTTGGTGACCAAAGGAACAGTGGCTCTAGTGATAGCCATTGAAGTGGTGTCTCCGACCACTAGATTGCCAACACAGGTGGCTGGAACAATGGCTTTGGTTATTGAACATTTGACACCGATTGCTGAAAACAGTATTTTCAGTGACCAAACCCTCAACACAAGTCGTCGAAGTGGTGGCTCTGACCACTCAACTGCCAGCACCGGCTTCCCAACTCATCAGATTAGTGACCTAGCTATCATATAGGGTGAGGGAACCTAGGAAAGCCTCTGTGTATTTTTGTACGTAAAATATTTTACCAAAATTTTAAAAATAAACATTTTACAACTTTTTATAAAGTTTTCATGGTCAAAAGAAAATATTTTACAATTTTGACTATATTTTACTTACAAACAAACACTTGAAACATTTTACAACTTTTTATAAAGTTTTCATGGTCAAAAGAAAATATTTTACAATTTTAACTATATTTTACTTACAAACAAACACTTGAAAATGGGGAAAAAATTTTCTGAAAATTTTTTACTTCAAAACAAACGAAGAGAATCAGAAATGCATGTTCAGTAAGCATTATTTCCCCTTTTTTTAGTGTAGTCCAAGGTGGAATCGAATTTATGTTAAGAAGCGAGTATGTTTTATTTAATAAAAAAAAAAAAAAAGAACTTCTATCTTACCTCTTATCAAAGCTATATCTTGGTAATGATATTTCTTAGAGTACATTTTAACTATTATCATGCATATCTGGTATCAAATCCTTAATAATTTCAATTTCAATATAAATTACCAATAAAAAATGAAATTTAGTAAGCAAAAATAACTTGTTTCTAAACCTATTACTTAATTCTTTTTTTAAGACAATCATGAGACTTTTTTTGGGGGGTAGGGGAGGGTATTATTTTTCTTTCTTTCTTTCTTTTTATTTTTTATTTTTTATTTTTTATTTTTTATTTTTTTTCGTAAGCCAAATTCCTCACATGTTTATATATACAAATAAATATATATATTGTAGGGACCCGGTTTAGGAAAGTTCCCCAACAATACATTTTTAGAGAGTAGGACGAAGGATTAGGCCCTAACAGACTAGCAACGGACCACAAGCCACTTTCTTTTATTGAAGGAGAATAAGCCCAATTTACAACTAAGGGTAGCTCCTCGGCCCTAGTCCGAGGAGGTTCCCCTTCCTCAAACTAACATCGCGTAGGAGTCATTCTATGTCCTTCTCCTTGAATGACCTCCCAAAAATCCCCCCCCCTTAACTGCTTTGCTCACCTTTCTTATATAGTTCTCTCCATCCTATCCCCACCTTCCTTCTGTTGATCATCCATTGGCCTCCCCACTGACCATCCGTCCTATCAGAGGCCTTATCCGTACTCGAGTGGCCCACCATGATCATTGTTACCCTGTCAAGAGGTTATATCCCCATTAATGCGGCCGGGGGGGTTAGATGAGCGCATTCAATGCAGAGGTGACAGCTCGCCTAAGGCTTGCTCCTTCGCCGTGCTCCTGTCGCCGACGCGTGGCACTGGACCTTCACCTTCTCGGATATTCAAGGAGTCCCCTTCGGTGGGGAGGTGCTCGTGTTCTTCCGAGGCCTCGGATGCCTGTGGATGGGCCCCTCCTCGGATATGTTCCTCGGGGGTCAGTCTTCATGCCTTCATCCTCGGATCTCTCATGCATCCTCGGCGTGGGCCCTTGGGCCTAACTTGGAGTGGGCCAAGGCACCCTGATTTTTTGGCCCCACAATAGCCCCTCAAAATCTTGCTGCACGCATCCTCGGGTGGGGAGAAGAATTTTAACATCCTCGGGCCTGCCCCGTGCCCAGTTGAGCCTTACGCCCCCTGTCAGCACTGGGTCTACTCATCTGCCCAAGGCGCGTTGCTGACGTTTCGGAGCGCGCAACATGCCCATCATTAAATTCAGGCGGCTCTGTGCTCCCCACGTCTAATGAGGTGTTACCAATCCAACAGTGGAGGTTTGTTTCGGATTTATAGGCGGGAAAACCCGCATGGCTCTTCGATTTGGGGTATAAATACCCATACGAACCGCTTCTTCCTGTTCTTTCTTTGCAATCAAGAATTGTCGCGCGTTCTTCCCGAGTTCAGACACACTCTCACTTACATCTCCAGCACAAAAAGCCTGTCCGAGGAGCTCCTCCTCTTCCTAGTAAGTCACTCTATCCCTCTCTGAGCTCTCTTCCTTTTTACCCATTCTTCTCCTTTACCTATTCTTTCTTAGTACCTTTAGGCATCAACTGGGATGGGTAAGTTTAAGAAATATGTCTACACTGAGGAGGCGATGGAGAAATTCATCGCCGACTACAGGATTCTCAGCAATGTAGATCTGAGATATTGTGAGGACGAGGATTGGCGCTTACATAGACAGGAGGGCGAAGTGGTAATTCCCATTGTCACCTTCCTTGAAGGGGGGATGATGATCCCCATGGGGCCGATGATGAGGGACTACCTCACGCACTTCCGGTTGGCCCCTACCTAGTGTGGGATAAACGTCTTTAGGATTTTGGGCTGTGTGGACACCTTGAACGAGAAGATGGGGCTAAGGTTGACCCATCATGTCGTGAACTAGTGCTACAACCTTCAGCTCCTTAAGGGCAAGTCTTATTACCTGAAGACGAGGGACGACAGGGTGCGGCTCATCCAGTGCCTCCCTGAGTCTAGCAAGGGGCTAAACGAGGATTTCCTCATCGTGTCAGGAGAGTGGCACGATGGCCTTCACTACCCAACAACGGAGGGAATACCAGGTGGGGCAGTGGGAGTAGAAGGGGTTTTAAGTTCTTTTGTCTTTTTTCTTCCCCCCTTTTTTTTTTGACATGGTGGTGTTTTCCCTTTGTAGATCCGCACGCTTTTGAGCGCCACTTCCACCTAGTCAACCAGGAAGATTTGCAGAAGGTGCTGAAGGCATCAGTTTATATAAACGATGACGATAATTAAGTTAGAGCCGCCCATAAAATCTTGGGGTATACTCCTGTCCAGAAATCCTTCCCGGTTCCGAAGCATGTGATCCGAGCGAACGACCCTCGGCTTCAGAGAATTACTGTGACCAAGGACGGATTTCAATTCCCCGAGGGGCCCTCCGAACCGGAAGTTGTTACTGTAGTCGTCCCTTCTTCTTCCCAAGTATTCGCCGAGGCTACCGAGGAGGCTCTAGAGAGGGAAGAGGACGCATTCAACGTTTTCACTCAGCTTGATCAGTCCGAGAATCCTCCCAGGGACTTAGGCGACCCTCGTTTGACCGAAGAAGACCTCTTCGCTTCAGAAGCCCCTCCTCTACCAATAATGGGTTACAAGAGGAAGTCCCCCACCAGCTTGGTGAACCTGATCGAAGGCCAACCAGGAAAGTCCCAGCAGAAGCTTCCCCTTCCTCCTCCGAAGACTAGGTCAACTTCTGCTCAGCAGAAGCTTCCCCCTCCTCCTCCTCCTCCTTCCCAGACGAGCTTGCCTTCCGGGTACATGCCTGCCGACCCCAGGAAGAAGAAGGATAAAGGCAAAAGGCTTATGGAGGATAAGCCAGTGTCCCCACAGGAGGAGGACAACACTCTGCGGCCATCCAAGCAGATTAAGATAGGCGACAAAAGTCAGGACAGGCAGGTCGACACCACCTCGTCCGAGGCCCATGCCTAGCTCCCAGCCCCAATGCTCCATGGGGAGCCCCTGAAGGATGATGCCTCCCTCAGGGACTTCAACGAGGGCGAAGGCACGCACGTGGCTGACGCGCTGGAGAGATGCCTACTGCTCCCAGCAGACATGGCCGAGCTGGACTCTATGAGGAGCAAGCAAGTCTTTCTCAGCCTTAAGCGGTATCTGGGGATGGTAAGGGCTAGAACTTCGACTCCCTTTCCTTTCCTCTCCTTTTCCCCTTTTTTCTTTTAAGTTGGGTTCATAGTGCATTGGCTACCCTTGCAGGCTATCCAGGCTGTTTATAGGTTGGAGGGGGCGGCCAACGACCAGGGGAAGGCTTTCGACCAGGAGCGCAATTGACGGTTTCAGGCTACCTAGACTTTTAAAGAACTCCCAGGCCGACCTCGCCAAGGCCTGAGAGGAATTGAAGGCGATGACCAGGGCTTGGGACAGTGCAGTGTCTGGTCTTGAGGGTGCCCAGAACCAGGCCAAGGAACAGACGAGGCACCTGGGCGAGGTGGAGAAGCAGCTGGGGATCGCGAGGGATCTGATCGCAGATCTGCAGGCTAAGGTGACTGCAGCCGAGGCGGCCCAGAGGGAAGCAAAGTGGGCTAGAGAGGAGGCTCGGCGGGCTAAAGTGGAGGCGAATTTTGGCAGGGAGATGGCCCTAGCTGCCAAGGAGGAGGCCAAGACTGCAGTCTACGCTGATGGGGTGGCTGAGGTGGAGGCCCTCTATAAAGCTCAAGTTCCGGGGGTATGTAGACGATACAACTCCCAAGTCTGGGCTGAGGCCCTCATGCAAGCTGGGGTGGAGGCCACGTCCGACCTGTGGAAGGCGGAGAGCGTGTACTACCCCCCTGCTATCCGCGAGGCCGCCCCTGATGGCGTTGAGGCTGGGGAGATTGTTGAGGAGGTGGGGGCTACTGAAGTAAGGGAGAATGCGAGTGAGGAGGAGCCCCCAGAGGTGGCGGAGGTCCCATCCGATACTCAGATCCCCACCGCCAAGGAAGCAGCCACTCTCGCCGTACCCCTGTAGGCCGTCTCCTTAGGCAAGGGCTTGCAGGACTTTGAGGTTACCCCTGTCCAACCTGAGCAAAATGAGTAAATTCCCTGGTGTCTTGGTCATCCTACTTTTGCCGCTTACTTAACCTTTGTTTATGCTTTTTATGGCATTTTATCTCGTTCTGTTGTTCTTTTTTCTTTTTTCTTTTTTTATTTTTATGTAAGGTGGCTCTTGCCACGTAACTTCTATAGGCACTCTGTTGTAATGGGAGCTTAATTCCCTTTTTTATTTATTTTGGTTATTTATTCATTTACATGCTGTCTGCTTCCTCTCTCTTCTTTTTGTTTGCATGATTTTAACTTGAATTATATGTCGGCCAGTTGCGTCAATAACAATGATAAAGGGAAAGAATGTATGCGTGGCCAGTCTTCTGATGTCCCAAGGGTTAGTTAGGGTTTTGATCATTTCCTAATTTAGGATATTTTGAAGTAGTTAGTTTTCCCATAGGACTGAGTCCGAGGACCACGCAATGCCTTGGTTCTGTCTAACACTTCCATTCTTCTGTAAGTATCTAGTTTCCCCATAGGTTTGAGTCCGAGGACCATGCAATACCTTGGTTCTGTCTAGTACCCAGGTATAGCTGAGTGGTTAGCTTCCCCATAGGCTTAAATCTGAGGACCATGCAATGCCTTGGTTCTGTTTAACACTTCCATTCTTCTGTAAGTATCTAGTTTCCCCATAGGTTTGAGTCCGAGGACCATGCAATACCTTGGTTCTATCTAGTACCCAGGTATAACTGAGTGGTTAGTTTCCCTATAGGCTTGAGTCTGAGGACCATGCAATGTCTTGGTTCTGTCTAACACTTCCATTCTTCTATAAGTATCTAGTTTCCCTATAGGTTTGAGTCCGAAGACCATGCAATACATTGGTTCTGTCTAGTACCCAGGTATAGCTGAGTGGTTAGTTTCCCCATAGGCTTGAGTTCAAGGACCATGCAATGCCTTGGTTCTGTCTAACAATTCCATTCTTCTGTAAGTATCTAGTTTCCCTATAGGTTTGAGTCCGAGGACCATGCAATACCTTGGTTCTGTCTAGTACCCAGGTATAGCTGAGTGGTTAGTTTCCCCATAGGCTTAAGTCCGAGAACCATGCAATACCTTGGTTCTGTCTAACAATTCCATTCTTCTGTAAGTATCTAGTTTCCCTATAGGTTTGAGTCCGAGGACCATGCAATATCTTGGTTCTGTCTAGTACCCAAGTATAGCTGAGTGGTTAGTTTCCCCATAGGCTTGAGTCCGAGGACCATGCAATGCCTTGATTCTGTCTAACACTTCTATTCTTCTGAAGTATCTAGTTTTCCCATAAACTTGAGTCCGAGGACCATGCAATACTTTGGTTCTGTCTAGAACCCAGGTATAGCTGAGTGGTTAGTTTCCCCATAGACTTGAGTCCAAGGACCATCTAGTGCCTTGGTTCTGTCTAACATTTCCATTCTTCTGTAAGTATCTAGTTTCCCCATAGGTTTGAGTCCGAGGACCATGCAATACCTTGGTTCTGTCTAGTACCCAAGTATAGCTGAGTGGTTAGTTTCCCCATAGGCTTAAATCTGAGGACCATGCAATGCCTTGGTTCTGTTTAACACTTCTATTCTTCTGTAAGTATCTAGTTTCCCCATAGGTTTGAGTCCGAGGACCATGCAATACCTTGGTTCTGTCTAGTACCCAAGTATAGTTGAGTGGTTAGTTTCCCCATAGGCTTGAGTCCAAGGACCATGCAGTGCCTTGGTTCTCTCTAACACTTCCATTCTTTTGTAAGTATCTCGTTTCCCCATAGGTTTGAGTCCGAGGACCATGCAATACCTTGGTTCTGTCTAGTACCCAGGTATAGCTGAGTGGTTAGTTTCCCCATAGGCTTAAGTCCGAGAACCATGCAATACCTTGGTTCTGTCTAACAATTCCATTCTTCTGTAAGTATCTAGTTTCCCTATAGGTTTGAGTCCGAGGACCATGCAATATCTTGGTTCTGTCTAGTACCCAAGTATAGCTGAGTGGTTAGTTTCCCCATAGGCTTGAGTCCGAGAACCATGCAATGCCTTGATTCTGTCTAACACTTCTATTCTTCTGAAGTATCTAGTTTTCCCATAAACTTGAGTCCGAGGACCATGCAATACTTTGGTTCTGTCTAGAACCCAGGTATAGCTGAGTGGTTAGTTTCCCCATAGACTTGAGTCCAAGGACCATCCAGTGCCTTGGTTCTGTCTAACATTTCCATTCTTCTGTAAGTATCTAGTTTCCCCATAGGTTTGAGTCCGAGGACCATGCAATACCTTGGTTCTGTCTAGTACCCAAGTATAGCTGAGTGGTTAGTTTCCCCATAGGCTTAAGTCCGAGGACCATGCAATGCCTTGGTTCTGTCTAACACTTCCATTCTTCTGTAAGTATCTAGTTTCCCCATAGGTTTGAGTCCGAGGACCATGCAATACCTTGGTTCTGTCTAGAACCCAGGTATAGCTGAGTGGTTAGTTTCCCCATAAACTTGAGTCCAAGGACCATCCAGTGCCTTGGTTCTGTCTAACACTTCCATTCTTCTAAAAGTATCTAGTTTCCCCATAGGTTTAAGTCCGAGGACCATGCAATACCTTAATTCTAACTAGTACCCAGGTATAGCTGAGTGGTTAGTTTCCCCATAGCTTAAGTCCGAGGACCATGCAATGCCTTGGTTCTGTCTAACACTTTCATTCTTCTGTAAGTATCTAGTTTCCCCATAGGTTTGAGTCCAAGGACCATGCAATATCTTGGTTCTGTCTAGTACCAGGTATAGCTGAGTGGTTAGTTTTCCTATAGGCTTGAGTTCGAGGACCATGCAATGCCTTGGTTCTGTCTAACACTTCCATTCTTCTGTAAGTATCTAGTTTCCCCATAGGTTTGAGTCCGAGGACCATGCAATACTTTGGTTCTGTCTAGTACCCAGGTATAGCTGAGTGGTTAGTTTCCCCATAGGCTTGAGTCCGAGGACCATGCAATGCCTTGGTTCTGTCTAACACTTCTATTCTTCTGTAAGTATCTAGTTTCCCCATAGGTTTGAGTCCGAGGACCATGCAATACCTTGGTTCTGTCTAGTACCCAAGTATAGTTGAGTGGTTAGTTTCCCCATAGGCTTGAGCCCAAGGACCATGCAGTGCCTTGGTTCTCTCTAACACTTCCATTCTTTTGTAAGTATCTCGTTTCCCCATAGGTTTGAGTCCGAGGACCATGCAATACCTTGGTTCTGTCTAGTACCCAGGTATAGCTGAGTGGTTAGTTTCCCCATAGGCTTAAGTCCGAGAACCATGCAATACCTTGGTTCTGTCTAACAATTCCATTCTTCTGTAAGTATCTAGTTTCCCTATAGGTTTGAGTCCGAGGACCATGCAATATCTTGGTTCTGTCTAGTACCCAAGTATAGCTGAGTGGTTAGTTTCCCTATAGGCTTGAGTCCGAGGACCATGCAATGCCTTGGTTCTGTCTAACACTTCCATTCTTCTGTAAGTATCTAGTTTTCCCATAGGTTTAAGTCCGAGGACCATGCAATACCTTGGTTCTGTCTAGTACCCAGGTATAGCTGAGTGGTTAGTTTCCCCATAGGCTTGAGTCCGAGGACCATGCAATGCCTTGGTTTTGTCTAACACTTCCATTCTTCTGTAAGTATCTAGTTTCCCCATAGGTTTGAGTCCGAGGACGATGCAATACCTTGGTTCTGTCTAGTACCTAGGTATAGCTGTGTGGTTAGTTTCCCCATAGGCTTGAGTCCGAGGACTATGCAATGCCTTGATTCTGTCTAACACTTCCATTCTTCTATAAGTATCTAGTTTCCCCATAGGTTTAAGTCCAAGGACCATGCAATACCTTGGTTCTGTCTAACACTTCCATTCTTCTGTAAGTATCTAGTTTCTCCATAGGTTTGAGTCCGAGGACCATGCAATACCTTGGTTCTTTCTAGTACCCAGGTATAGCTGAGTGGTTAGTTTCCCCATAGGCTTGAGTTCGAGGACCATGCAATGCCTTGGTTCTGTTTAACACTTCCATTCTTCTGTAGGAAGGGGTTTGCCCTCAAGCCGCTTTACTGGAGACGGTTCCTCCTTGGGTCGAACTGTTAACCCTGCTATGCTTTGGGGCAAGGATTACTCGGGCTTTAATCTTACATGTAGCATTGATCTCGCCTTTAATTCCAGTTCTCGCCTTCCTCACTTACGAGGCGCCCCTTAGCCGTTCGCTCCGCGCTTGACGCTTCGATGCTCGAGACGCGCCTCCATTAATATCCTTATAAATTGATACAAATCCAGCGGTTTAAGGTCTCCTTGGGATTTGGCATCCTCGTGACTAGTACAGCAAATAATTCTCTTTTTGAACTTTGTGTGGATTAATTCCCACCAGTCTTCGTCCTCTATATAAGGCTTTCTGGGAGAAACGTTTCTCCACACTCCATGAACTTCCCACCACAACTTGAAACGCATCCCTTCAGCTCCCCGAGCCCCTTCAACAACCCTGCCAGGATTGTGACCAGAGTTGGAGGATATGGGGCGGCCCTGGGCGGGTGTGAGGACATACGAGCCAAAGGCCCTACCGCCCCGACCAAGTGCCGTTGTGACTGCAGCCCCCACTGGGCTTCCGGTGCGGCAGAGTCTAGGTGTAACCCTGGTTGTGCCCTATGTGGTGGCCAGGAGGGATATCCTTGAAGTACCTAACGTTCCTCCCCGAGGCGCACCCTTGCCGGAGGAGACGCGCAAGATCACGTCATGGCCGGTGCCCGAGTATCGCTGTCTCCGCCGGCCAACGCTCGTGAGGATTGAGGAGAATCAAATGAACATCATGAGGGAGGGCGTCCCAGTGCCCCTGCGTCGACTCCTCTCTTTGTTCCAACTCCGCCGCACCGGACAAGGAGTTGTTGGTGGCCTGGGAGCACACTAGCCTTAGCCCCATTCCCTCTAGCTAGTTTTAGAACAGGTTCGCCTGGACCTCTGTTTGTAGAATTAGCTTGTAAAATTAGTTCTAAAACACGCCTGCCTGAACCTCTGTTTGTATCTTGTACTTTTCTGTTTAATAAAATAATATGAAGTTCTTTTCTTTTCTATTGAATCTTCTATTTTGGACCTTCTATTTTTCTCCAATGTTGGTTTGTTGTTGTTGTTGTTTTTTTTTTTTTTTTTTTTGATGTGTCGCCACCAACCTTCCGTAAAATGACTACTTAGGAACTATCGCCCGTCGTGCCTGCCAGTGCACTAATCCTCCCCACAGACGGCGCCAATTGTAGGGACCCGGTTTAGGAAGGTTCCCCAACAATACATTTTTAGAGAGTAGGACGAAGGATTAGGCCCTAACAGACTAGCAACGGACCACAAGCCACTTTCTTTTATTGAAGGAGAATAAGCCCAATTTACAACTAAGGGTAGCTCCTCGGCCCTAGTCCGAGGAGGTTCCCCTTCCTCAAACTAACATCGCGTAGGAGTCATTCTATGTCCTTCTCCTTGAATGACCTCCCAAAAATCCCCCCTTAACTGCTTTGCTCATCTTTCTTATATAGTTCTCTCCATCCTATCCCCTCCTTCCTTCTGTTGATCATCCATTGGCCTCCCCACTGATCTTCCGTCCTATCAGAGGCCTTATCCGTACTCGAGTGGCCCACCATGATCACTGTTACCCTGTCAAGGGGTTACATCCCCATTAATGCGGCCAGGGGGGATTAGATGAGCGCATTCAATGCAGAAGTGACAGCTCGCCTAAGGCTTGCTCCTTCGCCGTGCTCCTGTCACCGGCGCGTGGCACTAGACCCTCTCCTCCTCGGATATTCAAGGAGTCCCCTTCAGTAGGGAGGTGCTCATGTTCTTCCAAGGCCTCGGATGCCCGAGGACGGGCCCCTCCTCGGATATGTTCCTCGGGGGTCGGTCCTTGCGCCTTCATACTCGGATCCCTCATGCATCTTCGGCGTGAGCCCTTAGGCCTGGCTTGGAGTGGGCCAAGGCACCCTGATTTTCTGGCCCCACATATATATATATATATATATATATATATATATAAATTGTTTTTTGGGGGGTAGAATACTTGTGGTTCCACCCCCTAGGTGTAGTGATGATTTATGTCTTTCAACAGTTTAGTTCTTAAGCGGGGAAAGTGCTAGGTTAAAGCGGGTTGATAAACACAAGTTGTTCCTTAATTTGTTAACAGTTCATATTTGAATGCATGGTACTTGTAATTAATAAAGTAACTAAGCATTTGTTAACACTCAAAAGTGAATGCAGTGATCAAGACATTTTAAAGGTAATGGTGGCATGCGGTTGGGTGTAAAAGTCGTAAGTTTTGAACATTGAAATACCAATTGGTTTTTAGCGTTGGAAACCAAATCCTTTATTTAATAACAAGAGATTTTACCAATTTGACTTAAATGAAATCTACTCATTTTATACTTAAACTAAAACTGCTGACAATAAAAATGTTATTTTTATTATTTAAAAAAAAAAAAAAAAAAAAAAAAAAAACCCTTTAAACACACACGTAATGCGGCTAGTATTACAAGTAATCCAATAGAAGGATTTTATTTCCTATTACGTCTGTAATACAAACAAATCATGAAAAGATCACATTGGAAACCTTGCTTTGCGTTTCTTATGATTTTGGCTTGCAATGGGCCAGTGTTAGGGATGTGAATAGTATAATGTCAATCACCTTTCCGATTATTGATATATATCTGTACGTAGTCTAATGCAAGAATAAATGTTGATGATTACAGTTGAAAGGCAAACGAATTGGGATTGTTGGATTAGGAAGCATTGGCCAAGAAGTTGCTAAAAGGCTTGAGGCTTTTGGCTGCAGTATCTCGTACAACTCAAGGAAGCAGAAACAGTCATTTTCATACCCTTTCTATTCCAATGTTGTTGAACTCTCAGCTAACAGCGATGCCCTTGTCATTTGTTGTGGCTTAAGTGATCAAACCCACCACCTGATTAACAAGGAGGTCTTATTGGCATTGGGAAAAGAGGGAGTCATCATCAACGTTGGACGAGGAGCTATTATTGATGAGAAGGAAATGGTGCAGTGTTTAGTGCAGGGCGACATTGGAGGTGCTGGTTTGGATGTATTTGAGAATGAGCCTAATGTTCCTAACGAGCTCTTTGCCTTGGATAATGTCGTGTTGTCGCCACATAGAGGTGCATTTACTCATGAGACCCTCACGAGTATGCGTGAAATTGTGGTAGGGAATTTGGAAGCATTCTTCTCCAACAAACCCTTACTTTCTCAGGTCATAAATGATTAAGAACTCGTTTAGTACGTGTATTTAAATAACAGTTTTAAATTTTTTTTGGAAATTCGTATAGCTGAAAAAGTGTATCGAAATACGTATAATATTATTTAAAAACTAAAAACATATATCTAAACATATATACTAAACGGGCCCTAAATAATTTGTAATTGTTCTCACACACAACATCTTGATTGTCCACATTTAAATTATGAAATAAGTGATATTTACATAATGTACATTAATATCATGTGTGAGAGAATCAATACACTTTAATAATTATGTTGCATTGCAGCTTGTGTAGTAGGAGAAGTTATACCCATTGCAGGGTATATTTTTCCCTATAGTTGGTGTTTTCTATATGTTGTTGTTGCTAGTTGGCATGGTTTTAGGATGTATGTGTAGTAGGCTAGTAGCTTTGTTGTATTACTATTATTTTTTTTGGGAAAGTAAAAGTGAGACTTTATTAAAGGGGTTCAAAAGGAGGCAGAGGCCTAAGGGAAACTGGCCAATTAACATCTTCAAACATGGAGGGATGAGATGGGGGTTGGGGTTTTTGTGGAGGTATACCATGCATCGATGAATGTTTTCTCATTCTTATATGGAAGTGGATTTTATACATGTGATCTGATGCATGTGGGATACATCTGAGAAAGAGAAAATTTTCAACCCATGGTACACCTCCTCATTTTTCCTTACTTTTAAGTGGCCAAGATACCAAAAAAAAAAAAAAAAACAACAACAACAACAAAAACAAAAAACAAAAAAAAAAAAGCGCCCAGCAAAAAAACGTTAAGGGGCTTTGTTTTTTTTATTTTTTTTATTTGATTGATTAATTTAATGAAGAGTGCTTTTTATTGTTTAGTATATTTTTTGGGTTCTGTAAAGTAAAAGCAAATTACCCTTTGAAATATAAATTAGGCAAGATCAAGATCAATCATACAGACTACAGAGGATCAAAATCCTACAAAAATACATACATATGGCACATCATGATGGTGATGATGTTCATGCTCATGCTCATCTTCATCACCAACCTCAAGACTTACCCCAAGTATTGGTCATCCGTCCACCTCTATCCTTCTCAAACTTCCAATCTCAGTACTCCCACAAGTTCCAGTTCTTGAAAGCATGGGAGTCGCCACTTCCTCTAGACCAGTTCTTGACCACCCATGCAAACTCAGTCCAAGCCATGCTCTCCACCATCAGCTACCCAGTCACCGCTTGTGTCCTCCGTTTGCTTCCCTCGCTGCGCCTCATCGTCACGCCCAGCGCTGGCCTCAATCACATTGACTTGGACGAGTGCCGCAGCCGTGGAATCCGTGTAGCTAATGCTGGGAACTTGAATTCTGAAGATGTGGCCGATGTGGCCGTGGGCTTGTTGATTGATTTGCTTAGAAAGATTTCGGCTGCCGATCGGTATGTTAAGCAAGGCCTTTGGGCTAGCACAGGCGATTATCCTCTTGGTTCCAAGGTCATCTTTCTCTTTACTCTTTTTATTTTTATAAATATCTTTCTTTTTATTTTCTACACGATTTATTTATTTTATGAAAATTGTTTGACTTCCTACAAATTATGATGATTGGTGGTACAAATAAATGTTAAATTAGTGAGATCATTGTCTATAAAATTTACATGGTAAAATTTGAAATATTTCTATTGTAATTCTAAATTTATTTTTTGGGCCAAAAGCGTTACTTGTAACTACCTGAGGGTTTAAATCCCATATTATTGTAACTATTGAATTATGAAAAAGTAAAATTAAAAATTATTTTTTGAGTGTTGGGTTTGGAAAGAGATATATATTGGAGGCTACAAAATCATAATTTGCTCCGCACGTTGAAAGTCGAAGCAATTATTTATAAATTTTTTTTAGCACTTACAAATCTGTAAAAATTAACGACTTTTTTTTTTGAGAAGCAAATTAACAACTTATTAATGATTATATGATTCCTTTTAATTATATAATCTAATGTTTAATGATATAATTGATGATTTCAGTTGGGAGGCAAGCGAGTTGGGATTGTTGGACAGGGAAGCATTGGCTTAGAAGTTGCGAAAAGGCTTGAGGCATTTGGGTGTATAATTTTGTACAACTCAAGGAAGGAAAAACCATTTGTTTCATACCCTTTCTATTCCAATGTTGTTGAGCTTGCAGCTAACAGTGATGCCCTAGTCATTTGTTGTGAATTAAATGATCAAACCCGCCACATGATTAACAAGGAAGTCATGTTGGCATTGGGTAAAAAGGGAGTCCTAATCAATGTTGGAAGAGGGGCTATTGTCGATGAGAAGGTAATGGTGTGGTGTTTGGTGCAAGGTGAGATAGGAGGTGCTGGCTTGGATGTGTTTGAGAACGAGCCTGATGTTCCTAAAGAGCTCTTTGCATTGGATAATGTTGTGCTGTCACCCCACCAAGCATCCCTCAGAGCATCCACAGCAGTGGACCTAAATTTTTAGCTTTTTAGCTACACAAAAAGTCATTTTATCTATTTTACCTACATATATACTGCAGCAGTGGATCTATTTTAGCTTTCAACACAATAAAATAATATAACCACCACAATAAAATAATATAACCACTACAATAAAATAATATATTTCACTACCCAAAAAAACATCCACAGCACCATCCACAATCACCTCTACCATCAGCCACAACCACAACCACCACCACCACCACCACCACCGGCCACCAGTTCACAGCCCAAAAAAAAAAAAAAAAAGAACCCAAATCGAACCCACAGCCACAAATCACAAATCAGACCCAGCCATCACAAATCGAACCCACGCCGATACGACCCACCGCCATCACCATCTCCACCGTGACCCCTGAAATCTAGCAACCCAAACACTGAAACCCACCAAACCCAAATCCAGCTACCCAAACATTGAAACCACACACCGATCTCAACCCGATACCAATGCACACTGCAGCACAACCACGACCCAACGACGGAGTGGAGGTGAGGGAAGCCACTTTGATCCACGAGCACAGAGCACAACCACGATCCACAGAAGGCCACTTTGATCCACGAGGCCGAAGCACAACCATGACCCAGTGGCCGGAGCACAACGTTGAGAGAGTGAGGTTGAGAGAGAGAGAGAGAGAGAGAGAGAGAGAGAGAGAGAGAGAGAGAGGATTTTTTTAATAAAAAATCGGAATAAAATAATGTTTTTTTTTTTTTTTTAGCTCTCATGAACAGTGCACATCTATCTATAGATGTGCACTGTTCATGTGGAGTTAAAAAAAATAGATATAGCTCTACTGCTGGAGCATCAATTTTGTGTTAGTATAGCTAAAATATAGCATTATAACTTTATACCACCACTGCTACAAATGCTTTTACTTCTGAATCTTCCAAGGCTTTATGTGAACTTTTGGTGGCTAATTTGGAAGCATTCTTTTCAAATAAACTCCTAATTTCTCCAGTCATGAGTGATTGAATGGATTTTGTTTGCGGGTAGTTTTTTCATTGTTTTCAAAAGGTTCTGTCAAAAGCTGTGTGTTTTGGGCATTTTCTCTTAAAAATAAAGCTGTATATACTTTGGTAACACCATCTGTTACCTATTGCATTTTTTCTTTCATTAATCATGTAGCCAAGGCTATGGCATGCACGCTGCCGAGGCTGTGGCAGCCCAGTTGCATGGGCACGCAGCCAAGGTTCAGCATGTCTTGCGTGGGCATGCAGCCAAGGCCCTGACGTGCATAGTGCCTAGGCAGTGACAACCCAGAGAATGACTAAAGTTACATTCACAACATTTTTTCAATGTTTTTACAACAAATCTTAGGTGACAAGTTATAATCATGCAGCCAAGACTATAGCGTGCACGCTGCCTAGGCCGTGGCAGCCCAGTGCGGGTACGTAGCCAAGGCCCTGGCATGTCCTGTGTGGGCATGCAGCCAAGGCCCTGGCGTGCACAGTGCCTAGGTAGTGACAACCCAAAAAATGAGCAATGTTACATTTACAACATTTTTCTAATATTTTTATAACAAATATTAAGTAGCAAGTTATAAATAGTTATAATTTAGATCCACTACTAATATTACTAAGCATGTCACCTAAAATTTGTTACGAAAATGTTATAATATTTACGAAAATATATAAAAAGTGGTTTACCCCACGGCGCTTCCAATTGTGGTTAGGTGACGAGAAGAATGTTAGATGAAGAGAAAATAGACAAAAAGCATAAGAAAAGGGTAACTCATATAACATGCCAAACAATATGATGTGGAGGCTACCTGTGCCTGCCATCTGTCAATATAGAATCTTGGAGCAAAAATATAAATAAATAAAATGCGGAGAGCCTATTGACTTTTCACTTTAAAAATTAACTTGGAACTTACTCTTATCTTCCTTCAATTCCAGGTCTTAGAATTCCCAAAATAGCAATGGCAACTCCTAATCATCTAGGAAATCATGACCACCAGTCAAAAGAGCTCTCACAAGTGCTAGTCCTTGAACCGCCGCCAATCATGAAATTACATGGAGACCAGTTCTTGAATGACTTCCAATTGTTGAAAGCATGGGAGTCACCACTTCCTCTAGACCAATTCTTGAGCATCCATGCACAATCAGTCAAAGCCCTCCTCACTCCTGGGCGCTATCCGCTCACCAGAAATATCCTCCAGTTGATCCCCTCACTGCAGCTAGTGGTAACCACCAGTGCTGGCCTTAATCACATCGACTTGCCGGAGTTCCAGAGGCGGGGCATCGCTATAGCCAGTGCTGGGGATGTGTACTCCGAAGATGTAGCTGATATGGCAGTAGGATTATTGATTGATGTGTTGAGGAAGATATCAGCTGCTGACCGCTATGTGAGGAAGGGACTTTGGGATACAAAAGCAGAGTTTCCTCTTGGCTCTAAGGTAATCACCTCTGTTTCATCATCTTGTATTGATCACTAGGTACTATACTTTTTTGTGGGATACTAATTTCAGGTGTATCTACTGTCATGTCATTTAAAGTTTGTGAGTCTGCTGCAAGCCTGCAAGTTGAGTCTCTCTCTCTTTTGGGATAAATTAAATCAAACATTTTCATTGAAAACTCCTTGCAACTATAATAATAAATTTCTATTTATTTCTTGGATGATTCAATGTTTGATATATCTTTCACCTTTCACCACAAAAAGTATAAGAAATTATGGTGTTTGAGGCTTTGAGCTACCCTTAAGTTTTTGCTAGTTGTGGCTTCCACTTTATTAATGCTTATCCTGAGAATTTCTGCATATCAATGGACTCAAATAAAGTAGTTAAGTTATTTGTAGGGATGAGATTCTGGATTCAATTGCCTCAAGACGCAGGTGAAATGCCACATGCATAGCATAGGATATTGTCTGCATCTGATTTTAATTATGCTCTGCATTTAATTTAAACCATAAATTAAAAACTGGAAAATGCTTTATGCTGAGGAATCAGTGATAGTGATTAGATTTCATTTTTTGAGAAAACAATTTACAAGAATAAGAGCTTGCCATGTAAATGAAGCCTTAAAAATAGTGGTAAAGAAACAATAATGATTTTGCATTTTGTTACTATGATTAACATTTGTCACCATGACGTGCTTGTGCAAGTATAACATCACCATTGCTGAAATCACTTGTTACAATGCTTCTTTCTCTATTTCTGTTTAATGTTAGTGATTGGTAATTCCAGTTGTGCACCAAGCTAGTTGGGATAGTTGGTTTAGGAAGCATTGGCCAAGAAGTTGCGAAAAGGCTCCAGGCCTTTGGTTGCAGAATCATGTACACATCAAGGAACAAGAAGCCATTTGTTTCATACCCTTATTACTCCAATGTTCTTGAACTCGCAGCTGATAGCGATGTGCTAATTATATGTTGTGGTTTAACCGAGCAAACACGCCACATGATTAATAAGGATGTCATGTTAGCATTGGGAAAGGAAGGGGTCATCATTAATATAGGACGCGGGGCTATAATAGATGAGAAGGAGTTAGTGCAGTGCTTGGTGCAACAAGAGCTGGCAGGAGCTGGGTTGGATGTGTTTGAGAATGAGCCTCATGTTCCAAGAGAGCTTTTAACCATGGATAATGTTGTGTTGTCACCACATAGGGCTGTCCGTACGCCAGAATCATTAACAGCAATGTGTGAACATGTGAAAGGGAATTTGGAAGCTTTCTTCTCGAATCAACCGTTACTTTCTCCAGTCATGAATATATGAACATGTCATCCTGCTGCTTTGGAATTGATTCTCTTCAACAGCAAAATTGATTCTCTAAATTGGTATGAATCGTATTTTATCTTATAATGGTATAATACGGTTCTTTCAATATATATATACACACACATATATAGATGAAAGGAGTTAAATTCCATGTTGAGGTACATGCTGATGCAGTTTAATTTGGAATTGGGCAAAAATAAGTCAACTATTAATTTCTTATCTGTATATTTTGATTTCAAATTTCATAGCATTTAAGTTTTTGATTTTATGTTCAATTAGTGCAAATTCCAACAATTTTTGCCCCAAAGTTAAATGTCCGATGCATGACTTTACCGCTGGTATGAACTGCCAACTGCGGAGCTGTATTTGTTTTTCGTTTTCTTAGTACAAACTCCACTTTGACATTATACTGCACCATAATTTCATAAAAATAATTATACTGTAGATATTTCACGAAAAGAAAAGAAGGTGTTATTATTATTATTATTTTTAATTCAATAGTTAGGAGATGGTGGTTTGAACCTTAAACATCTTCTATTGGAAACACCAAGAAGTACTAATTGGGTTACAAAGTTTATGGCAAAAAGCTTATAAACTACACCACTTGTGCATGCCAAAAGCTTATTAACAATACCACTTGTGCAAGTATGGGTGGCAATTTGTGTTTCAACTTGTATTCATATAATGTGTAAAAAATAAATAAATAAATAAATTATATTCACACGTATCAAGGTAAGGAGAAAATATTTCATTTACCCGCTTTATAGACCGAGTTTCTCACAAGAGTATGGATTTCACTCCGATAAGATCCACATGGGCTTGCTCCGTGTAGTGGGCACATGAGATAATTTTTGCAAGGTAAATTTATCTGACTATATAGGTCAACCTTGACTCTAGGGTTGGCCCTAGGCTTAGGTCACATAGGTCCCTTACTAGAGAAAGGCTCCAAAAATTTGCGGCAAAAATTGATTTTTTTTTTTTTTTTGGAGATATAGAAAAAAAAAAAGTTTTACATTTTTCTTCTATTTTTGAGAAGTTTCAAAGAATTGAGTAATGATAGGGATAAAACAACTTTAAATATATATGTCTTACAAATATACCCGTTACTAATTACAAGAAAAAATTCAAATAGAAAAATACTATAAATTTTACTTCATAAGCTTCTACAAATTGATGTGACATTTAATATAATTTGTGGACTTCAAGCTTAACAACCTATTAAATGCATTTTTGAATTACTTTTTGTGATTGGTGATACATTTGCAAAATGACAAAACTGATGTACAATACCTTAAATACAGTACCTTAGGTTCCCTATTTAAAATTTTGACATTTGTCTAATTTAACGTCCTAAACAAACAATGTTAATCCATGGCTTAAAATTTTTTTTCTTTTTTCCTTCTTCCTTTTTTTCCTGTACTGCGAGAACCCACAGCTTCAAATTTCCAGTTGCCTCATTTTCTACTGGGTTTCAAACCAAAAAAAGGGTCCCTTCTTCCTCATTTTCTCAGTAACCAAACAGAAAATATCAAAAAATAAAAGCTAGATCTACCGGGTTTCAAACCAAAAAACAGCACCTGAACTTGAAGCTACGATCAGATCCAATCGTATCTAATCTGTTCAGATTCCACAGAATCATAGATCAGAAAAGAAGAGAGGAAACAGATACACATACATACAAAGAGAGAGAGAGAGAGAGAATCATAGATTAGAAAAGAAGAAAGAGTCATAGATCAGAAAAGAAGAAAGGAAATAGATACACATACATACACAGAGAGAGAGAGAGAGAGAAAGAGAGAGAGATATGAGTTTTTTTTTTTTTTCTTTTCTTTTTTGAGTTTTGGGTTTGGAAGAGAAGGCCCATGGGTGGTTTGGAAGAGAAAGGTTTTGGGCTTGGAAGAGAAGCCGTTTGTAGGTATAGGAAAAAGAAGGAAGAAGGAAATATAGGTTTTGGGTTTGGAAGAGAAGGGTCATGGGTGGTTTGGAAGAGAGAGGTTTTGGGTTTGGAAGATAAGACGTTTGCAGGTATAGGAAAAAGAAGGAAGAAGGAAGGAAAAAAAAAAAGATATTTTAGTTTTAACGCTGTTTACTTAGTTTGTTAAATTGGACAGGTGTCAAAATTTTAGATAGGGAACCTAAGATATTATACCTAAGTTTTGCCCTTTGCAAAATGTACAATATCCCTAATATCATTTATTCAAAATACTTGTTTATTATTTTCTTGAAGTATACATTTAATTTGAAGAAAAATTTACTATAACTTTAGCATTTTTCCAAAAATAAAAAGCATATTAAAAAAATAAAAAGAATGATTTTTTTATTTAAAAAATTATGATATTAAACAGTAAACACTAGTTTAACTGATAACAAAAAAGCCCATTTGAATATATTGTCTTAGGCCTCCAAATTTATTGGATTGTCCCTACTTGACTAGACCCATTTAATAATTGTAAAAAAATCTCTCAACCTTATCATGGGTTTGATTTATCTTTAGTACTTTTTCAACTAGACATGTAGTTAGTTTTAACTTAAGGTAGAATGATGTGGTAGTGAGTTTTAATCTCTATATTTTATTTAGTTAGTGAGTGATGTGATAATTTCTCATTAAAAAAAATGTGATTCTAGTTAAAAAAGTAGTGGAGGTAAACCAAACCCCCCTAACATAACCCATTTATTAAGGAATAATGCTAAGTATACATAAAATTTCACAACTTTTGTCACAACTCATCATGTAGTGAGTTATGAGTGGTGGAAGTATGGACCTACCATTTAACATTCACCATTCATAACACACCACGTGGTGAGTTGTGGCAAAAATTGTAGAACTTTTTGTGACCCTAACATTTTCCTTTATAAGAGGTTGACACGACATGTGTTGGGACGACACTATAACCTAAAAGCTATGTAAGGTTGGATTTAATCAACCATCTTGTTGGCTTTATTCCATGTCAAATTTGCTTATATTTTAGCATTTAGTAACCTTGTATTTAGGTGAGAATATTGTAAGGGTAGTGAGTGAGAGAGTGTGAAGAAATGCTCAAGATTGTGCAAAGAAACAAGGACTTGCAACAAGATCTCATGGGTGGCTCGCGGCTTGCAAGTCGTCAGAAATTACACACGTGCTAAGCATATCAAAAGCTGAAGAATCACGCTAGCTGTTACACTACAAGACAAAAGTTCCAAGCTGGTCAGGTCGTTAGCTCGCGGCTTGAACTCCCGACTCAACCCAGTCGCGAGGTCAAGTCGCCAGAACACCCTGTTTTGAAAAACCTGACGTTTCACATTCCATTCTCATTTTAGTATAAATACCCCTCATTCCTACGAAATGTAGAGAGTTTCCAGAGAGAATTTTGAGAGAGAAACCTTAGAGAAAACAAGATTGACTCGTCCACAATCTTCACCTAAGAGACTCTTCAAATTCCTCTACTCTCTTCCTTTCCATTGATACATCCTTGAGAGGTTATTGACCAAATCCTTTTCTCACCATACTCACGTCTGTGAAAAGGTTCTTTTGGTGCTAAGAGAAGCAGTTTGGAAGGGACCAATGGTTATTGGTTGATACTATGGTTGATAGCGGAATCCGACAAGCTAGAAAAGACAGAGGTTCGGCGTAACCTCGTTGGAGCAAGAAGCTTGGAGGCCTTAGGTACCTGGGTAGATTAAACTTGGAGGGTCTATTGTTGTTCATGTATCCCAACTACATTTTCTAGTGGATTATTGACCATTTGAAGGGCGGCGGAGAGGTTTTACGCTGAGGGTTTCAGTTTCCTCTTCGATAACACATAGTGTTTTCCTTGTGTTTGCATCTCTCTTCCCTTTATCTTTACCATCTAATAACTACTGTGATTGTGATTATTTATGATTTAGATTGTTTATCAATTCTGTTATAAGCTTGTTATCATTTTTCGCACATACATTGTATGATATAAATCTTGAATTGATAATTTGTTGTTTGGGGTCTAAACGTTCATAGTGTTTTTAACGTTATTTGAACTTTCAAGGTAAAGGGTTTTACTAACGTGTGCTCTTAGGGCATACCTTAGTAAACCATTTTAAGAAAAAATTTTATAAAAAAAAAAATGAAAAAGCTATTAACTTTTTTTATAGCATTTTCAACTCCTCGAAAATTGTTTCAAAAAATAATTAATTAATATATGCTCTAAAGACATAAAATTTTTGAAACAATTTTTGAGGTAAAAACGTTTTTACCTTTGGTAGTCATTGGTTGTCACTCCTCAAAAAGGTAAAAACAGTGACAATAACTTTTGAATTTTGACAAAGACATAAAAAACAACTATAAATCAAAAAAAGCAAAGTGACAACCAATGACTACCAAAGAAAAAAACAGAAGTGGTAAAGAGGCCTCTACCCACCACAACTTAAAAGTCATGACTCAAACTCATGAATTCAAAGACTTTTTCTTCTTCTTCTTCTTCTTCTTCTTTTTTATTGAATTCAAAGACTTGAAGTTAATTGTTTTAGTAGACAAATTATTATAAACTACTCATAATGCAAAAAATATATTTGGTACCATATTTTTAATAGCTTTTTTCAAAAGTAAAAAAAAATATTGGCAACAGTGTTTAAGTACTGTAGTTTAGTTTTTAATCTTTTAGAAATACATATTAGAAATATTATTATTGTTTAAATACTAAAAACTGTTGTTTACATAACAGTGCCAAACAACCCCTTATAATTATGTGTTTGATATATGTGTGTTTTTAAAAAAAAGTGATGACGTGTAGTTTAACAAGTGACCTACAATTTTTAAAATATTTACAAAAGTATTATTGAGCTATGCTTTTTGAAAATTGAAAATAAGTAAAAGAAGTTCTCTAAATTCAATATTTAAATCCTCTAAAATGTAAAGTGTAACTCAAGCCCCCTAAATAAAATCACTGACAAAACTTTTTTTGGTTTTTGTTGGTTCACCATTTTCTTTTCTTTTCTTTTCTTTTCTTTTCTTTTGTTTAAACACTAAAACTAAGGGAGTGTTTAGTTTATGTTTTTAAACAATTATTTTTAATTTTTAAACAATATTTCACATATATCAATATACATTTTTACCTACAAATATTTTCAAATAACAATTTTCAGGATTTATACCCAAACGAGGAAAACTGTTGTTTGGAATCTCACCATTCGCGTTCATTTGCCAAACCGGAGTGATACTCTCTCACTTCCTCGATTGTCACCTCTCTCTCATACTGCCAAAAATCCACAGTCGATGGCTTCAGATCAGGCTTCAACTCCACCACCACTACCAGAAATCCAATCCCATGACCTCCCTCAAGTCATAGTTCTGCACCCTCCACCTATTTTCAACTATTTCAAGGACCTTTTCTCCAAAAAATTCCACCTCCTAAAAGCTTGGGAGTCACCACTTCCTCGACACGAATTCTTGACCAACCATGCACACTCAGCTCAGGCCATGCTATGCTCTGGCACTGGCCCTCCCATCTCCGCCGACGTTATACGGCTTCTCCCATCGCTCAGGCTCGTCGTCACCACCAGTGCCGGCCTCAACCACATCGACCTCACCGAGTGCCGGAACCGTGGAATCTCTATAGCCAATGCTGGAGAAGTGTTTTCTGAGGATGTTGCGGACCTGGCTGTGGGCCTTTTGATCGATGTGTTCAGAAAGGTCTCGGCTTCTGATCGGTATGTCAGGCATGGGCTTTGGGCTACTAAGGGAGATTACCCACTTGGGTCTAAGGTCTTACGCTCTAACTTTTGAACTCTCTCTTTGCTTTTCTTGGATTTCCTCTGTCAATTACAGTACTTTTAGTGTGATGGTATGTTTATGATATACAATCTAGACTCAATTAAGCATTTTAGTCTTTTTTGAAAATGGTCATTCTATCCATCTTTGTGACTGACATCATTTCTTCATTATTATTATTTTTTTCCCTCTCTTAACGGTTAGATTAATCACAGACATGGATGGAAGGAACATTTTGAAATAGAATTGTGAGCCAAAATGGAAAAATCTCAAATTACTAGAATAAAAATAGTCCCAAACTTTAAGGGTCAAAATTTATTTACAGTATTAAGTCTACTTCCTGCAATTGAATTGCTTTATTTATGTTCTGATTTTTATGTTATGTTTTATACTGTGTAATGGTGATGATTGGTAACTACAGTTAGGAGGTAAGCGAATTGGGATTGTTGGATTGGGAAGCATTGGCTTTCAAGTGGCAAAAAGGCTTGAGGCCTTTGGTTGCAACATCTCATATAACTCGAGGAAGAGGAAGGACTTTGTGTCATACCCTTTCTATACAAATGTATGTGAACTAGCGGCTAATAGTGATGTCCTTATTATATGTTGTGGATTGACTGAGCAAACCAGGCACATGATTAATAGGGAAGTTTTATTGGCATTGGGGAAGGAAGGAGTCATTGTCAATATTGGTCGTGGAGCTATTATTCATGAGAAGGAATTGGTGCAGTGTTTGGTACAAGGGGAGATTGGAGGTGCTGGCTTGGATGTGTTTGAGAATGAGCCCGATGTTCCTAAAGAGCTCTTTGAATTGGACAATGTTGTGTTGGCACCGCACATGGCTGTCTTTACAACAGAATCTTTTAAGGATTTGTGTGATTTAATGATTGGGAATTTGGAAGCTTTCTTTTCAAAGAAACCATTGCTTTCTCTAGTCATGAATGAATGAGTTATGGATTTCACTTGCTGGTAAGTTTCTCCATCTTTTTGTGGAAGATTTTGATTTAAGGCTCTAATTTTGTGGAAGTGAAATTCCGGATGAGAGTATATTCTTTGAGTTGTATAACTTAGTGTACAAGTTCTGAATATGGTGCTCTTTATGGGCACTGTGAACTTTTCTAATTGGTAAGTTTTGTATAACATGTCATGTTTTAGTGTAAAATTCTTTCAACATAACCGATTTCTCTGCTTCTTCTGATACAAAGATAAATGAATTCATCAATTCAGTTGTCGTACTTCATATTATTTCTTTTGTTGTCTGTCTTCCGCATCCTGATTAATGCAGAAACATGTTGTTAAATGTTAAATGGATCCCAAATTCCAAGCTTGTTTGATCCCTTTTGGTGATTGATGCTTTATTTGCTGGATGCAGGATATAAGGATTGGTATGGTGCATAAGTCAGTGGTAGGGCAAGGATGACTATGATTAGGAGCCTGAGTTGCAAGTTATGGTAATGTAGAATAGGCTAATGCAGCACTAAAAAAGAGAGCACTCTTAGATTCTAGCTACACATTATATCTATTAAGGGTTCACAAACAGCACAATTGTCAGTGTGCGTGCCTCCATAAAACAATTATTCAACCTGTATGCGGCCAAGACCTCAATATAAATATTGTTGTAATACCACTGATTAATTTGACACTTTATTATTGTTTGTAGTGCTGGAATTCTGCTCTCTCTCTCTCTCATATTTATAGAACTTGATCATTGATGGTTGCAAATGGGGAAAGAATGGAGCGCAAAACTCACTTGAAACATTATTTGGTGTCTAAGTCTTGCATAGTTTGTTAAACTTTTACCATCTACGGTAAGTATGATTTGTTTCAAAGAAGCGTAATAGTTCACAGATCATTATGCTCTAGCTCTTTATGTTTAACCTATTCTCATCTATTGTCTGTAAAATTTCTTGGAATAAATTCTAAGGATCATTGCCAATTTTTCATGTAGCACTCTCTTTTATGCTGTTGCTATAAATGTGACTTATTAATCTATGCATTTACCAAAAGTAGGGGGACATTTGTATGTCTCGTGAGGGAGACATTCTCGTAATTTTAATTCCATGTATCAAGTGGTTACAGACAAGACAAAAGATGGCAACATTGCAACAAGCTATATCCTTTACCTAAATATGACAGATAATGTAGCTATTGTACATTAATTGGCCAAACAAGGCATTATAACAATATATTTTCAGCGCTAGGGAAGGTATAAATCGTTGTTAAGAGAGGATGTTGGGCTATATTTGATGAGAAGGACTGGCTTTGGTTTAGTGCAATGATAGATTGGAGGTGCTGTTCTGAAGAGTTTGAGAATGAGCCTGATGTTCCTAAAAATCTATTTCAATTAGACCATGATTCAATTTAGATCAAGTATTGGGAAAGAAAGAAAGTAAGAAGAAAATTGAGAAACATTTTGATTTTGAGTGTATTATTATGAGTTAAGGATTTTGGGGATGTAATTGCACCCTAACATAATCCCTGAAGCCTAATAAAAAGACTCTCGGGAAAGTGATGATTCTTTTTTTCCCTCCAAATACACTCTGCATCAACTTTTCTTTTGTATAATTTACATGTTTCAATTATCTATCTTGTTATACAAGTTTTGTTCATAATTTACTTTCATAAGTATAAATATATTGTAGAATGGTAAATTTTTGTTTGACATAGGTTGATAGTAGGGAGGAGAAAACGTAATTTGAGCCATGACACAATAAAGAATGTTATTATAATTGAACTATTACTTGAGTCTCAGAATAATAAGGGTCAGGGAGATTGGTACTTTGGTACGCTTTTGCCATGGTCAATAGGTACTTGGGCCCTTCAAATGTTATTATAGCCCATATAGGCTCTGCTTTGGTCAAGGCACTTCCGCAAGCACTATACTGTAGAATGACAATTTAAACTGAAGCCCAATTCATATTTATAATAATTCCAATCAGATTCAACCTAACAAAGCCCAAATGAGGTTCAACTCCACCAAACCCAATGTTAAAACATTCTATCTGCGGCTCTGCCCAGGGAGAAAATTCTGGGTGAGACGGGCGTATAAGCTCATTGTCTCACCTAATACCTTCTCCTGCCCCAGGCCTGTTTCCACATCCGAATTCTCATTTAATTTCCCAAGGCCGAATTCTAACCGACTACAATTCTCATAGACAAATGAGACAATCGAGTACAAAGTAAAATAGAGAGCAAAAGTGAATTAGTTTTCTTAAACTACATGTTGAAATTGAGAGCCCTAGTAAAATAAAAGTAAAAATAATAAACAATAGAAGAATTAAATTTACAAATATAGCGTACAAGAAAATAAAAATCAAATATAGCTATAAATAAAAATTGAAATTGAAATTACAAATGAAACTAAATATCATATATTATTGTGGGAGGGGTAAGATTTGAGTACAAAATAGAACCCGTGGGCCTAGTTTGAGGAGGTGGAAGGGCCCACCCACACCTCAGTCCTAACCCAATATGCGAATGAGAATCCGATGATGAAAGACAAAGAGGCCGACTCCCCAGGGAGCCCAATGCGTGAGCCTACCTCGGGAAGCATTGAGTAGGCCACTTGCACCAAAGGACAAGATACCAAGGAAGACAGTAGAGACATGCAAGTAAAGAAGAAGGAAAATATTCAGGTAAAGTAGTCATCACATCCGCATTCAATACATTGCACCAACTCAGCTGGCCGTATTAATAAAATAATGACCCTTGAACAGTAATCTCATAGCTTACAGCACACTCTACCACCTCTAGTAAAACCCTGATAGGGCAAACATCCAAAGGAAGGCCCATGTAACTGTACAGATTGAGTGCTAGGATGCAATTCGATTGACTATATAAGGAAAGGAAATCCCTTTAGCTAGGGGGATGAAAAACTTAAAAGAAATACTGGTATTGTATAGCACTATTCAGTGATTAAGACTTGAATATTATATGAACAATTACTCTTCGGCTCAGCCCAAGGAAGTATTAATCCCCGAAATCTGTTCTTTTTTCTTGAATTATCTAACTTTTTTTCATCCATCTAAAGATTAAATCATACGAGTACATTAAATTAGACCTCGGAAGCCCATCCTTTAACAAGTTAATTGTATTGGGCTGTCTAACCTAAATCCATTATTCTAAATGAGCTTAGCTTTATGGGCCACCTACAATTATATAATAAAAGTTGGGCTTAGAGATAGATAGTGTTTGCGCCAAATTATTAATCAGTTATCAAGCTTTCCTCTAATGCCTTATCAATTTGTTAAGATGACACAAAAACTTAATTGATGTTATTATCTACCTTTTTTTTCCCTATTAAGGTTAGATTATTGAATTTTATAATATTTTTCCCTTTCCTTCTTTGTTTATTTATTTATTTCGTATTAGATAATTTTCTTTTTTTTTTCTCACTTTTTTTCTATTAAGGTTTATATCTACAATTGAAGTTTATCGATTTTTGTTTCCTTTTATTTTATTTTGGTTACTATATTATGTTGAAATGTGACAGTTTGTTGTAATAAACACCAAATTGATAAACACCTTTTATTTTGTTTCCTTTCTTCTTCTTTTTTTCATTTTAATAAAACCACACTTATTATTCTTATCAACTTTTTCTTTCCACCACCATCAATAATTAGAATTTTTCTTATAATTCTTAAATTGATTAGAAATATAATTTCATTACATTTAAATTCTATTTAATGAAATTTTTATATATTCTCCATTTTTCTTGGTGTAGTCAAATTCACCATTCCAAAATCTTAAGACAAATCCTCTTCTTCTACCTACCCTACATAGCAACGTCATAGGTATGTATTACTCTTCTGATAAAATAAACATTTTGAATGATTTTATATATATTCATGGTTTTTGATACTTAGATAATGGTTGTTGCCGAGGATCCCACACACACACACACACACACACACAAAACCCTAAAGAATTATTTGGACTAATTCATGGCTTCACTAATCTTTCTTTTACATGTACATCTACTGATGATGCTGAAAATCTCACCAGTGAGTTGCACGATGCTTGTACGCTCAAAACAACACCTGCACAACAAAAAGAGATGACCTAACAAAGAGCACCGGTGTGGTGCCGGCCAAATACCCTCCGAAGGTCAAGTTAGAACTTCTTTCAACTCTAGAGTGCTAGAAAGGGTGTAATTACGCGTACCTTGATTTGTGAGGGTATTGGGGTTTTTATAGTGGTCGAGGATTGACCTTTTTCCTTGGAGCAAAAGTCTTTTCCTTATAGGAATCCCCATAAGCGTAGATTGCGGGATCCTTTCCTTATAGGACTCTGATACTAGGCGTGGAATACAAGCAACTTCCCATGCGTGGTGGCCAAGTCTTAGCTTTCACAGAACCGTTGGCCTTGAAACCGTCAGCCTGCTTTCTCCCCTTCAGCCAAGTTGGCGTTAGCTTCTTGCTATACGAGCAGCCAAGGAGCTTCGAATTACTGTTGGTTAAACCTGGAGCCTTCAGCCCACCAGTCTACCTTTCACCCGTCATCATGACTTCGTCAGCCCATAATATCCGTCGTGATTTACCCGTCAGCCAAAGCAGGAGCTGACGGGTTAAGCCCATGATACTTTGCTATAATAATTCTTCCATATCAGTTGCCCCCTACTCCATATCTCCGTCAGCTGTACCTGACGGGTTATGGAGTTTTCATTCGTCACTACCTGCCACTTTAACCAAGAGAGAGAAAATAATTACTGCTGACACCTCAGTATTAAATGCTAGGACATGTGGCGTGCTCGGATTGGCTCCGTGTCTGAATGCGGGCGTCGCTTCGTCTTCCGTGCGTTTTACTTATATATATATGTGGCCCCCCTTTCCCCATTTTCACTATTTCATTCACTTGATTCCTGGAGAGCACATCCGTCGCCCACATTCCGTCAGTTCTACCAATATTCCTGTCGTCACTTTTGCGGACTGACGGATTTAGCCTTTTTTAGACCGTTAGTCTATTTATTGGTCCGTGATTCCGTCAGTACTTAGTCCGTTAATCCGGCCATTTTTATACCGTCGGTTTAGTCGATTTAATTTTTTGGTCGCTTTTTTAGTCCTTCGGTTTATTTTAGCTTGATCCAGTTTGTGGATTTGGTCATTAAGACCGTCAGCCTCTCGTCCATTTTCGAACTTGGCCATTTTCAGCCCGCCAGCTTTTTTGTTCGTCCATTTTTGGACCGTCAGCTTTTTGGCTTGTCCAATTTTGGACTTGGTTATTTTTAGACCGTTGGCTATTTTAGCTTAATCCAGTTTGTGGATTTGGTCATTTAGACCGTCAGCCTCTCGTCCATTTTCGGACTTGGCCATTTTCAGCCCGCCAGCTTTTTTGCTCGTCCATTTTTGGACCGTCAGCTTTTTGGCTTGTCCAATTTTGGACTCGGTTATTTTTAGACCGTTGGCTATTTTAGCTTAATCCAGTTTGTGGATTTGGTCATTTAGACCGTCAGCCTCTCGTCCATTTTCGGACTTGGCCATTTTCAGCCCGCCAGCTTTTTTGCTCGTCCATTTTTGGACCGTCAGCTTTTTGGCTCGTCCATTTTTGGACCGTCAGCTTTTTGGCTCGTCCATTTTTGGACCGTCAGCTTTTGACCTCATGTTTGTAAGTAGACTTCAGTGATCCTGAGTAAACTCTCATCGTTATGCATTAATATAAAAGGTAGTCTTAAAAACAAAATCTGCCCATTTTGGGCTTATTGTAGCAAAAACATAAGTAGGAAAGAACTGCCCTTTGGGCTTATTGTAACAAATGCTTAAAAAGGTAATTGATAAGCCTTATTCCAAAAAGAAAGATGTTGCTTTTCATGGTGCGGCTCCTACTGGTAGTACTTTCGTAAGTGTTCCGCATTCCATGGATGTGGTAGCTTTCGTCCGTCCAATGTTTCTAGATGGTAGGTGCCCTTCCTTTGCCATGTCGTAACTCGGTAGGGTCCTTCCCAATTCGGGCCGAGCTTTCCTTGGGAGGGGTCTCTTGCTGCACCCATAACCTTTCTTAGAACGAGGTCTCCCTCCTGGAAGTTTCTGTGTCTGACCCGGAAGTAGTAATTCTTGGCCATGCGATCCTGGTATCGCGCGAGCCTCTGTTCTGCTGCCATTCTGACTTCGTCCACCAGATCAAGCTGTAGACGTATGGCTTCGTCATTCCTCTTTTCGTCATGGTTGTGCACCCTGTAGCTTGTGAGGCCGATTTCGGCTAGGATGACCGCTTCGTTCCCGTATGTTAATCGGAATGGTGTCTCTCCTGTTGGCGTCCTTACTGTTGTCCTGTAGGCCCATAGTATGCTCGGCAACTCCTCAGCCTATATGCCCTTTGCCCCCTCGAGCTGGGTCTTGATGATTTTGAGCAAGGACCGGTTTGTAACTTCGACCTGCCCATTGGCTTGGGGGTGGGCGGGGGAGGAGTAGTGGTTCCGTATCCCTAACTGTGAGCAGAAGTCCCTGAAGGAGTCGTTGTCGAATTGCTTCCCGTTGTCCGAGACTAAGACTCTTGGAATGCCAAACCTGCATATGATGCATCGCCAGATGAAGCTCCGTACGTTTTTTTCTGTGATGGTGGCCAATGCTTCAGCTTCTACCCACTTCGTGAAGTAGTCAATACCGACAACTAGAAACTTCAGTTGTCGTATTGCCGTGGGGAACGGCCCTATAATGTCCAGCCCCCACTGAGCGAACGGCCATGGTGCCATCATCGGGGTTAATTCTTCGGGTGGTTGCCTGATGATGTTGCTAAACCTTTGGCATTTGTCGCAGGCCTTCACATAAGCCTCGGCATCCTTCTGCATTGTTGGCCAAAAGTACCCAGTTCGTACTAACTTGTGAACTAGCGACCTTGATCCTGACTGGTTTCCACAGATTCCTTCATGCACTTCTCTCATGACGTAATCTGCTTCTTCAGGTCCTAAGCATCGTAGGTAGGGGCGGGAGAAACCTCTTTTGTATAAAACACCTCTGATCAGCACGAATCTTGCTGCTTGAACCTTCAGTTTCCTCGCTGCCTCCTTATCATTTGGTAATATGCCGTTTTTCAAAAAGGAGGTTAGTGGTGTGGTCCAATCGTTCTGGGGATCGAGCTCCTGTACGTTGACCGCACTGATGAGTGGAGAGAGCTGCGTGAAGGAGAGTGTACTACTAATGGCAACCATATGTTCGGCGGAGGCGACTTTGGCCAAGCGGTGGGCTTGCTCGTTTTCCCCCCAGGGGATCTGCGTAATTTTGACCTTTAGCTCGTTCATCCTCCTCCTTGCTTGTTCCAGATACTTCTTCATTCTTTCGCCTTTGCATTCATACTCCCCACTTATCTGGTTAACTATGATTTGGGAGTCACAGTAAACGATCACTTTTTCGGCTCCTGCTGCTTTCACGAGGTCGAGCCCCGCTATCAGAGCTTCGTACTCTGCCTCGTTGTTGGTAGTGGGGAATGCGAGGCGGACCATACACTCTACCGTATCTCCTTTGGGTGACTGTAGTACGATGCCGGCTCCGCCGGCCTGTCTGTTGGAGGATCCATCCACATGTATGCTCCACTGCGGGGATTCCTCTGCCCCCTCATCCTCGCCATTCATGAATTCTGCTATGAAATCTGCCACGACCTGTCCCTTGATGGCGGTGCGCGGGCGATATTGGATGTCATATTCGCTCAATTTTATGGCCCATAGTGTCAAGCGCTCGGCAGCATCTGGGTTGCTCATTGCCCGTCACAAAGGCTTATCGGTTAGGACAATAATTGTGTGAGCTTGAAAGTACGGCTTCAATTTGCCTGCCGCTGTAACTAGCGCGAAAGCAAATTTCTCCATGGGTGGATATCTTTCTTTAGCTCCGCGTAACGCCCGGCTGGTGTAATACACGGGTTTCTGTATTTTCCCTTCTTCTCTGATCAAGGCGGCGCTGACGGCGGCCGAAGAAACAGCGAGATAGAGAAAGAGTTCTTCTCCTGGCTGCGAGGGACTCAGCAGTGGTGGGGAAGAGAGGTAAGCTTTCAATTCTTCAAACGCTCGCTGGCATTCATTGGTCCACTCGAAAGACCTTTTTAATGTACGGAAGAAGGGTAAGCATTTGTCTGTTGCTCTGGAGACGAACCTGTTTAGCGCTGCTATCTTGCCGTTGAGGCTTTGTACTTCCTTCACATTCTTTGGTGGTGCCATCTCCACTATAGCCCGGATCTTGTCCGGATTGGCCTCGATGCCTCTCTAGGATACCATGAATCCTAAGAATTTTCCTGCTGTCACCCCAAAGGCACATTTTCCCGGATTAAGCTTCATGTTGTAAGAGCGAAGGGTGTCGAATGTTTCCCTGAGGTCTTCTAAATGATCTTCTTCTCTTCGACTTTTAACCAACATGTCGTCGACATATACCTGGACGTTTCTCTCGATCTGCTGTGCGAACATCTTGTTCATAAGCCTTTGGTAAGTTGCACCCGCGTTTTTCAAACCAAACGGCATTACCTTGTAGCAGAATAGGCCTTAGCTGGTTACAAAGGACGTTTTTTCCTGATCATCATTGTGCATCTTGATTTGGTTGTAGCCGGAGAAGGCGTCCATGAAGCTTAACAGCTGGTGCTGAGCCGTAGAGTCTACTAGAGTGTCGACTCTCGGGAGGGGGTAGCTGTCTTTAGGGCACGCTTTGTTTAGATCGGTGAAGTCTACACACATCCTTCATTTCCCAGAAGCTTTCTTGACCATTACTACGTTTGCTAGCCAGTCGGGGTAGTATACTTCTCTAATGAAATTTGCCTCTTGTAGCTTGCGGACTTCTTCGGCTATGGCTTGATCCCGTTCCGGGGCAAAGACCCGCTTCTTCTGCTGAATGGGCGGAAAGGATGGCGATACATTCAGCCTATGCACCATGACGGAAGGATCTATTCCTAGCATATCCTCGTGACTCCAGGCGAATACGTCCCGATTCTCTTTGAGGAATGCTGCAAGTGTTCGCCGGGTGGCAGGACTCGCGAGGGTCCCAATCCTCGTTGTCTGGTCAGGTACGGAGTCGTCCAGGGGTATTTCCTTAAGCCTCTCGGCTGGCTCCGTTGCGCTCCGGTGCTCTTCTATGTTCATGGTTTGGAGGTGATCGTCCATTTCCATCATGGCCATGTAGCACTCTCGTGCGGCAATCTGGTTTCCACGTAGCTCTCCGACTCCGTATTCTGTTGGGAACTTAATCATTAAATGATAAGTTGAAGTCGCCGCCCTCCATGCGTTGAGGGTGGGTCGCCCTAGGATGGCATTATAGGCGGACGAATGGTCAACCACGATCAACGTTACATCCTTCGTGATTTGCTGGGGGTAGTCGCCTGCTGTCACAGCCAACGTGACCACGCCTAACGGAAACACCTCTGCACCCCCAAAACCGACAAGTGGGGCGTTCGTCGGGATCAGTTGTTCCTTACTGATTTTCATCTGCTGGTACGCCGGGTAGTATAGGATGTCTGCCGAGCTGCCATTGTCGACCAATACTCGATGCAAGTTGTAGTCCCCAACCTGTAGGCTGACAACAAGCGCGTCGTCGTGTGGATGGTGGATACGTCGCGCGTCTTCTTCCGAGAACTCGATCACGGGGCTTTCCTTTTGGGCTACATTTTGCACTGGACCCGTCAATTGGACGTTTTGGACCATTCGGAGGTACGTCTTTCAAGCCTTTTTTGACGGTCTGGTAGCCATTCCTCCTACGATCATTCGTATATCACCAACGGGAGGTCTGGGACGATCATGGTCTCGCCGGGGAGGGTGCTCCTGAGGTGTGGGGTCTGCTCTTTCCTTGCTTACAAATTTCTGTAACTTCCCTTGCCTTATAAGAGCCTCGATTTGTTGCTTCAAGTCGTAGCAATCGGCTGTGTCATGACCGTGATCTTGGTGAAAGCGGCAGTACTTGTCTCTGGAACGCTTATTAGGATCCCCCTTCAGTTTTCCAGGGAAGGTCAAAGCCCCTTCGTCCTTAATTTGTATTAGGACTTGATCTATTGGGGTGGTCAGCGGGGTGAAGCTCGTGAATCTCCCTCCCGGAGGCTTAGATCGTCTTTCGTCTCTTCGATCTCCTGTTCTGGGTCTCTTCCTCCCTTGGTCTGATCGGGCGTCTTCCTGCCTCGCCCTTTTTCTTGGCTTCTCTTCTCGGGCCTGCAATGCATCCTCAGCATTCATATACTTGGTAGCCCTGTAGAGTACTTCCGACATGGTCTTCGGGTCGTTTTTGTATAGGGAGAACAAAAATTTGCCTTTTCGTAACCCGTTTGTGAATGCTGCTACAAGTATTTTATCGTCGGCCTCGTCGACTGATAGCGCTTCCTTATTAAAGCGCGTTATGTATGATTGCAACGTCTCGTCCTCTCTTTGCTTGATGCTCATCAGGCACGCCGTGGACTTCTTATACCTGTGTTCCCCAATGAAGTGTGTAGTGAATTGGGCGCTTAGCTCTTTGAAGGTGCTGATAGAGTTGAGCGTCAGCCGGCTGAACCATACCCTTGCGAGGCCTTTGAGTGTTGTGGGGAAGGCCCTGCACATAATCTCATCTGCTACCCCCTGAAGATGCATCAGGGTTTTGAAAGTTTCCAAATGGTCCAGAGGATCCTTCACCCCGTCATAGCTATCTATATTTGGCATGCGAAACTTGTGGGGTAAGGGGAAGGAGTTCACGGCCATAGTGAAGGGCGAGTCGGTACGGTTGACTAGATCGTCAAGATCACTAGAAACTCTCCCCTTGAGGGCGTTCATCATGACCTCCATCTGCTCCCTCATTGCCTGCATCTCGGCGGCAATATGTGGTGGAGTTGCATCCATGAGGGATGGCGTGCTCACGTGCTGCCTTTCCGGCCTGCTTGGGGCACGGCTGCCCTCAGGTCTTTCCTGGTTCCCCCTTGGAGCGCTAATTTCTTCCTGATCTTCTGGTTGGTCATTTTGTGCTGTATCCTTCTGGCGTAGCTGTTCTTCCAAGTCGAGGTTCCGTTTGGTAAGACGCTCCACGGCGGCACCGAGAGTCCGAACTTGTCTCTCGAGGGCAGTCGTGGGTGGTTCCTCTCCTTGTACGTCATTAGTAGTTGCCATTGAACGAGTGAGTACCATGCAACCCTTTAGTCCGGGAAACGATAGTGCGGCTTAATTGCTTCACGTTTCCCACAGACGGCGTCAACTGATGATGCCGAAAATCTCACCAGTGAGTTGCACAATGCTTGTACGCTCAAAACAACACCTGCACAACAAAAAGAGATGACCTAACAGAGAGCACCGGTGTGGTGCCGGCCAAATACCCTCCGAAGGTCAAGTTAGAACTTCTTTCAACTCTAGAGTGCTAGAGAGTGTGTAATTACGCGTACCTTGATTTGTGAGGGTATTGGGGTTTTTATAGTGGTCGAGGATTGACCTTTTTCCTTGGAGCAAAAGTCTTTTCCTTATAGGAATCCCCATAAGCGTAGATTGCGGGATCCTTTCCTTATAGGACTCTGATACTAGACGTGGAATACAAGCAACTTCCCATGCGTGGTGGCCAAGTCTTAGCTTTCACAGAACCGTCGGCCTTGAAACCGTCAGCCTGCTTTCTCCCCTTCAGCCAAGTTGGCGTCAGCTTCTTGCTATACGAGTAGCCAAGGAGCTTCGAATTACCGTTGGTTAAACCTGGAGCCTTCAGCCCACCAGTCTACCTTTCTCTCGTCATCATGACTTCGTCAGCCCATAATATCCGTCGTGATTTACCCGTCAGCCAAAGCAGGAGCTGACGGGTTAAGCCCATGATACTTTGCTATAATAATTCTTCCATATCATCTACAATTCCAGAAAATTTTATATGCATCTAATGAGAAGTTTACTTTTACTAATATGCTTGTGCATCTCACGTTTAATAAAAAATTATACGTTCTACTATATGAGTAAAATTTTTACATTTTTGAATATATATTTATATATAGTTATTATAGTTATATAGATAAGTAATAATAATTTTTTAAAAGAGTGCAATAAATATTTAGTATGCATTAGATAATTAGGTCTCTCTTTTTCGTGTTTTATTTTTTACCAATATGTCATGAAAACAAGTTTCTAAGGTGCAGTTTAGACTTCACATGAATTTGAATTTCTCATTAAGTTTTGAATCTCAAACTTCAATGTCTTGCAAATTTAGTATAGTTAGTCATTTTTGTTGATTCGTGCCCAGGGTTTGTAGCTTTTTGCAAATTTCAGTGCTGATAGTTTTGAAATTTTGATAAAGAACCATCATATAATTAATAATTATTAATAAATTTGAAAAAATAAAATATTTTTAAATGCTTATAAATTTGGATAGTAATTTTAATTTATAAACTTGGTGCTTTTTAGATACTACATAGATATCGTATTTTGTTAAATGTTAGTGTTAATTTGATGTTTTGTTTCGTTCATATATTGACACATGTATGGCTTTTAATAACTTCTAGTTGCTACCCAAAAAAAAAAAAAATCTTAGAACAGTTATGTTCATTATAAAGAGATATTTATTAAGAGTACCGCGTGAGAAGCTCTCCATCTTTTACTATTGCAATATTGGCAGTATATGACTTTGCGGTGTTAAGGGAAATTTATAGAAAACCAGTTTCAATTAGATACGCAGCTTGTGGCTTTGTAGCCTTTGTTTACAAAAGCAAATATGAATACCCACGACACTAATCTGTTCATACTTCATACTTAACATGGTTCAGCTTCAACTTGATTAGAACTGAATGTGACTCTCATCATAGAAAGAGGTTTGGCATTTTCTATGTAATTGAGGAACGCATTGATGTGAGACATTTCTGAAGGCTCTAAATGCAGAGAGTTTATGAATCTTATATTTTTTGCACCATAATGTATATACTATTTACTTGAGTGACAATTCTAGGTTCACATGCTATGCTTGGGTAGTTGGGTGTCGTAACCAATTTTGAGACTAATTCTTAATTAACATGAGCAGAAGGGACCTTTCTATGATTAGAACATAGCAAGGTGCATCATGCACAGTTCTAACTAATATGTAGGAAAAAAAAATTTATAATTCATAAAATGATACATGTACACACAGATATATCTTAATATAATTTACTGCTGTGCATTACCCACTGATTTTGAAGTGTGACTAAATTTTCTAGCAGACGTAATACCTACAGCTGCTTGATAGATTCTGTTCTCCTTAGTGTAATTTTGCTAATATTATTTTCATTTTTGTTTTTGGTAAAATTTTTGCTAGCATTATACCACTTTGGTTCAAGGGTTTTAAAATATGTTGTGGGTTCTCTCTCAACCAATTCAGGTTCAAGGTGATGGAGGTGAAATAATAGAATAATGGTGAATTCTAATGGGTACTGTATGTAACTTGAACATGGCCTTGTAAATAAATATAAGAGAATAAATAATTTAGCTAGCGATGAGTTTTTAGTATATGTTTAGGATGAGTTGCTTTAGACTAATAGAACTAATAGAATATTGGTGAATTCTAACGGGTTTACCTCTAACAATCTTTATATATCTTTGAAAACTAAAAACCAATTAAATAAAAAAAATATATTAACGTTCAATCATTTTAGTCTAATATAACAATAAGTTCTGATTGGTGTGTGAACTGACATATAACAAGTTTAAAATTCTATAAGGATACCAAGAAAACTTCCTATACTTACACCCTTCAATAAAATCTTGTCATATTATATTTTCTTTAAATTGTGGAATAGATAGTTTGATATACAAACCCAATTATAATAAATGCTAATTAATAAGTAATATAGTTATTAAATTCCATATTTAGAGAATATAAAATGAAAAAAAAAATTGTTCAAGTTTCTCATGCAATACACGAGTTACTGCCTATTTATATATAGTGATGATTGGTGTGGAAAATATGAGCCTTCAAAAGGCTATGTGGTATCATAAGGAGGATTTAAAGAAAAGTTCAAAAGATTCTATTTTTATTACAGACAAAATTTATGTACAGTATTTTATGTGTTGTTCGTTAGATTCTCCTCTTAAGATTCTACCATGTGGAGACTTAACTAAAAAATATATTTTCATCCCATGAGAAAAAAGCCACATGACAGAATCTTAAGATGGGAACCTAATGAACAGCACCTAAATACTATACCTTTTTTGAGAAGAATGTAAGCGCCTAAATACTATACCTAAGTCTTGCTCTTTTATTATTACTAGTCGCTAATCCTTACAATGTGCAATAAATTTCATGAATAAGTATTTACAAAATGCATATTTTTAATTAGAGATAGGTTCAAGTTACACATTTTTTAAACCATTAGATTTAAATAGATCCAACGGTAAAAAAAGACCCTCATTAATGCTAATATTTTGATTAAGATCTCATTAATTATCTCTCATTTATTATATTTTATACTTATCTTTAAACCCCAAAAAAGTGTTACTTCTAACTCTCTCTCTACGTTTCTCTCACTGTCTATTATAGCAAACCTTGAAGCCTGTTCATCCACAAATTCTTCAATACCCTGTGAAATTTCAAATAGAGATGTAGAGCACTTGTCACTCTCAGGACCACTGACATAGCTTGTAGTCACTCCAAAATCAACACCAAAACTTCCAAAACTCAACTTGGTTCTTTCAAACTCAGGGAGATGGATATAGTTTGGAAGAATAACAAGCTGACGTTGTGGAAGATGTAACTCCTCCAGCAAGAAGATTGACAGAAACACATGCCTACAATGGCAATAATTCATTCAAAAGAGAATCAACTAGGCAATAGAGATAGAATATGAAAAAAATCTATAGTTTTCAAGTAGCAAAACACACGTACAATGTTCAGAAAACATTAGATAATTATTACAACCATAACTTAGCTTACAAATCAGCAAACTCTTTTTTTTTTCTTTTTTAAAATTAATTGGATAACCAAATCAACAAACTCTTATTTGAAAGTACACATGCCCCAGATAAGAATAAAATTTATCTGCCCTGGACTACATATGGACTGACTTACCAATTCAAGAAATACAAGTAACAACAACCAACTTTAGCATCCAAGGGGAGTCTGAAAGGACCAAGTTGAGTTTTGGAAGTTTTGGTGCTGATTTTGAAGTGACTACAAGCTTTGTTAGTGGTCCTGTGAGTGACAAGAACTCGACATCTCTATTTGAAATTTCACAGGGTATTGAAGAATTTGTGGATGAACAAGCTTCAAGGTTTGCTATGATAGACAGTGAGAGAAATGTAGAAAGAAAGAGTCAAATATAACACTTTTTTTGGGTTTAGAGATATATATAAAATATAATAAATGAAAGATAATTAATGAAATCCTAATAAAAATATTAGCATTAATGAGAGTTTTTTTTTACTGTTGGATCTACTTAAATCCAATCGTTTAAAAAAGATGTAACTCTTTAGAGTTATACCAGGTGTAACTTAAACTCATTTATTTTAATTAATATATTTTAATAACAACATGAAAAATATTTGACTATAAGAAGTGTTGGAGAGTGTTTATAAAAGGAACTAGTATTTGAGTTTGGGCCTTTGGGGACCCAAGTTGGCGGACTAGAAAACAATATTTAATTTGATCAAGAATAGCAATGAACTCATAAACTTTTATTTCCACGTGAAAAGATGAAACGTGGAGTTTTAGTTTTTACACAGTTGAAGATTTCTGTTTATGATGTTGATTGATTTGAATTTTGGACCATTTCTTCAAGCAACTTTATTTGTAGAAAAAGCCAGTTTGCTTTCATAACATAGCATCTCTCTCTCTCTCTCTCTCTCTGCGCGCCAGAAGACAAAATTCAACTAAAAATTTAAGGGTTACTTTTACAAGGTTTCATCCAATTAATAATCATAAAAGGCTACTTCTGAGGTTGTGTGTCTATTATAAGTAGATAAATTATCTTAATTTTTTTAAGCTAAGCTAAGCATTAATCTCTGTATCTTGACTTATTTGATAAGTTTTAAATTTTCAGTTTTTATGTACAGTTTATAAAAACCTCACAATATAAGACATCCATTAATATATATTATATTCATTTATTGTAAAATAATAATAATTAGTTTCTTTTGATTGAAACTAACTGAAGCTGCAAGATAGTAAATAAAGACTTTTGTTGTAAGTTTTTTTTTTTGGATAAATTTTAGCTGCAAGTTGATGGCAGAATAGCAACTTGAGGTAAGTGCATGAAGAAGACCAATAGTGTTGCATAAAGGTTGTATATAATCCTATTCGAATGTATAAATGTTGAGTTGTATTTACATCAATAGAGCCTGTCTTTTCTTATTAAGCTAGTACTTGCAGGTCCATTATTACCAATTTTTGTTTTCCTCTTAATTTAATCAAATAAGAATTTCATTGTGGCCTTGATGGAGATTATCTTAGCTGTGAAGATAAGTGACTGTGGTTGGAAGAACAAATAATAGTCCCCTGTTGGTTCTTGAAGCACCTTTTTATTTATTCCCTTTTCTTTTGTACGGACAATGGAAAGTTATGCAAATTTCAAAGTCAAATATATATGCTAACACATTCAGAGAATATATATATATTGGAATCACTTAAACATATTTTGTTGTATTAAATTAATTAAGTCCATGCAAATGAAATTGGCTTATCCTTTTCATGGGTTGAAAAGGTAGCCCTAATGTTCTTTCTGAGAGATTTTATATTATTATTATTATTCACTTGTTATAATAAGTGGGAATTAAGAATTTGAACTTTAATTCTCTTTGTACAAGAGACTAAAAAAATAAAATATACGTAAATTGAATTGCAAACAAGCCCTTAAAAGGAACTATATCCGTACAATTTGTTAGATTTTATTTAGCATGAAGTGAAGGAAATTGTAATACAACAAAATTGCACCTATTAGGTCGCATTTAACATACATATATACGTAGTTGTTTTGACACAACGAAAATTTAACATGCATGTGGAGCCCATTATAAGCTCTTTATTCCTATAATTTGCTTAATTCACAATACATGATTGATGATTCTTTCCAACACTACCACACTAAAAGCTAATTACAAAGAAAGGCCTCCTTTTTGGTGTTTCTGTTACCTTTTTCCTCACAGTCCCACCAAAAAACACCAAATCCTTCATTTCTCACTCTCCGCCCATTCATGTCAACATAATGGGTAACGGAAAGTTCAAATTATTATTTTGTGTTTTCTTGGATACCCTCGTGATGATGATTCTGTTGAAGCCAGTTTGAGAAAGCATCAAGGGTTTTCATGTCGGCCCGGTAATGTTTCTGCGTGAATTCGAGAAAAGTCGGCCATGTAAAGTCTAGATATGCTCTTGGATTTTCAGCATTGACCAAGCTTCCTGGTGGAGTCACAACTCGGTCCCTCCTTGGGCATAAAAAGAACGCAAGAGATTTCCTAACACTTCTGTTGTTTACCACTGCCCTGTGCAAGCAACTCTTGTAAATCCCATTTGAAAGGGCCTGAAAGTTTGAACATTTAACCTTCATTACTCTCTATCTCAACTTTAAGTTGTCAATAAACATGCATAGAATGTCATTTTATTTTTTAATAGAAATTATAAGATTGGTAATGATTTTCTCACACAACTTATTTCACATCTTTCATACTTTTTTTTTACACACACACATATATATATATATATATATGAGAATTTTCACCTGTTTTTATAAATAACAATCTTCCTAAAATACCCTTAGGTGGGTAAAAAAGGGTGCATCTATATTTGATGATAATGTGAAAAGATAAATAGATAATTCCTTTCATTTTTAGAAATGCATATATATTGGGACGATCCAGAAAAAACAAGGAGCATCTAATCTATTTTGGAACAAAATGATATTTATAACCTTTCGGTTATGAAAGTATGTGGTTGTACTGTAGCAAAAAAAAAAAAAAAAAGAAGTATGTGGTACGTACAAACTGGCCCTTAGGTGGAGAATTTTTTATTAAAAATGAAAGGCTATGGAACATGAATCACATAATCAAAAGTAGTCAACAAAGAGCAACTTTATATACCCAAACTTTTTACCATCGCTGTTCTCTTGATTCGCTCCTATTAACTCACAACTTGTTCTTGATGCATGCAAAACACAGGCATCACAAAATTTAATTTTTCATGGAACATGCAAACTATATGTCATTTAACTTCAAAAATTAACTTGATAATCTCACCATAAATGTGTCACCAATGTTGACAACAAAAGCATCTGGGTTGGGACCAATATAGTGCCATTTGTCATCTACGAACACTTGAAGTCCGCCAACTTGATCTTCGTGAAGGACTGTTAAAGATGTGGGATCGCAATGTGGACCCGTTCCTAGGGTTAGATCTGGCTTTTGGCATAGTGGGTAATAGTTCAATCTCATTATTGAATCATGTCCTTCAAAGAATTCTCTGAAGTACTTTCGGCCAACTCCAAGACTCATTCCCAGAAGCTCCATGATCTCCAGAGATAGAGTACTCATGGCTTCACAATATTCCTGGTACACCCTCCTAAAACAAAACAAACCGATAGTTTAACGAAAAAGCAAAATAGGTAGATAACTTAATAAACCGAATAAAAATCATCTGTCCCCCTCTGCGTGTTCCCATAGATGAGGAAAACTCATGGGATAATAGATACGTAGAAAATGTATTTAGTTGTAATTAGAGTAAAAAAAAAAAAGTCATGAAAACTCATGATGTGAAAAGGGGTCCAAGAAAAGCGCAAGATGCTTTTCACTTTTCCTGGGAAATGAAAACCATAATTGAAATCGAGAAAACATTTTTGATAACGAATCAAACATGTTCTTGTATTCTATATAATATAATTCTTTTTTTTTTTTTCTTACCCGAACTGTCTGAAATCTTCTCCCATCACATTCAATAAATAGTCTTGGACAATTTTGGAGGAGTGATCACTGTCACAATATCGGAAAGAAAGTGTCTCCTTCCATGGAAGCTTGGAGGAGAACCTGCCAGTAAAGCTACTAGCGTAACCACAGTGTTCACCATTCTTTCTTTGAGCTCTTTGCTTTTCTGAGAGTTGCATGCCAAAAAAGTTGTCCGTGTACTCGTGTGCTTTAAGTAATAGACTTGAATCTACGCCATGATTTGTAACTAGAAAGAACCCGTGCTTCTTGCATGCCTCATTGACTAGCCGAGAAGCGTTTGAGACTGCTAGTGGGTCTCCAGAGAGGAAGGCCTTCAGGTCTATAGGGGGAACTACAAGTTCTGGCAACTCAGCGCATGCTTTTTCATGGTCAGGCCATACGAAATGTGATGGTATGTTGGATTCATATTGAAGAACCGATGAATCAAAAACCAGAGCTTTTTTTTGATCATTTTCATTATTTGTTTTGTTTGCTGGTGAGGGAAGCTTACTAGGAAGCATTAATGGCATGTTTGAAGTGCAACAAGTTTATGATCCAATAATTGGATAACTATTTTGGTTGAGAGAGAGGGGTAGTGGAGGAGGAAAGAGGAAAAAGAGAGTTTAAAAAGGAAGGTTTTTTAGAGGGGAGGGAGAGGAGAGAAAAGCCAAGGCCGTTCAAGGGGAAGCTCAGTAATTAAACGGCGATGGAAACTATTTCTTTTATTGTATGAATCCACCTATCGCCTTCATATATAGTAGATTTATGGGGGCATGCTTGTCAAAATTCCCCTAAGAGAGAGAAAAAAAAGAAAAAAATTTGTGGATGGGAAGAAAGTTAGTTACTTTCAGAATATAGCAACGTAATACTTATTCTCATCATGATATGAATTACCATAAATATAAAAGAAGAATATGGTAACGTAATACTTATTCTCATCATGATAAGAATTACTATAAATATAAAAGAAGAAATGAAAGCATCATACTATATATATATATATATATATATATATATGTATATATTTTTATACAAGATAAAATTTCTACTCTACTCTAATTTAAGTGTATACATGTGTAAAGCTCCTTCTTAGAAATTTAAATCTCAGTCTTTATTCTCACACCTCACAAATATTTATATTAGTGAAGTAACCACCGTACCAAGAGTGCACAATAATTCAAGTTATTATATTCTAGAATTACCTAATAATTTTTTTGGGAGGAGAATAAATGAGAAGAGTAATTAAAGTTAGAGAATGTTTAGAGAGACAATTTTTGTGTTATAACTTCTATCACTCAACTTTTTTTTTAGCAATACTATAGATACAAAAAATTTCACATCAGCTTAGATGGAAAGTTTTAATTAGTTCATCTTTTTTATTTTTTAATTGGTGGTGGGTTCCAATTATATGTAGTTTACATATACTTTACTTTTCTGACTTTTTATATTAAAAACTGTTGATGATTTCATTACACAAGTCCATAATAACAGGACTTTTTTTTTTTTTTGAAGTCGTGCCCAAAAAAAATGGTGATTGAAAACTAGCAGTATTTTTGTCGGCTAAAGAAGAATTTTTTTTTTTTTTTTTTAATAACCTATAATAGTTAATATGACTACAAAAAAGAGAAACAACAACAAAAATAGTCTCAAAAAAAGAAAAAGAAAAATAGTGTGTGTATATATATATATATATGCAAGCTGTATAATAGGATTATGTTGGTTAAAATTTGTGGGAGACTTATAAATTATACAAATCCTCCGAGCAAGGTTGCTCTTTTTCTTGGATGCCAAAGCCTAAGAACGAGATTATGGCTATATATGACCAGAGTATTAAAGGAGTAACAATACAATATTATCAAAGTACAATAATGACATATTTCCTCCTATCACATGATTAAATAATGATCAAATCGTGATCAAAGCATTATCAAACAATCTTGAATTAGTACAAAAGCCATGTCATCAAAAAGATATTGAGATAAGCATCAATTTGGTGGGCTCAGAGCACGGTAATTCTAAATGAGGAAAGAGAACTAACAAGTAGCAAGAACACAAAAAAGTGGAATTTTATACCAAAACAAGCTATGAGTCAGAGTGACATGGTCTCACCTCTATTTGTGCCCTTCGGCCACCTTGTCAAGTAGGCAAGATGCATGAATCGCTCAATCTGTCTCTCTATGGGTTGAGCTCATTATCTACAACAAACTCCTTATTAGTACACCGATGCCTCTAAGACAAAAGTATGAAATAAATCACCACCTGATTATAGATTTATGAATCATCTTGAACTCCATTCAGAGATTAAATATGTATATATAGTATAGTTAAATATATTTTTTTTAATAGTACATATAGTTAAAATTAAAAGTTTAGAGTTTCAAATATACATCATTCCCTCTCAAAAATTAAGTTAATCCAAAGATATCATTCCCTTTCAAATATAACACACACTTGTGACCCACTCATAAAAAAATAAAAAATAAAAAATAAATTATTTAAAAAATACCTAAACCTAAGTGGTGATACCTTATTGAAGACGTAAACCACCTCAAAAAGTGTTCTAACTCAACAATGGATCACCTAAACCTAAGTGGTGATACATTATTGAAGACGTAAACCACCTCAAGGTACCTCATCCCTCCACACCCTCGTTGGAATTAATTTATATTCGTGTATATATGTGGAAGGGGGGGGGGGGGGGGGATGATCTTATTAATAATTTTGTATTCTTATCTACTATATGCTTAAACTTTTTTATTAGAATAAATAAATAAAGTTGTGGCTAACTCTATATATGCACACACGTACATATACATATGTGGGTGTTGAACTAGTTTAAAAAAAAAAAAACAAAGGATAACAAATTGCTCTATCATTTTTTTTCTTTGTGGTTTTGGTGAATTAAACAAAATATTGAGTATTTGGATATAGCCGAATTGAAATCTTTATTTTTCATGTTTAATTGCTCTGTTTTTACATTTTTCTCAAAATTATATTTTTCTTTCATCTTCATATCAACAATTCATCATTATTTTTTTTCGTTCTAAAAGTTTATTTTTCCTAACTTTTTGTGTTTGGAATAGGTGCTATATTGGATATGATATAATTTTATTTTTATAGGAGAATTTAGGGTAATTTTTAACTTTCAAGTAAAGGAAAATTATTAAGAAATTTAGTAAAAAATTAATCATAAAGAATTTTTAGGATTTAAAAGAATATTGAGTTACATTTTCATAGATGATTAAGTTGAAATATGTTAAGAAATAATTATTGTATCTTTTCTATCATTTATATGTTTTTTTTAACACTAAATAGATGTTGATTTTATTTTTCACTCATTAATTTAATCTTGAATTTTTGTACACTACATTAACTACTTGAATTTCAAACAATATTACTCTTGAAATCCTCAGTATTGACTTGCATTACTCTATTTATTTTTGTTTTTGAATCAATGCACATAAGGTTCTTAATTAATTTTTTAGTTGTTGATTTGATATGAATAAATTTTATTTATTGTAATTATGTTAAGTTACCAAAATGTACCTAAACGAGGAAACGCTAAACCCACTAGAATAAGGACTATACTTCTAAAGAAAATTTGGTAAAAGTAAAACAGTAGGTAGAGACTATAACTTTAGAAAACAAAAATCAGTCAAAAAATGAATATGACTTAAATTGTGGGAATCAGATGGAGTGGATATTGTCATATTGTAGATTAATGCTCCGCTTGGTAGGAGGGAATGGAATTGAATGGGAATGAATAAAAAGAATAATTTTAGAACATTCTTCCCTTCTCTTGTTTGGGAGTTTTAAAGGAGAGAATGGAAAGTCTATTCCCTTGTTTGGGAGTTTAAGGCTCCGCTTAGGAGTTCATAAAGGAATGGAATGGAATGGAATGAGATAATCATAAGGGAATAGAAAGAAATGGAATGGAATGAGATAATCATAAGGGAATAGAAAGAAATAGAATGGAATGGAATGTATTTAAGTAAGGGAAAGGAATGGAAAAGAATGGAATGGAATGAAATTAAGTAACCTTGTTTGGATATTTTAAAATAAAGGAATGGAATGGAATGGAATGGAATTAAGTAACCTTGTTTGGATGTTTTAAAATAAAGGAATGGAAATGAATGAAAATGAATGGAATGTAAGTAATCCTGTTTGGGAGCAACATGAAGGGAATAGAATGAAATCATTTTATGACAATATTACTATTAAACTCCTGTTTTAAAATAAAGGGTTGAATATATAGGAGTATTTTAATAGTTTTAATAAAAAAATCATTAAATCTAATTTCATTCCCTCCCATTCCTCCCAATTTCAGAGGGAATGAAAATTTGAGATTTTAAGGGAATAGAAAGGAATGGGTGTTCCCTCCTACCCATTCCATTCCCTCCCACTTAAACTCCCAAACAAGGGAATGAACTTTCCATTCCCTCCATTAAAACTCCCAAACAAGAGAAGGGAAGAATATTCTAAAATTATTCTTTTTATTCCTTTCCATTTCATTCCATTCCATTCCCTCCTCCCAAACGGAGTCTAAGTGGGAGGGAATGGAATGGGTAGAAGGGAATACTCATTCCTCTCTATTCCCTTAAAATCTCAAATTTTCATTCCCCCCGAAATAGGGAGGAATAGGAGGGAATGGAATTAGATTTAATGATTTTTTTAATAAAACTCCCAAAATACCCCTATATATTCAACCCTTTATTTTAAAATAAGAGTCTAATAGTAATATTGTCGTAAAATGATTCCATTCCATTCCCTCCATGTTGCTCCCAAACAGGATTACTTACATTCCATTCATTTTCATTCCTTTCCATTCCTTTATTTTAAAACATCCAATCAAGATTACTTAATTCCATTCCATTCCATTCTTTTTCATTTCTTTCCCTTACTTAAATACATTCTATTCCATTATATTCATTTCTATTCCCTTATGATTATCTCATTCCATTCCATTTCATTCCCTTATGAACTCCCAAGCAGAGCCTAAGGGAATCTGTCAAATCTATTTGCCATGTTCAACTTTCAATAATGTATTGTTGGCATGTAAAAAGAACTTAAAACTATATTTGGAATTTACCTTTCTAGTTAAAGACGATTTCAGCATATATATATATATATATATAGAAACTATAACTTTATTTGTAATTTGCCCTTTTTGTTAAATATGGCTTCGGCATATTTAGAAACTAGAAACTCGATTGGGAAAACCTAATTGCTGGCTGTATATGACTTTGACCTATGCTGTTGCACTAATGAGATTTGGCATGGGAGTTTTTCCACACTCACCCAAAAAAAAAAAAAAAAAAAGTTGCACTATGTACTAGCAGTATATAAGTGTACAACATGGCAGTCAACAAAAGATCTTGCTTTTTTTTTGGGTAAATAAAGTTAAACTCATATATTTAGAGTTTAAGTTCTTACAAAATCACAAAGTTATCAAACTCTTTTAAAATAATACATAATAAGAAGGGGTTCTTTATACAAAATAGAGTCAGCCATTTGAGAATAGTCTCTCTTGGCAAAACCATTAGCACATTTGTTGGATTCTTTGAAAATATGCTTAACTTCCTAACTATAAAAAGCTTAGGTCATATTTCTACAAGCAGTTATAATATTCAGGTTCAGTAAATTAGGTGAGTGCTCATTTTTTAGGAGCAAAACAAACTCTTGTGCATCCAATTCCACCATAAGATGTGTAATTCCTAAGTCTCTATATAGCTAGGCCAAGGCCATCTCTTAAAGTCCATAATTTGGCACGCATGCTAGTTGCTTTGCCAATGGACCTAGAGAACCTTTCCTTTACCTAGTTACCACTATCATCGCGAGTAATCCCTTTACATCTAACTGAACTAGGATTTTTCATAGAAGATCCGTCAGTATTAAGTTTGAACCAACCCATCAGTGATTTATGCCGCTTATATATTATGAATTGGTGATCTAGCGAGAGGGGAATGAGAACTTGATAGGATGGCAAACAATTCCACTGCCTTAGTTGAACAATGTTGATGAGTCGAGGGTTGAGAGTTTTATTGCCAAATCTTTGTGAGAAATTATAGAACATTAAGAAGAAGAAAAAAAATATGTATTCTATCATCTCACATAATAGTAGATCCTAATAATTAAATAAGTAATGCTTGTGATTTTTTTTTATTGTGATGTTAGATATGCTACAATTTTACTACACATAACTTACAAACTGATTGATATGTATCAACAATTACATATATATATATATATATATATATATATATATATAATTCAAACTGTATGGGGTAAAAACCGAAAAACCCAATTTGGGTTGAATCTCTATCCGAGACAATTAATTTACAAGAGATGGAATTTTGGGCTAACAATTAAGAAATATAAAAAAGCTTAAGTAAAAAAAAAAAAAAAAAAAAAAAAAAAAAAAAAAACTTTTGGACTAAGACAGATTATTACCAAATGATAACTTTTGGTTATTGACTGTCCCTAGGGATATCAGAGGAAGGTTACTATTATGACGTGAATACAAGATGGTGTTTACAATGATCTTTCTTTTATTTTCTTTTTTTTCTTTTTTTCTTTTTCAAACGATCCCACAACATGTGGGATCTTTTCCTATTTATAGCTCTAGTGCTTCCATCTTAGTCATGGATGATTCTTCAGACAAGATACTTGTCACATCCTTCCCCTACCCTCCTTTTGAGGGCTGAGTTGAGTAGGTAACAAGTTATTGAGACAATATTCAGATGGGTCATTCAGCCATTAATGTAGCATGCTTAGTTGGTATAGTGCATTTAATACTGAGGGGGCAATGACTTCATCAAGAAGCTTCCTCCAAATCTTGTTTGGACAAGTTACTGTTTCTTTCACCAATCATCATCCTAAACATGGCTTGACAATCCCCAGTCCTCTTCTTGATGTCCCTTGCTTCTTTCCTTCCTTGGCTTAATCCTCAGATTTATACTATCCTCGGATTTCTCGGGACCAAACCTTCTTTAGCAACACTTCTATGGGACCCTTCTAACTCTAATCCAGGCCCAGTCTTCTTTAGCTCATCTTGGCCCACACACAAACATTCATTAATTAGATGGTTAAGATTCACTTATCATTATCATTATCACGTCAATTTGTAAATTATGTATAGTTTTGTTTTTTGATAGTAAAGGACATCAAATCAAAAGGCTAAGGCAGTGCCATTGCTTCAAGATAAAACCTGTTAAAACACATTCCAATATAATTGTAGGGGCTCCGTTTTCGGAAGGGCACCCCTGACAATGAATTTGTAGAGAGTGGGGTAAAGGGTTTGGCTCCGGCCGGCCTCTCGCCGGTGCTCCTCGAGTTTTTCCTTTGTTGCTCTTCGTCTGGGGTTGCTCCTCGGCTGGCGTCCGAGGAGGCCCCCCTTCACCAGGGGGGCTCTTTGCCTTTATACTCCTTTTAGTTTGATCCTGGCCCTACAGCTGTTGACCATCCAGGCCATTGCTTCCAGAGCTTGTCCCATCAGACAGGTTCTTCACCATGCTGTGGGTTGTGGCCTCCAAGGTTGCACTGTTCAGGGGTCTTGTCACCATTAATGTAGCCTGGAGGGTCAGGCAAACACCTTAAGTGTGGATGTGACCACCTATTCTGGGTTTGCCCCCTACCCAGGAATTAGACTAGGTATGCCGAGGAAGGGTGTGTCCTCGGCATGGGTCCGAGAAGGGCTAAAACCCTTTGGACGACTATCTGGGACGATTGTCCTCCTCGGCTTGGGCCTTGGGCCAGCCTAAAGGTGGGTCGGGGATTCCGGACCCACGGGCCCCACAATAATCATTACAAAAGATCTCCACCATGAAAGACAGAGGAGAGTTACAGAAAACTAAATCCGTATCTTGAGAGACACTAGCCTTTGCCAACGCATCAACATATCTATTCGCCTCTTGAAAGCGATGCAACATCTTTAGATGAAGAATCTAGGAAGCCAACAATCTACAATCATCAAGGGACTACTAATGGCTTTAGATTTAGAAATAAGATCTATAACTGATTTAGTATCCAAATCAATTTCAACAAAATCAACATTAAGGTTCTTGCAACGTAAAAAGGCTATCACAAAGACCACATAAACTCCGCAAGGAACCTAGGTGACACCAATGTTTCTAAAGTAGCCATGAACCTATTATTAAGGTGAGAGTAAAAAGAGCCTCATTGGACTTGCTGAATATTCCGTAATCTTCCTGGTGGATAAAAGATACATTCGAGATTTGTTCGAACAGGCGGCAGGCTAATTATCACAAATATGGAGGCCCACAATTTTGTGGCCAGTAATATTTGACTTTTGCCACTTGTAGCATAGGGAAGTGAAATTGTAAATTTTGCTTCGAGCACAAATCGTACGAGGATGAACCTCAGCAGGTTTAAAGCATTTTGGTCCGTTGGAAATCATTTCAGTTTCTGTCTTTTCGTTTTTCGAGCTTTGCGCGTAAAATTGTTTCACCAACTTTATGTATGCACTATATCATATATATACCATAAGGTTGGTGAAAAAAAAAACCTTTTATAGATGCACTTTTTAGTTTTCACAATCTAAAAAAAAAAAAAAGCCATATCTTGTTATATTCTTCTTATTACTGATTACCGACTGTGAATTGGAATTCAGAACGTTAAGCAAAAATCTTTTACATCCATGCGTCAATGAGTAGAGCAATTATACGTACTATAGAATAATAATTCAAGGGTTGATTTATTTTATTCATTTCTTCTTACTCAGTAAGGTAGCTTTAAAAATTTATTCGTTATAATATAATAATCATAAAATCTATAAATATATTTTGTAATTAATTTTTGTCATATATATGTAAGTTAGAATCAATTATACGTAACTTATTGTTTTATAAGCTCTACCAAAATAAAACAATTCAAAACTAAAAAAGTTTCAATTATATTATACTTGATCTTATCTAACATATTATAATTACTTAATAAAGTTCCAGTTTTCTCTCTCATAATTATTTTTTAATTTTTATTAATTAAGATATCTAAATTTCTTTCTATTGGAATACTTGCTTTTTCTTTTTCTTTTTCTTTTTTCTATGTATCAAATAGAAATATTTTTTATAAAATGAATAGATGACTCACTAGTCACTACGCCATTTATAAAGATTAAAAAAAAAATCTTGAAAAAAATTCTTTTTTTACTATGGAAGTGTGAGTTAATTCAAGTCAAAAGAATGGGGAAAAAAAAAAGGTAAAAGAAAAAAGTAGCTTATTTTTTTTTTATAACTTTTTATATTTCTTATAAAAGTTATTTCAAGATTTTCTTAAAATAGTCAACTAACAAATGCCTTAAAAGCATCCATTAATTGGACCTATCTTAAAAAAAGACACGTAACAAAAAGTGTGAATCCGAATATAATAGAATGACATTAAAAAAACAATTTGTATAACCAATCTTATGTATTGAGGATAAATAACCCCAATCCCAAAACTCTGGGATTGAGATTTGTTTTTCTGTCAAAAAACAACATTGGACCATATTGTAAAAGAAATAAATCAACAACGAAAAACAAATCTTAGTCCCAAAGTTTTGGGATTGGGGTCCAACATGCTCCAATGTTGTTGAAAGTGGAAATGTGTACCACTAATTACAAAAGTGGCAAGTTTAAAAGAGCACCAATTTGTTGGGATACGTGGAGCCAACTGGTTTTATGCTCGATTTGGTTTAAACCCAACCCGACTTCATTTGAAGTGTTACAGCTTTAAATGTTTTTTTTTTTTTTTTTGAGGCATAATTCATGGAGCAAAGGCTTAAACCCAAGCTAAAGTGAGATGACAACAGTGACCAAAATGACTACAAGTATAAAAATATAATAACGAAAATGAAAACTCTGAAAACTTGAGAACCAAATTAAAAATATGACCACCAAAAATATGTTTTTGCCAACCCTGAAGAACAAAAACAACTTTCACATATATTTTCACACTAATTAAAATTAGTTAAAACATGTGCTCAACTCACAGTGCTAGTTCTTGTCATCATCGAAAACAGAAACAGGAGTGTCACAAACAGCACAATGCATGAGAATTGAGCACTATAAGAGATCGACATTTATGCAGCTACAGTCCACATTTGAAGAAAGAATACGTTCAGGAATTCTTCAAGTAGAAGGCAAGGCAATTATCATGCATGTACGGACTTGAGGGAGGCCCACATTAAAACATCGATTCTCGCCACTTATTAAGAGAGAGACGTAGTCAATTTTGATAGGCCAAGAATGTATTGATCCTTATGATAAATTAACTAATTAATTAGTCGAGTTAATTAATTAATTCAATTTGCATGCAACAAGTGTAGAAGCACAAACAAATCACTAAATAACTAAATGTAGCGGAAATTAAATTGACACGGTGATTTGTTTACAAATAGAGAAAACTTACACGGCAAAAACCCCTCTAAGTGATTTTAAGGTCACCACTCCCGAGAATTCACTATTATCACAATAAACGGTTACAAGAAAAAGAATCACAGTATCTTATACCAACCTACAGTTGAACCCTTACCCCAATACCCAATTGGACTTGTTTTGTAGTGATAATCTCTCCTTTTAATGCATGGCTCCTAGTATATGACTAACTAATTCGATGCACGAATCCTAGTACGTGGCTTACTCACCAACTTGAGAAAAATGTTGGTTGCAAAGTTCTTCAGTTCATTATACGATGAAGATCACGAAGCTCCTTGGTTACAAAATCCTACAGTATACAAACATAGCAGCTTCTTGAATAGGAAGATGAACTATGGCATATGTCTCCGGTTCACAATATGCTTGTGAAAAACTTTTGCATTAAGTTGCATCAGCTGTGACGGCCCTTACAACAATCCTTATATATGTTTAGGATTATGAGAAAAGAAAACACAAACAAGTATTCACAAATTAGATTGAAATCAACTCTGAAAAACTGATTTTCATAAAACTCGATAGATAGCTTCTCTGTTGAAAAGCTATTGAGCATCAGGCTTCAGTAGCCTTTTAAACCTCGATAGATACTAGCTGTCGAGTTTTAAAATCTAGCACTTCTTCACTTGATTCTTGGATAGACTTGCATAGCTTTAACACTTTATCTTGAAACCTTGTTTTTTGAAGCATTAAACACATCCTAGATCTACCCAATTACAAGTAAAGTGCATTTTGTCAAAGGATTAGCCAATTCTATATTTGACATATGTTCCTAACATTGAATCACATATGTCCTAACAAATTTGCTTTCAGGGAGAACCAGAATGACTCTCCTAATTTGGTCAAACTTCAGCTTCTTATTTGTAGTCTTTTGGTCCATGTGTTGTCATTCCCACATACTTCTAAGCCTGTTTAGTCGTTTAGGCTGGTTAAATTGATTTATCATCTTTAATTAAATCATTCAGCTAATTCATAATTCAAAAAGTTGGGGTTTAAACTTATTAATTAGTGTTATGACTTTTCTTATGTTAGGATAAGTAGTGAAAGTTGGCTTGGTCCTGTAGTCTTATTAGTTATTGGAATTATCAATAAAAATTGTTCTTATTATGTAAGAAGAGATAGGATTAAAATTGTTTAGTTGCTATTCAATTAATTTGTAATTTGAATTAGCTTGTATTTTGAAAGGAATATATATATATATATATATATATATATATATAAGAGTAGGCTCCTTGGATTACAGTGATTAGTTATCCGCATCCGGGCAATAGTCTCAACATATGGCCTGGGACCAAAAATAGAAATTCGATCAGTAGTATGGATAAGTTGTGGAGATCCAGTTCCTCTATCAGCTCCAAGACTGGTTGTCCTCCTGATATTGTAAATGAAGAAAATGTAGCATTACAACATGAATTTCCATAACCAAGTTTAATATCAGAAGAATCAGAGGATTCATCAGGAGATTGATAACAAGAAGTAGTTGAAGAAGAAAAATCATCTTCCAAGGAATCAGACGAATTGTTTGATTCAAGGATTCTGAATAATTCTTCTTGATCATTAGTTCCAATGTTTAACATGTTGAACTTGTTTTTCAATTTACCAGGTTTCTGTTTACAATTTTTACTGAAATGACCAGATTTTCCGCAATTGAAACATTTACCTTTTCCAGATTTTTGGTTAACATATTTTTTCGAAACATTTTTCTTTTTAGCATAAAAATTATTAACATTAGTTTTGTATTTTTTGTATTTTTTATGACTTTTATCATGTTTTTTACCCTTTTGCCAAGAAGGAGCAATTGGGGGTAAACCATATTGTTCACAAAAATTACCCATTTCATATTTAGCTTTTCTTTTATTTTTTAATTGGTGTTTTAACAGTTTTTCATCATTGCACATATTAATACCAAGTTTTTTAATAATGCTTAGGATATCTCCATATGTTAAATTATCATAATCAATAGAATCATTTTTTCCAATTAATTCTTGTTTTACCTTATGAGCAAAGATAGGAGGCAGACCGTCAATAAACTTTTCTTTCCAATAAGGTTTGTAACAGTCTTTTCGCTGCATCACTCTGAAAAGGAAAACATCTTGGTACCATCTATAATCAGACATAGTAGGACATCTCAAATTATTCAATAAATCAGAAATTTGAGACGAAACATTAGATGGAGCACCAACAAAATATTTGATAATAGTATAAATCAAGGTATTAACACCATCAGGAATACTTCAACCAATACGATCATCAAAAATAGGCAAACCTTCATCATTCTTTTTAACAGCATGTTTAATAGAGTTTCTGGAATCCTCTGTGAGATATGAATCCCACCAACCACGAAGAGTACCAGAAAAACCAGTAGCAAGCAAGTCAACAATTTCGGGATGATCTAAATCATAATTATTTTGATAAGCAATACCAACCATGGACATATGTCCCACCTTGTTAATAATTTCTTGTTCAGAAAACCCATCAATATTCCATTCATAAATTTTATCAGCAGAAACAGAGAACTGAGTTTGAAAAGGTCTTTCTTCAAACTGAATATCAGGAGGAGTAGGTCTTGAATACCAATTTTTTGTGAGAAACATGGGTTTGGAAGAACTTCCAACAAATCTTTTAATTTCTGGAAAATCGTCAAAAACCTTTTTAGCAGGAATAAAGGAAACAGTATCAGTATCTGTATTTTCATCAGAAACAATCTCTTTTTCATTTTTTGAAATAGTGCAAGCAGTATGAGTACTTGTAGAAGTACCCTTAGTTTTAATTTTTGAATTATCAAGCATTTTTTCAACAGAAGCAGTCTTTTCAACAATTTTTTTCTTCAGTACTTTCAAGCTGTTGACCAATAACATGCAAAGACTCATTAGTAAAATTGTTTTGTTTAATAAGACTAACAATAGGAGTTTGATCCTCAGCAATTTTCAAAGGAGAAGGTTTAACATCGGTTTTATCAGTATTTATCAAAATAGTTTCAAGAGGAGGATGGCTAGTCCTAACAATGGTCTTGTCACTTTTAACAAAATTTGACTTCTTTATTTCATCCAAAAGCTTTTTTGAAGTTTCATCTTTTGAAACATAATAATTTTCGAGAAAATTAAAAAACAAAATATGTTTTTTCAATTGAAGCATTTTTTCTTTCCATTTTCTTTTAACAGGGTCTTTTTCAGACTGAGCAATTATTTTGAAAATATTTCCTTTTAGGTCTATTTTTTGGAAGCATGAACTCATTGAACAAAGAAACCATGTCAATTTCAAAATCTCTGTCCAAAACAGTCAAAGTTCTCAATTGGTTAATATTATTATCAACAGGAGGAAAATCAGAAATAATTTTAGTATCATCATCTTTCATATGATAACTAAATGAAGTAATATTCAAGGCCAAAGTCTTAGCAACATTAGAATCATCCAAAGCATCCAAAGCAAGAGTAATATCAAGAGAACAATTAACATGATTCAGAGAAGTAATATCCATACAAAGAATGCTTTCTTTAAAGTGATTAGATCTAGCATAAAACTTACTATCTTCAACAGTGTGTTCTTCTTTATCTACAATATCAGGAGGACAACCAATCCTGGAGCTGATAGAGGAGTTGGATCTCCACAACTTATCCATACTATCCTAGTTTTAACACTCAGTTATCATGTTTTTCTCACAACCGTTGCATTTCGTAACACATACCCTAAGCAACCCTATACCACACACATGCCCTACACGCTCTCTCTTGGCTCAAACGGGCCTTACAGTCAGGTTCTGGGGATTCACTTTACACCTAGGGTGGCGCCAACGACGGTAAGAAGGGGACACAACAACGGAGCACCAAAGGATCGGACAAGCACAGATAAGGCACAAAGACACAACAACACTACCACCGGCCAGAAAAGAGTACAGAAATGGAGATGGAAGCACAGTAATATATAAACTTGAAAGTAGTGTTAGCAAAATAAGGCGGTAGAACCAGCCAAGCAGTATAACAAAATAATTCAAAGTAAATGAAAGCAATTTAGCAATTTAGAACCGTCCGGTATGGCGGTAATCCGTCCAAGGTGGCGGTAGCAACAAGTAGTATAATGAACATAATGTTAACTGAAAATACTTCTTTATTGAAAGTAGAGTTAAACACTTACAGTAGTAGTAGTGAATACAAGATCTCAGAACAGATCAACAGTTACAAAGCTTGAACTAGTCCTAGTTACAAGGTTTGTAGGAACAAGGTAGTAGGAGAACAAGGTTATAGTGAATAATGTAGCAAAGAACTCTATCAAAGAAGGTTTCTAAGAAAGAAGGCTCTCTCCAGAAAGAATTCTCTCTAATGAGTTCTACCCTTAACTTAAGGGACAGCCTCCCTTAAGTAGGCAAAATTCGGAGTGAACAATGTCATGAACAGTAAAAGTGAACAGTAATCCGTGAACAATAATCCATGAACAGTAATCCGTGAATAGTAATCCGTGAACAGTGATTTTCTCACTTTTTTGACTTGAAGTCTTCAGCAAATTTGAAATTTTTGGTAAACATGCTTCTGACTTGGAAGTGACAAAAAGCAAGAAGAATTATTTCATGTAGGAGCATAGGCTTGAAAGAAGGAATATTGTACGCATGCCTTGTCAAGCCAAAGTGAAAGAACATCAATCATCAATCTTGTCAGACACATGGTCTTGAATAGGAATATCATGAGAAAACATAGTGAATTGCTGAGGAGCACGTGAATATTGTAACAATCTGCAAGGGGTCAGTGGAATCTTGACTAAAACAGTTCTTGATATTGGGAGTATCAAGAAAATAACTTTATCAGTGAGAGTAATAATGTTACAAAATTAATCAGTAGAAGGAGCATCAGATGGGTATCCGTCAAATGGATCAAAAGGGCTTTGTGGAGAAATGCATGGATGGTCATGGTAAATAGCATATCTATTGCAGTATCCACAATATAATATTGGTTCAAACACTGGTCTTTTTCCCGGGATGAGTAGGCTCCTTGGATTACAGTGATTAGTTATCCGCATCCGGGCAATAGTCTCAACATATGGCCTGGGACCAAAAATAGAAATTCGATCAGTACTGCCAATGAAATGATAATTTTTCCATAAACCTTGAGCCACCTCAATAATCTGGTTATTGAAATAATTACTCCAACATTCAGCTAGAGCATTAGGATCATTAAAGGACAAATGAGAATTTCCTTCAAACCATGGTCCTTAGTGAGTATGTCCATTTATGAGAACAAGATGCTTAGAAGGCTGGACATTCATCCAATTATCTCTTTCCCATTTTGGCAAAGTACTCCAGCATCTAATGGAAACAGAAGGACTAGGAAATCTTTTAATAGCATTCTGAATTATTTGTGGAAGCTGGCTGGCTTGATGATGGCTTGTTAATTTTAGGAACCTGATAAAGCCATATTCAAACATATGAGAAAGCCAGTTAGGATCAGGATCATCATCTTCAGGAGTATCAGCAAATAGACCATCAATAATAAATGGACTGTCATCATAATTAATTAAAAGACTAGGAAATGGGTGTTTCTTTTCATACACCCTGAGAGTACTTCCAAAGTGTTCTTCCCATTCTAGTTGGATGAACACATTATCACCTTCATCCAATTCATCAGGATCAGGAATAGTGGCTGTAACAAGTTTCTTAAAACATGTGAACCATAGATCAAAAGATCCAAACATAGCCTTGCTTTCTAGAATACGAAATTGTATGTCTATAGGCAAGTTGGCAACAGCACCTCTTAGCTGAGATTGGGTCTTAAGACTCAATCTAGCAAAATTAGTGCCCATTAAAGTCATTTTATCCTTTGAATAGATATCCTCTTTGCCAAAGAGTTGACTAATGTAGTTATCAAGGCGAACTCTAAGAGTCGCATTTTCCGGAAGAAGATCATTTTCTGAAATAGGGTTGGTTTCTGAAATAAGGTTAGCATAGAGGTTAATATAAGCATCATTTTGAGTAGTAAGGTTAACAAGGTGAATTTCGAGAGCATAGAGGGTTTTTTCAAACAGGGAATAGTGGTCTTCAGTAAAGGCAGCATAGAGATTATCAAGAATAAATTTAATGGAATTTGGTAATTCACTATAGACACCATTGTGAAACTGTAAGGATCTGGATAAGACTTCCTGTAAAGCAATCATCATATCACCACTGGAATAAGTCACCGTTGTTGGGACAAATTCCTGAAGGGATGTTGATCCACTGGGTTTTATCCCAGAAGATGCGCCTTCATGCAATTTAAAAGGTCTTCCCGATGGGAGCCTTTCATTTTGAGAATAGTCCTGTATAGGAGCTTTTCCCTTGTTTTTCCTTTCGGAAAAAGAGGGAGCCATAATAATCCACTTACTAGTGGTATAAATATAAATATTATTATTATCCCACTTATTAGTGGTATTTATCCTCGTATCATTGTCAAATTCCTGCAAAGAATCATTAAAAATATTAGGAATATTGGTAATAGTTAACAATTTATTATTACTAGTATTACCTTGAAAATACGAACTCATCTGAGGTTCATGAACAGATTTATTAATAAGAAAATCACAAGACAAATCTAAAGCATTATTAATATCAATTTCAAGTTTTGATGCAAATTCAAATTTTACTTTCTGACCAAAAGGATCAGTAGTAATTCCATCGTGATCAACAAGAAAGGGATACAAAGCATTTATAAATGGTAATCCAAGAATCACCTTGTCAGTCATATTTTTGACAAGAATAGAAGGAATTTTGAAACAAACATCATTATGACAAATATGAACATTATTCAATTCATAATTAATCTTCATTCGGGAACCATTAGCAGAAACCATTCTTTCAGTTGATTTTTCAAAATATTTAGGAGGAATTAATCCTTCCTGAATACAATTCTTATCAGCACCAGAATCAATCATAGCAATAACAGTGAAACAATAATCATTGGAAACAACAATTTTCACTTTTGTGAACCATTTTGGAGGAAATATGTTGGTAACAAAAGCAAGTTGAGAATCATCAATATTACCTTTATTTGAAAGAAGAGCTTGTTGACTGAATTCATCTCCATCTTTGTGCTCATCTTGTTCATTATCAGATTTGTTTTGATCAATATTTTTATCAAGTTTTAACATTAACAATTCTTGTTTAAGATTATGGTTATCATTTTTTATATTTTGAAGAGTATTTTTAAATTCACTTATCTCTTGTTTAACAATATTAATTTCATGATGAAGATCGTTAATAGTTAAGTCTTGGATTTCTTTTTATTAAATCTTTCCAAAGTTTCTTCAAAACTTATGTTTGATTTAAATTTTTTTATTAGTTTCTTCTTTTAACAAGTTTTTCTTAAAGGTATCCAAATATTCTTTTTGTAAAGCAGGGTTTTCAATTTGACTTATTAATTTAATTAACAAATTTTCATTTTCTTCACTTTTAGTGAGAACATTAACAGAGTTAATAACATTACAACATGAATCTCTACAACCAAGTTTAATATTAGGGGAATCTGGAGATTCATCAGCAGATTGATAGCAAGAATTAGTTGAGGAAGAAAAATCATCTTCCAAGGAATCAGACGAATCGTTTGATTCAAGGATTCTGAATAATTCTTCTTGATCATTAGTTCCAATGTTTAACATGTTGAACTTGTTTTTCAATTTACCAGGTTTCTGTTTGCAGTCTTTACTAAAATGACCAGGTTTTCCACAATTGAAACATTTACCTTTTCCAGATTTTTGGTTAACATATTTTTTCGAAACATTCTTCTTTTTAGCATAGAAATTATCAGTTTTGTATTTTTTATAATTTTGTGACTTTTATCATATTTTTTACTCTTTTGTCGAGAATGAGCAATTGGGGGTAAACCATATTGTTCACAAAAATTACCCATTTCATATTTAGCTTTTCTTTTATTTTTTAATTGGTGTTTTAACAGTTTTTCATCATGGCACATATTAATACCAAGTTTTTTAATAGTGCTTAAAATATCACCATAGGTTAAATTATCATAATCAATAGAATCATTTTTATCAATTAATTCTTGTTTTACCTTATGAGCAAAGATAGGAGGCAGACCGTTAATAAACTTTTCTTTCCAATAAGGTTTGTAACAGTCTTTCCACTGCATCACTCTGGAAAGGAAAACATCTTGGTACCATCTATAATCAGACATAGTAGGACATCTCAAATTATTCAATAAATCAGAAATTCGAGATGAAACATTAGATGGAGCACCAACAAAATGTTTGATAATAGTATAAATCAAGGTATTAACACCATCAGGAATACCCCGACCAATACGATCATCAAAAATAGGTAAACCTTCATCATTCTTTTTAACAGCATGTTTAATAGAGTCTCTGGAGTCTTCTATGAGATATGAATCCCACCAACCACGAAGAGTACTAGAAAAACCAGTAGCAAGCAAGTCAACAATTTCAGGTTGATCTAAATCATGATTATTTTGATAAGCAATACTAACCATGGACATATGTCCCATCTTGTTAATAATTTCTTGTTCAGAAAAACCATCAATATTCCATTCATAAATTTTATCAGCAGAAACAGAGAATTAAGTTTGAAAAGGTCTTTCTTCAAACTGAATATCAAGAAGAGTAGGTCTTGAATACCAATTTTTTGTGAGAAACATGGGTTTGGAAGAACTTACAACAAATCTTTTAATTTCTGGAAAATCATCAAAAACCTTTTTAGCAGAAACAGAGGAAACAGTATCAGAATCTGTATTTTCATCAGAAACAATTTCTTTTTCATTTTTTAAAATAGTGCGAGTAGCATGAGGACTTGTAGAAGTACCCTCAGTTTTAACTTTTAAATTATCAAGCATTTTTTCAACAATATCCAAAGTTTTGGATTGAGAAGTTTTAAACTTGAATTTGTTATCAAGAGTGGGTAGATTAATCAAAGGCTTCTCAGTTTTTACTGAAACAGGCTTTTCAACAGAAGCAGACTTTTCCACGATTTTTTCAACAATTTTTTCTTCAATACGGTTAAGCTGTTGACCAATAACATGCAAAGATTCATTAGTAAAATTGTTTTGTTCAATAGGCAAAACGCAAAAAAAGTTCAATTAGAATCTAATTTTGTATCATGTGTCTAAATTTATGTAGGGACAACATAATTATCCACTTAAGTTTATGTCATGTATCCACTTATGTTTTTTAATCTTTGTGTCAAGTGAGTTAATGAGTGCAAAATACTTAGTGTAGGTGCTCAAAAACTAAAAGCCCAAGCCCTCTTAGAATGGTGATGTCTTGTCCTTCAAATCAAGCCCAACTATAGAATTTCTTTAGAGAGTGAGCAAACAATTCAAGTGCAATTCTAATCTAAGTCCAAGTCAAAGACTGAAGAGCCTAGGGTAATAGAAAGGAATAAACTAAGTAGACAATGAGAAATATAGCTTTCCTCGGGTATGTCCGAGGATTAAGTTCTTATGTATAATGTTTGAGTTATGCACCAAATAAAGCATTGTTCACTTTCTCTTTTTCCTATTTTATAAACAAGTATCTCCTCTCCCTTTTTCTGGGAGAGTCCCCTCCTTTTATATCCCCCTTCTTTGTATCCTAGCCCTCCATCTGTATGCCTCTAGGCATTCCTAAGAATACTTGTCCCATCAACTCTTTGCTGAAGGTGGTGAAAAGGGCTGCTAGCTGTGAAGTTACTGTTCAGGGGTCATTTTCTCATTAATGCAGTTGATAAGGTTGGTGTAGGGCATTCAATGCGGAGCAGGAAATTGTTCCTTCCAGGAAACTTCCTCCCCTCTTCTCTACCTTCGTTGCTACCCATTTTCCTTACCCTAGAACATCACAAGGTGCCCATTGTCTTGACTATGCTTCCATCCTCAAGTGGGTGGAATCTTTGGAACACATTTGTCTCCTCGGGTATGGGTTGAGCAATTTAATCCCTAGTCCATTCCTCTTTGGTCCTCAAACCCCTCACAATAGCCCCCTAAAACCTTGTTATCAGGAGCTACTCTCAGAGTAAGGTTTTAGTAATAAGAGGGAGATTGGTACGTGCTCAGCACATCCCCATGTGGAGACGTCACTTCGTATGCCTTCAGAACGTTCCTGACACTTTGGTATCCATGTTCCTGCAGTTATTGCATCAGGCAGTTGCTTGTCCCCCATATTCTACGATGTGATGGTGACCCTATGGTCCCATTTTTGTGGAATTTATGAGTGGGAAAATTACCGCTCTTTTTCAACCCCTATATAAAGAGAGACTGGGGATAATTTTTCCCATTTACACACCTTCTAAAAACTTTCTTTGACATAGCGATCCGAGGAAAATTCCTTCTAGTGCTCGTAAGTGCCTTTGGCCCTTCATCCCACATTTAAAGAAAACTTTCCTTTTTTTTTTTTTTCTTTTTTTTTTAATTCCCTCAATAAGACAATATGGGTAGATTTGCCAAATTAGTTGATACCCCCGAGGGCATGGCCACTTTTAGGGCTAAGTATAGAATTCCAAAGAATGTTGAACTTCAACATTGTGAATTAGGGGAGTGGTTGGTTACAAACAAACCACCTGGGGCAGTAATCATTCCTATGATCGCCTTTATTGAAGGAGGAATAGAGATTCTTATGGGTAGGGTAACTAGAGATTTTCTTATTAACTTTAGGTTATCTTTGACCCAATGTTCTCCCGACCTTTTTAGGGTCCTCGACAGTGCAGATATGATAAACTGAAAAGTAGGGACTAACCTTAGGTGTCATAACATGAACTAGGTATATAATAGCCAGAAAGGGAAAGAGACGGGTTATTATTTTAGATGTAGAGTACTCTCTATTAGGTTAATCTCTTGTATTCCTGAGTCGAATAAGGGTATGGACGAAGACTTCCTCATCGTCTCAGGTGAATGACATGATGGTTTGCACTGCCCTACCCAAGATGGGGAACCAGGTAGTATACCTAAGAACCTAGAATAATTTAGATTGCCCTCTTTCCCTATCTCGTTCTATTTATTCATAAAGAGAATTTTATCTATTTTTCAATATTATATTTTTTTAGGACTAACTCCTTTCTTCTCCATTTCCTCAGCAGACGAATTTCACAATGCTCCGAACAAAAACTTGGTGAACTTCACAGACCTTAATCGGATTCTTCAACCAGAGATCTTCCTCCACCGAGACAGACAACTTCGAGCAGTGCACCTGATCCTAGGGTTCAAACCTATCTCCACTCGCTTTCAATCTCCCAAATACGTATTTAAAGCAAAGGACCCAAGGCTATCCTTAACCGACGTAGCTATCCCTGAATTTTTAACAAAACTCCACCCTCTGATACACAGAATGCTCAGCTACCTGCCCCACTTGTAGCCAAGCTCCTTTGCTCCCACGAGCAACGTCTTCCCTCCTAAGACAAAAGGGAAGAGTCGAGCAACAAATCAATTCGAGAGATACAAGATTAAGATTTTGAAGTCTTTTTCCAAGAAGATCCCGAGGACTCTCCAACGCTCGCCCATCACCATCTTGTTGCTGCACAATTCAGTACTAGCCAAGAAGCAACAAACATTCCTGAAGCCATGGTGATAGAAGAGAGAACGATTGACTTGCTCGCACTGTTGTCCGCCCATACAGGGGGAGATGCCCTCATAGTACCCATTGTACTGCAACCACCTACCCTTGCTCCATCCCACGTTCCAACTACTGATGCCCCCAAGAAGAAGAGGAAAAGGGGAAAACAAACTGAGGATTCTGAAGAAGGGGAGATACCTCAACCCACACAATAACCTTCTTCTAAGGAGCTCAAGATCACAAGGGCTCAACAAAGAAAGGCATTTTTGTCAGGGCTAGCAAGGGCACTAAGAGTAAGCAACGGTCTAAGGCCATTATATGGAATACTACCTTCGTGCTTAACTCGGGGGACCCTATTACCTTTAAACCATCTCTCAGGGATGCTTAGAAAGGTAGATTTGGGCTAGTGTCTAAGTGCCTGGAGAAGGCGTTGCTCCTTCCTGATGACATGCAGGAGTTGAAGGGGCTAAGGAAACGTGAAGTGTTCCTCTCGCTAAAAGAGGGACCTCGCAAAGGTTAGTCAGGCATTTCTTCTTTTCTTAAAACCCTTTCATATTACTTAACACTATTATAACTTATGTAAGTAATTTCTTTGAAAATAGGCGATGCAAGCAACCTTTGTAGCCAAGGAATGGGTTGACCATGCTCTTTCCAATTCTTGAGAGGCAGTGAACTAGCTGGTACAATCGGACAAGGCCTTAGCTAACTCTGAGAAAAAGTATAAGGATTCGCTTTTTCACCTAACTGAGGCCGAGAAAGGGCATAAGAAAGCCGAGGCTGCCCTAGTTGGGTTTGAAAGGCAAGTTGAAGAGCTGCGGGCATCTCTAAAGAAGAGCAAAATGCCTTGGCCAATGAGCAAACAGAAAAAATAGCTTGAAGGCAAAAATGCTGAAAGGGCAAAGGCCGAGCAAACGGCCTATAACACTGGTATGACTAAGACTACTCAAAGTCTTACTGCCCAGTTTAGAGATGTAGCTCGGGCCTTTTGCCTAGAAGTTTGGGGCGAAGCCTTCAATGCTGCTAGGGTTGATGCTGATGCTGAACTGAGAAGGACTAATAAGGTCTATTACCCTCCAGCTCTTCACATTGCTCCAAGCTCTGCCCTTCCTCCTACCGATCCCAACTCTGCTTTCTCAACACCTAAGTCCACAACAATCCTGACCCTTACACCTTCTGCTGGAAAGGAGAAGGAACAACCTTCAACCCCAGTAGTAAAGTTAGAGCCTGAAGACGTTGTAGAAGTTGAGTAGCTAAAAAGGAAAAAGAAGGAGAAAGAGAAGGAGGTTGCTGCCTAGTCATTCTTTGCTTAGCACTTAGCCTATTTTGAAACAGGCCAAGTTTAAATAACGCCCCTCTTTTATTTTTCTTCCACTGTAATCAACTTGTTGGACTGAATGAATATATCCCATTTTTGTGCCAACTCTGTTCTACATGATTTTCAACTCTCTATTTTATCAATTATAACGCATGTTCTTTTGAATTTAACGCATAATCTTAAGTACGTTACACCACCTTAAATTCTACTTAACCTTAACAGCACACCCAAGCTTGGATGGAGTTTTAACCAAAGCTATGGGATTGAACTTTAGTTACCTTAAGGTTAAGTCTTTATACATCTGTTTATTCTCTTAATTTACCCAAGGCTCAAAAACTAGAAATGCAATTAAGACTAGGGTTTAATTCACCCAAGGTTTATAACTGAGGAGTTGAACAAAGTCAAGATGCTGTATAACACTTAGCCAAATTTACATAAGAGTTAATTTACCCAAAGCTTGTGACCCGAGAATTCGAACAAGGCCGAGGTTCTATTTAACACTTAACCAATTTTACATAAAAGTTTATTTTCCCAAGGCTTGTGACCTAAAGAGCTGAACAAGACCAAGGTTCCGTTTAACACTTAACCAATTTTACATAAGAGTTGATTTGCCCAAGGCTTATGACTCGAAGAGTCGAACATGACCGAGGTTCTATTTAACACTTAATATCAGAGTTAATTTCAATGCAAAACAATTTGTAAACCAAACATCAATCAATGAATAGATGAGAACTGAATAGAATCCATTGTATTATTAATAATAATACCTACATAGGTTATTTACATTCCATGGACGCAGAACAGTATTTTCATCTAAATCCTCTAGATAATAAGCCTCAATTCCCACTATTAAAGTTATCATGTACGGATCTTCCCAATTAGGACCTAACTTTCCCCATGAAGGGTTTTTTGCCATTCCCACTACTTTCCTTAAGACCAAATCTCCAGGGGCCAATGGCCTACTCCCTTATCGTACCCTTGCTTGAGTTTCTGTTGATAATGTGTCATTTTAACCATGGATACGTCTCTTCCTTCATTGATTAACTCTAAGCTCATTAAAAGCAAATGGTCATTCTCTTCTACATTAAACTGATCAGTTTTCAAGGTCGGAAACCCTGCCTCAAGAGGTATGACCGCTACAGACCCATAGGTCATTGATAATGGAGTCTCTTCTGTTTATCATTAGGGTGTTGTGTGATATGTCCACAACACATGGGGTAACTCATCCACCCATCTTCCTTTCACATTGTCCAGCCTATTCTTCAACCCCGATACTATAACCTTATTAACCGCTTCTGCCTGCCCATTTCCCTGTGGATAGGCCGGGGTAGAATACCTATTTCTAATACCTAACTCCCCACAATATCTTCTAAAAGCCTTATTGTCAAATTGGAGTCCATTATCCGAGATCAGCATATGGGGAACTCCGAATCTGGTAACGATGTTCCTCAAAATGAACCTCTTTGTATCCACATCTTTAATACTAGAAAGTGGCTCAGCTTCAACCCACTTTATAAAGTAGTCAGTCCCGACGAGAAGCCATCTTCGATTTCCACCAGCTTTGAGAAATGGTCCCACTATGTCCAAGCCCCACTGGGCAAACGGCCAAGGACTAGAGAGTGGATTCAAGACCCTTCTAGACTGTTGAATATTTGGGGCATACCTTTGACACTAATCACACTTCTTAATGTAATCTTGGGTAGTTTTTTACATACTTGGCCACCAATATTCCTGGGTGAGAGCCCTATGCGATAAAGACCTTCCACTAGTGTGACTCTCACAAATCCCTTCATGTAGTTCCTCCAATAAGGGTTCTACAGTTTCTGGATGAACACATAGTAGATATGGTCCCAAGTGGGAGCGTTTATACAATTTCTACTCATCGGAAAGCCAATATCATGAGGCCTTTCTATGTATCTTTTCAGCTTCATTTTTATCCTCGAGCAGTAGTCCTCTCTTCAAGATTGAAACTAAAGGGTCCATCCAACTTGGTCTGACTTGTATGCTATGCACTCCAACTAATAGCTAATCAACATTGCTGGGAGCTACCAAATCTTCTACAATTATGACTCAAGGCAGGCCTAGTCCCGAAAGGGTGGCTAACATAGTCAACGAATCTGCATGGGAGTTTTGCGCTCTCGGGATTTGCTTGAGAGAGAAACTTTTAAAGCGAGATTAAGCATGCCTAAATTTGATTAGATACCCTTGCATTCATTGATCTTTGGCCTCAAATTCTCCATTGACTTACCCGACCACCAACTGTGAGTCTGAATAAACTTCTATAACTTCCCCCTTCAAGCCTACTAACCATTGCCATCCCGGCTAATAAAACTTCATACTCAACTTCATTGTTAGTGGCCAAGAAGTCCAACCACAAGGACTTTTCTACAACTAGCTTCTTGGGGGAAACCAGATCAATCCCCACTTCGGAGCCCTTTTAGTTCTTCGCTCCGTTAGTGTACACCTCCCAGGTTGCAGGAGAAGAGGTTGAAACCACCAAGACACTCGGTCCTACCCCCTCGTCCCCCGCAACATCCTCAGTAAACTTTGCAACTAAATCCGCCAAAACTTGCCCCTTTACAGCAGTATGGGGCAAGTATTTAATATCAAAGGCCTTGAGCATGGTCCCCCATTTAGCAATCCTTCCAATATAGTTAAACTTCTGTAGCAACACCTGCAAAGGGAGTAACGTGAGCACCACGTCAGTATATGCTTGGAAATAATGAGGAAGCTTCCTCATAGCATGTGTAATGGTTAAAACTGCTTTTTCCAAAGGTAGATAGCAAGTCTCTACCTCTTGCAAGGATTTGCTAACATAATAGATAGGCCTTTGCACTCCATTCTCTATTCTAACCAAATCCAAACTTACGGCATGATTAGTAACTAATATATAGGAATATAATACCTCCTCCCCTTTGGGTCGGGAGAGAATAGAAGGATGTGACAAATATGGCTTCAACACTTTAAAAGCTGTTAAACATTCCTCGAACCATTCGAAATCTTTCCACTTGTGAAGGAGCTAGAAAAATGGCCGACATTGATTTGCTGATCGATAAATAAACCTTTTCAAGGCAGCCGTCATTCCTATTAGCTTTTACACTTCTTTGGGATTTCGAGGTGGATGCAAACCATTTATAGCCTTGGTCTGGTCAAGATTAACCTCAATTTCCCAGTGAGTTATCATGTATCCCATAAATTTTCCCGAGCTGACACCAGAAGAGCATTTGGAGGCATTAAGATGCAGCCTATGTTTCCTAAGAACTGAAAACACATCCCTCATGTCCTTCAAATGCTCCGAGGTCTGTTTACTCTTTACAACCATGTCATCAATATATGCCTTAACGGTCTGCCCAATTTGAGACTCAAACATCCGGTTTATCATCCTCTGATACGTAAATCCAGCATTCTTTAAGCTGAAAGGCATTACTCGATAGTGGAAATTCCCTATTGGAGCTCGAAAAGCTATTTTCTCTTGGTCAGGGAGGGCCAAAGGTGTCTGGTGATATCCTTGGAAGGCATTTAAAAAACTTATCCAAGGATTTCCAACCATTGCATCTACCAATTGATCAATCCAAGGGACGGGAAAAGGATCCTTCAGACATGCCTTTTTGAGATCCATGAAATCAACGCAAACATGCCACTTCTCGTTCTTCTTCTTTACTACCACAGTGTTTACCAACCACTTAGGGTAAAAAATTTCCTTGATTGCCCCTACTTGCTTGAGCTTAACCACCTCTTCCTTTACTGCCTTAACATGCTCCTTTGAAGAGCATTGGGGGGGTTGCCTTTCAAGTTAGCCCGAAGTTCATCCTTGGGGTTAGTTAATTGCTATGGACCTTCTTCCAACGCGATAGAAGCCTCCTATAATGATTGCTGCCCAATAGCAACCACCAAACATTGTCTTGCCACTGCTTGGCTTCTAACCAATCCCCTTACTTACCCTTTAGTGGGATACTTAACTTTCAGATGCAGGGTAGATGATACTACTCCCAACGCATGCAGCCAAGGTCTAGCCAAGATAGCTATATATGGTGACTAAGCCTCAACTACAATAAAGTTCACCTGCACCACCTCATTCCCTGCCTATACGAGTAGCCTGATCATTCTTTAGGGGATGACGGTTCTTCCATCGAGGACAACCAACGGCGAATCATATTTCTCCAGATCCTCAGGCTTGAGATTTAACCCCTTAAATAGATCTAGATACATAATCTTAGCTCCACTTCCCTGGTCCACAAGGACCCTCTTCACATCGTATCTTCTGATCCGAAGGGTCACCACCAAAGCATCATCATGGGTGTTAGGGACATATTTTATGTAATTGGCTAATCCTTTGACAAAATGCACTTTACTTGTAATTGGGTAGATCTAGGATGAGTTTAGTACTTCAAGAAACATGTTGTTCAAGCCAAGTATTAAAACCATGAAGATTAGGTCAAGAAACAAGTGAAGAAAAGCTGTTCATTAAAACTTGATAGATACCTCGATAGAAATAGTATCTATCGAGACTTAATGAAGAAAGCTCAATAGAAGCTGAATCTGTCAAGATCTACGAAATCAGAATTTCTAGATCTGATTTTCGACTTATGCTGATATATATGTGTAAGGTTTTTTTTTTCTCACAACCCTAGACATATATAAGGCTTATTTTAAAGGTCGTTATACATGGAGAACATATGTAGAAAGTGACCTAGTGCCTTATTCTCTTTGAAAGAAGTTAATGCATCTTTTGTACCTTAGGGTTTTGTAACTAAGTACTTCATGATCTTCATTGTTGATGAAGGGAAGAACTTTGCAGCCAACAACATCTTCTTCAATTTGCTGAAGTTAGTCACATATTGGAATTCGTGCATCATTGGGTAGTCACATACTGGGATTCATGCAAAAGGGTAGCATTCATATATTGAAGAGTTTAGAGGTTCTAAAGTGGTAGAAGATTTCTGCTGTAAGTTCATCTACGAAGATTATTGAGTCTAGGAATAAAGATTTTGTACTATATCTGAAACTTCATTTTACTATAGTGAATTGCTTTTCAGGAAGGTTTTCCCCCAGGTTTTTTACTGTGAAACTAGTTTGTTTCATTGGTTTTCCTGAGTCATCATATCTTGTCTTATTTACTATTCCATTGTGCATGATATTGATGTTTGTTTGTTTTAACAAGATTTATTCATAATAAATCTACTTAACAACCTAGGTTTAAAACTTGTTAATTCTATCAAACAAGGTCTAAATTTCCCAATAAGTAGTATCAGAGCAAGTACACACTGACTGGTTTAATTTCCTGAGTGTGATCCTTGACCCCCATTGTCATGGATCATGAACAATCTCATTTAATTCCTCCTTTATTTAATGACACTAATTATGAGTACTGAAAATTTCGTATGAAATTTTTTTGCAGGCTCTAGGTGAAAAAGTATGGCAAGCTGTTGAAGTTGGCTGAATTAAGCCAAAGAAAGTGCTAGTGGATTGGGTTGAAGCCACAATCAAAGTGGCAAATTTCCATAGTAGGGCCTTGAATGCTTAGTTTTGTGGGGTGACTAATGAGGAATTCAAGAAAATATCATCCATGAAAGTTGCCAAGGAAGCATTGATCATTCTTGAGACCATCTATGAAGGTACCAAGGTAGTAAAGACTGTGAAGTTTCAAAGACTTACTAGTAGTTTTGAAGAAATAAGAATGGAGGAGGATGAAACCTTTGATGATTTCTATGCTAAATTTAAGGATATTGTGAATTCTGCCTTCAATCTTGGAGAATTTATAGCAGAAACCAAAATTGTTATGAAAATCCTTAGGTCTTTATCTAAAAGATTACATGCCAAGATCACTATCATTGAAGAATTGAAGGATATTGATCAAATTCCTTTGACTGAGCTTGTAGGGAACCTTCAAACCTATGAAATGAGATTAGGTTTAATGGGAAAATGTGAAAAGAGTTGAAACTTGGCTCTTAAAGGTATAGATGAAGAGATTGATGACTTTGAAGATGAAGATGAAGATGAGGATGAGGATCAAACCTTCATAGCTAATGAGATTATCAAGCTTTTTCAATTTAGGAAAAAAGAATAGGAAAAGGATAAGGACAAACCTCTTAGGAAATCTAAATCTTCTAGGAAAGGCAAGAATGAGAGACCCCATATCCAGTGCCATGGGTGCAAAGGTTTTGGTCATATAAGGATAGAGTGCTCAAATTACCTTATGAAGGAAAAGACCAAGAAGTCAAAAGATAAAGGATTGGTTGCTACCTAGAGTGATACTGAGAATAACTCTTTTCATGAGTATGTGGATGAATGTAGTCACTTTATGGCTTTTGCTACCACAACCGATAAGGTGATTGTGGAGAGTACTAGTGACAGTGAGGATTCTTCTAATGATGAAGTACCTAAAAGTTGACCCTTCGGGAAGCCTATGAAAAGTTATGCACTGAATTTATAAAATCTAAAAAGTCTTCTCATCTTTGAAGAAAAGAGCTGAATGAGGTAAAAACTGAAAAAAGCTAAACTGTTAGTCAAACTAGATGAGACTACAAGGTTAGTTGAGACTCTTGTTGTGGATAATACCTTATTAGAAGAGAAGGTCAAGAATCTTGAGGTTAAACTTAGTCAAGCTAGAACTCAAATAGAGAGGATGTCTGGTGCAAAGATTGACGAGGTATTGAGTGCTCAAAAACCTAGTTCTGATAAGACTGGCTTAGTATATGCTGTTTCCTCCGGCCCCTTCTCTTCCACGACTTCTGGATCAAAGACTGTCTTTGTGCCCCAGTTTGAGAAAGATGATACAGGTATGAAATCCATAACTGATTTTTCTAATTCTAAATCCTTTGTTAGACCTCACTCTAGGAAGTCTAGTAATCCTAAAACTACTTATATTTGTCACCATTGTGGTGTTTCTAGACACATTTGTCCTAATTGATTTAAGTTGTATCCTCAAAAGCATGTGTCCAAACGGTCACAAGTTTCCTCTCAAGAAACAACACCTTTGTTTGGAGAGTTATTAAAAGCGTTAAGCTTTTTAACTCAATTTTAGGAGAATTCTAATCTTCTATGTCCTTTAGTAGACATACTAGGACACGTGCATTTTCATATTCATGGTTAGAGACTCGTGCTGTGTGGATGAAAAAGGAACCTAAGACTTAATTGTCTTTTCTATCTATCCTCTACTTTAATTCTTTCTATCTAAAGTAGGACTTTCTTACTTAATTTTTTATCTGTTTTTGGAATCATACTTTCATGCATCTACATTTATCTTTTGTGCTTTCATGTTGTTTGTCTGTTTTTGTTTTGTTGTTTAGTTTTTAGGCGTAAATGCACTTTTAGTCCCTACATTTTGACGTTTTTCCATTTTAGTCCCTACATTTTATTTTTTCCACTTTTAGTCCCTAAAACCAATTTACGCGTTCCATTTTAGTCCTTTCCGTCAGTCAACCGACTGAAATTGCTGAGGCGGCAGCCGGAGCAATTAAAATATTATAAAAATGCCACATCACCCACGACACGTCAGCATATAAATTTAAAAAATTAATTTTTTAATTTTAACAAAATTAAAAAACATAAAAACAAAATTTAAAACATAAAAATAAGTCAGAAAATCAAACCAAGAACACAAATTTAAAATTAAACCCACTTTAGATCTAACACAAGAACATTCAACAAAAGAACAAGAACACAAGAGCTCAAACCAAAACCAAACACAAACTCAAATTTCAAAACACAAAGAACATAAATCTAAATTTTTTTTTCGTAAGAACATTTCTTCTTTCCCAGCACATGAATATCATGTTCTTCCCCAATCAACAAACTAGCAAAACCCAAAAATTTTCATAGGAAACAAACACACAAAAAACCCAAAAAATTTCAGCTCAAAAACAAAATCATAAATCTCAAAGGCACCATTTTCTCAAACCCAAAAAAATCATCAAATCCTAAAACCCCAAAGTACCAAATCAATCCAAACAAAAAAATCTCAAACTTAGAAAAACCCATCTCAAGCAAGTTGAACCCAGCAAACCCACTCAAACAAAACCAGATTCGGAGGCCATGCTCCCCGCCAACGAGCTCTTCTCTCCGATGGAAACCCAACCCGAATAATACCCAGACCCATATCAAGGGATCCAAGTCTCGATCCCAGTTCGCAACATCTACCAACTCCCCACCGCCCCTCAATACCTCTTTGACGAAGAAGCTCGCCGAAGTCGCCGTAATCTTAGCGACAACCTCACCTTCTTCACCGGCTGCAGCTACCTCCTCGGAGCTCTAGGCGGCGGAGCTTCTGGCCTCATCGCCGGAGTCAAATCGTTCAAGCCCGGTGACACCGCAAAGCTCCGAGCCAATTGGGTGCTCCAGCCATCGGATCTAGGTTTTCTTGAGATGGGTTTGCTGGGTTTGAGATGTGTTTTTCTGGGTTGAGATTTTTTTTTTTGTTTGGGTTGGTTGAGATGAGAGAATAGTGTAGTTTGAGTTTGAGATGAGAGAATAGAGTTTGAGTTTGAGATGAAAAAAAGAAAAATTGTGTGGCCGGTTTGAGAATAGTGTTCAGGTTTGGATCTTGTGTTAATTTTTTAAGTTTTAAAATTTTTGGGTTGGTGTTCTTGTTCAAGAACCTTTTAGATGTTAATTGATTTGAATTTTAGTTTTTAATTCTGTTTTTATTGTTTCTCAAAAAAAAATTCTGTTTTTATGTTTTTTAATTTTGTTAAAATTAAAAAATTAATTTTTTAAATTTATATGCTGACGTGTCGTGGGTGATGTGGCATTTTTATAATATTTTAATTGCTCCAGCTGCCACCTCAGCAATTTCAGTCGATTGACTGACGGAAAGGACTAAAATGGAAAGCGTAAATTGGTTTTAGGGACTAAAAGTGGAAAAAATAAAATGTAGGGACTAAAATGGAAAAACGTCAAAATGTAGGGACTAAAAGTGCATTTACGCCTAGTTTTTATTTTGTTTTGTTTTCAAAATTAAAAAAAAAAAAAAAGGAAAAAAATTAGAAAAATACAAAAATAATGTGTATTTGTGTATGTTGGTACTTGTGTACCTTTTATGGCCATTGAAACAAAGTCTCTAAATTTTGTATCTCTTGTAGCTTAGATAAGCATCTCTATGCACAACTAAGCAAGTGAGTTTTGTGGCTTGTGTTTGTGATGAGTAAGATTAAGATGATATCTTTTATTCTTAATACTCATATCACTCTTTTTGACAGGAAGGACTAGAAAACCCTAAGAGAAATGCATAAATAACCATTTCACCACTAAAGCCCGCCAATCATGTATAACATCTGTGTGTTTTGGTATAGCAAAATTGTGATGTTGTGGCTTACATAATTGGGTATTTATTTTCTCTCTTATATGCCCATGCATGCTATACTTAAAATAAAAATATGCAAAGAAAAATAAAAACAAAAAGAATCAAAATGCTTTTAAAATAATTGTAAGCGTGTTTCTAGAAGATGTGAGAGTTATATGATGTACCTCAAAGGTAATAGTTCCCATCAAATAGTAATGATTATGTGTGAGTGTATTAGATGTTCTCATATCTCAAATTGTCATAATATGAGAAACTTGTGCACACTTGTTATGTTTTCACACACAACACGCAAACTCTTTACTACTTTTGATACATGTGCAAGTACAATGTGATTTAGCCATTACAAGGAATACATGTGTTAATATATGCTCACTAAACTTTCTTAACTTATTTTTGAAATATAAAGTTGGTTAGACTTGTTGTGTGTGTGTGTGTGTGTGTGTGTGTTTTTGGATCTATGGATACTTTGCTTATATGTTGAGAGATGTTTTGAGAGCTTAATATGTTGTTTGGATTTATGTTTAAGTAGCTTGCTTGTTGCATTCATCTTTGTGTTTTTCCCTTCTTGAAAAACCTCATTTTCTTTAAGCTTAACAGCTCCTTGACACATTCTCGACAGATATCCTTTTTATCGAGCCTTCTTCTTATGATCTCGACAGATCCTCGACAACTTCTCAATCCATCAATGAAATTTTTTGAGTTCTCTGTTTGCTTGATAGATTCTCGACAGATCCACTATCCATCGAGATTTCTGGGTTCTCTCTCAATAGAAGCTCGATAGCTTCTCAATCTATCGAGACCCGCTTGCATGCGTTGTTTTTCACATATTTTGCATCTTTCTTTTATCTTGTCATCCATAGCATCTTGTTTCATTACATCCATGGATTTATATGGATTACTTGTGTCCCTTGATCATCTTAGATTATCTTTATATTTCTCAGGTGAAGTTTTATAGCTTCTTGTACCCTTTGTCAATTATGACAAAAAGAGGGAGAAAATGTGGTTTCTATTTCAGATTCTACATGTTAGGGGGAAAAATATATGCCTTGTAAAGGGGAGTTGTGTTTCATCTTGCTAGAGGGAGTGTTTACCTCTTTGTTTTAGGAGCTTCTTTTAGCTTCTTGTACACTAGTCTTGTGACTATTTTTACATACATTGTATTTATCTTTGATATATATATATATATATGATGTATGTCTTCTTCACCTATCTTTACATGTGTTGTTTCTTTTCTCTCTTTGTACACATGTTTCTTTATGTACGCAATCTTTATTTATGTTTCACACATGATGCCTTGATGGGTTTTGTTTTAATGTTTCAGAAAGACAAGTTGTGAAAGTCTACCATGCCATGAACTCTCTTCTTACAAAATTTTTCAAAAGTTTGTAGTAGGGTTAGATTTGTTTTATAATCCAACAAGTGGTTATGAGTCTAGTGATTTAAGGCTTCTCTTATGATTCATTTGTTTGTTGTAGTTTTGTCACAGATTGCCAAAATGGGAGATTGTTAAGGACATATTTTATGTAATTGGTTAATCCTTTAACAAAATGTACTTCACTTGTAATTGGATAGATCTAGGATGAGTTTATTACTTCAAGAAACATGTTGTTCAAGCCAAGTATTAAAGCCATGAAGATTGAACCAAGAAACAAGTGAAGAAAAACTATTCATTAAAACTCAATAGATACCTTGACAGAAACAGTATTTATCGAGACTTAATGAAGAAAGCTCGACAAAAGATGAATTTGTCGAGATCTACGAAATCAAAATTTTTAGATCTGATTTTCGGCTCATGCTGACATATATGTGTAGGGTTTCTTTTCTTACAGCCCTAGACATATATAAGACTTATTTTAAAGGCTGTTATATATGGAGAACACATATAGAAAGTGACCTAGTGAAGAAAAACTATTCATTAAACTATTCATTAAAAATCAACAGATACCTTGACAGAAACAGTATCTATCGAGACTTAATGAAGAAAGCTCGACAGAAGCTCGACAAAAGCTGAATTTGTCGAGATCTACGAAATTAGAATTTTCAGATCTGATTTTTGGCTCATGCTGACATGTATGTATAGGGTTTCTTTTCTCACAACCCTAGACATATATAAGACTTATTTTAAAGGCCGTTATACATAGAGAACACATATAGAAATTGACCTAGTGCCTTATTCTCTTTGAAAGAAGTTACTGCGTCTTTTGTGTCTTAGGGTTTTGTAACCAAGTGCTTCTTGATCTTCATTGTTAATGAAGTAAAGAAATTTGCAGCCAACAACATCTTCTTCAAATTGCTGGAGTTAGTCACGTACTGAGATTCGTGCATCATTGGTTAGTCACGTACTGAGATTTGTGCAAAATGGTGGCATTCATATATTGAAGAGTACAGAGGTTCTGAAGTGGTAAAAGGTTTCTGTTGTAAGTTCATTTACAAGAATTGTCGAGTCTAGGAACAAAAGTTTTATACTAGATCTGAAACTTCTCTTTACTATAGTGAATTGTTTTTCGGGAAGGTTTCTCCACAAGTTTTTTACTGTGAAACTAGTTTGTTTTATTGGTTTTCCTGGGTCATCATATCTTGTCTTATTTATTATTCCGTTTTGCATAATATTGATTTTTTTTTTTTTTGGTTTTAACAAGATTTATTTATAATAAATCTAATTAACAACTTGGGTTCAAAACTTGTTAATTCTATCAACTGGGGTCTAAATTTTCCAATAATGGGGTTGAAAAGTTCCCACTTTATCCTCTTCCGAGAAGCCCAAGATTTTCGATGACTCCAATCTAACCCTTTTGGTCTCTTGGTCCTATTCCCATAGCTCTTGCTTCGAAACTACAGACATAATGCTTGAACATAAGTCGACGTCACATCTAGGCAAGGTAAAAATTATATTGATTGTTCCTAAGGATGGCCGAGCAACAACATCCCTATAATACCTAGACCCGACCTGATCTAACTATCCTGCAAGCTAGTGCAAGAACTGTTTCAACTTCCCCACCTTCACCAGTTGACCCAAGTGATCGCGTAAGGTTCTACAATCCTCAGTCGTATGTCCCCTATCCTGGTGGTAATGGCAATACATATTCTGATTTCGCTTGGTTGAATCTCCCCCCATCTTATTGGGTCATTTGAAGTATGACTCCTTTTTTATCTTCTCGAGAATTTGATACACTGGCTCCTTAAACACCGAGTTGACCAACTGTGTGTTAGCCCCAGATGTCTAATTAGCGAAATCCCTCTTAAGTCAATTGTGATTATACCCTCTTGCCTGAGGATCTCTCTTCTCTAGGAAGACTTTAGCCTTGCCTTTTCCTTGGGTCTGATCTTCCTTAACCTACTTATGCTCGTCAATGCAGTCCATAAGTTGACGCATACTACAAACAGGTTTCATAGTCAAAGATTTCCTCAAGTCATACTCCATTGGAAGCCCAACCTTAAAGGTCCTTATAGCTACATTCTCGAAATCACCATCTATCTCATTGAACGTTTCCCAATATCTATTACAATAGGTCTTTAAAGTCTCCCCTTCCCTTATCACCATGGACAACAGGGAATCCAAGGGCCTAGGGACTCTACTACACGTCATAAACCTTGCTCCGAATGCTCTAGTAAGTTCCTCAAAAGATCTTATGGAGCCTTCCTCCAACCCATTAAACCACCTCATGACAACAGGCCCGAGGCTAGAAGGGAAAACCTTGCACGTAAGAGCCTCGTTCCTTGAGTGGATAGCCATCCTCTGATTAAAGTGGCTTACATGTTCCACAAGATTGGTTCTTCCATTATAAATAGTAAATGTAGGTTGTGTAAAGTGGTGAGGAAGCTTGGCCCTATCAATTCTCCGCGTAAAGGGTGACTTTGAAATTTGGCGAAAGGCCTTGCTTATTTTATCATTCCCCATATTCCTGGGAGATAAGCTTTCTCCTCGCCTTCTCCCTTGCTTCTTTAGCTTATCTAAGCATGATAGTACGGAGAAAAATTCACTAGGGGTTGTCCTAGACCTTCGTCTATAGGTTCGGTCCCTTTCTTCATCAGATCCTTCACTTGATGGGGATGTTGGATCACTCCTGTCACGCTCCTTCCGATGCAACTTTTTACATAAATGATCAATCTCCAACCTAAGATTCCAAGTCTCTTGCTCGTGTGAAACATGACTTCCAGTTCTCAAGTGACTCCAGCCAATATGTTCAGTATATTATGCCTCCTTCCTATCTCCCCTTCTTTCCAAATTAACAAACTGATCCTCACGCTAGGAGCCTACGAACTCCTCTCTATCATGCCTAGAGCTGACCATAACTTAGGAAGAGTGAATTACAAATGCTTCCTATAGACGGTGCCAATTGTAGTTTGCTCAAAAAAAAAAAAAAAAGGCCCTAGCCCACTTAGAATGGTGATGCCTTATCCTTCAAATCAAGCCCAACAATAGAATTTCTTTAGAGAATGGGCAAACAATTCAAGTGCAATTCTAATCTAAGTCCAAGTCAAAGACTGAAGAGCTAAGGATAATAAAAGGGAATAAAATAAGTAGACAACGAGAAATATAGCTTTCCTCGGGTGTGTTCAAGGATTAAGTTCTTATGTGTAATGTTTGAGTTCTACACCAAACAAAGCACTATTCACTTTCTCTTTTTCCTATCTCATAAACAAGTATCTCCTCTCCCTTTTTCTGGGAGACTCCCCTCCGTTTATATCCCCTTTCTTTGTATCATATCCCTCCATCTGTATGCCTCTAGACTTTCCTAAGGATACTTGTCCCATCAACACTCTATTGAAAGTGGTGGAAAGGGCTACTAGCTATGAAGTTATTGTTCAGGGGTCATTGCCTCATTAATGCAACTGATAAGGTTGGTGCAGGGTATTCAATGCAGAAGAGGAGATTGTTCCTTCTAGGAAACTTCCTCCACCCTTCTCTACCTTCGTCGCTACCCCTTTTCCTTACCCTATAACATCACAAGGTGCCCATTGTCTTGACTATGCTTCCATCCTTGGGTGGGTGGAATCTTCGGAACGCGTTTGTCTCCTCAGGTGTGGCTTGAGCAATCTAATCCCTAATCCATTCCTCTTCGCTCCTTGAACCTCTCACTAAGAATCCAATATTATGGAACTATAAAATTTAAAAAAAAAAAAAAAAAACAAAAACAAAACAAAACAAACCTTGCCCACAAGTAGTATTGAATTTAGGTAAGAATTTTAAAAATTATTACAAAAAAAAAAAATCACCACACATTCTATCTTATTAAAAATTAGAAAAAAATATATATATGATCATAAGTAGTATTGAATTTAGGTAAGAATTTTAATATGTGACTAATTATGTTTACTTTTTAAAAAATAATTTGACTAATTATTTATATTTTTATGATAAAAAATTGTGTTTAATTTTAAATATATCCATTCGTATGCATGTGTTACATGCTATTTTTTTTTTTTTAATAATTTGACTAATAATTTATATTTTTATAATAAAAATTGTGTTTAATTTTAAATGCATCCATGCGTTTGCACGAATTACATGCTAATGAGTAATAAGAGACAAGAAAAAAATTAACTCTCAAATGTCTCTCTCCCTCTTAATTATGTTCAGTAGGCTAGTCACCTCAAATTGACTAGTCTATCATTTTTTATTCTAGTTCATAACATTTGGTAGAGATCCTTTTGATGGATTCTCAAGGTCAATGAATTATTTGTTATCTGGCGACATCTCATTTCATCAAACACACGATTTTAATTGCTTCTCCTTAGTTGGAAGGAGAGGCTTGTGGATGGTTTCAAACTGCAAAGGCTTCAGGATTATTGATAGAATCAGCTTAGGGAAAGGTGATTGTGTTCAAGGGTTGTTTCGAGGAAACCAGCCTCTAAGGAAAGAGAATAGAGAATAGGAAGATCAGAGAGAGATTGAGAGATTAGCAAGAATGAGTCAAGGAAAATTGGTATTATTTCTGCTTAAACTTCTCATACACCCTTCTCTACCTTATATACAGCTTAGTACAATATAATCTAGTAGTTACAATTAATTAAACTCATTAGCCCACCCTTAGCCCCTTAGCTGGCACATACAATTGGCATGGTAACTAACTTCCAATTAATATGCTCAACACTAACATACATGTATATGCACACACAAAAGCTCAATACACACACACACACACTCACCACATACTTTTATCAAGTCAATACAACTCCTATCAATCCACCCCCCTTAAAAAACCTTGTCCTCAAGGTCAAACATCAAGGTTAGACAGCTCAACAAAGTCCCCCCCCCCCCCCCCCATTCAAAGAACCTTGCCCACAAGGTGAGGAAATTTGTTGTGGAGAACATAAAGAGACTCCCAGGTTACATCTTCAACAGATTTTCCTTGCCATTGAAGCAATACCTCAGAAATGACACGACTCCTCAACTACTTGGATCTCTGTTGTAAAATTGCAACAAGTTCAAGTTGAAGTAGACCAGCTGAATCCATGGAAGGAAGAGAAGGAATTGGAGTAACCTGAGCCCCCAATTTCTGTCTCAAACAAGAAACATGGAACACAGGGTGGATAGGACAGCCCTCTGGCAAAGCCAACTTGTAAGCCACCTCACCATGCGTTGAACAATCTGAAATGGACCAAAGAACCTTGGAGAGAACTTATTATACCCTTTCACTCATAGAAAAGACTGTTTATAAGGTTGGAGCTTAATGTAAACCCAATCACCAACACTAAAGGACTTATCAAACCTGTGTTGATTAGCCAAAAGCTTCATTCTGGTTTGTGCTAAAGTCAGATTCCGTTTCAAAAGAGGAAGAAGCTCCTACCTAGTACATAAGAAGTTATCCACTACCTCCACTTTAGTTACACTAGAAATATAATCCAAAATTCTAGGAGGAGGGTAACCATATAGTGCCTCAAAGGGGGTCATTTTGGCAGAAGTGTGGTAATTAGAATTAAACCAATATTTTGCCAAATGCAACCAATCAATCCTCTCATGAGGTCTGTCACTCACAAATGCCCTCAAGTACTGCTCCAAGCTTCTATTAACAACCTCAGTCTGATCATCAGACTGTGGATGATAAGCTGAGGTCATACCCAATTAGTGCCTTGCAACCTAAACAACTCCTTCGAAAAAGCAGCAATAAAGACAGCCCCCCTATCACTGACAATTGACTTGGGCATGCCATGTAGTTTGAAGACACCCTGCATGAACACAGCAGCAACTTTGGCAGCAGTGGAAGGATGATGAAGAGAGAAGAAGTGCATACATTGGGTGAGTTTGTCAACCACTACCAAGATAACATCCTAACCATAAGATTTAGGCAACCCTTCAATGAAATCCATACTAATATCTAGTCAAGGCCTATCAGGAATGGAAAGAGGCTGCAACAGGCCAACTGGTTTAGAAATATCACTTTTGGTTCTTTGGCAAACCTCACAAGACTTGATAAGATCCTTAATAACAGACTTCATACCCTGCCAATAAAAATCTTGTTTAACCTTGTAAAGAGTCTTTAGGTAACCTAAATGACCACCAATTGGGCTGTCATGCATTCGTTGAAGGATCAGTGGAATCAAGGAAGATGTAGGGCTAATATAAATCTTATTCTTGTAAATAATAAGTCCATTCTGTAAAGAATAACCAGCTGGAGGAAGATTGTTAGGATTAGCAAGCTTAGAAAACAAGTCTTGGTAAACTACATCTTGGACAAAGGAATGAAATGAAATAAAGTGAAGCATCTTGGGCAAGGCTATCAACAGAAGGTTGCACTCTAGAAAGGGCATCAGCATCTCTATTTTCTCTCCCTTTTTTGTACTCCACCACAAAAGAATAACCCAACAACTTTGTGATCCACTTCTGTTGAGTAGGAGTGCCAATTCTCTGTTTAATGATGTATTTGAGACTATGCTGATCAGTTCTAATGAAAAAAGGACTGCCAACCAAGTAAGACCTTCATTTCTTAACAGCCTTCACTAATGCCAATAGCTCCTTTTCATAAGTAAACAGATGCAAGCATCTACCTTTAAGTGCCTTACTATGATAAGCTAAAGGTCTATTGTTTTGCATCAAAACAGCACCCAATCCATAACCAGAAGCATCACATTCAATCACAAAGGGCTTCAAGAAATCAGGTAAAGCCAAGAAAGCTTGCTGAAGAGCATTGAAAGCTAATTCATCATCAGAGGACCAATGAAAAGAGTCTTTTCTAAGTAAAGCAATCAGTGGGGCAACAATGACTCCATAATTTTTTATAAACTTCCTATAATACCCAATTAACCCAATAAACCCCCTTAAAGCCTTAACAGAAGTGGGAGAAGGCCAATTCTGCATAGCCTCAGTCTTTCTAGGATCAGTTCTAAACCCCTCACCTGAAATTAAATGTCTCAAATACTCCACTTCTTGGCACCCAAAAACACATTTGCTCATTTTAGCAAACAATTGGTTCTGAAGCAGCACCTCCAAGACCAATTTTAAATGAGAAACATGTTCATCTAAGGTCTTGCTAAAGATTAAAATATCATCAAAGAACACCAAAACAAACTTCCTTAAGAAAGGTTTAAAGATTTCATTCATTAAAGATTGGAAAGTGAAGGGTGCATTTGTTAGGCCAAAGGGCATGACTAGGAACTCATAGTGGCCCTCATGAGTTCTAAATGCAGTTTTTGGAATGTCACTTTCTTTCATTCTAATTTGATGGTAACCAGACCTGTGATCCAGTTTAGAAAAGATTGTTACTCCACACAACTCATCAAGTAATTCATCTACCACTAGAATTGGATACTTATCCTTAATAGTAGCCTTATTAAGTTACCTATAGTCAATTCACATACGCCATCTGCCATTTGCCTTTCTCACCAACAACACAGGTGAAGAAAATGGACTTTGGCTAGCTCTAATAGATCCTGCCTCAAGCAATTCTTTAACAATCTTTTCAATCTCAGATTTTTGATAGAAAGGATACCTGTAAGGCCTTTCACAGATGGGTTGACTACCCTCCTTCAAAATGATGGAATGTTCATGATTCCTGAGTGGTGGTAGACTAGTAGGTACTCAAAGACCTTGCTAAAGTCCTAAAGTAATTGGGCTAAATCAGGATATGGTTGCACTATTGAAGCTGTTGGAGGAGTAGCTACAATCTGCAACAACAACCACTTCTTGACAGCAGGTGTCAAAAACTTCTCACCCTTTTGCAAGGAAGGCTTTGAGGGTTGTAAACCCTTGAGCAAAATAGAAATGCATTCATACTAGAATTGCATAGTGAGATGCTTGAAGTCCCATTGAATCAACCCCAAGGAATACAACCATGCTGTACCCAAGACTACTACACAATCACCAACGGGCAATATGTTCAAATCCACCTTAAAGATATGCCCTTAAACTCTAAGTGCAACCCCATAACTAATCCCTTTAGTCTTTATTAAAGCACCATTAGCAATCTGGACTTCAAATGTATCCTGAGATGACAAAGGTAAATTCAAGGCCTTCCACATACCTTCATCCAAAAAATTATGTGTGCTACCACTATTAATCAAAATAACCATCTCTTGTTGCTTGATCCTTGCCAAAACCATCATTGTACCTAGGGAAGGGCAACCAAGTAATGCATAAAGGATGATTTCAGCAACACTGCCCTTCAATTTTGCAGTACCTTTAATGCCACTGCCTCTAAACCCTGCCATATCCTCCTCCACACCTTGCTCCAACCCACCATATACATTAGAATCCACTTCTTTCAATTGGACATCAAAATGAAATACTGACAAACCTTCCATAGGGAAAAATTTTTGGAGTCTTGCATTGATGTCCTGCATGCCACTTTTCCTCACAATGAAAGCAAATTCCCTTCTTCCTTCTTTCTTCAATCCAAAGGTCGAATTAAGGTTTTGTGAATTAAACATCTTGATAGGTAAACAAATTGCATCCCTTAATCCACTCAAAAAGCAGCTAAGTTTATGTTTTTCAGACAATTCCTTGATCCTATTTGATAAAGCTTCAAACTAAGCCTTGTAGGAAGAAACAGAACTAACCTGCCTTAACTTTGTTAATGCTTCCATCGGATCATCGTAGGCCAAAGCTCCAAATCTGATATGCAAAGCTCTCACAAAGGCTTCCCAACTAGTGAATTGCCCTATTTCCTCAGCTTCTTGAAACTAGATCAAAGCTTCATCCTTCATGTGATAAGAATCTAGAAGAATCCTTTGATTGATGGGAGTGTTGTACAATTGGAAGAACTGATAAGCCTTATAGACCCAACCTGAGAGATTTTCTCCTCTGAACCTTTGGAATTCCAATCTCACTGTCTTTGGAACTGCTGTGAGTGGGTCTAACGATGTCGTGGTAATTGCTGAAGATGAAGGTGCAGTCCCATGTTGCCATTGATTCCCAGCTTCAGTGAGTCCTTGCACAGTTTTTGTCAATGTCTGTAACACCAAGGTCATAGCATTTAATTTTTGATGAATGCCTCGAATTTCTTGTTCATGTTGGTCAGAAGTGGATGAAAGAGTATTGTATTTCTCATAGAGAGCAGTCAAGGATCGTGTTTCTGCCATGAAGACAAAGTAGGCTCTGATACCAAATTGATAGAATCAGCTTAGGGAAAAGTGATTATGTTCAAGGGTTGTTTTGAGAAAACCAACCTCCAAGGAAAGAGAATAGAGAATAGGAAGAACAGAGAGAGACTTAGAGATTAGGAAGGATGAGTCAAGGAAAATTGGTATTATTTTTTATTAAACTTCTCATACACCCTTCTCTACCTTGTATACAGCTTAGTACAATACAATCTGGTAGTTAGAATCAATTAAACTCATCAGCCCACACTTAGCTGGCACATACAGCTGGCATACTAACTAACTTCCTATAACTAACTTCCAATTAATATGCTCAGCACTAACATACACGTATATGCACACAGAGGAGCTCAATACACACATACGCGTGCGCACACACACACTCACCACATACTTATCAAGTCAATACAACTCCTATCAATGCACCAAGTGGATGGAGTTCCTACACACCCTATAATATCAATTTTGAACACCAATTAAAGAAGCACCAATGGAAGCTCCCACTCAAGAGTCAAAGATGCAAGAACCTATGAATTAGATCAACCGCATTAGTCCATGGATAATCTTGCAAAATACAAAAAAGGTAACTCATTTTACACATCTTAACAACAACAACAACAACAACAACAAAAACACTCATATCAGTGGGTGTAAAATTGTGCATAAATGCACAAGTGCTACAGTAACCGTGCATATATGCACGGTTACTGTAGCTCTTTTATACATTATTTTAATAATTTCTAATTTCGCTCCATTTTTTTTCTCTCTTCTCAATCTGCAAGACCAACGCCCTCATCATCTTCTTCTTCCTCTAATACACACACTCCCACAAACACAAAATCAAAAATTAACCACGAAATCAACAGCGAAATCAACCCGGACACCATAAAACCAAATACACCCACACACAGACACACCAATAGAGACAGAGAGAGTGGGTCGATGCTTGGATCTGCGAGTAGATCGGCGAGAAGAACAAAGTGTTGAAGAGGAAGAAGTAGCAACAGCAGTAGTCAATGGAGAGCCCCAAAATCACCATTCATGTAGTGGAAAAATCTGCCCAAAATCACCACCAAAATTGCAAACCCAAAATCATTGGCCATAATCAAACCCAAATAGAAAAAGAAAAAGAAGAAGAATGAGAATGAGAAGAAGAAGATGAATATGCCGAAGATGTAAGAAGGAGAAGGAAAAGGAAAAAAAAAAAGAAAAAAGAAAAAAGAAACAAGAAACAAGAAGAAGGTGGAAAATAAAGAGATAGAGAGTGTCAGAGATATTTTGGAGAGTTTGGTGAGGTGGTGGGACCAGTGGGAAATAATAAAAAAAAAAGTGAGAAAAATGATTATTTAAATAAAATAGATGGTAGAATAGACAAACTGATGTGGGTGTTTTGTAAAAAATAGGTGTGTAAAATAAAAATAAAAAATAGGCTTTTCTTGCAATATAGATAGAAAATTTGCACGAACTGATGCAGTTGCTCTTACATGCATGCCAAAGATCCCAGACCAACCAAAGACATTAGATTTAACAAATGTCCTATCCCAAGAATAACCAACAATTAAAAAACTTTCATTCACTCGGGGCTGCTCGTCAAAAAGAAGTGCATAAACATAGTGACCAAAATGGCATTAAGGTATTGGTCCATCGCCTTATAAGGAAGGGAATGTTATGACCTGGTCTTATGTTAGGATAAGTGATGAAGGTTGGCTTGGTCCAGTAGGATTATTAGTGATAGGATGTGAAAGGATTAGCTTTTCTTAGTTGTTATTTGACTCATTTGAGTATCAGTTTGTAATTTGAATTAGTTTGTATTTTGAACCTAATTCCCTAATGTGTTGCTTGTACGTATTACTATTTAAGAGGAAAAATGAATAGTAAGAGACAAGTAAAAAATTAACCTTCAAATGTCTCTCTCTCTCTTATGTTCAAGAAGCTAATAAGCTTGAATCGACTAAACTATCATTGTATTTTCCCAATTCAAAACAATTAGACTCTATTTATTTCTCTATTCTATTCAAATATTTCTTTTATTTCTTCCACGCCTTTTGCCATTTTAACATCTTTTCTCTCACCACTTCTAGTTTGGAAGAGGGGGACATCCCAAATATCCACTTGGGATCATGTCTTTTTAAACCTATTATAGATGTACAATGCAATTTCAGTATTTCTTCCACATAATTAAACAATTCACAAATCACCAATCATTAATCACAAATTCACTAACAAATTTATATTCAAAAATTACTTTTTGTTGACAAAATTTTCTATCTTCCTCAGTTTGAAAAAACTTGATTTGCCTTCCTCACCTTTCTCCTCAAAAAATAGGACCCCCTAATATTTGATCAAGGTCGATGACCAATATAGCAGGTGTGAGAACTTTGGGAGAGAGAGAGAGTGTGTGTTTTTGGTAAGCTACAATACCTCCCCAACCTGGGGAGATTGTAGATTTAATTTTTCTTATTAAAAAAAAAAAAAAATTGGTTTGGTGGTGGCAATCCTAATGGAGTGTATTTTTGGACTGGGTTAGCTAAATTTAGGATAAAAACAACATTGACATAGCTTGATGTTAATGTTCAGTGTATCTTGTTGGTTAATTATAAACAATGCTGTCTCAATATAATTTGAATTTTATCTTTCTTTCATTATAAATAAGAGAACAAACAACAAAATAATCAAAAATAAAAGTTTAATAATATATACATAAATTTTTAAGTTTACACAATCCAAATTTCACAAATCTTATCATCACCACACACACAACAAAAAATTTGTTGGATCATATTTAGTTATCAATCTCATCAGGTACACCTGTTGCATATAAAATAATTATAAAGTTAATTTACCTAGAAAGATAACTAAACAAACAATGTTTTAAAAATAAAACATAACAAAATAGGTAATATATATATATATATATATATATATATATATGAATTGTTTCTCAATTTACTCAATGTTAGTATGTAGTAGATCCAACAGTGAAAATAATCTTACTTGAAAATTGCATCTTAAATTGACGAATAATTTTGCCAGTATTTTAATCTAAAATACAAACTTGTAATATTAATTTAGAATACAATGAAAATGAGTCAATAAAGAATTAATTTTTTTTTTAATTATGACTATTATATGTATTAAATATTACATTCAAATTCATATAACTAACTTTGAGTGCAAATCAAAACTAAGTAAAGAAATGCTCAAGTTAGAGATCAACTGCAAATAATGAAAAATTAGCAAAACGATTATAATCCTCTTTTCACCGAGAGAAATCATTCAACTTTGCATATTACTTTCAAATAAATTTTTTTTTTATTTTTTCCAAATAAGTTCCCTTCTTTAAAAAATGGGTTATGTTAGTTACAAGTTGACCCAACCTAACCGAGCATTTCAATGGAATTGGCTATAAGTTAAACCATTTTTCCTATAGGTCCAAAAATATCGATTCTATATCCATTATCAAGGTCATATTGGATTAATGGGTTTGGATCAAATTTTGCCAAGTCTATGTAAGATCCCCAAATTTACTCACCTTCTTCTCTAGTAATTAAAGATCAGATGTGTGGTTAATTAAGTGTACTATCATTTATAGTTATATTAAAGGCAGATCTTTTGTAAGGCAAAACTTTTGGGATGCGAAGATGGTGAGATGAGCCTTTTTGACCGTCTTATCCCAAAAGAAGTGACCCCACTTTAAGATGGTATCAAATCATAACCTTTCTCTTGCACAGTTTGTTACCGACCTTAGGAATAATAGATTCACACAAAAAAAAAATTGGCAATTTTTTTCACATGAGTTAGCAAGTTTTTACTAGTTTTCATCTAATGACACTATTGATATTATTTTTTTTTTACCTATTACTTACAATTTGTCACGTTAACAAGTTTTTATTGGTTTTCATCTAATGTCACTATCGATATTTTTTTTTTTTACTTATTACTCACAATTTGTCACGTTAGAAGATGTTAAAATTTTTGTGCCTCTAGACTTCCTATGTGCCTTAGGTTCCTAAGAATATTATCATGGTGCTTAAAATGATATTTCTGCATTGAACAGAACCATGAACAAATATCTTTTTCTCATTATTCAAAGTAACTTTCAAATTTCCAGTTAAGAATCCATTAATCAGTGGGGTTCTTTTATTTCTTCAAGATAACCTCATGGAGCAGATAAATCATATCATGAAATCCCCCTTAAGAGGGTTTTAATCATCTTGATCGATCAAATCTTGTTTTGTGATTCATTAAAGGAAATTAATCTTGTATGTTTACCAAACGAATCAATTTACACAGTTTGTTGATTAGATGAATTGTATTTTCGAAATAAAAAGAATATCTTCCCATGAACAAAGTTCTTACACGTATCGGCATCCACTTATTGCTTATTTATGGATTCGAAGTGTCCAAAGGGATCTCAAAAGATGGCCAGCAAGCTCATGACAGTCCCACTAAAATTAACAGAAAATTAAGACAAACCAAGAAATAAGAGATTAAAAATATTCAAAACTCTCTCTCTTTCTCTCTCTCTCTCTCTCTCTCTCTCTCTCTCTCTCATTTGAGTAAAAAACCCATAACTCTCTCCTTGTCTCTTCACAATCTGGATCTCTATCGGACTCTCTATCACTCTTACAAGCAGCGACACCATCGGTGAATGGCATAGTGGTGGTGCTTCTAGCCGTGGGTGGTGTTGTGGTGGTTCTGCGTAATTGAGTGGTTGGGTGGGCATGGGTTTTTTTTTTTTTTTTTTTTTTTTTTGTGCAATTGCTTCTGTGCATGTAGAAAAATTATAGAAAAATAATTATTTTAGATTATTTTAACATAATATATTTATAATGAATAATGAAATGTATGTTGTATTGTAAAAGTAGATAGCTAAAGTAAATAAAGTGACTTTTTGAAGAGACAATTTAGAAAAAAAAAATTGTAAAACTAAATCTAAATACTCTACAACATAATTTTGTTTATAAAAAGAGTTTGGGATGGGCTCTATCTATTTATACAACTTCTCCATCTTATTATTATTTTTTAAATACTCTTTTTTTATCTCTTTTTTCTAATAAGAAAGATAATTTATTTATTAACTAAGGATCATTGTTACAAATATTGTCCATGGGGCACTCACGAGAAGTGCCTATTTTCAAAATATCACATACATATTTTACATAAACAAAATTTGGTTATTCATTATGTTCTATGAAACTACATTGGTGCTCCCATTCCCTCTTTACTTGTTCATCTACCACATCATTTGCTTCATGGAAGACATGATGTGGAGGGACAATCCATTCTTGGCTGAGCAGCATCCTGCAATCCAAAATCATAATAGAAAGTTCCGATGCTAGAACACTATATGTTATTAGCTAATTGAAGACAATTTGAGAGTCAATTTATAGGTTTATATGTTTATATCCTAACTCCCAAGCCATTTTTAAACCATATCTAATAGCCCATATTTCTTCCATATTATTTGTTGCAATGCCTATGTGAATTGAGAAACTTTTTATCCATTTTCCCTTGCTATCTCTTAATACATACATCTCCATCTCTTGCTTTACCAGGGTTATTTTTAAAACTACCATATCTATTTAAAGTAACAAATAGGGTTTGTGGAGGACGCCAAGATATTATTTTAGTGACTTTTGTTCCTTTTGTTTTCCTATTGTATGCAAGATGATAAAATTTTGCAGCTAAATGTAAAGTTTTGTACATTAGCTGGTTTAGTGTTTCAAAAGGAGGGTTGAATATCCTATTATTCCTAGATAGCCAAAGTCGCCAACTTCCATAAGCAAATAGAATATTCCAAGGCATCATTTGAAAGAGCAGGAATATATATTAGTTAAATTTTCATGTAATTATTTTGCTAGAATTTATTGGGGAAAAAAAAAAATATATATATATATATATATATATTTCTAGTTGTCCCAAGAGAGCAATCAAGAATTTCTTTGCCCAAGAGCAGTCTCGAATGACATGTAAAGTGCTTTCAAGATTTAGACATCGGAAAGCATGTTGGTAATCTATTATGGGTGCATTTCCATATAAAAATTTAAATATTTTGTGTGGACATAGGGTTTTCCATATCCAATTCCTTAAACTTTTATCAATTTTTTTCTCTCTCTAAATCCTTCTGTATGTACGGTAAAACTTGCTCTTAACTTCTGAGGGTAATAAGTTTGATCAATTGTCTATGACTTGTGAAGTTTGAATGTGAGTTTTTTTTTTTTTTTTTTTTTAATGTATTAGAAGAATATTGGATATATGATGACAAATTAGTTGTAACTTTTGTTTGATATGTAGATACTTTGAATGTGATTTTTTCATTCTTGAATTCTAAATTATTTTTTTTAATCTTTGGTGCCCAAAAAAAAAATTGGGTTCCATCCTTGTTAAGAACCATAATGCTTTCCATTTGTTTTACTATTTTTTAATTTTAAATTCAAGTATCTTCATATATTCTAATTTTGTGAGAGTTGCTTGTGTTGCATGTAAAAATGAAGACAACTCAATTTGCTATGATGTTGTATGATTTTGTTATGTTGTAGAAGAACTATGTGTTTTACTGGGTTGTCTAATCTTATGGATTTTACAATTTTCATTTGATTGAATAGATAAATTTCACTTTGCTGTTAATTTTTAATATGAAATGAAAAAAAAAAAATTGTTTGATTTCATAGATTTAAAATATTCAAATTAAGTTGGTTAGAGCTTTTATTAGACTAAGTCAAGTGAAACAAATCAAATCACATATAGTAAGCATATGTCTTTTGATAAATCTAACTTCAATTGAATTAAAACTTAAACTTAAAAGATGATTGAAAGGAAGAGAACTCAGTCCATTGAACTTAAACTTCAAAAGAAATGCTACATTCACAGTATATATCTTCATAACAATTTCACAACAAATTTTAGGTGAAAAATTGTTATTAACTATTATTAGTAAACAAAAAGAGTAATTTCAGTGGTAGACCAAAATTAAAACCCAATAACAACTTGCTATATAGAATTTATTATAAAAATATTATAGACGTAACCCTTCTCAAATGCCAATCAATCATGCTGCACAGTCTATAGTCTATACTTGCTATCAAAATTGTAATCATGCAAGGTCAGACATAAAAGATAAATTGAGTCCTCTTTCCTTTTCTCTATCTAGGTATATCACCTCCCTTTAGTCATTCAAAGTTCGAGTGGCTTTAATCCTCAAAAAAAAGTTCGATTGGCTTTGGTAAAAGAGACAAAGGAAAGAGAGCAAAAGTATAACTTTGAAATAGGAGGCGCAGGGCAAAGGTAGCAGTGGCACATAAGTTTTTGTCAGCATACTTCAGGTTCATAGTATGTGGTAAATATAAAAACGTTGTTGTTCCTCGCACGTTGCTGTGCCCTTGCTATAAAGGTCAAAAAGGAAGTCCATTTGTGTCTAACCCCGATAAACTTTACGTGCCTGTGTGCCGTGTAGACTGTAGTGCAATGCATCCCATCAGCACAAGAAGACGGTAATGTAGCGTAGGATCTGAGTAATGTACAGTAAGCACAAAGAGACACAGCAATGTCACTTCCCAAGTTTTTTTCGTGAACAAGTTTGTCCAATGGCAATGGCAAAATGATCACAGACCTGTAGCTGACCTTAAAAAATCGTCACTGACCTATGCGTTTTCAGCTTCTCATTGGTCCGCCGCGTACCATAATCGTATATGTTAACTTGTTCCGAAGAACTTGTTTTTTAGTTATGTCGTCAATCCAAAAAGATTCAAGCTATCAATAATATGAACACATTCTTCTAAAAAAAATTACCATGAACACATTTGCACATGTAAGATATCGGAAAAATTTATGTCTATTTTAATATTATTTAATTAAAATAAATAAATATGACAACATAATTATAATAATATGAGAATTAATATAAGGAGTTAGTGAAATATTTAATCCCATATTGAAAATAAAAAACAATATTTTATTCTCTTTAATTGTAGTTGATAAGTCCTAAGTCACTTACGGGTTGAATGAACTTCGAACGCTCTGGATCTAGTAGAGTGAATCCTGAAAAACCAAAAGAAATCAGAAAAGTAGACCGGTGGAAGCCGGCCTTTGATTCTCCGATGGTAAAGTCAGTCAATTGAAGGAAAGAAGAACCCTCAATATTTAACTTATCTCCTATTCTTTACCAAAGAAAAAAGTGTCTTTACCTCTATGCAGACTGGCCTTTATATAGCGTTGGAAATCGGTTATTTTTCTTAATCGTCGTAGTGTTTGGAAGGTTCAGAGGGTAACTCCCTTAACTGTCATGAAAGTCACCTCTTCGGGAACTGTGTTGAGATTCAAGTAATACAACTCTTGGCTGTATGTGTACCCAAGTTTTTAACTCTTGCTGAATTTATGTCTGCTCGTCCGTGATGATTCCTCCGTCCATAATGACTCGTCCGTCCATGATGAAGGACGAGGTTTAAAGCATACTCGTCCTTCATTGGACGAACATAGTGGAGAGGACTAATGGTAATGGAAGGACGAACGTTCCAAATACTTGCTCTCAGTTCTAAATGTTGATATGGACGACAATATGGACGAGTGTCTGACGCAATGTTTTTCTTGCACCATCAGTAGTAATTAATGAGCTAACATGTATTAGAATAGATATTAAATTAGAAACATGCACATTGGACAGGTGAAGGAGGGAGGTATTGGGCTAGATATTGGTGTGCCTTCTATTGGGTAAGAATAAAATTTTTTTGTTTAAAATTTTTTTATAAGACATTTGTTTTGGGTAAAATTTGTTGGCTGGGATTTTTTTTTTTTTTTTTTAAGTTTTTCTATTGGTAATTTTTGTTGTTGGTTTAATTTTTTTGAGGCTTGTATAATTTGTTTTAGCTTTTAGATCTATAAATTTTTTTTATGGCCTTTAGATGGAGGAAAATGTCAAAGTTACAAACATTTTTTTATAAATTGCTGACATAGTGAGTGTTTATTGGAAAGTTTTTTGCACTATACCTATAGGGTGTGGTTTTCTCTCATGCTTAACAATACCTCACCTATGAATGGTATGACACCAATCTACACAAGATGCAGTGCACCATACTGGTTCAGTGTGGTTAGTTCAATTAATTCCTCCATTTTCTTAGGAATCAAGCACAACATAGTTAACAACCTAAAACCCATCATAATCATTCAAAAACCCAATTATTCCATAAAAAGAAAAAGAAAACACACAAATACAAACAAATTCACAATATTTCTCCCAAAAATATCTCATTTCAAATCACAAAAAACATATTTAAAAAAATAAATCAAATAAATAAAAAAAAAAACTAAACTGAATCTATAAAAGATAAAACAAAACCATTGAAAACAAAATACATAAACAAACCTCAAAGAAAGCATTGTAAGGAGGAGCATTAAAATTCAAAACCTTCTATAAAACTTCCTGAGAATAGCAAAAAGGGGAGAGCAAAGAGTGAAACTCCAAGAATTGTGGTATCAAGTAGCTGAAAACAGTGGTAGCAAGTAGCGGAGGCAAAGAAGTGAGGAAAGAGAGAGAGAGGGGCGAGGAGGAGACGTTTATGGGAGAGGGAGAGTGGGCAGCTAATGAGAGAGTGAGAGAGGTGGGTATCTAATAATTCTAGGGTTTAAAATTTAAACGTTGTCATTTTGATTTTTTTTTTTTTTTTTTTTTAAGGCTAATACCAAAACAACGTAGTTTTGGAACTGATATTAAAATTAATGTCAAGTTCAAAATGGCATCATTTTGGCATCAGATTATACAAAATAAATATTTTTTTTAAACCCTAATGTTCTTAACCCATATATACAACTCCAGTTTCTCTAGTGCCATATTTCCTTTTTCCTTGCATCTCTCAAGCCTTCTCTCTACTGAAACATATAATTCTATATATAAAATACATTATACATATGTTAAATTATAGCACATATATATATATATATATATATATATTTACATACATACTCGATGCAGTGTGGTTTCTCGTTAGAGTGTAAAATAGCCACCAATTGCCGCACTGGCCATTGTCGGTATGCCCAAATCTCCTCCGACCATTGCACCGAACACCTACTGTGGAGCATTGTAGCAGTTGGATCGGTTCGGTGCCAATCAAATCCTAAATGGGCCTAGTCATAGCATTACTCTTAAAAGAACCCCCCAAAAATACAGACCGATTATGATCATATTTGAATTTTTGAAATATATGAATTTTAATTATATTTATATATATTAGAAACTTTAAATCGGTACAATAGTATTAATTAGTATTGAAATATTTTGTTCCACTGATTTTTGATAATTTGGTAGTTTGGGAGGGAGTATTTTGAATCATGGAGGGAAGTTTTTGTTAGAAACTCCATAAAGTATCATGAGTTGCATCTTGCAAAACTTTTGACTTGAGTACTTTGAATTTGGTTCTCCTTATCCAGTATTTTCCATTCACGACTTCATGCAAAAAGACTTTAAGATTTGCAGTGAAATGTTTTTAGAAATGTAGTATATAATTTGACATTTATTTAAAAGTGTGAGATTAATTTAAAAATTTTGAGATTTAAAATAATTTATTTTATCCCGATGTGGTATTATGTACTATGGAGTTATACATATCAGTATATCACTCCACTCACATAGAGGTGGAATAAAAGTATCTAACATTTTACTATCATTCCAAATTTTAACCCTTCCCCTCTCTCTGTTACTTTTTCTTTTCTTTTTTCTAGTTTTCAAAGAACTGTTCCATCATCAATTAATCCGCAGAATCTGTCTCTTATGTCTAGTCTCTTTCTCGGGAATGGGGAGCAAAGATGATCCTGATATGATTTTGGTTTGGAAGATGCAGAAAGAAAAAGGAGAAGTTTGTTGAAGTGGGTTAAAAAGAAAAAGGCTGATCTTTGTGCTAGGAAGATTAGATAATTAGAATAAAGAGACACAATTCAGCAGAAAGAATAAGGAGATACAAGATCACAACACCTCCAAGGAAAGCTAAGATTAATTGGTAGTCATAAAGGGCTGGTCCAACAGCTTAAGTACTGCTTAGAAAGCAAGAGCCTAAAAAATACAGGTACAACTCGGAAAGCAACCTGAAGAGGGCAAAATTTATGTACTGTATTTTTTTTTTTTAGATACAGGACTTAGATTCTTTAATCAAATTCAAACATTTCATTGTATTGATCAATAAAGTATAAAAACTGTTGTGAATTTTAAGGATAAATAAAATAAATGGAAAAAAGCAATTCCTTCCCTTTATCTAGGGAGTAGTTTACAATTTTCTCTCTAAACTATAAAATCGAGCAATGTTTTCCCTTAACTATTGAAAATGAGCAAACACCGTTGTTAAATCATGATAGAATCTTTTCATTCTAAGAATATATTACAATGAAACTACTAAAATACCCTTGAGAGGGGAAATGCAACTGACACAATAGTTAAGAGGGGGTAGTTCAAATGACCCTATAATTAAGGGGGTAAAGTACAAATAACCCAATACTAAAGACAAATTGATTTGAAAAAAATATATATTAATAGAAGAAAAAATCACTTAGATTATTAAGCAAAATATTTGATTAGAATAAAAAAAAAATAATGAAAATGTAAGTTATAATTATTTTTTTTCGGTGCTTAGTTTCAATTTATTTTTCTGAAACCTAGTATCAGAGTTAGTGTGATCATTGTTTTTTGACAGGTAGTATAATCATTGTTACACCTAGTGACCATTTGGATAGTGATTATAGCGTCTTTGTTTGCATTTTTTTTTTTTTTTTTTGAAGCGCATTTCTGTGTGGCTGTGGTAACTTTTCCAGTAGGTCCCACAGTACTATTTACACATTTAAAAATTATTTTACTACATTGTTTTCAGTTTTCAACAAAATAGACAGTATCCAAACACACCCTTAAGGTTCTTCAAAAAATTAAGTTGAATGTAAATACATATATCAAATAAGTAAAATAAACCATTAAATAATCAATAAATAAATAGTTATTAATTGATGAAGTTTAAAGATTGATCTAAATATATAAAATTCCAAAAATAAAATCTAAGTTAGAAAAACCAAACATTGATACTTTTAAGGGTCTATTTGGAATTCGTTTATTTAGTTAAAGGTGAAAACTTTTTGCTGAAAATACTATAAATAAATGTAAAAGCTAATTGAAATAATATAATAAGACCCATTAATAGTACCAAAAAGTGCAATAAGACCTATGCAAATAATAGCAAAAATAAGTTGAACAGTAAAATAAATTGGCAAAATTAATCATGCTAAACGGATACTAAGTTACTTCAAAATAAAAACGTCAGACAACATCTTTGAAAAACCAAGGCATATATAGAACGTTTTGAAATTTAAATCTTCGAGTATACGATCTTATTGTTAATAATTCTAAGTTAATTAAATTTTATTTTTTCATTTTAACTTTATGTTTTCAAATGATTTTTTGAAATATTTTAAACGAAGCACGTCCAAAATGAGATTTGATTTCTGAAAGGCCCACATCACCATGCTTGGATTTTATTTAGGCCCATAAAAAGAAAGGGTAGGTGACGCTTCATTTTTGCCTCATCTAGATGTGGCAATCCATTGCATGATTTGTTTCTTCACACATCAGGTATCACTATCACCCCTTTACGCATCCTTAATCAAATCATCCAAACCCGAATCCAGTCTATCAAACTTCAAAAGTAATTTAACAGAGAGTAAATTGGACTCTATCTTTCCTGCAAATTGAGGCTAGAGTTGCTAATGACCAAGTCCCACAAAATGATTTTGAATTAGTACAACTAAACCCCCCAAGCCTTTATTTTAGCCAATATAATACAACCTTTGGTACTGTAGCAAATGTATTTGGATAAGCTTATTTTCTGACTTATTTTTATTTTAAAAAAATAAATAGTATATAACAGTACCTAAAAAAAATATTATATTTTAAAATCCTTAAAATTGAGACAACAAATAGCGGTATATAAGTTGACAGACCCTTAGGTAAGTATGTCAACTCAAGTTTAGTTGTAAACTTACGCTAGATACTATCTTGATCATTGGTCATTTTTAACACAACTGTAGCTATTCAACAAAGCTTATTTGCTTAGTAAATCAGTATATGTAGCCTGAAGCAAACACCTTTTCTACCATACATTGACATTCTATACCTAATAATTCATTTGGTAAAAGTCCATTCATAATTTATAGTTATTCAATAATTTAAAACACAGCCAAAGAGAGTTGTTCAACTTGGTTAGTTTATAAAGAGAATATATCAGAACCAATACACGTCGAATTCTTCGAAGTGAGCAAGTCGCAGCTCAAACATTAGCAAATGGTACTGAATTCCTATTTCTGTCCATATCGCACGTAGCTCCAAAATGAGATACAGTAAAGAGTTTTTACAGGTAAACAAGGCATAGAATTTGCTACCTTGTTCCAATGGGTGAGGGATGATGGGAACAAATTGAAAGAATTACAGAGAAGAATAAACAATGTGGAAAGATAACAAAATAGGGAAAATACCCCAAAGAAAAACAAATCTTATCCCTCTCCGCCTAAACTTACTAAAGTGACCTCTTAGTTAGAAATAACGACCCAACCAGCAAGAGAGAGAGAAGATCTCACCATATGACAAAGCCCTCAATAATGAGTTCATTCACTTAATTTGCACCTGTGAAGGTAGGGATGATCATACTTTATGTACTTAGTCCAGTAAGAACGATATCTTGTCATTGCCAACTCCAGCCAGGGTTTCATGTTGCCGTTATAGTGTATCACTGCAGCATTATCAATCTCTGTACGATCAACACTTGGATTGTAACCCAAACCAAGCACATGCCATGACTTCTCAAGAGGATGTGTCAGCCCATAAAATGTAATTAATCCCGGAGGTAATGTCCCAAGCTTCCAAAGTACCCTATCTTCATTCTAAATCCGCCACAGAAAACAGAAAGGTCAATGATTAAATAATTATGATAATGTAGATTTATATATATATATATATATATAAGTAAATAGTGGGGGAAGGGGAGGTGGTTTTAAACCAATTATTATAAGCAGAATTTTACAGAGGAAAAAAAAAATTAAAAACAGTTTTCATGAAATAGGCCAAGGGAATGAGGTTCTTTTTAAAAGAATTATATTTACACCCCTTAAGCTTGGGATGACTTCTAAATTGGTCCATTAACTATAAAAACTTGCAATTTCTGTCAACATCCATTAGAATTTTCTTGTTAAACCACCAAGAAATGATATTTTTCTGAAGGAAAAAAAGGGAAGGGGGGGGGGGGGGTCATTTTTACACATGTTAACGGAAGAATTGTGACCGACCATTACGAAAGGAGCACATTAATATTGTTATAATAGTTGAGGGTGAAAATTGCAAGATTTAAAATTCGGGGAACATATCAAAAAGCAACCCTAAACTTAGCGGGTGTAAAGTGCTTTTTAATAAGCAAGTATGAATATCATTAAGTGCCGAAATGGTCGCAGCCTTACTACATGGAATTTATATGAGTAAGCCTAAGAGGGTAAAGTTACCAGTGATGAAAATAAACTTGCCGAGATTTATGTCAAGTTATAAGTCATGCATAAAACTTGGTTTGTACACGGAACAAGGAAACAAAACACATGCAAAAAAATGCAGGGGTTAAAAGACTCACCATGTTCTGCCACTTGTGATATATGCCAGTAATATCCCTCTTTTTCCACTCCTCAAGATCAAAAATGTTCATCCCATACGCCCACCCGCATGCATTTGGATCAAAGTTTCTTGAAATATGAGGATTTGTAAAGTTAAGGTACTTGTCAAAACGGTGAAAGCTCTCACCACAGGTCTCCACCGCCCCATTAACCTTGCCTTGGAGATTCACAGACCACAGTCCAGTCAAGTCTTTCTGGACAACAATGTCATCGTCAAGAAACAGGATCTTATCTAACTTTGGATAAACCTGTGGTAGATAGAACCTCAGATGGTTAAGCATTGATAGATACTTCGGGTTCCTGTACTTTAGATTAGCAGAACCAGATGAAAGAGTGGTTGGATGGCCAGCCTTGAAATAATACTCTTTCATTGCAGCAGACTCAAGTTGACGAAGAACAGGGCAATAAGATGAATTAAGCCACTTAAATTCATCAACATTTTCAACATGGATTGTGGCTTTTCCAGGAGGATTCAACAGAAACCACATATTCATGGCTCCAAAATTGAGTTTATCAGTGACAAGATGGAAAACATGTTTTGAAGAGTCCTGCAGTGCAGCCAAGAAGCATGTTTTAGTCAAACACAAGAAAGCAAGCAACTTTTATTGAACATTAATTTAGTAGCATAAGTTCCCCATTATGTGGAGGAGGTATCTCGAGCAGCAGCTCCATAAGATCCTCCTCTCACAGCATGAGAGACCCAAAGATGTGTGAGTCACACATGTTGCGACAGTGGCTTCATGGAGCCTCTCTATAAGATAATATTCCCATTACACGTCCATATGAAGTGGGTTCTGTCAAAAGAGAGGTCCCGCTTAAAAGAATTTCAATATAAAAAAAAAAAAAAAAAGGAAAAATGCTCACACACCCCCTAAACTTTAAAGTAGTGGTCAAGACACCCCCTGAACTTTTATATTGGCCAATTTACTCCTTAAACATTCTACAACTGCTAAATCAATACATCGGTTAGTCTAACGTTAAAACATTAACAGAAGTGGCACGTGAGACTCACGTGAAATTAAAAAGCCACAAAGTCCTAAGAATCCGAAACACAATAGAAAGAAGAAAGAAGAAAGACAGACAGACCTGGGTCTAACCGGCAGAGAGTAGAGAGAGAGGCGATAGAACCATGTGATAAAAAAAAAGCTTGTTTTGATTCCCTTTTGAAAATTTTTTGATTGATGTTCGGATCAATCACAAAAACCCAACTCATCTTAGCAACCCATCAAAAACATCTCTTTTTAATCTTTTCTCTTGATTCTCTTTTGGCTTTTGCTACTTTAGTTATTTGATATTAGGGAATAGATTACCAAGTTATATAAAAATGGGAACCGATCCCATTTTTTGGCATCATATTAACTATTGTAATGAATAAAATAATGGGTTGATGCTTGATGGACAAATACTTGTTGGTATGGGAGAGAAATTTTTGGGAAAGTATGAAGGAAAATGGAACCTATCAAAAGACACAGTTGCCTTTTAGATTTTGACAATGAGAAAACATAAAAAATAAAAAAGTGCCACGGATCAACAAAACGAGTCAGCTTGTTCTGAACCCACCAAGGCACCTTCAGGATAGAAACGGCGAGACAATGGCGGGATAAAGAACTAGGCGCCAACATGCCGTGCCGTAGTGGCTCTAGTTCTACTGCCTCTCTCTCTCTCTCTCTCTCTCTCTCTCTCTCCCAGCCTGTTCATCTTTTTTCTTTCTATCATGGTCAAATTTTTGGGACTGTTCTATTTTTTATCTCAAAAAAACAAATAAATAAAAATTGGGACTGTGTTTTTTTTTGAGTTCACGTGAGTGTCATGTGCCACTTCCGTTAGTGTTTTAACATTAGATTAACTGATGTATTGATTTGGCAGTTGTGGAATGTTTAAGGAGTAAATTGGCCAATATAAAAGTTGAGGGGGTGTTTTGGCCACTACTCTAAAGTTCAAGGGGTGTGTGAGCATTTTTCCATAAAAAAAAAAAATTATTATCAAACAACTTTAAGTGCCTGTTGAATGTTGCATTTCAGCATCCCAAACAGGCACATAGAGCACTCTGGCAGTTTGACAGACGTTTCCTTTACAATCACATTTATAGTCCTGATAATTATGTCATTATTAACCCACAATCAACCACCCCATCAATTTCTCTCCTTCCTCCCTAACCACCATTTTTCACACGCACCCAATGGGTCTTGACTCTTAAACCCACGACTTCACCCTCCATCCCATTATTATGGGAGAATGAAGTACCAATTGAGCTATAGTTCATTGATTCATCCCTCCTTACCACCATTATCCACCAACCCTTGCAGAAAACAATTTCAATACTCAAATATTCCCTCTGACCCATTTTGTTAGACCTGTTTAAAAAATCCAACTTTTTAAAGGACATTATATGCATTGTCTTTTATATAAAAAGGTACAAGTTTTAAAAACTACCCTCCGCAATTTACTTATAAAAAAAAAAAACTACCCTCCGTAATTTAAAAGTTTAGTGAAAAGAGGGGGTATTGAATTTTTAAATAAAGTGAAGCATATGTTAGGAAATTTATTTATTGACTTTTCAAAGAGGACTTTATTTTGGGACATCCCAAAATGGAATGGAGGAAAAACAATTTGGGTTTGAGAGAGCAAATTTGTAAGGAAAATCTTGAAAAAGGTTAAAAATGATATAAAAATAAAAACGCCATAGGCACCACCTCTAATTCATTCCCAAACTCCCTCACATCTTGTCTTTCAAAGCACTCAGACCAAATATCTGCAACAATCAGAAACCCAAATACCAACTCCAATGAAATGAACTTTTATGTGTTGATCCTACAGATTTGAGTGAAATGGAGCCATTGCAGACATCAATAGGCCTCTTCTTCTTTCCACTTCAAGCCTAAGGTAAATGTACATTTCAGGGATTGTAATCATTGGTGGTGTCACTGTCACCAATGGCATGCATATGGAACCATAATGGTCTGGTGGTACCACCAAAGCACTCATAGAAAACTGATTATGAAAGTTCGCAGCAATAGCCAACAGGCCCAGATTGATCTGATTCAAAAGCTATACCTAACATCTTTTTCAATAGTTATGTTAGTGGTACTGCCTGATCAACCTATGGAGCAAACCTGAGTTCAAGTCCCTCCTCCTCACTTTTTCTAAGCAAAAAAGAAAGGGGGGAGGGGAGGGGGGGTGGGGGAACTAACTATTAGTTAATGAATATATATCTCCAGCACATTTAGCAATAAATTATATGTCTGAAGTGAAACCAACTGGAGATCTTCTAATTTCAAACCACAAGTACCAGAAATTGCAAGTACAAATAACGCAACAGGGACAAAAAAAAAAAAAATTCAGGAAAGACGCACTTTAAGCTAGTGGAATAGAATAAGACAGCGTACATCACCTTGGCATTCATAACAGTTGAGTTGACAACAACCGATGCAGCCAAGACATTGTCTGAGAAGAGGGCGTAATGATAAAGATTTGGATTCTCCAAATTCTCACTTCTGGGGAACTTCCGCTTTTCTGGAGGAAGGAGGTTGTAATCTATGGTTAAGCGCAGAGATAAGCAGTGGATTGCATTTGGAAGGGTCTTGGCAGCTAACTGACTCAGGAATGTACTCTGCTTTTTCAAGCTTCTAACTTGTTCATCTGCTGACTGAAGCATTGCTCTCAGCTTATTAGTCACCAAGTTGCAGTCATACAGTTGCTCTCTTGCTTTTGACAGAACTTGGCCCATATCTTTGATTTTCGCAGGTGCACTAGAAACAAGTTGAACATGATATAAGGTAAAAATTGCCAAAGTTATCAATATAAAGAACATGAACAAATGCAGATATTGAAACATAATGGATGACATTACATGCCCAATATTCTGTTACCTGCTATGTAGATCGGCATCAGCATTGGCCTCTCCTAAAGCCCGCTGGCTCTGTTTAAGGTGAGCCTCTAGTTGTTGGTACAAGTCACCCTTCTTCTTCATCTTTGCAATGCTTAAATAGACCTTTGCCATTATGATTTGATCCCGCATCAAGCGTACTGTTGAATCAGAGTTCTCATTTTCGTTTTCTTTCCTCCATATGCTGTATTTTCCCAGAACAGCAGAGTCAACTGATTTGGAACGTTCGATGGCTGCATTTTCAAACTTTACAATTGCTTCATCATCCTGTTTTACCAATTCAGATGCACGCTTTTCACGTCTTTTCTCACGCAATTGCTGCAAAAGAGCTTAAAGAGGTATATATCAACAGTCAAGAAGTAAAGCAGCTAATAATCTGGTAAAATCCATGAAGAGCAAATGCTAGTATAAAGATGTAATTTGTTCCTTAATATTATGTGCTGAAAATATTAAATTTTCAAGGGCAAAAGAAACTTTGAACAACATGGTGACTAGAACATGCAAGCATCCAAGGATGATGATTACCCTCCGGGCTAGGTCTGCAGGTTTAGCGATAAATTGAGCGCGATCATCTGCACAGGACAACAATTAGAAAACATCGCCCATATTCAGATTCCACTACGGAAAACATTGCAATCTCAATATTGAAAGTCATGTAAAAGTGTATCAGCCATATTCTGATGCTAATACAAAATATGTTATCACCTGAAAATTTGTGCTTTTTGCCTTTAGGTGTTTCTTTTCTAACATCTGCAGCCTCTCGGTTTGGCTTTGAACAGAACCACAAAACATAACACATCAATAAGCCAGCCACAATTAATTAACAAGCTTTCTGCAACACTAAAAGTGTAAGAGGAACAACAAGGAATTCAAGCAGAAACATAATAGTCCTAACCTCATAAGTGTCACTGTCTACAACTGAATTCTTTGCACCAATGACTTTCCATGAAGCAGACAAGTTGTTTTTCTTAAAAATATCAAGACTCAGAGGCCCCATGTCACTTGTGCGGGAAGCGATAACATCCATGGCCTAAAATGCAGACACGATCAGTGTGTCAGCTATAATAAAAACTCCGACACTAAGAGACAGCCACTACTTATGTTAACTGAGACGTGTATAACCCAATAATATCTTCATCAACATGCACTTGCCTTTTTTGTGAAAAGAGATTTTACATTTTGCAGTGCCAGCCTTTCTCTCCAATCCACATTCTGCGCACACAACCAAATTCTTCATCATTTTTAGATAAAGAAGCAGACAGAATACAATGCAGAAAATATAAGATAATAAACCGAAGAAAAGGACAAATGTCTGAAAAAGGGCACCTGTTTAATTGGATCAGTTGAAAGATCATCTTGATCTGCATGATTAATAACAATATTAATCATTTTAACTAACACTGATGAAAGCATGCATGCATACATACATAATGCATTAATTTGTGAGTGTATAGATCTCCGCACAAGAACTACTGGTATTTCATATAATGCTGGACTTCATTTCAACCCCATCAGAAAAAAAAATAATAATCATAAAGTGCCAATCAGCTTTACCGCAAACAGCATCTCCTCTCCCTGTAAGATCAAGGAGAGTGAGGTCCTGGGTTCTAGACGTATTGGGTGTGCATGTAAGAAAGAAAGAAAAAAAAAAAAATTGATCATAAGGTTTTCATCGCATTTAGGCTGGCTACAAGACTCATTGCCTCCATTTTTACTGTAACCACTCAGGTGAGTAGCATATAATGGATTGTAACCTAAATGTCACCATCCCCCATGAGTCCATGACATCTAATAGCAACTAGCATACACGCATCATTGTCATTTCAAAAGTTCAGATCCCTATCCACAATTTTGTCAAAACTCAATTGGTCAAGTACAAAGAACCATCAAATTTCCTAAGGTAAACAATCTCCAACCAAGAATTGCAGGAAAGGTTGCAAAGTAGGATATGATATTAATCAAAGAAATCCGACTCTGATTAGAATCACGTATCGTGCAAATTGAAGGTACTGCGCAAGTGGCATTGCACAAAGAACAAAGTACACTACTTCTCTACTATCTTTCCATTGAATATTTGAAAGCACTTCCAGATAAAGGTACTTCCAAAATCAAAAACGTTAACAAAAATGATTTGCCAAAGCCATTTTTCAGAAATATCCAAGCTCTAAGTTTCCATCAATGATCATTCATTGTCATATCAAGATTCACAAAATAAAATATAATAAATAAAATCTAAAATCTCCATCCACAATCCCAATCAATGTTTCAAGAATCACTAAGTACAACAAAAATTATTACATACTTTCTTCTCAACTCAAATATCTAGGGCATCACATCCACATTTTCCAAGTAAAAAAATAAAATAAAATAAAATAAATTGCTTTTTAAAGAATTGATTAAAGTGAGATCTACGAAATTAAGTTTCCACATTGAGAAAATGGATAAAGAAAGTTTACCAGTGGCGTGGAGACCTCGTCGAAGAAAGAAAATGAAAGGGACGAGGACCGCGAAGAAGAGGAGAATTGCTAAAGCGAATCCAGATCCACCGCCTCTGTTCCTGTGGACGCTCGCACCTGATAGTCCTCGCTTCATCGCCATCAATGCCGACGAAATCAAAACCTAAAACTCATACTCCAAAACAAGAAAAACTAACAACTCAGAGAGTGCGAGAGCGAGAGTGCGTGTTTTGAAAGTAGAATCGCGACGAGATTTGGAAGCGCTTATTGCTGAAGTCGAAAGAGAAAGACGTGCGGGACAAGGAAAATGCACAGAGAGAGAGGGAGTGGAGTGTGATTCGGAGCCTAATTGTTCAAAAGTTCACGAAGCTCGCAATGTATGAGAGAGAAAGAGAGAGATATATTCTCCGATTGCGTTAATTTCGTTGCCCTAAGCCCCACACACACATGGAGAGTGAAAAAGGAACACCGATGTTTACTTTCGGGGGTTTTGATTTTCCGTCTTTTTTTTCTTTTTCTTTTTTAATTTATCTGCTGGCAGTAATTGATTATGATATTTATGGGTTACTTTCTAGTCTCTAGTTTCTACAATAACGGCACGAAAGGTCTACTACGACGTCGTTGTCATTGTGGGAAGTCAGTGTGGCCGCTTAGTTAAGACTTAAGAGCTAAGCGCGTCACCAAAGCCCCCCCCCCCCCCCCAATCAATCTATGTAGCCTCTTTTTTTCTTCTTTCTTTTATCCTTCCTTTCCTTTTCTCTCTTCCATTAGTACTCTCAAGAAGTCTTCTTTTAAAAAAAAAAAAAAAAAAATCTTCCAATTCATTACGTCGTCGTTGTCATTGTGATCATGGATTCTAGTTGCATAACATACAATAATGAGTATACATGTGTAATTTTAATTAAGAAGGGTTGAATTTATGGAAGGGCGTTGAGGATTTGGTAAGCTATCCATGGGCCCCATTTAAGTAATTATTATTATTATTATTATTATTATAATAGACTCTTAATACCACGACTTTGGTTAACTTTGTCTCAAAAGTTTTTCTGTCAAAGTACTCCTCAGTGATATGGGTATATCGTGTGTTTAAATAACAGTTTTTAATTTTTTGAAAATACTTGTGAGTAAAAAAATATGTAAAAATATATATAATATTATTTAAAAATTAAAAACATGTGTTTCAACTTGCATACCAAACAGAGCCTATGATATGGCATCAATATCATAGTAGATTTCAAAGTCATGCATGTAATAATAATATCTTGCCGACGGAGTATTTCCAATCCTCTCTCTTTTTTTTGGTCAAGAAAAAATCCTCTTTCTATTTGTATTAAATCTAATCATTAATCTAATCATTCATTGAAAATATCCTCAAAGCCATGAGTTTTTTTTTTTTTTTTTTTTAACAATCCTCACTACACCTATCAAAAAAGATAAAATAAAACAACAAACTACTACAACCCAAATTGATTCCTCCTCTGTAATTCCATCTTCAATCAGCTCCATCCTTCTGTTTTAATGGCCATCAAAAAGATTGAATACGACCACTGATATCTATTAACCTACTACCGACCTTATTTATTCTCACATCAACCAATCTCTACCACCATGGATATCTATCAACCTTCATCCTTCTGTTTTAATGGCCATCAAAAAGATTGAATACGACCACTGATATCTATTAACCTACTACCGACCTTATTTATTCTCACATCAACCAATCTCTACCACCATGGATATCTATCAACCTTCTGACCTTATTTATTCACACATCAACCAATCTCTACCAGTGTTATTAGTGCGCACTTAATCAACAGTTCAGAGCAGCTATCATACAGGGGACTGCAAGAATAAAGCACTGGTGTAACAATACAGAAACCCATAAAAAAAATATCAATAATGGTATAGCAATCACATATTATATATTTCCCGAACTCGCAAAAGGTTTCAATTTTTACATAGGAGTATTACCATCCACATCATTTTAACACTTCATAACTAGCCACATATGTACCCGCATATAAGGAGGCATAAACTCACATCAAAAATCTTGTAAACAGTATTACAAGACCCTCCCAAGACAAACTGATTATGAGCAACCTAAACCATATGCCAAATGAAGCGAACATCTCTAGAGAATAGCAACATCCAAGTAATCTCCAATCTGCAATTGAGAAAAACATATGTTTTTTAGTGACAATTTGGAAATATAACTAAGAAATCTAAGATAGAACCCAAAAAGCATATCATTTTACCTGAAAGCGAAGTTCAGCCAATGTCTTGCTGTCATCCAATCTTCCATTTCCATAAGAATACGTCATTCCCACCTTCATGAATCAATGGGGAATTCCACAATCAGAACCTCATTATAAGTATCGTTCATTAATCAACCAGTAAAGCATACTTGCCACTAAAAATATAACATATATTTCCCATGAAAACACATGTTTAGAGCTAAGCTGTCAATCCACACTACCAATTAAAATATTTGAGTTCTACGGGACATATCATAGCCATTTCAGCCCTATCATTCATCATAACACTACAATGTAAAAACACTTTTTTCCAGCTAAGAGAAGAGTGAAACATAGAAAAATATTAGCAACATTGTGAAGAACCAGGATGTCTGTCGTAACCATAAAATTTAGTTAACTGAGAAAAACACTCGCAAGAAATTCTGGAAGAGGGGGGGGGGGGGGGGGGGGGGGGGAGGAGTTTGATATGGATATCTCTGTCTGTCACAAGCATCTTAATCACAAGCAATACATTTGTTTTCGCCATTTTGAAAAATTCATGTTATAAGCATCCCAATCATAAATCAGAGGTACCTTCCACCCAACTCACCCCCCCCCCCCCCTCCCCCACAAAAAAACAACCCCAAAATTGCTTTATTTTCTCAACTAGTAAAAGACCAAGTAGACCCAATGTTTGACAACTTTTATAAACTATACAAATGATAAATTGAATAATGTTGCATACACTATAGTGGAAACAGGGGGGAAAATGCAATTAGCCCAGCAATTTCTCCCACTACTTAAGTTTTTTGGTTACACTGTTCACAATCCTTCTGGCATAAAACATTAAAAAAAAATTCATCTGATGGATAAGATAAAGAATAGGAATTTAATTGTGCTAGCTAGTCTTTTCTAACAAAACATTTTTTTTTTTTAATAATGGTAAGTAACACACACACATCCAATGGGTCTTGAACCCACAGCCTCACCCTCCACCTAGAGCTAGAGCTCATTGACAAAAGGACTAAAATGTGCTTGTGATTTGCTGATAATTTTAGGGTTTTTTTGGGAGCTGATATTCAATCAGCATGGGTAGCTCAAGAAGCCTTGGATTCCACCAAAATTTAAAAAAATTAAAATTAAAAAAAAAAAAAAAAAAAAAAAAAAAAAAAAAAAACTCTCAAGTTTGAGGACTAACCCTACCAAGAGTGAAGTTTTTCTTGCCACTGTTCCTTTGAGGCTTACGCAGCAAATTCTTTTTTCTTTTTCTTTTTTTAAGTGCTTAAGCAGCAAATTCTAGACCTTCTTCTATTAAATTTTCAGAGAAAGATTGCAAACCACTCATTGAGAATATCACAGCAAGGATTGATTCATGATCCTCCAAGTTTCTATCCTTTCCAGCTTCAACTGATAAAAATCGATTTTGTTTAGCCATCATGCATATTGGACCAGAATCTTTGTTTGTTTTTTTTAATTGATAAGTTATTACACACACCAAATGGGTCTCGAACCCATGACCTCCCCCTCACCCTAGAACTTATAAGAGGAGGAGGTGCCTGTTAAGCTGGTGCTCATAGGCCATATAGGACCAGAATGTTTATTCTCTCAAAAAAGGTTATCAAGGTTGTGAAGAAGTTAAATAGTTTATTATGGAGTGGTTCAAGCACTCCTGCATTTGCAGTAAGTGTTAACTGAAATTTGGTTAGTAAGTCAAGGTCTAAAGGGGGATTACGCTTGAGAAAACTAGAAGAGTCGAATAAAGTTGAAATTATGGGTTTTATCTGGAATTTTTTTGCTCAGGCAGGCTCCATTTGGGTTCCTTGGGCTCAAATGAATCTTCCCAAAGGTAAGATCCTTTGGGTGGTGAAAACTCCTCAAGATTGCCCCTATGACTAAAATTTTTAAGATGAGAGAACCCACTAGGCCTTCCATAGGGTTTGCGATTGGCAATAGTAAAACTATTCCTTCTGGCACAATTGGTGGCATCCAGATCACACTTTGTATCCTAAATATGGCTACAGAGATATAGATCATGTAGCTAGGTATTTTGATGCTATATTATCTACTGTATTGAGGGATGGCAATTGAATCTGGAAGTCTGCTAGATCTGAAGCCCTAGTGAACATTCAAAGGAAGTTGAATAAGGGAGGATAGACCGATACGGATCTCAGCAAAATCAAGGAACTATTCTTGTGCAGAAGCCTGGAAGTCTGCTAGTGCTAGATCTATTCTTTGAGTGAGCAGGGAATCTATGGAGGACCATTATGAATTGGCGTTTAATAAAGAATCCTAAGTTCTACTAGGATGACATTATAGCTTGGGGTGTAGATCAGTTGAGATGCAAAAGCTTCAAATCCATAGTATGCAGACTTGCTTTGGGGTCTGCTGTCTATCATATCTGGCAGCGAAGAAATGTGATAATTCAATCAAGGGAAGATCAGTTCTAAGGATAGCATTGTGAAAATGATTAGATGGGAAATCAAGTAAAATAAAGCATAATGGAAGTTTCTGTAATTCTGTCCAGAACAGGGCAGTGCGCTCTATGTGGGGCATTTCCAATTCTGCACTAAAAGCTATTCCTTTAAATAGCTCTGGTTCTTTTATGATTTACTACCAGGGTTCTATGCTCTGTTTTGTGCTGTATCAGGTGTCAGTTTATCAGTTAAATTGTGTTGTTTTTTTTTTTTTTGTATTGTCCCTATTTAAGTGAATGTTCCAGTTAATAAAAAAATTAAAAAAAAAAAAAAAAAGGAAATATTTAATTGAAAAGGATATCTGGTCAGATATGTTCTTATAATATGGAAGACCAATATCATTCATCTACACATAACTCATCAAAACATGCACAGGTTAGAAGAATTTCCAAAGTCACTCTCATATAAATGATAACATATCAATGGACAGACACTGGATGATGGCTATTTATTAACACATGGGGAAGAGAGGGAGAGATACTAACCTCTTTCACTTTAAAACGGCCGTTGTTATCAGGATATACAAAAGCAAATGATAATCTTGCACTTTTTCTCCTTGCAGCTGGAGCTACCTCTTTGACCTGTAAAAGAAACAATAAACCATGAACAGATGAACCATAAAAAATAAACATAAATTGATTCTTGCAAAGAAAGAGACAAAAGTATGACAGTTAAAATTTCAAACCAAGATAGAGAGACACTCATCTAGAGAAAAGTTCATTATAATCAGTTACCTTTGCATTCATACATTGTGCACAGATGCATAAACAATATTACCCCATATATACTTTTTCACTGGCAGTGGCATGGTGCATGTTCCTTATACCTTTTTAGGCTTGTATTTCACGTTTCTTATTTTATTTATTCATTTATTATATAAAAGTAACAAGTGAATAACAGCTTGAGTAATCAGTACACATGTTAATCCAACAGAAACTCGTTTCAACAAACACTCCCATCTGATATTTTTCTGAAAAAAACAGAGTGCATCCTAAGCATGTTCTCTCATAACAAGCATATCACTCTATTGGCCAAGTTGATGATTGCAAAGATAGCCCACTATTCATCAATCACCAAAGATCTAGCCATTTTCTAGTTCAATACCACCGTTTCCCTAGATTTAACCTCGCTCATTGTCATCCAGTTCAAACCAAACCTAAAATGTTTAGTGGTCACCCAGGTAACAGAATCGAATGCCAATCACAACACAACTATTTGTCCATTGAGAAAACTGTCGGTGCCTTATAAATTGTCAATCGGCCAATCACACACTTATAAACCATCATATAGTGAACCAAGGCCGCAGCGGCAGCTAGTGCCATTCATCATTAATAAAAATAGCAAAAAAGTAATTGTCAATTACGCAAATACCAATGAGTATGATTTCAGACTAAATTAGAACCACAGAAAAGAATACATGTAACCGACCCTAACTAGTTTGTAAAGGATCCATAACCAACCCCAAAATTTTGAGACTAAGGCTTTAAACTCAAATTCATACAAATTGAACATATAAATGCGTACAAATACAAAGATATAGTCAGAAGCTTGTAGAGAGAGAGGCATACCAAATCAGTGAGCTCGCGAAGAGTCGCATCCTTCCAGGTATAGATTTGAACTTCATCCTTGGGCTCCTTGCCTCTCACTGCAAAGTCTTCATCACCATGATGACCCCCAATCTTCACAAAATTCAACAAAAAGTTATAGCAGCATTTACAAATAGAGAGAATCCAATTGAATTTATCAAAACTGCACAAATAATTTACTCCACAGCTTTGAACAACGAGAATACCTTGGTGAAAACGCGAAGCAACAATGGACAAGTCTGCAAGCAAAGCAATTCAAAGAGAATCAAAGAAAGATTTTCAGAGAACAAAATCAGAAACCCTAGGAAAAGTAAGAAAAAGAAAAACCATATAAACCTTTTCGCGATCAACGGGTTCGAAGCGAGGGCGAGGAGGAAACTGGGCCCTTGGAGGTGGGCCCAGTGGTCTCCCTCCTTGTCTCCTTTGTCCTTCTCCTATTCCTGCCATCTCTCTCTCTCTCTCTCTCTCTCTCTCTCAGCTTCTGCTTCTCTCTTCTGTTTTTTCTGTTTTCTGCTTTTAGCAGAGTGGTTTTATTGGTGGGCATGGGCCTGGACATGAGGGATTTGGGCCCGGCCCAGATATATTAGTAATTGGGCCTTTTGGATTCACTAGTCTTTATGCTACGGCCCAATAGAGGCCCAAATACATTAGATGCATTTCCAACTTTTGTGGGCTAATTATTGTTTCACGCGTGGAATTAACTGATCGTTCGTATTTTACATTAGATGTTTACATTTTACACGCATTCTAATCAAATAATAATAGAATGAAAGTAATAGAATGAAAGTATTGGATTTTTCTTACAAGTCTCGCAACTTTTTACATGCTAACATTGCGTTTCAATATTTAGAGTGTTAAATTGTTACTCGCCAATTGAAACTAGTTATAAATCACCTATCATGAGTTCCATTAGATTAAAGCAATTTTTTTTTTTCTTTTGCATAATAGATTAAAGCAATTTAACATTAAAAAATTTATAATTAAATGACATTTGATTATTTTCTATTTATTATTTGGTTTGAATTTTTATTTATTAATTAAGTGTTTATTATTTATTAATACTTTTTTCTCTTTTTTTTTTTTTTTTTTGGAGGAAATTCTCAAAACTTTATTCTGTATGGCGTAGGTTAATATATATATATATATATATTTTTTTTTTTTTTTGGATATATAGTAACATTATTTTGATATATAGCAACATGAAAGTGTTTAACTTGGAATTAAAAAAAAAAAAAAAAGTGTATGACTTTTTTTTTTAAGACTTCCTCTTGTGGTATCGTATCAAAATTAACTAAAACTTGCGATATGCAAGTTTTATTGGGTTGAAAGCAATATGACACTTATAAGAAGAAAAAAAAAAGTCCAAAAACCAGATTCGAGTTCTCACGAGGACTATAATTGCAATTTCTGGTAAGTTTCAGAAACCAATAGAGTATGGGGAGTGTGTGAGTTTGGGGTCTCTGAACTCCGGTTCAAATTGGTGGTACTCATGGGTTTACCCAAATATACCATGGAGCGTGGGATAATGACTGCCACATGCGAGTCCCCTTTTTTGTTTCTCAAAAAAAATAAATAAATAAATAAATGAGTTCTAGTTATCTCAATTGGTAAAATTTCTAATAGTTGAATAAGAGATCTGGGATTTAATCCCGATTAGTATCTTAGTCTGATTCAATCATAGGTTGAAACTCTCTCTAAAAATAAATAAATAGATACTATATATGTTTTATCTTTCCACTCTCTCCTCTTATCCTCTCTTCTATCTTCCTTTCCAAACTTCCAAACATATTATTAAAATCTCTTTCATCTCATGATCCATTTGAATCACTACCTCTCTTTTTTTGCCAAATTATAAAATTCGAATCTTAGTCTAAGACTCTAAGGCTTATTGGCACTTGGTTCTTGACTCATCTTACTTTTAAGTTATTACAATTAAAAAAAAAAAATATATATATATATATATATATATATATATATATGGAGCTTTGATATAGTTTCTTTGTGCCGCTTTTAGTCTAAATCAAAAGCAATGCTGCCCTATTAAGTTGGTCAACATAATGATGCTATGTTATCTTCTTCTTCTTTTTTCTTTCCTAGAATATGTATTCCAAATTCCATTGAAATTAACAAAAATATAAAATTTCTGGACATTATGCATTAGCCAACCTACAAAAAAAAGACCAACAATCTTCAATTCCTTGAGGGAGATTTGAGTTATTCAATATTCGGGTCATTAGTTAACATTTTCCAGCGTATTAATTCAACTATACATTAATATTATCAATTTGATTTGGACAGCATCAGCATGTTCAATTCCAAACTTTACCAGTTTTACAAAACAATCCAGCATATTTGTGAAACCACAAATATGATGAATTCCATTTCCACTCACACTGATTTGTGGTGCCATGAAAGCAAACTTCCTTTTAAGTTGTTGGGCCTACTTTCCTGGCAAAATAGTTCCATGATGTTACATTACATTACATTATTCTTACCAAATTATATGTACTACCACCTTATTATAATTTAGGAAAACCCATATATAATTTTGATTTCTGAAAATGACAAAAGAAGAGATAATCCCATGACCTTACCTTTCCCTCAAAAAAAGGAAAAAATAAATAAAGCTAATCCCATGACATATAGTACCAATTGAGTGGGATTCTTTGTTCCCTCTTCATTACAAGGAAACAAGGACAGCGTGCTTAGTGAAAATAGTGAAAGGACTTGAAAGCTCACTGATAGTGAAGGTTACAGCAAAAAAGGGAAATTCACATTAAAAAAGCTTGACACTGCTATCAAAGCATTCCTAAATAGGTAAGCCCCATTGGGTTCACCATCTCACCGGTCATCACACACTAGTTCCTGCTTGGATTAGACCCCAAAGATGGCCAGTAAATTGTACAGAGTTGATGGGCCTCGCTCAGGAAAATTACATGGAACTTTTATTAAAAGAAAAAGGGAAACGTTTTACCTGCAAAATGGTAAATGTGGCAGTAAAATAAAAAAGTAATATGTGGACTTTAGATTTTTTTTTTTTTAGAGAAATTCAAACATTCGCTCTTGATGATACAAACTATTGATGATACAGAGTCGATGGACCTCACTCAGGAAAATTATGTGGAACTTTTATTAAAAGAAAAAGGGAAACATTTTTCCTGCATAATGGTTGATGTGGCAATAAAATAAAAAAGTAATATGTGGACTTTAGATTTTTTTTTTTTTAAGAGAGTTTCAAACATCCGTTCTTGATAATAGCTTTTTATTATTAGACCAAAATATCAATCGGTTTTTTATGTAAGCGAAAATTGAAGTTCAAATCTCTTATTCAACCATCAAAGACTTGAATTAACAGGAATTCACACCTAAACACTTTGATTATGCAATAATTGCTACATACAAATATGGAGCAAAATAGATTCTCAAAAAAAAAAAAAATATATATATATATATATATATGGAGCAAAATCTTAAAGGAACTTAATTGCTATTGCTACAAGGACCATTCATTTTGCTTTTTACCATTTTTCTCTTTCAAAGTTTTTTTTCTAGTTGCAGCTCTTTGTGGTAACCTTTTTTTATGGAGGGGTTTATTTATGGGTGAAAAAAAAAGGCTATGTTGTATTCTTGTATGTACATTATCATTTATCATACCAATTAAATTAATTTGTTAGCAATGCTATCCTACCTTGTGATACCCCTGTATAGGAAAATGTCAAAAAAGGAATGACCTTTGAGTCTTTGAGCATGCCCGACTGGGTCTGAGCTAGCCTATGGGCTGAATCTAGGCCACAATCATTGGTTTGAATTAGAATTACATACATATTGTCCTACACTCCTACTGGCCTAAACTCAAACTTGGCCGAACAGTTCTGAAAATTGATGTTCTTGCTTGGACACTTTACTAGTGAAAAAGGAGGAAATTTACAGAACTTCTTGGAGTTTGTATTTGATAATTTAGATCTCTTTTACATGAAAGAGGGGGGACACTACGCAATTGGGAGAACATCTGCATTAGTATAGAATTTCTCAAAATACTTGATTTTTATTTAAAATTTATTCACTCTTTAACATATTTTTTTGATTCTCCTCTTTTCGTCTTTATCTTAACATAGTGGGACAAAACCAGATCATAGGTGCCCTACCTCATAGAGGCATTGCTCCATCAATGATACCAAACACAACTATTTTCAAATTCAATTTTATAATTTATTAATTTGTTTAGTTGTGAGTAGTCAATAAAAAGTTTGGGTCTCATGAGTGGCAAAAAATGTCGACCATTTATAAGTGCAAAATTTATTAAATTGTGATATCGAGTGTGATTGGAAAGGTCTCTAAAATTATTCCAACTCCATCCCATTTTCTTCCATTCTATCTCTCAAGAACCTACCTTGCCTCGCCTAGTCTAAAAAAAAACTGTCACACTAATAGTCATAACAAATGTTAGCAACAAGAAGACAAATACATTAGGATTTGTTCATCAAACAAATACATTAGGGTTTAGGACTGAACACCATCTCAATCAGTCAAATCATAATAGAGCATATTGTACTAAAGTTGTTCTAATGGATCTAATGCCACTTAAAAAAAAAAAAAAAAAACTTTGCCTCACAAAATTCCTTTACATGACAGCCAAAAAAGCTGAAATTGCAAATGAAGCTGACAGTGTGCAATTGCAGGGTGAGCAGAAAGACCACGACATGTTGTGGGGCTCCAAGTGGGTCCATTCCTTGTCACATGAGAGAGAGTTGAACTGTTAAAACTCTGATTGGCATGTGACGCTTAAGGGCTGTCCCTATCGTAATTACAACCTAAAACTCAAACCCTTGATCTCAAATTGGCTGATTGGCTCTGAGATCAAATTTGAAGATTTTTTCATCATGACTATTTCAGATGTAAAGTAGACCATGGTGACCAAAAGGCTGTTAATAAGAGTGCATTAGTTAACGGTAACTTTAGAAATCCAATTTTTTTTATAATTTTTTTTTCATAGTTGTCATCGTAACTTCTTGTTATGGCCGGTGTAAAATAAAAATAATAGTAATAATAGACTCAAATAAAAGTGATATTATCTCAATTACAACTAGGGTTATCCAGCTACCTGCTAAAATTAACTTAGCTATCTCTGACCCTACCGATTACTTTGACAGTTTATAGTGGATCTTTGTCTTTAGAAATTGATGTTGACTGGTTGGTTGGCGAGTTTTCTTCTCCAAAACTCGAGCCATCTATCTTGATCTTGAAAACCACCAGATCCAGCAAATCTAAGTGTTTTTTGGCAAAGATTCAATAGAGATCCACCAAATCTAATGAGATCTCACCGAATTTGGGGAGATTTTTTTTGTGGTTGCTCTATTGTTATTGGTTACGATAGAATCGACTACCACCCGATGCATAATCCAACTCGTCCAATCCAACTCCCTCACCAGTCAACAATGGGTCTAAAACTTTTCCACTCGGTTTGGTTAGGTTGGTTGCGGATTGGGTACAACTCAACCTAGACCGACCCATAATCACACCTAAAAACAACTTTTCATCTTAACAAATTATTTATTGAAAAAAAAAATGTGTTCATAACATTGCTTATGAGTTAATAAATAATCCATTAGTTTGATTATACAAACAACGTCCCTAAGATAATTAAGAATACCAGAATCCAATCTGAATTTGCAACCTCACTTGCAGCACCTGCTGCTGCAGATCACATTCCACGTGATGAAGGCGATCCTCAAGATAATTAAGAATGGTTAAGGAATATTTGATATAACAAAAAATAACAATATTTAGAAAGAAAAAGAAAATATCTAGGTAATTGTGGGGATAGAACCCCAATACAAAAGAACAAAAAGGGCCTATTTCTTTTACGTTGCCTCATGTGTTGAGCGTGATTTGTCCCCCATCATCAATTCATCATTAATTATTGCATATTTGCATTTCACTGAAAGACTAATTTTACTTTTAAGCTCATTTTCAGGCCCCTTGAAATCAAGACCATCGGGATAGTAATTTGGCTTCCAAACCAATGAAGTAAAACTAGCCTCTAAGAAACAGTAATTTTTTTTTAATATATATATAATAAATCTACGAAGCACAAATGAAATTATGTTATAATAATTATACAGCCACTTGTAGTATATAGACAACTATTAGTGGCATAGTGATTTCTTTTCATACTTCTTATTATTCTTGCTAAAAAAGAGGGGCACAGGCCACCGGTAAAAATAGTCAAATACCTTTTTTTTTTTTTTTTTTTTGAAAATATTTTACAATTTACCACTATTTACGAAATATTTAACAACCTATCACTTTTTTGAAACTTGATTTTGTGAAAATCCATGAACTCGAGTTACATGAAAAAAAATTTAAAAAAAAAAATCATGGTAAAAAAATCGATTTTCATAAAATTGAGTTTCAAAAAAGTGGTATATTGCTAAATATTTTACAAATAGTGGTAGATTCAAACATATTTTCTCTAACAGTAGTATATAGCCATTTCGGCCATAGGCCACTAATAAACATCTAATAATTGAGTCATCGAGTGGTGATACTAAGAGTTTATTTTATAGTTCATCCCCTTTTTGATTTCTTGTACGATTTGCTTACTGCTCATAAACGTAAAATTTTCCCAAATGATATTGATATTTGCTTAAGTTTCAGCACATATTCTTTTTATGTTTCTTAATATGGGATTTCTTAGCTTCCCATACTTTCTTTCCAACTTCCAATTAGTTTAATTAAGCTATTGCCAATTGCATATAATTTTGTACATATACAATTACATCATTTGAATGAAAAGGACCTCTAACTTCTACCATAAATATCGAATCAAATTTGCAGGTCTGTATAATTTGTGTAAGCTATAACTATTCATGTCCTAGACTGGTAGCTAGCTATGATATAAGGCCATTGGTAACCAGTCATACTCTCATACTAAAGAGAAAATGACATTGACACTTCAGAAACCAGCCAAATAAAACTGTGTGTGGTATTTCATAATTTCATATTACGCAAACTCTGGGGGAGGCCAATGCCATTGTTGAAAAACTAAGCAAGATTTCATAAAGTTGGTCTCTGCATTGCTTGTATTCCATGTATGAAGTAACCTTGTTTTATCCGAAAGGACAAAAAAGAAAATCTGACATTTGAAAGTACTGGAATGACCCACATGCTGGATTTTCTGAACTCTTTCTGAAAAGTCAAATTTATAGGTCCAATTTGCAACATCAATGGATAATTTCATTTTCTATGGTCCTTCAAAGCTTCATTTGTATAGGCTTAAAATGTATTGGTCATTATGCTATCCCTGCATATTTTTACCACCTGAGAATTCTTCTTACCAGAGCAAGTGCAATATGTTAGAGACAGCTTCAATTATATAGAATATAGTGGAAAAGTATGAGAATTATCTAATAATTTAAACTTTTAGTTGTCCTGCATGAATTTTTGTACAATGTATATATGTTATATATATTACTTGAAGAGATTGATAAATTAATTGATTGTATAGCATGTATGTATAGTGGATACCTACCAAAAAAGGAAAAAAGAGAAGGTAAGTTAGAAAGTCCACAAGGTCACTGATTCTTAATTTACTGTTTTGCCCTCTTATTTTGGAATGAGTGCAAAGAAATTTTTATTTTTATTTTATTTTTTTGTAATCCGTGTGTTACTTCAATGATGGCATAGAATTGGGATTATATGGACTATTAGTACGATTGTCACTAAAATCTGTTGGTCCCTAATGTGGATGGCAGCCTCATTAGAGTGGTGATCACCTATAGAGAGAAAAGTGTGGAGACACAAATGAGGAGTTCTAATATTTATAGACTCATTCTTGGCTTTTGGTAAGAGAAGTGTTTTTACTGACTGATTGGATTTAATCAAGACACAGCTCTTATGTCAATAACTTAATAATAATTAATTAATTAATTATTGCTACCACTAATACACTAATGAAATAACACCATCTACCTAGTGAGGGTTATTATATGGTGATGGTGCATCATATTATGATGTGATTATCTCATTATTATACACTAACAAAATCCTACTTGGTCGCTCAAGTTGGGCTAATTTTGAAGTAGTTTGGCTAATCTGAGTAGATGACATGAGCCCTATGCTAGTTACATTCCTTAAAAATAAAAAATAATAATAAAAAATAAAAAATAAATAAACTAAAAAATAAATAACGATTAGAGATATTCTAATTTTTCTGATTTGATAAAGATTAATGAATGAAAAGTATAATATACACATTAGACAGAGCCTATGAATTTTTGTTATTCTTAAGAAATTTTTAGTAGTGTATGTTGCTGTCTTTGACTCTTTGCTACGCAATGAAGAGAAGGTAAAAGAAAGACATTATGACATTGATAAGTCTTCGCACTTGGCTAGTACCTATAAAAAATTCAAAATTTAGGCTGGAAAACCATTACCTAAAGAAGAAAAACCGAAAACACTATGAAATTATTAAAAAGATTGCTACTACAAGCTTCTTTATAAAGGTGGTGGAGATAAATATATAGTACAATAGGAATACATATAAGTCAAGGTGAGGTATGGGCATAAGAAGCAGAAACTGACTGATTTCGAAAGTCGGCTTTCGTATATCGATGGGACTCTTTGGTGGAACAAAATTTGACTATATTATATATAAGAGTATAGTAGAAATTATTAAAAAGCCGAGTGATGACATTCACATTGGATATTTGAAGAAATGTGCGTTATATGGTAGGTTTGAGGTCTTGTCCAAAAAACAATATTAATCAGGGAAATTAAAAGGATTCATTGGAGGACCGGCAATTTAACAAATGCAACTCAAAAGGTTGTGGGTTGTTTTAGAAGGTTTTCTTCCCAATAAATATAGGAGGCAAAATAAATAAATAAATAAACAAACCAATTGATGGTCCTCAAAAGTCGAAAGAGTAAATGATGTATTCCTTATTTCCTTATAATAGGAAGAAAGTTTTAGCTCACTCAAAGAGCAAGAATTGCTCACTCCCTCATGCCCAAAAAGAGTGCCAACTCAAGAATCAAGACTGATGACCTAGGTTGAGTAGAAAAGCTTCTACTTTAATTTACTCGGTCATATGGATTGACTAGCTTCGATTTTGCTTGGCCAAGTATAGGGGGTGTACAAAAAAACCGCTTCCACTAAACGACCGCACCTAAACTGTGGTGGTTAATCACGGTGGAGGTGCAAAAATGGAATTTTGTGATAGAAGTGTGGTGCTATCTGCGATTATGTTTTTAGAAAACTATACTGATACTTTATTTTATTTTATTTTATATTTAATATAATATTTTATTATAAGCTACATGAAACAGTATCGTTTCATTTGTGGTTGTCAGAATTCAGAAGCAACATGTGGTGCTTCTAAGAGCATTCACATTGGTAGTACTAAAAAATTTAACTTTTAGCAATTCAAAAAGTTACTTTATCTATTTTAACACTTTATTTTACAATACATCTAACATCAAATATTCCTTTTTTTTTTTTTTTTACCATTTCATTTAAAAAGAAAGAGAAAAAGGGAGAGTATACATTTTTTTTTTTTTAATGAGAAAAAAGTCACCACCACCAAATAAACCTTGAAACTATACCTCTCCTAGAAAACCCTCTATCTCTAAGCCCCTTTACTAGGTTAGGCAAGCTTGGATGCCCCTACTCCCAACAAGTATAATTTTTTTATACCTTTGGATCGAGCTACAATAGACTTGCAAAAATGGCAGTTTACTATTCACAATTTGTAAAAGTTTATATATATACCACTACTAATGTAGCATGTCTTTTAGTATTTTGGGTACTTAAATAGTATTTAAGCTATTTTAGCATCACCAATGTGAATGATCTAATACTTGTTTTAAGAAATTTTTGTGGTTGTTAGAAGTAACAAGTGGTGCTTTTAAGTAATACGTTTTCTTAAGAGAACAATATTATTCCAATAATGAGTTGGGGCATGAGCATGACTGATAGTCAATTAAATCAACATTTTATTTATAAATATTAAATGATCCTTGAAAAGATTCTATATACAAGACACTTACTCTATTATAGGTGAAGTGAAAAAAAAAAGTGAAAAGAAAACAACAGAGAACCAAACCCAAAGTTATGGATTTTAAAAGTTTTCACCTGTTATATTTTTCTCATTCTTTTTCATATGATTTTTTTAGGGTAAATTATGCTTTACTCTTCTAAATTATACTTCCTTTTATACTTATTCCCTTTAAATTATTACTCGTGTAATACTTGCCCCCTAAATTATTACATATGTAACACTTTACACCCCATCTCATGGGTAATGGTTTAGGGAAGAAAACGTATATTCTTATAATTTAAGGGGTAAGTATAAAAGGTTGGATAGTTTAGGAGGGTAAAAATGTACATTTAGGGGATAGGTATACGAGAATGCACACTTACACTCCTAAGCTATAATCCATGTAACACCTCCCCCCTAAACTATTACATGTGTAACACTTTGCATGCTCATTTGGGTTATCCCATGGGTAATAATAGTTTAAGAAAGTAAATGTGTATTCTTATAATGTATGGGGTAAGTATTAAAGGGGATATAATTTAGGGAGGTAAGTATAAAAAATATTATAATTTAGGGAGGTAAAGTGTAATTACTTTTTTTTTTTCAAAGTTGTATATCTCAAAAAATAAGTAGTTATTTTTAAAAGTAATAACCTCAATTCGATGACCAAAAGTGTAAAGGTATGCTATTTTAAAGTAAAAACTTGGAGTAGTAATGATATTATTTGTGTTGTTTTAATTTTTTTTTTCTCGAACTTCACATTTCTTTCTCCATTGTCTATCTTTAAAATTAAAATGAAAAAAAAAGTACTAAATACCTTTGGTGGCAATTAAAATTGTGGACTTTTTTTTTTTTGAGAAAGAACACTGTAATTTTATTGATGATAAGCCGAATAGACTTGAATTACAGAAAAAGAATGTGTGGAGGAACATCCTTTATCCACGCCAAAAACTCACTAACATGTCTTGCATGTCTAGCAATGTTGTAGGCTAACTTATTGACTTGTCTTTGCATAAGATTGAACTCAACAACTTCCAGTTGTGCTGTTATCTCCTTGGCTTCATCTAGCAGGTGACCATACTCAGCTAGTGAAATTTCTTTACTCTTCAAACCATCAATAATGATCTTTGAGTCACCTTTAAGAATAATCAACAATAGTCTGAGATCTTTGGCAAACTAAAGTTCCTTCTTTGCTATTATTACTTCCATGGCATTAACTAAAAAAGGCAATTGAAAGCTCTCTTCCATGGAAGCTACCACACTGCCCTTCCCATTTTGGACAATGACTCCCACACCAGCAAGTTTACTCTCTTTAAACACTGACCCATCAAAATTCACTTTGAGTTTTGATCATGGAGGTGATTTCCATATAGGTCGAGGAGAACTCTGAGATGTCTGATCAGGTGGACGCGGAGGTATGGTTCAAACAAATGCTACTCTGGCCTTCTGCACTTCCATAAAAACATGCTAGATTGGGAGGTGCTTACCACTTGTTCTAATGGAGTTTCTGCGATACCAAATCACCTATACTGTTGTGGCAAAGAGATTCAAAACAGTCCCTTTCTTTATAAAGTATTCTACCAAATCTCTAAAGCTCAAAAAGTGTAGACTCGCATTATAATTCCATGTGCAATTCTAGGACCAGACATGAGATAAACATGGGCATGAGACCACAACGCATGAAGCACATCTTCGATTGCACCGTTACATTGTTTGCAACGATCATCTACAATAATCATTCGACGCTTGAGATTGAGCTTGGTTGGAATTGAGTTCTTAATGGCCCTCCATAAAAAGTTTCGGACCTTTGGCTGAACCTGTAATCCCCATACTTTCTTCCATAATGTGTTGTCCTCTGGTTGGTATTCATTATTGTCCAAGCTCCTTGACTTATAAAGAAACTTATATCCTAACTATATTGTGTAGGAACCCATTAGGGTGAAAGGCCACACAAGAGCATCTTCTGCTAGTTTGCTACTCAAAGGAATGGATTGGATCAAGTCCGCATCCCTTGGACTAAATAGCAATTAAAGAGTGTCCAGATTCCATACCTGATGGGAAGTATCAAAGAGGAAAGCTACTCTAGCATTCTCCTAACCCAGTGCTACTGGAGAGGAAATGAAAGGCAAAAATTCTAAGGGCAACCACAAGTCTGACCAGATTCGGATTGAAGAACCATCACCTACCCTCTAACGCATTCCTTCCTTTAGCGCTTCTCTACCTTTTAAAATGCTTCGCCATGCATAAGACCCTGCTTGTGATTTTGTTGCCTCCATAATTGAGCAATGAGGAAAAAATTTTGGTTTGAACACCTTATAGAATATAGAATATTTATTTTTGGAGCAACCTCCAAGCTTGTTTTGCTAGGAGCGCATCATTGAATAATGCTAGATCTTTGAAGCCCATTCCCCACTCTTTGGTTTACATAATTCTTCCCATCGAACACAATGTATTTCCCTTCAGTCTCCTCTTTGTCCTCACCAAAACTTCTGTATAAGCCCCTTCAATTCATTGCATAAACCAATAGGTAATTTGAAACAATTCATGGTATACATAAGGATGGCCTGGACCCTTACTTTAATGAGGATTACCTGCTTAAGAGAATAATTGTTATTCTCACCCTTGTAATTTCCTCCATATTCGCTCCTTGATATAGTTGAATCTTGCTTTCTTGTTCTTCCCCACTAGAGATGGCAAGTGCAGGTACTTCTCATAACTCCTTATTTCCTCCACCCCAAAGTGTTTTTAATCATCATCCTCCGCTTTTCAAAAGTTGAGTGACTAAAGAAAATTGTAGTTTTTGCCTTGTTTATTTGTTGTCCCAAACTCAATTCATACGTTTGCAAAATTTCCAATATTTTTTGGCACTCCTTAGTATTAGACCTGCAAAAAGCAAACTATCGTTTGCAAATAAAAAGTTGGTTAGTGGAGGGCTTCTCCTAGATAGGGAAAAGCCATGAATGTCTCCTTTAGAGGCTGATTAAGTAAGTAAACCATGGAGCCCTTCCGTACATAAGAGAAATAAAAAAGGGGATAGAGGGTCCCCTTTTCTAATCCCTCTAGATGGCCTCATAAATCCTTGTGGTGAACCATTGATAAGAATATAGTATAACACACTAGACACACAGAGCATCATGAGGGTGATCCATCTTTCATTAAAACCCAATTTTTTCATCATGCACTCCAAAAAAGACAACTCTACTCTATCGTAGGCCTTACTCATCTCAAGCTTAATGGCCATATAACCCTCATTGGTGGATTTGTGGGTGTGCATACTGTGAAGGACTCAAAGGCAATTAGGATCTTATCAGAATTAAGATGATCGTTTGTGAATGCACTTTGATGTTCAGTGATAATGCAGGGCAGAATTTTCTTTAGTCTGTTTGTTAACACCTTTCAAAAAATCTTGTACAACATATTACATAAACTGATGGGATGAAATTCAGAAACCAATTCTAGATTTTTAACTTTAGGAGTCAATGTGATAAAGGTGTGATTTAGGTGCTTTGATAGTGTGGCTGAATTTAAGAAAGGTAAAACAAATGTTATGATATCCTTACCAACCAAATCCCAATAAAGTTGATAGAACAAGGGTGGCATGCCATCGAGACCAAGTGCTTTAAGTGGTGTCATTTGATTAGGAGCCACCTTGACTTCATTCTCAGTAAACTCTGCTAGTAAGTCCTTGTTCATATCCTTGGTGACTAAACAATGAATTGTCTCCAAAGCCATCTCGGGTTGACATGTACGGTTTAAGGAAAATAAGTTGATGAAAAAATTCAGCATCTCCATTGTAATTTGCTTTTGGTCTGAGCACGATTGACCCGATGCATTTCTTATTCCCTCAATCTTGTTTTTTCTATATCTTTAGGTGTCTTTGCTATACGTTTTTAGATCGCTGTAAACTAGATTGTTTAACCTAATTAATTAACCAAGTGAATTATTAGGTTTATTATTTAGATTTAGGTTAAAACAAAATAATCATATCATGCAAAGTAACGGAAATATAAAAAACACAATGATATGATGACCTAGGAAAACCAAACCGGTTAAAAACCTGGGGAGGATTTAACCTACCTATTCTCAAGGTAAAAAGCAAATTCACTATGAAAGAATTGAAGTTTGTACAATAAAACTTAGACCACTAGCATTCTATTACTACCTCGAGTAGAAAACTTACTACCACGACCCCATGATAGTTTTGAGTCCATGAACTACTTTTTTCCTTGATCTATAGCAATCACAAGTTCTCCTATTTGTGACTTTAAGACTCCACTCAAAGGTTTTGGATCTTCTTGAAAGTTCTTTATGCAGCAATTGAAACCACTATCAAGTTCTTGATACAAATCTTAATCTTAATAACCCTAAGTTTGTATGATGGTAAACACCTCTAGATCTCACAAGAGATTTAACACACAGTACATCATAGACTTTAGAGAGTTTTTGGGTACAAAACCCTAGATCTACAAAAGAGACACACTCTTTTCTCTCTAAAAAGCCCTCTTAAAAATGTGTTTAAGTTTCCTTTATATACTAGAAAAAGTAGATCTGAAACCCTAATCCTTAATAGGCTTGAACTGCTGTTTGGGCCAACTTAAAATTCTGCAGATACGTGTTTCGATTAGTCGAGCTTGTTCTTCAATTGATCGAGCCTTGCAGAAATTGAATAGTAATTTCCTGCAATTACTCAATTCCAAACTTACATTAAACCAAACTTTGAGCAAGTTTAAACCTAGACTAAATATTTTGATCATGGTTTGCCAACATATACAAAGTGAAGTTCTAATATATTAGTTCCTAAAGTCTTAAAACCTAACATCTGCTATGAAAGTATTTTGAATTTTTGTCCCCATGAGTAGCCCATAGTGCATGTGATCTATGAAACCACATCTTTGTATTTTTATCCAGTAGTTCATTCACCTCATTCCTTAATCCTCTAGCCCAAAAATTAATTCTAGTTGTAAGGGCCTCCAATTCGACTTGAGCCAAAAGTTTCTACTTCAACTTCAATTCCTTTCATATACCCCCAAAATTCTTACTACTCCAACGCTTTAGTGCCTTTCCACAATTTTCAATTTTTGGTACAATATTCGAAGCAATATTCTTGCTGCCTTGCTTACTCCACTCCTATTTTACTGTGTTCGAACAACCCTTCTCAACCAATCACATCTCTTAAAATTGAAAAGACTTCTCAAGATTGGCTGGTTCCAACAATTCAGGTACAATGAATAAAGGGCAATGATCCGATGTACTACAAGTTAGATGATGCACTATTGATCCACCAAACCTCAATAGCCACTCATTATTTACCAAACTTCTATCCAGCCTCTCCCAAATGGTTTGCCCATCTCTAAAATATTTTTTTCATGTAAATGGATTGCCTTTAAATCCCATATCTATGAAACCACATTCATCCATGGTATCTCTGAACAGTTGCATTTAAGCATGACTTCAGTTTGAAGCTCCTTGCTTCTTTACCCCCCTCAAAATTTCATTGAAATCCCCAACACATAGCCAAAGGAAGGTTAAATTGAGAATGTAATTGCCGAAGTAATTCCCACAATTCACGGCGTTTGTGTGTTATAGGCTCACCATAAAAACTAGTGAATCTCCAAACTCCCTCAGTGCCTCCTCCTACAATACAGTCAATATGATTTTTTAAACATGTTTCCACACGCAAATTCAACAAATCCTTCCAAAATAGTACAAGCCCCCCTCCTCTGTTGACCCGTGGGACACTAAATATGTGATCAAATTTCAAACTCCATTTAATAATTTTTAGCCTAGCTTCAACCGCTCATGTTTCGGCAATGAACATGATGGGGGGATCTTTTGCCCGGGAAAAATCTCTAAGCTCTTTCCTAACTCGTGACAGTTCCACACTAAAACAATCATAACCCCTAACGGGACTGCACAACAGCCTCCACCATTGTGCTTGTGAAATATTCGGATCCGTAAGGAACCTGAATACGTTTGTTTGGGGGGTTTGAGCCATCTGCTAAATTGAAGCTTGATTTTATCTTCTTCTCTGGTTCGGATTGAGTTTCAGACACACCTGGACTACACTGCCTTGGTAAGCGTTTCCATGTTCTGAGACTATTTGGCTGCCCTAAGATCCCAACCGTTGATTGAAGAGATTGATGAACATCATGACCATCAAAATTTTGAACCTCCGTTACATGAAATGAAACGGCTCGGTTTTTTTCCTTTGATGAGGCAAGGCGTTGATTAATTGATGAGGGAATTGAATTTGCGCTAATGTGTACCTCTCCATCCTTTATTTCTGTGATCATGGGAGCTTCTTTTTCTTTATCTATTATTTCCATTGCTAAGCTGGATGTAGTCAAATTCTGAACCAAGACGGAGTTTGAGGCAAAGGCTGAATCATTATGGTGCACTAAATTAGGCTTCAAACTCGGGATTTGAGTATTGTCCAACTGAAAAGCATCAGTAACGTACCCCCTCTCCTCATTGAATTTCGCATTCAATTCCAAAGAAATGGAATTAAAGCTTTCACCCACCTCTTCAGCATCCCTCTCGGATTCCGCTAGTCCTGAGTCCTGACAGTGGTGCAACTGAAGCCGCTCTCGCCACCGTATGAGCAGCAATCTCGGTTTTCTTCTCCCTAACCTTGCTGCTTTTCTCCTCATAATATCCCGGAACATAAATCACATCCCTACCAAACGATTTGTATGGAGGTGCTCGAAGGAAAGAACCAAATTGTTGCTGGTCTGTCTTCAGCGATCCATTGCTCTGAATCCATAAGTCACAGTCCCTACCGTCGTGATCCAAACACCCACACCAATAACATATGCTTGGCAAGCATTTATAATTAAACTTAACCCAATGTTTACTCCCATTTGGTAGTGTGATTACCCTACCTCTGCACAAAGGACTTGTTACATCCACCACCACTCTTACCCAAAAAAAACTACCTCCGTCATCATCCATTGCTCCATTTGATCTTTGAATTTCTCCCACTGTTTCACATAGTTTCTCCGCCACCTTCCTTGTTTGAAAGCTAATTGGAATGTCATGGACCTGCACTCAGAAATGGACTTTCTCAAAAGCAAGATCCTCAACTGGAACATTGTTCTCATAGCGTTGCATTACAATCAAGTGTTTATCAAAACACCACAGTTTACTCTTCAAAATTTTGTCCACTTCCGCCAGGCTATTGAAAACGAATAGGACCAAGTTATTGCCCTGATTTCGAATTCTAAAACCGTGGTCAGTTCTCCACAATTGTTTGAAAGTTCTTGCAACCGCCTCCATCTGAAGAAAACGGGAAGTTAAGAATTTTGCTGCAATAACAAACTCTCCTTTCCTATGGTCTTCATGAAGGATAAAGTCGATTTGTTCTTTTTCCGACAGAGACATTGTTCCAACTCATTGCTAATTGCTCCATAGCGAAACAGACAAATTTGCATGCACCTACGTGAAGGAGAGTAAAGAAATTGCTGTTTCCCACGAAAAACCCCACAAAGAAATTGCGGACTTGAGTGCCCAACCTAATAACAACATTATGTAATGCTTTGTAAAGTAGGCGTTAGTGAAGCAAAGCAATTATAGCCATAGGTAAAACTTCTATTGTACCTCTTTTTTTTCCTTTTCTTTTTTTTTTTTTTTTTTTTTTAAATAATTATTGTATGGTAAACAACTTTTAATTCACTTCTAGACAATAGCTTTCAAAATTATCATAAAACCTTAACCCCCCCCCCCCCCCCCCCTCCCCCAAAAAAATTATAAAAGATCCTATCTCTATCTGTTTATATTATATCATATGTAAGAGCTGTCCAAATTAAAAGTATTATTTACAATTCTAATGGGTTTAAACTTTTACATAGAGCTAAATTGTTAACTTTTTTTTTTTTTGGGAGAAAAAAGCTAAATTGTAGCTTAAAAAGAAGAAGTCTTACCTAACAACTAAATTAATAAATAAGGTCTAATATTTTTTCTTTTCTTAACTAATTTACCAAAAAAAATAAATAAATAAATAAAAAGATCAAATTAACGTGGTCCAATTTTATAATATATATGCATCGACATGTCAAAATAAAAGTTGCTTAAATATAATCCAGTTGCAGTATGTGTGTGTACATATATATATACACAAATAAAGTAAATGAAAACAATAAAATTTTCTTGAAAATTTTGCATTTGTTATATGTTATTATACTTTTGTTTATATATGACATTGCCATATATCTAGTTTGCAACTTTGCATGCGTAATCGCCTTTATTATTTGTGGGATTACTTATTGCAATTTGTTTAATGTTATCTCATTTTTAATTCATTGATTTCTATTAAGTTTTCTGCCAAGGATAATAACAAATAAAGGGGCATTGATTGGTTTATATGAATAGTACCATGTAAAGCCTATATTATAGGCAAAAATATGGCTAATATTTGTCAACATAGGACAAAGTGTATAATTCTTATAACTACAATGTACACTTTACATGATTAATGCAATCTAAAACTGGTTTTTTTTTTTTTTTTTTTTTCAATATAGAAAGATAACACACACTTTCAAGGCAAAGCAATTTGGATTTTTTTTTTTATAAAAAAAAAAATTTATTATTATTTTGGGGATAGATCAAGTTGGAAAAGATTGACCATTGTTCTTTAATTGTATACATGAGGGCAGCTTCATAAAATCAAAGGAAATTGGATGGTTTGCCCACTCGCACATCATAATTAATTAACAGCTAAATCCAATTGAGAAATTCATATTTTTCGTATATTTTTATCTATAGATGCAAATACTATCTCAATTATAAAATGTTTGCTATGGTGGTTGTAACGGGTAAAAGATAATTTTTTTTTTTTTTTTTTTTGGGAACAAGGACCATTGACAAGACCCTTCAATAGCCCGATAAGCTTTTCAAGAGGGCCAAAATAACCAACCTATCCTAACTCAAACAAAATGGATTGCTCATGTTTCCTGCACTTAAGAGCCAAAGTGGGTGTCAGAAAATAATGGAGCCCAAAAACCCAGAAGTGAGGGACTTTGATTCTCACTTTCTCTATATTTTCCTCTTTGTTGCAAAACTCCCTCTCAATTTTCTTTGATGAAAATTCACAGAGGACTCTCAGGCTTGTATCCCAAACAAAAGTAGAAAGGAAGATTTGGTCAAAAGAAAATGATAGGATCACGATTTTTACCACAACTTATTCACATAACAAGTTGTAAGTGATGGAGTGAAGGTGGTGGATCCTCAATTTCACCACTCATGACTTACCAAGTGAGCAAGTTGTGACAAAAACTGTGGTCCTAGTATTACTCTTGGTCAACATCCCATTATTTATTGTCAAGATGAAGGAATAAGTTGGGGCTAACACTACCACCTAGTTTGACAATGGCCAATTTGAATGAAGGTTGAATAAAGGAGAGTAGACTGGAAATTAGGTTGGAGCTAATGCATTTTGCATATATCTTCTTCTTCTTTTTTTCTTTCTTTCTTTCTTCTTTTTTTTTTTTCATGAAAGACGCTAGATATATATCACATAACTTAAATGTACTTTACATTTTTTATATATGGGAGATTATTGTCTTAGCATGAAGATAAGAGAAAATATTATGAAGTGAAAATTATAAGTTGAAATCCTACCATTATCTTAAAAAAATAAAAAATAAAAATAGTATGTTGCGATTCTGCTCTATAAACATTAATGTGATGAGGCGTCCAATATGAAAATGAATACTCAACCCAGAGAGCTCATCATTACTTTGTGCCAGTGCAAATGCAATAAAAAAACAAAGAGTACAATAGAATAAATAAAACAATAAACTCAAAAGACCTTTTTTCATTTAGAAAAAAAACTCAAAAGACCTAAATTATATAAGTTTTGCATACTTGAAGGTGCAATTGCTTCAATATTTAATGTAAACCCATTAATTGTTTTTGCAGTTGAACACATGGTCCAAATGGTTAAACTTTTAGTGCAATTTTGAATCAGTTACCAATACCCTTGGCTTCTTCACTGACTAATCCCAATCCTTTCTGTAGAATCTCAGTCAAAAGGATAAGAACAACAAGTTGATAATATGAAATTTTATTTTTGAGAGCCTTTTATTCAGCAATTACACATATCACTATGTTTATCAGTGAAATAAAATATACTAATTTTTGTAACCAAATAACATCTCCCCTTTTCTAAAATTGGAAGCTCAGAGGTTCAATACCATAAAAAAATAAAAAATAAATAAAATAAAAGCTCAGAGGTTCAATTCATCTAATATATCAGTGCCTAAACTGCTACTCAATCTTTGCCAAGGTTTGCAAAAATATAAGGTATTTTATCTCATGTTTCACAAACAATACTCTTCCCTCTAGAAAAAATTCCCTCCATTTGGAATAGATTCATTTTATGATAAAATCTTATTTTTAAAAATTATAATTTCATATGAAGTAATCTCAAATTATGATTTTTAACTAAACTTGTTAGATAAATCAGGAAAATGAAAATAATTTCCTCAAGAGCATCATTCCAAAAAATAGGAATAAATTCACCACATTTCTATAAACCTAAAGATATACCCTGAATAAAATCTTCTAACCACATTATACATTAATTAGTGTGCAATCTCCAATTTCGTCAAAAAAATTTAACCATATTATACATTAGTGTACAATCTCCAGTTTTCTTGGTTGCCAAGTTATACGAGTCTAGACCCAAATATCCCTACTGAATCATAATCATATCTTACCTTAAACTTTTACTTCAAAAAGATGAAGAAGTAGTATTACTAAAAAGACCAGGATACAAGTCACCAAATTGCATGTGAAAAAACACAGTATAAAACTTAAAATAGTTTCAACATTCATTGCCCAAATCAATTTTCATTTGCTAAAGAAAAAGAAAAAAAAAACCCTATTAGTACTCAGTTCCACAAATAGCAACCCATATATCAGAATAATTCAGCTGGTGTGGTAGGTGATAAATCTAACACTTCCACATGGGACAGTGAACTCACACTTTGAGTGAGGCGCGTGGAAGAATTCATTTTTACCCTAATACTCAATGCAACTTTGTTGTATGTGTGTGTGTGAGAGAGAAAAATAGAGAGGGACACAGCTAATGTGACTTGCTAAAATTAAAATGGAAAAGAGAATAAGAAAAAAAAAAGGAAGAATTACTGGGTTTCCATTTTGTTGTAAAAGAAGATCCTAGTGTCCCAATATTGATATATATATATATATATATATATATATATATATCTATTCCACAAAATCAACTACCACTTGTCTCAGACAAGCCTTTATCATTAGTCCTCACTTTTTCTGATATTCCACACCTCCATTTTTGTATAACCTAAAACCAATACAAATTCCACTCCTCTTTGAGTATTGTGTGTGTGTGTGTGTCTAATACTTTTTAGAAAGAGAGATAGAGGAAGTATGGGGAGGGGAAGAGTGGAACTGAAAAGAATAGAGAACAAGATCAACCGGCAAGTTACTTTCTCTAAGAGGAGGAATGGTTTGCTCAAGAAAGCTCATGAACTTTCGGTGCTTTGTGATGCTGAGGTTGCTCTCATCATTTTCTCAAGTCGTGGCAAGCTTTATGATTATGGAAACGTTGGGTATAATATCCTCTCTCTCTCTCTCTCTCTCTATGAAAAATATACACCCTATAGCTCTCTCTATCTTCTTTCTTTTATATATTCAAATATTTTCTGTCATAAATTCATGGGGTTCTTGGATTTTTTTTTCTTCTTGGTTGAATACAAATATTTCTTCTTCTCATAACTCCTCAGCCTCTGATCACTTCCTTCATTCAGTGATTTGATGTATGCTTCTTGTTAAGTAAAGACCGAAAACAAAAATAGTTGCTACCCAAAAACATATTACTTTTTCTTTAGGAATTCCGGGTTTCTCTTTGATTTTTATTCCTTTGTTGAACACACACACACACATATATATTTCCTTGTCATTTTGATAAATGTATTCATTCAGTATTCAAAGGTTTCCCCATCAAAAAAATATTCAAAGGTTTCTAGTTGTTTTTCATTCTCTCTTTTTTTCTTGACACGTTTTTGGGAGTCTTAAATCCTGATCATACATTCAACAAAGTTTTGTTTTTTAGATTTTGGGGTTCTCTTAGATTTCTTGTCCTTAGGAAATCTCTAGTTACTTCTCTCTCTCTCTGTCTCTGTATGCTGGATATTCCCAGTACTCTTTTGTTTCTGTATTTTCTTTTTCAGGCTTTTAGATTTCTGCGTTATTGTTACATTACCTATGTTAAATCAAACTTGTCATTTTGATACCACCTTTGATTTTTGTTGTTGAATCAATCACACTCCATTGCTGTCTTTCTTCTCTCTCTCTCTCTCAACTTTTCTGCAGAGGCTGCTCTCTTCAACACATATATCTGACATCTCTGACCTCTTTCGCACACACACACACACTCTCTCTCTCTCTCTCTGTGAAACTGAATAGCTCTTTCTTTTCTGGTTTCTGTGTTTTCGGGCTTCTGGGGTCCCATGATTTTGGATGGAGGAATGCGGGGGTTCATGAAAATTATAGCCGTTTTCCAATCACTGATCGACACGTTGCATCGTCCTTTGAAATTTCAGAAAGAAAAAAAGAAATAATCCTCATTCTCTGTATGTCTTTCTCTCTGGCTTTCTAGGTCTGGATTAGATTTTACATATTGGTGCTTTGATGGAACTGTTCAAGCTTTTTCGACAACCTCTTTAATTCACTGACAAGAAAACTCTCTCTTTTGGATCCTTGTGTAAGATCTAGGTTTTCTCTCTTTCTCTCTGGGAAAAAGTTTAATGCTTTGTATTTGGGTGGCCAATCAAGTAGAACTCTCAGAATCCAAAGACTTTATACACTTTGTCTTCATTTCTTTTGATCCTTTGATCTTTTGGATTCAACACTGTTCTTCTTCTTTCTTCATCTCTTTAACTGCTGGGGCTGTGCTGGCCAATCAAACACACCAATCATTCTCAGTTCTTTTGGGTTATTTCCTCTCTCTCTCTCTCTCAAAATAACTTAAAACACTTAAACAGTGTGATTGGTGTGGTAAATCAAGAACTTTCCAGGTTGATGTTATCAATTTTTTTCTTTTTTAATTTGTTCATTTAGTACTTCTTTTCTGGCTAAAACTGGGAAGCAAATCAAGCAGTCACCTTTAATTCTCAGATCTACTAGTTTCTTCACACTCTCTTACTCTCTTTCACACACACTAACTAATTCTTTATTATAGAAAGATTAAATTAGGGCAACTAAGTCCTTTTCTTTTTTTTTTTTTTTTTTGGAGATATAAGGGTCAGACACGTGAGACTGTATAATGTTAACTAAAACTGCTATATGTCAGCAGTGTGAGTGTGTGTGAAGTTACGGTTAAATTAGTGAAAGGAATATAATTGGTGCTACTCAAGATGAGTGTCAGATGAGAACCTGTAGCTCAGTCCAATTTTCAATTTGTATGCTTCATACCGATGATAAATGATATGTCAATAGTGTATCCTCGTCTTGCATATTAATATGTAGTCAAAGTTACTCCCAGTAAGTTTCATTTCTTCTCTTTTTATTTCTGGTTTTTCCTTTTTCGTGAAAAACAAATCTCTCTCTCTCAAGTTTTCAACTTTCAGGATTAACCTTTTAGTGAAGATGAGACCTACTTTTATGCAACACAATAAAAAGCTTTTGTTTGATTTTTGGTTAGAGAAAAGGTCTTGTTTTTTCTTTTTGGTTTGCCTTTTGTTTCTTGTTTTCAACCAGGCCACTTCCTTATCATTAGGCTTTGGTGAAAATGTAGCCTATTTGGTTGGATTTCCCACAAAAGATTATGGGGGAAAAAGGAGTTAAATAATCAACTATCTTTTAGTCATTAGTACATCAGAGGTTGCATTTAGTTATGAATATTTTTTTTCTTTTATGGAAATATATAATAAGGAAAAGTTTTGATCACTGCAAAAAAATGCATCTCTATCCATTAATTTCATAAAGTATCATACGAGGTAAATCCCTTTGAAAAATAGTATGAAGAGAGTTATTTAGTGGCTAGGAAACAGTGGAGACAGATGTTTGACATGCTGCATATACAACATGAAATTGTGGTTTCATGAGCATAGTTATTGATAAATCAATTTTTATGTAGGAGTTAAAGAAGATTAAGCTATTAGGGCATTCGATTTTTTATGAAAAAAAATTGTTTCCGCGATACTATCAGTGGTAATCGAGGTCAATTTTTTGTTTTTCTTGTCTCTTGATGCAAGTTGTTATTGGTTAGGCTCAAATATGCAAACTCAATACTAAGGTCTACCACTCTACTTATGCTTGTCTAACATATGTTTTTAATTATTAGTATTCAATTTTTGCAGTATAACCAAAACTCTAGAGCGATACCAGCAATCTTGCTTCACTCCTCAGGATAACAGCATTGAACGTGAAACACAGGTTTATATTTGCTGAAATTCCTCCTTAAAATTCTAGTATCATCTTTAGAGTTTTATAAGTTGAACAGATTTTAGACAGATTTGCATTTTTCTCTACACACATGAAATTAAACTTTGCTCAACATATAAACCATAATAGGATTTGTCGTGATCCTTATTTCCCTTTCATTTTCATTTCCTTGGTTGTTTAGAACTAAGAGGTTCACAATATGGTATAGGAATATTATTAAGTATTGAACAACAACAAACATTGTTCAAGTTGGTCAATTATTAGATTTTTTATTTTGTTAGAAATATATTAACCCAATATAGTAGACTCAAGCTCAATTTTATCTTGTAAGCAAGCCAAGTGTCTTACCTGTACTACAAGTCTATTAACCATATTACTAATGGACTTTATCATATTTTATTAAGCATATTACTAATATCAAAACTAAAAAAAAAAAATTTCAAGATTATTAGATTAAATAAGTGTTATGCAATCAACCAATTAATGATTTTAATTGGTTAAAACGTTGTCCTTTCCATCTTCAATTTTTGTTCAATTATCTATTTGTCAATTAATGATGATTGAAACCTTGAACTCATGGTCCATCCTTTAATTTCCATGTCTGCACCACCATGTTTTGGTGGAATTGGCTTCAAATTTCTTACCACGGCAAATTTTTAAATAAAATTTAGGAATGAAAAAACCATTTTCTTTAAATTTCTGCTTTATTTTTATTAGTATTTTTTCTTCTTCTTGTCGTTCTCACTGGAGGTCTTATTCATTAATCCCTATATGGCCTAAACTTCAATACATATCTTTCTGTGGGTGTCACTTTTTTTTTTTTTTTTCCTTCTTAGAAATTTAAAAATTTACCATAGTAGCATCTTGAATTGGATCTTAATTCTGTTTGCTATCTATCAAGGTATGTAACACCTCGTTTCTTTATACATTCTTTTTGGTTTTTGTTTTGTTAATGCAGAGCTTTTACCAAGAGTATGCAATGTTGAAGGCTAAATATGATTCTCTTCAGATCACTCAAAGGTTATGTCATTCCGGATACTCTCTCTCTCTCTCTCTCATACAAATATTTTTACATATATTTCTATTATGGTTTGTTTACCTATTTGCGTTTTTTTTTTTTTTTTTTTTTTTGGTGTTAACAAAAGGTTTGGATTGAAATACATCATAAATCAATAACCCACAATCTGAATCTCTTTGCTTGCTTTACAACCTCCTTTCACTCTCATGTGTTTAGAATGTCAATTTTCCACTATAGAGGATATTAGAGTCTATGTATCTTCCACACTCCATGCCCTAGGGTGCTTGTTGAGGGTGACCCTTGTGAGATGGCACAAGAGAGAGTACTCCAAGAAGAGTTTTACTTGATGAGGAGTTCTTTTGACTAACTATCCAGCCGCTCGCTTACATGATAACTCTTATCAAGCTAATCTCTAGTTTAAACTCAAAATTTAATTGAGATCCAATGTGGATTCAGTTAGTATTCTATTGTATGTTCTTAGATGGTAGCCGTTAGTATTCTATCAAACTCATTGTGATCAAGTTGGCTGGTGGTTTGACACTCAACCCAAGCCCTACCAACTCAAGATAACCCTTAGATGTAAGTATGAAATTGACTAAATCACGTTAGGTATTATTATCTTGTGGTGAATATTTTATTTCTTGTTTGTGTGAATGCGTATGTATACACATACTTTTTATGTATCTACCTTAGTGGGCGTGGGCGTGGGCATGAGCATATGAGTGTGTGTGTGTGTGTGTGTGTGTGTGTGTGTGTGTGTGGGGGGGGGGGGGGGGGGGGGGGGAGGGGGTGCACGTGGATGTGCATGGGCAAAAGTGCAAGCGTGGACATGTATGTGTGTGCATGCATGCGTTTCTATACATATATATGCACATACTTGATGAATACAACTATAGTCATGTTCTACCATTGTAACTCTTAGTCTACTTTTTATTCGTGGAATTTGGATTTTCAAGTTATATCACAAAATGTATTACAAAAGTCTTATAAAATAATATGGTATTAGTAACAAAAAATAATTTAGACATTTATTTATATATTACTGAAATGGTATCAATCATTTTTATTGCCATATTAGTGTGTAAGTCTTATATAATAAAATTAGTAGTAGTTTTAGCATTTTTTAAAAAAAATCCTTTGACAGGCATGATAATTAAAAGTGCCACCTTGCTAATCTTTACTTGGTTTTGTACTCCTTCTAAAGGCATTTGCTTGGAGAAGATCTTGGACCATTGAGCGTCAAAGAGTTGCAAAGCCTTGAGAAGCAGCTTGAAGGAGCTCTGCAACTAGCTAGGCAAAGGAAGGTACCTATATATCAATTATCATTAGTGGATTTCCCAACACAGCATGAAGAGGATTTTTTGTTAGTACTCTGCAATTATCCACCTGTATGAACATGATATTTGCTTCAGTTGGATATACATGCTCTAATGGCTAAATCTCTTTTTCTCAATTTTTTGAAACAAGAACTTTTCAATCGTAAGATATGCAAAAAGGGTGGTGGAAATCATCTTTTCCGGAAATGGTTTCCATGCAAAACCATAATAGACAACCAATGTCTTTACTTTCAGTCAATAAAAAAAGAAGTTTCGACTAAAAATTCTCCCTTGTAGTTGAAAATTAGTGAAAATTCAAGGTCTTATGGCAAGCTTCTATCAACCACTTCGCCTCAAATTATTCCTACGTTGGACTATTTTCTCTTTTCTTAAATATATTGTTCCTGTCTCCCACTGGTTGGAAGTCTCATCTCAGATACAGTAGGCCAAATTTAACTCTCAATCCATTTGCTCAATCAACGATGTGCGGCTTGCCAAACTGGAATGTATTTTCCACTTCTACTATTGTTCTATGCACGAATATTTTCGTAATATAGACACTTATGTCTATAAACACATACAGACATAAATAAAGAAAAGTTTGAGTAATTTATGGGTTGATGAGATAGTTGAACATGAAATCCTTCACTCATGAAATATATATTCTAGCATACTATATGTTGTGGATTATGAAAGCAGTATCCTTAACCAAATTTCCTTTTTATTCTCATTGAAAATATTTTATTGAATGAATAAAGCTTATAAGCAATATTCGGTTTATTACAAACTTTACTACTTAAGTCATATAAGCCGATATTTTCAGTTTTGGACACAAAACAAAACAAAAAAATTATTTATCATATTATTGATGTAACACCAATCATATAAGCTATTATGTTACTTTATAAATCTTTTATTGTAAAATTAGTAGTACATAAAGCATATTCCATACAACTTATATTTGGATGACTTCTATTATTAAGTATTGTGCAATCAATTTTCTTGCAAAGTAAAGTGCAAAAAATAAATGAAAACATTTGTTCTCACAATTCCTATTGTTTGGATGTTTATGTCACCTAGAAACTGAAATGTCTTAATATTTTTAAATTACACGTTCCAAATAAAAACTTAGATTCTGCATTAAGTCAGTTCTAATGTTTACAACAAATAGCAAACTTCTTTTTAAATAGAAAAGGAAGTAATGATGTCAACTAATCATATAAAGAAATGCGATTTGCATTAAGTGTACTTGTCTTTTGTTCTTAATTGCAGACGCAAATTATGATTGAAGAAATGGAAGAACTTCGCAAAAAGGTAAGCAAAGTCATATAATCTTCTTCAAATAGTAGCTGATCTTATTTATTTATTTTTGAGAAAAAAGGGATCTTATTTGAATGTTGTTGAGCTCAAATATATGTAGCACCATGAAGATTAGGGTTACCATTAATCTTATACTAATTGACAAGGTTGTGTGCTCAAAGGTACAAAGACTCATTTCTAATGGACATGTAAATAAATCTGGTGGAGAGAGGGAAATTAAACAAATGTTCCTTAGATATGGATCACCTAAAACCATGACACTTTGTATACAATTGGAGAGTTGAGAGGAGAACAATGTTTCTAGTTATCATCTTCACCCCTCACACCTTCCTTTTTTTTAAGTTGACCTACAATAGTAACAACAACAATCAAGCGGTAGTCTCAAGATTTTAGAGTCGCTTGAGTTGACTTACATATGTGCTTAAATTCTATAGCATCATTTGAACTGTGATTAATTTGTATCATGTAAATCGCAAGGGAAAAGAAAAGGCCAATGCATTAGATTAAGACTCTCTTTGCTCTAAATTTTATAGCAAGCAGATGACAACACTTCACACAGCACTACTGCTTCTTCTATTTCTGTTTATTTTTATGCATATAACTTGTAATAATTGCATATTATTGAGGCCTTCTGCTGACCAATTTGGCAGGAGCGCCAACTTGGAGACCTCAATCAGCAGCTCAAGATTAAGGTCATTCTTTAATAATCCTTATTGTGACATAATTTGTAAATTATAATCTATGTTTGTAAAGCTAACCTCTTCTTGCTTCCAATGTCTAAAGTTACAGCTTAACGAGGAAGGACATACTCTTAAGGCTATTCAAACCATATGGGGCTCTACTTCAGCTGCTGGAAATACCAACTTTGCTTTCCATCCTTCTCCACTCAACCCCATGGAGTGCCAAACTGAACCTGTCTTACAAATAGGGTATACTTTCTTTCTCTTTTTCAAATGTATAAATTCTTGACTAAGATGATGAGGTCAGTTCATGTTTGGAACAACTTCAACTTATAGGTGAGTTCAACAGCATTCAAGATAGGATGATGAGGTCAATTCATGAAGCTAATCTTGAAACTTAGTTTATAACTATTTGGAAATGACCTAGACAGACTAGTCCCTTAGAAAAATTAATCACTTTTAGAGTGTGTTTTAAAGAGCTGATTTTCATTTGTTTATATTTTTTAGAACTAAATTGTATAAAAGTTATTGACAAACAAAATATATAATACAGAACTAAATTTTCTAATGAATAGTAATTGTTTTAACAGGTTCACTCACTATGCTCAAGAAGGATCGTCTGGTCCAAAGAACATGTCTAATGAGGGCAACTTCATTCCAGGATGGGGTCTTGCAACACCCTTCAAATTCTAAAAGTATAATTTGCCTAAATAATGTGTATGGCATTTGTGTTGGGATTTATATATACTTGTTTACGTCTTTACAAGATATTATGACTTTATGAGAGATGCTTAGATACTTATTTTGCATCCATATTATAGGGATAAAATGCTTCCTTTTTTTATCAACTTTCTCGTGCCATTCTATGCAAACTTTTGAATGTCAAAGCTGGAACCATATAACCCATTTCCTCCTTCATGTCAAGTTTACTACAAGCATAACTCTAGAGTCAAAACAAATTTTACAAAAAAAAATCACAATTATAAAAAATCACAATTATTGAGGTACCAAACTTTTATTACCATGTAAAAAAGTAATGTTAATAGTGGATTTAGACTAGAACCATTAAGAAATTGTCAATTCAACTATTGTGAAAATTGTTGCATATATATATATATATATATTACTCTTACTACAATTGCGACTCTCAAAAGGAAAGATCAGTTGGATGATTTTAGTGGAAATGTCAAAAATAATTTTGAAAATTGTTTGATAGAAATTTTAATTTTTCAATAAAATTTATGGAAATCTTAACTGTAATTATTATCAACAAATAACAGTGCTTGGTATTAATTAAAGTTTAGAGAGACGCAATAAATGTATAAATAAGGCAGAGAAAATGGAATTTTCCTAAAATTATTTTGCACCTAAATTTCATTGATACAACCTTGTGGACTCAAGTTAATATTGAGCCTATTTCCAAGAAAAAAAAAAGTTTGATATTATTTATTTATAATTCAATAGTTGAGAAAAGAGAATTTGAACACCGAATATCTTATTTGGGCAACTTTAAAACAAGGCTCTTAGCGGTTTGATATTGAGCTAGAGTGCTTTTGTATAACTATTTGAAAATAGTGTTTTGAAAAAAGTTATGAGGAGTTGTAGTTGCAAAACAAAGTTTTGAGTTTTAAAAATGACATTTTAAGCTTCCAAAATGCCTAACCAAACGGGTCCTTAATTTAAATATCTTAGCTGAGCAGAATTTTAGTTCTGCTTGAATATTAGGGCCAACCCTAGGCCTAGGCCATTTAGGCCATGGCCTAAGGCCCGCTAACATAGAAAGGCCCCAAATTAAAATGGGGCCAGTAAATTTTTTTTTTCTTCTAATTATAAAAAGGGTGTGTAACTTGCACATTTTTTTATCACATAGGTTTTATAAATTAATGTGTTTAATCACAATAAATAATTCAATATTCATTTTTTTTTTCTTGAAATGTCACATCAATTTATAAGTTTTTTATAGTAAAATTTGTCATACTTTAGCATCTTCTTCACACAAAAAAAAAAAAAAAAAAATTATGAATTAATAGAAATACAATACAATTACCAATTCACCATTAAGTGAATGAAAAGTGCTAAAACTAATACAAATTTTATGACAAAAAACTTTCAAACTGATCAAACAATATAATAAGTTAATGTTTTAAATAACTTTTATTTATTGATGACTCGTCAATTTGTAAAACCTATATAGTAAGTATCACTAGCTCACTTTGGATGAATTAGTCTTATTAATTAGTAAGAATTAATAATAGATTTGAAAAAAAAAATTATAATGTAAAAAATAAAATAAATATCATTTAAGTGATATTTAGATATAAAAAAGCCCTTTTAAAATTTTCACATTAGGCCTCAAATTATCTTGAGTCGGTCCTACTGAATATGATGGTGGATCGACTTTGGAGTTTGATATATTTTCTCAAAATATTTGATTAGTGTAGCAACTCTTGTATTTTATTTTCTTTTTTACACTGGACAAATCTATAAATGCGCACCTGCTTACCGAGCTGTCATTTTTTTTTTTTTGGGAGAAAGTACCAAGCTGTCATTAGAAGAATGCTTTTCAGGGGAAATTGGTAAAGGTTACATCTAAATGGTTTCCATATGTTTCACCATAAACTGCTTGCTGAGGTCATATTGCTCAGGGAATTGGGTTTGCCAACTTAGTAGATTACCAATTTTGATTACAATATGGATTTCTTTTTTTTTCTTTTTCTTTTTTTTAACTTTAAGGGCATGTTTGGTAGACTGTAATAAACGTTATAATGTAATGGTTATTCCTATAATTTAGTTATTCTTTAGTTTGGTTATGTTTTTATTATAAGGAATAGTTATTCCTTATGAATAATTATTCTTCAAAATGAGGAATAACTATTCCTCTTTAAAATGTGGTATTAGTTATTCCTTAATAAGTACAACAATTTTGTTGAGGTTCAAAAAATCACAGCTCATGGCCCAAAGAGATAACACACTGGACTAATCCCATGAGAAATAAAACTAGAGAAATAAAAGAGTTGGGCTCACGTAATGAAGAGAAAAAGAAAAAAGAAGAAAAGGATGAAGGGCCCAAAGAGGTGGGATCTAAAGACCTATGGAGAAAAAGGCATTTAAAACCCATGAAGCAAAGGAAAAGCCCAGCCAGCCAAGATCAACAAGCTAAAAGAAGCCCAATAAGAAGAACTAGGCCGAAATCCCAGAGATTGCTAGGGGCCTGAGATCCCTAGGACGCATAACACAGCCTAAATAAGATTGAAAATGGCTCAAAGGAAAGTACCAAAGAGCACAAAGAACGAAGGACAGATGAGTCCCAACCATTCACGAACAAAGGAGCGGTACCTTAAGGAACCCAAAACGAGAAACTATAAATGGAAGTGGCTGGAAGGAAACTTTCAACCCAGCAGAAATGAATTCCGCTCACTTGGGAAAAATGACAAAAGGGAGGACGGCCAAAAGCTGGGTCTGAAAAGATAAAAAGTTTTAAGGAACATGAAATTGAGAACAACTCTCTTAAGCACACCCTGAAATGGAAAGTCAACCATGGGCTTTCAAAGAAACAGCACCCAAAGGAGGAGATTATGAGAAACAGGGAAATGCTCAGCCTTCTGAGTGATAGGCACAAAACGAGCTCTGATACCCAGGGAGGGGCAAAAGAGAGAAATCACTGGTACCCCAAAACCCTAGAGTCACACTATAAAAGAGAGAAGCAAGCAACGTTGAAAGCATTTAGCAATAAGAAAATCATAATAGAACCATTAAGAGAACTCTGTAAAATTCAAGGAAAACAGAGAAACATCTCCTGGTATCTCAGGAACAACCACTATAGCACATTCTCAAATTCAAAAGGATTCAAACTTTGCAAATCTTAGAGGCTTAGATAGCCATCAAAGTCTGTAATTTTTGAACTTATTTAAACATTGTATCACATCTTAGTGAACTCATTGTAACTATGATCAAAGAAAATTAATAAAGTACCTCTCATTAATCCTGGGATCCCTAACCACTGTTTTGTGTATTTCTTGATTACTTTGCATTTCTTTACTGTTTTCATTGTCATTCAATACAAATATTCTCTCTTGTTAATTTATTTGTGTTGTAGGAAACTTACCCTATGCACCACTTGGTTCTTAAACAGCCCTTTAACTGCGGTGAATCGAGCCCAGTCCACCAAACTACAATTACTTGGCCAAGTATCCTTTGGCCGGTGTGTTGAAGAAAAAGGCATGCTCACATTTTGGCGACTCCGCTGGGGACTGGGTAAAGGAAAAGGAAAAAGCAGTCCCTTCGCAAAAGCATGGCTCCAAGGCAAAGAAACAGCAAAGGAAACAATGTGCCACTTGTGGCCTCTAAGCCCGTAGGAAAAAATGAGGTGGCCTCTAGACAGAGGAACGAGGTGCCCCAAACAGAATAGAAAATCATGTCAGAGCAAAGGAACGCAAGGCAGGAGCCAAACCCTATGGCTCAAATGGCAGCGATGTTGAAGGATTTGCAGCAAGAGGTTCGCCTTCTCAAAGAAGGCAGGACACAGGAAATCAGGGACAATGTCCCTCCTATGGGCAACCAAAATAGAACCCAGCCAGAGGGAGGATCAGCTGTAGGAGGAGGAGCCAACCCCTAGTACCTAACACTGGCAGATGTTAGTGCCTTCCTAGAGTAAGAAAGGGAAAAACTTTCGGGGATCCCCAAGCAATTTTCTCGAGATCCCATATTCCCATCAGAGCTCCTTGACAAGCCATACCCCAAAGGATATGAACCCTCAAAGTTCCATCCTTTTGATGGAAGAAATGGAAATGCCGTGGAACACGTGAATAGATTCATTCACACTATAGGCCCCTACGCAAGAGACTGAGAACTGTGTTTAAGAGAGTTTGCTAAATCCTTAGTGGACAAAGCATATACTTGGTACACCACACTAAAACTTGGGTCCATTAAAACCTGGGATGAAATGATGAAGAGATTCTATGCAAAATATTACCCTGGTGAGGACAAGGTCACCTTTCAAAGCCTTCAAATGGTAAGGCAAAGGTCCGGAGAGGATCCCGTCCAGTTCATCAAAAGGTTTGAAGATGTGTCTTTAGATTGTTATGGGGACCATGAAAAAAAAGGACTCGTAGAAACCTACATATCCAACATGCTTTTCGATTACAAACTCAACCTCGAAAATCTATGCATTACATAGTTTGCTGACCTGTTACAGAGAACTAGAAGGATAGCGCAAACTATGAGGTTGTGAGAGACCGCGTCCCCGGCCCGTTTTAATGAATGTTGGGCCAAACCCACGTGAATGGGTGGAGTCGTGTTATTGCCCCTCAAAATGGAGGTTCGACTAGTTATATTTTCCCCTTTAGATTAAGGGTTTTACAATGGAGTCGCCACTTATTTAATTGTTGGAAAAATAAGAAAACCATAGTTGAAAAATTCCTCATTTTATTAATTTGAAATTTGAATTTACATTGATCATAGGAAAATTACATGGCTTTGGTACTAGATACAATCTAAGATAAAGTACATGGCTTTGTTTCCTAGTTACAATCTAGAAATTGAAAATTACAAGGATAAGCATTTGATCTACTAACCCTTGATCTAAGTTCGGAGGTTATGTTACAAGGTGGGAAGGTGTTAGGCACCCACCTTGCCCGGTGAAACCGGTCTTCTAGACTATGGTGGCCAATAATCATATCATATCATCCAATATGTCAATCAATTTACATGTTGAATTTAATGTGTGTGCATGTGATAAACCCTAATTCAATTTATTGAACATTGCATTTGGATTGAAAAATAAAATTCTAGTGAATGTGTGTGTATGGTGACATCCTAGATTCAAAGATTTGAAAGAATTATTAAACAAACATGTTTTTTCATATTTTTGATGTGGATTTAAGATTAAAACTAGTGATATGCATGAACATGTGATGAACAACTAAGAACATATGAAGAACATATAAGAACAATTAAGAACATTCAAACATATTCGAGGGAATTTAAATAGTTACTATCATGCTTTAATCTTAAACTCTCATCATGGCAATACAAAAAAAAACAAGTTAGGGAAAGAGATTATACCTTCATGCAAGATCCATACGGTGGAGGAGGAGATTCTTAGTGGAGGTCCTAAGGGTGGAGGAAAGAAGAAGAACTAGGAGAGGGAGAGTGAGTCTCACTCAATACCTTGAGTCTCAGGAAGACCAAGATATGACAAGACTACTCTACTTCACTAGAACTCAAGAGAGGAGAAGAGAGGGGATTTTTTCGTGTCCTGGAATGAAGAAGGGGGAGGGTTTATATAGTCGTAGTGGAGGGAATATGAATGAAAGGCCATTTAATGAGGGTTGACAAGGATTATGAACCTAGACCTCATTTTAGCCTTGGGGAAAATCTGGTGCATTAAATGGAGAGATTGGTGGGAGTGGGGAGCAAGCCAAAATTCGGTTTTCCTGTAGCTGCTGTAACAGCTTGTAGAGCTAATTTCGAAAAATCATATCTGACCCAATTCTGATCGGAATTGTCTCTTTCTTGTGTTCAAATTGAAGCCCCAGATGTCTAGTTTCTGGGAAAATTAACCTCATTCACAGATTCAAAATATTCTAAGAGATATTGATGAAATAGTGAGCAGAGGTCATTTGTTAGAAAATGGTTTCAGCACAATTAACATTAATAGGTCCCAAATTAGCTCCCAATTAACATTAAATGGCTCCAATCACTCCCATTTCAGAATTAATTGGTTCCCAATTTACTCTAATTAAAAGATAATTACACAAATTACTCATTGAATGAATAATGTTTAACTATCTAATTAATTAGGTGTATGCAACCTCACCATAAAATGTAGTCCTAACCAATTAAATTATGACACATCATTGTTCTTAAATTGATTACACCTATAACCAATTGAAATCAATTGTTCATAATCACATATAGTCGGACTCAATTTGTGATAGTACATCTTAGCCATTAAAACTTGATTTGATAATAACTTTCAATCTAGTCCGATTAGGGCTTATGACCAGTCGATTTGATCGTTACAACATCAAGATCATTTTGGTGAAATGAGTCCAATGATCTAATGGCTAGAATCAAGATGCATATTTTCAAGGCAAAATTACCCTTTTACCCTCCATGTGAGGTTAAATATGGGTTGCAAAATGGGGTGTCAACAGAATGCCCCTCATTGGCAGAGCTTGAAAAGCGAATGTCAATGTATGAAAGAGACACCTAACTTTGCAATCAGTATTTAACCGTGATGAATGTATGATGCATGTAGATAAAAATGTAGATGGTCATGTTACGGATCAAAATGTGGACCGAATCTCAAGGGAGATTGCCTACGTACCTCTTGGTGAGAGGATCAGGTCCAAAAGTAGTTCATACATGCAAAATTTTTTTTTTTTTTTTGGTGTAAAAAATGAGTACAAGACATGCTTACCAGTGGTTATGACGAAATGAGGATTTTGGACATGCTTCCTTCGATGGATTTGAAGTTTGGACGTGCTTCTCAGAGGTCCGTGGATTGAGGTTTGGACGTGCTTCCCAGAGGTCCGATGATATTGGATTTGGATGTGCTTCCCAGAGGTCCGATGGATTGATGTTTGGACGTGCTTCCCAGAGGTCCATTGAAATTGAATTTGGACGTGCTTCCTAGAGGTCCGTGAATTGAAGTTTAGACATGCTTCCCAGAGGTCCGATGGAATTGAATTTGGACGTGCTTCCCAGAGGTCCGTGAATTGAAGTTTGGACATGCTTCCCAGAGGCCCGATGGAATTGAATTTTGGACGTGCTTCCCAGAGGTCCGTGGATTTGAATTTGGACGTGCTTTCCAGAGGTCCGATGGTTTGAAGTTTGGACGTGCTTCCCAGAGGTCCGATGGAATTGAATTTTGGACGTGCTTCCCAGAGGTCCAATGGATTGAAGTTTGGACGTGCTTCCCAGAGGTCCGAGGATTTAAAATTTGGACGTGCTTCCCAGAGGTCCGATGGATTGAAGTTTGGACGTGCTTCCCAGAGGTCCGAGGATTTAAAATTTGGACGTGCTTCCCAGAGGTCCGATGGTTTGACTTTGGACGTGCTTCTCAGAGGTCCGATGGATTGAAGTTTGGACGTGCTTCCCAGAGGTCCGAAGGATTGGAGTTTGGACATGCTTCCCAGAGGTCCGATGGTTTGAAGTTTGGACGTGCTTCCCAGAGGTCCGATGGAATTGAATTTTGGACGTGCTTCCCAGAGGTCCGATGGATTGAAGTTTGGACGTGCTTCCCAGAGGTCCGAGGATTTAAAATTTGGACGTGCTTCCCAGAGGTCCGATGGTTTGACTTTGGACGTGCTTCTCAGAGGTCCGATGGATTGAAGTTTGGACGTGCTTCCCAGAGGTCCGAAGGATTGGAGTTTGGACATGCTTCCCAGAGGTCCGATGGTTTGAAGTTTGGACGTGCTTCCTAGAGGTCCGATGGAATTGAATTTTGGACGTGCTTCCCAGAGGTCCGATGGAATTGAATTTTGGACGTGCTTCCCAGAGGTCCGATGGATTGATGTTTGGACGTGCTTCCCAGAGGTCCATTGAAATTGAATTTGGACGTGCTTCCCAGAGGTCCGTGAATTGAAGTTTGGACATGCTTCCCAGAGGTCCGATGGAATTGAATTTTGGACGTGCTTCCCAGAGGTCCGTGGATTTGAATTTGGACGTGCTTCCCAGAGGTCCGATGGTTTGAAGTTTGGACGTGCTTCCCAGAGGTCCGATGGAATTGAATTTTGGACGTGCTTCCCAGAGGTCCGATGGATTGAAGTTTGGACGTGCTTCCCAGAGGTCCGAGGATTTAAAATTTGGATGTGCTTCCCAGAGGTCCGATGGATTGAAGTTTGGACGTGCTTCCCAGAGGTCCGAGGATTTAAAATTTGGACGTGCTTCCCAGAGGTCCGATGGTTTGACTTTGGACGTGCTTCTCAGAGGTCCGATGGATTGAAGTTTGGACGTGCTTCCCAGAGGTCCGAAAGATTGGAGTTTGGACATGCTTCCCAGAGGTCCGATGGTTTGAAGTTTGGACGTGCTTCCCAGAGGTCCGAGGATTTGATTTTGGACGGCATTATTCCTGCCGATGTGTATAGGCCTTTTACCTTAGTACCTACAAAATAAATACTTTCAATTAGTAACAGAGGTTATTCATTGAAAAGAATTCGTCATACCTGGCGAATGCCCCTAGTTTAGGACATATTCCATGCTTTGATGATTGCCGAGGGTAGACAGTTGACCTGATGTTGCACCACTGGAGAATATGGAAGAGGATCATAGCTTTCTGTTCTTGAAAAAGAGTTTAATGAAGATTTTTTTTTTTTTTTTTGAAAATTTTGGAAATCTTGAATTTTTTTTTTTTTTTTTTTGAAGGAATTGAAAATTTTGATTGGTAAATGTTTTTATGGTAACCTAAGAAGTACGAGCCCAATGCCCCTAGTCCCAAGGCTTTTTGAAAATTCTCTCTTTTCTTCTCTTTTTTTTTTTTTTTTTTTTTTTTTTTTTTTTTTTCTTTTTTGGAAAAATTTGAAAGTTTTTTTTTTTTTTTTTTTTTTTTGAGATTTGAAGTTTTTTTCATTATCAAAAAGTGATAAAGATTTATTCATGATATTTTTTTTTTTTTTTTTTTGAAAAATCTATCCTTTGAATGAATTAACTTTGGCTGGAAGTTGATGCAAATTGCTGGATAAGTCCTTTCTTAATTCCCACAAAAAAAATAATTTCAATTAGTAATGGATTTATTTATTGAAATGAATTGGAAGTACTTACCCAATGCCCCTAGTTTGGGGCATATTCCATGCTTAGATTGAAACTGAATTTATTTGATGTTGTGAACATTAGGGTACATGAAAGAAGATCTTGGTCCGCCATCCTTGGTTCCTGCAAAAAGACTTTCTTTCTCTAGCTTGTTAGAAACCAATTATTGTGAAAACTTGCACACAATATAAATTGGTCAATGCACCAAGTTTGAACATGCTTAATGAAAACAGGGTTTAACCTAACATGCAGCCAAACAATTTTGTCACGTTGTCTTAACTTTGTTCCCTAAGGTTGTTTGGGTGAATGGGACCGGGCCTCTCCAAGGCTGCCTACATACTTCTCTCATAGAAGATCAGGTCAAGACGTAGTTCAAGAGAACTGGATTTTGAAAAAGAATGATTTTTTTCTTTTTTATTTATTATTTTTTTTTTTGGAAAAACAAATTTTTTTTTTTTTTTTTTGAACAAGATGTGATCCTTTGAACAACCATTTTAGAAAATCATAGTGTTTAAGAACCAAACAAATCTCTTTGATTAGGAAGGATCAAGATCATTAAACTCATGTAATCAAATTTGCTTCATCCTTTTGAACATCATCAGATTAAGTCTCCAAAGGCAATCAAGAAATGAAATGTGATAATATTTATGAATCACATTGTTGGGTGCAAACAAGTAGAATGCTCCAGATTTGAAAGTTCTTTTGAGTCATTTTGAGGATTTGGGAATTTGAGAAATTTTGTCCTTAGACATATCATTTTGTGGGGTTTGACAATTTTAAGCATTTTTCTTTTTTAATTCAAGAGAAAAATAATATTAGAGCTTAAGATGTGCCTACAACTAGCAACACTTCAAGGAGGTCTTTACTCATGGGTTGTAATGTAGGTCGGATTTGGGTTATGAAATGAAAGATATAAAAGGCTCAAAATTCCCTATGTTGTTTCCCCCAAGTATGCATTACTCAAAAATCAAGTATTAGAGGAGTTTTCCCATTTCTTCTTTGCCATCTTCTTACTAGTCTTCATCGATCACCTGTATCAATGTTCGTTTTTATGCTTATTCCTCTAGACTTTCATCTTGTAAAATTCTTCTCTTTTTAGGTTGCATCTTCAAGTTTCCAACTCGGTAGGATTTTCCAATTTTTTCTTTTCTTCCTCTTCATTTCTTTGGCCCTAACTTTTGCCTAGACCGCCCTTTTGGGTTTTCAGCCCAGCGGGCTTCCTTCTTTTTTTTTTTTTTTTTTTTTTTTTTTTTTGGGCCCTAGCTTTTGCCTAGACTGCCCTTTTGGGTTTTCAGCCTAGCGGGCTTCTTTTTTTTTTTTTTTTTTTTTTGGCCCTAACTTTTGCCTAGATTGCCCTTTTGGGTTTTCAGCCTAGCGGGCTATATTTTTTTTTCTTTTTTTTTTTTTTTTTTGTCTTTTGATTGAATGAACTTTTTGGGGATCTTTTGCCACCCTTTTTTTTCTCAGCTTAAGTCATTTTGATGCACTTTCTGTACATCTTTCTTGCCTCGATGCACTTGCACATTTCTATGCTTGATGAATCTTTCCTTTTTTGATGAAATCTCTTTTGGATAAATCTTGTATTCCTCTTGGCATGATGAATTTTAGGCTATTCAAACTTGATGCACACTTTTTTTTCTCTCACATTGATGGAATTTCATTTCTCCTTCCTTGATTGAATGAAAGCTCATTTTTCTTTGATGATCTCTTATCTTTAGCTTAATGAATTCTCTACTTGTCTTTCATGTCCTCTAGGAGAGTTTTATCAATTAGCTTCAAAGCTCAAGGTCAACTCCTCCTTAACATGAGATTTAAGCATGCATACTTTGAATTTTCCCACCCTAGGTTTAGATTTTAGTGGGTTCATGCGAAAAAGAGGCTAAGTGTTTAAAGGCTCAAATGGGCTAGCAATGGATAATAATCATTCTAGGTATTAAGGTATAATCTTGTTTTACCAAAGATGGCCTCCTATCCCTAGCAATGCTTGCTTGTAGGCACAGTGACTTGAGCTCTTTTAATAAATTCCTCTTAAAAGAAAAAGTATGAATGCTCTAATGATGTGAAACAAAAGACTTTTGAAAATTGGATCAAGTGCATGGATTCTTGGGATTTTCCGATGGATGGATTATTTTTGATTGCCTTTTAAGACCATTTCTTCTTTTATTCAAAGTAATTTAGCAAAAGTGTTTACACGGATCAAATGAAATCAATCCCTTCTCAGTACAGTTGATTGTTCAAGCCTTTAAACACCTTAATTCAGAAAAAGTTTTGTCCAAGGGATCCTCATGTACCATTTTGAAAAGATGACTTTAAAGAATTTTGAAATCTTTGAAAGAAAAAAAAAATGGGTCTTTTTGAAAAAATCACTAAGAAGTCCAATGTCCCTAGTTCAAAGAATTTTTTTTTTTTTTTTTTAAATGACTTAAGGGCTCAATGCCCCTAGTCCAAAGACTTTTTTCATTTGAATTTTTTTATTTTTTTTTTATTTTTCTTTTTTTTGGGGAAAGATTTGGAAATCTTGAATTTTTTTTGAAATTTTTTAAAATATATACATGAACAAAGTACATCAAATGCTACATGGATTTTTAGAATTCAAAGAAACATAGAGACATGGAATAAACAAACAAACTTTAAGCTTAACCATGATGTCGCAAACCAAATGTGGAGTGAGGCAAAGTTGGGTCACTTGCTTCTTCTTGGTCCATTTAGGATGCTTGAGGCTTGGTGTGCTTGAACCTTGATTATGATGAAATGGCTTGGGTTTGCACTTGGAAGGCTTGAACCTTGATTATGATCTTTTGATATTTGCTTGAAATGGCTTGGGCTTGCACTTCAAATGCATGCATCTTGTGAGCTTTTGGCTTTTGATGTTAATCATGCGTATACACCTCCAATGGGCTCAAGTATTGGGCTTAGAATGATTCAAGAAACAATTTTCGGTTTTCATACCAAGTAGAGTTCAATCACAAGCCTTTGGGCTTGAGCTCATTCATAGCATACAAGGTTCAAAAAATTATGATGGGATCAAGCATTGGACTTGAGTCATCATGGTTCAAACAACGGCCAAACAAATGCATGATGAAATGTAATTTACATGGACCGACCTAAAGGTAGGTTCTATGGGTCATTACAACATGGGTAGAAGGTAGGTTAAAGGTTCCCACAAGCTAGGACGTCGTACCTCCCAACTTGTGACGCCAGGAGCGCCGCGTTGGTTCGAACGGTACAGTTTGTCCTTCTGAACCACCATGGTATAACCATAATAATCCCTGTCGCGGTGGGTGGTAGGTTCACCGCTGGGTATGTGAGTCTCAGGAAGACCACAATCCACGGTTAATACTACCGGGCTTCCGGGCTAGCACACAAATAAAATAAATTTCATTTAAGCAAATGATGCATGACATGCAAAAAAATGACAAATTAGATATGTTATATACAAAAAAGCAACAAACAAACAATGACATGGTTGGCCACCATAATCTAATTGAAGCCTAGCCCTCAATATCCCTAGCGGAGTTGCCACTGTGAGAGACCGCGTCCCCGGCCCGTTTTAATGAATGTTGGGCCAAACCCACGTGAATGGGTGGAGTCGTGTTATTGCCCCTCAAAATGGAGGTTCGACTAGTTATATTTTCCCCTTTAGATTAAGGGTTTTACAATGGAGTCGCCACTTATTTAATTGTTGGAAAAATAAGAAAACTATAGTTGAAAAATTCCTCATTTTATTAATTTGAAATTTGAATTTACATTGATCATAGGAAAATTACATGGCTTTGGTACTAGATACAATCTAAGATAAAGTACATGGCTTTGTTTCCTAGTTACAATCTAGAAATTGAAAATTACAAGGATAAGCATTTGATCTACTAACCCTTGATCTAAGTTCGGAGGCTATGTTACAAGGTGGGAAGGTGTTAGGCACCCACCTTGCCCGGTGAAACCGGTCTTCTAGACTATGGTGGCCAATAATCATATCATATCATCCAATATGTCAATCAATTTACATGTTGAATTTAATGTGTGTGCATGTGATAAACCCTAATTCAATTTATTGAACATTGCATTTGGATTGAAAAATAAAATTCTAGTGAATGTGTGTGTATGGTGACATCCTAGATTCAAAGATTTGAAAGAATTATTAAACAAACATGTTTTTTCATATTTTTGATGTGGATTTAAGATTAAAACTAGTGATATGCATGAACATGTGATGAACAACTAAGAACATATGAAGAACATATAAGAACAATTAAGAACATTCAAACATATTCGAGGGAATTTAAATAGTTACTATCATGCTTTAATCTTAAACTCTCATCATGGCAATACAAAAAAAAAACAAGTTAGGGAAAGAGATTATACCTTCATGCAAGATCCATACGGTGGAGGAGGAGATTCTTGGTGGAGGTCCTAAGGGTGGAGGAAAGAAGAAGAACTAGGAGAGGGAGAGTGAGTCTCACTCAATACCTTGAGTCTCAGGAAGACCAAGATATGACAAGACTACTCTACTTCACTAGAACTCAAGAGAGGAGAAGAGAGGGGATTTTTTCGTGTCCTAGAATGAAGAAGGGGGAGAGTTTATATAGTGGTAGTGGAGGGAATATGAATGGAAGGCCATTTAATGAGGGTTGACAAGGATTATGAACCTAGACCTCATTTTAGCCTTGAGGAAAATCTGGTGCATTAAATGGAGAGATTGGTGGGAGTGGGGAGCAAGCCAAAATTCGGTTTTCCCGTAGCTGCTGTAACAGCTTGTAGAGCTAACTTCGAAAAATCATATCTGACCCAATTCTGATCGGAATTGTCTCTTTCTTGTGTTCAAATTGAAGCCCCAGATGTCTAGTTTCTGGGAAAATTAACCTCATTCACAGATTCAAAATATTCTGAGAGATATTGATGAAATAGTGAGCAGAGGTCATTTGTTAGAAAATGGTTTCAGCACAATTAACATTAATAGGTCCCAAATTAGCTCCCAATTAACATTAAATGGCTCCAATCACTCCCATTTCAGAATTAATTGGTTCCCAATTTACTCTAATTAAAAGATAATTACACAAATTACTCATTGAATGAATAATGTTTAACTATCTAATTAATTAGGTGTATGCAACCTCACCATAAAATGTAGTCCTAACCAATTAAATTATGACACATCATTGTTCTCAAATTGATTACACCTATAACCAATTGAAATCAATTGTTCATAATCACATATAGTCGGACTCAATTTGTGATAGTACATCTTAGCCATTAAAACTTGATTTGATAATAACTTTCAATCTAGTAGTCCGATTAGGGCTTATGACCAGTCGATTTGATCGTTACAACATCAAGATCATTTTGGTGAAATGAGTCCAATGATCTAATGGCTAGAATCAAGATGCATATTTTCAAGGCAAAATTACCCTTTTACCCTCCATGTGAGGTTAAATATGGGTTGCAAAATGGGGTGTCAACAGAGGTCAAAAAGGATGCTAGTATCCCAAGCCATGATAGCATCAGTGGGAGAGAAAAGGAAGAGGCCTGACAAAAAGGTGTTCAAGGAATCACCGGTGATCCCATGTACCGCAAAAGAGTTAAACCATGTCCTAGACAAATGGATCGGGGATGGAGTTGTTAGACCATTTACTGTGTCCAGGCCATCAATGGAGGAATAAAGGAAGAACCCCTTGTTTTGCAAGATTCATAATTATGTTAAGCATTCCACCAAGGATTGTTGGATCCTCCGTAGATTCTTTTACAAAAAGCTAAGAGAAGGAACCCTGAAGCTCACTCAGAAGGAGCTAGAAGCACAAAGGAACCCTTTGCCTAACCACAAAAGGAAAGGGGTGGTGTCTGTAGTGATCCATAGAAACCTAGCAGAAGCAGAAGAATCTGAAGGATCCTTCCACCAGCTGGGATTTGGACCAGAAACAAGAAGGGTGGCCACAAAGTCTCTCATGAGTATAGCAGCAGATTCAAGAATGAAATGTTTCGCGGCAAAATCAAATGCTAGTCGAGCTTTTTTAGAGACAGCCAATGCAATAACCTTTACTAATGAGGATATGGAGGTTGAGTATCCAGACCACCGTAGAAACCTTTTTCTAATGGCCACCATAAATGGTGTCCAAATCAGAAGAGCATTGGTAAACACAGGAGCATTACTCAACATTATAGCCCTGAGTACCTTGGAAGCCGTGGGCCTGACGGGCAAGACGATCTTGGGGACTTCTATGAAGATAACCAAATTTGGAGGATCAATAGAATCAACCGAGGGATATGTATAGTTGACCTTAAGAGTGGAACCAATAGTAGCCTTGACCAGATTTCATGTAATCAACTGAGAGGTGTCTTACCGTATACTGCTAGAATGCCTATGACTCCATAAGCAGCGCCTTATACCATCCACGTACCATCAATGTGTTAAAGGGAGGTTGAATGGGAGGCCCATAAGAATCCCTACCAACCATAACCCTTTCAGCCAAGGAGAAGTAAATTTTGTGGAAACAATGTTCTATGATGAGTTAGAACCAAACAATGAGAGTCCCATGCCAGGGACCTCAGGAGCATTTATCTTGGAAGAGGAAGAAGGAGGAAGTACCCACGACTTAAGAGACCTCTTGGAGAAAAAAAGGTAAAAAAGGGAGCCCAGCACCTCAGGATCCTAGGAGTGTGTAGTAGTACGGGAACTTGGAGAAAGGTTGATTTACTGCCTATGAAGGTGCGTGGGGCCTGAGTGCATCATGTAGGAGGGTCCCGAACCACCAGAATGTATGGTGACTCAAGAGGAAGTCCTAGAGGAACCAGTTAAAGAGACGCAAATTCAACCTGAGGAAGAATTAAAGGAAATAAACTTGGGGGCTGAGTTGGGATCTCAGAAGCCTATTTTCATTAGTAGTCAATTGACAGCACAAGAAAAGGAACAATTAGTAGCCTTGCTCAAGAAATACATAGATGTGTTCACGTGGACCTATGATGAGATGCCTAGCCTGGATCCAAGGCTGGTGGTCTATGCTCTTAATTTGGACCCAAGGGTCAGGCCAATAATCCAACCAGCCAGGGTCTTTCACACTAATGTTGAAACTCAGATAACCCAAGATGTCAAGAAGCTGCTAGCAGCTAGTTTTTATCAAGCCCATTCAACATTCCAAGTGGCTTTCCAACATTGTACCTGTAAAGAAAAAGAACGGCTAAATTTGTTGCTGTGTGAACTTTCGCACCCTAAATGAGGCATGTCCAAAAGATGAGTTCCCTCTACTTAATATTGACCTCCTTGTGGATTCAGCCACAGGAAGTTCTATGTTCTCATTCATGGATAGGTATAGTGGGTACAACCAAATTCGCATGGCTGCCAAAGATGCGAAGAAGACATCACTTAGAACCCTAATTGGAAATTTTTATTACACTATGATGCCCTTTGGCCTAAAAAATACAGAGGCCACATACCAGCGAACCATGACAGCTATCTTCCATGACATGATGCATAAGGAGATGGAGGCTATGTGGATGATATTATGGTCAAATCAAAATTTAGGACAGGACACCTTCAGGTACTTGAACAAGTTTTTAAAAGATGCAGAAAGTATAAACTACGCATGAACCCTATGAAATGTGCCTTTGGAGTGTCTGCTGGAAAGTTCCTTGGGTTCCTGGTACATCACAGGGGCATAAGTGTAGATCCAACCAAAATCACAGCCATTGCCGCAATGAAAAGACTAACAACTGTAAAGGAGCTCAAAAGCTTCATAGGAAGGGTCTCCTATATTAGGAGATTTGTGTCAAGGTTGGCTTTAGTCACAAGTGGTTTATCCAAACTGTTAAAAAAAGAAACCAAGTTCACCTGGGGAACGGAGCAACAGGAAGCCTTTCAAAGGATTCAACAGATCATGAATCATTTGTTCATTCTCCAAGCTCCAGTACATGGGCGACCCCTGTTGCTGTACTTAGCATTAAATTTTTAAGTAATAGGAGCCCTGCTAGCACAGGAAGACGACGATGGGAATGAGCAGCCTGTTTACTATGTAAGCAGAACACTTAAGGATGCTAAGACCAGGTACCCCAAGATAGAGAAAGCCTACCTAGTAGTTATCTACACATCCTAGAGGCTAAAAAGGTACTTCTCAACTCACCAGATCCTTTTGGTGACTAAGTCCCACCCCATAAAAGCACTCCTACATCAGCCCCTCCTAATAGGAAGAATAGCACAATGGCTGGTCTTGCTCTCTTAATATGACGTAGGCCTCAGGACCCCCAAGGCTGTCAAGAGTCAAGCCATAGCAGATCTACCAGCACAGTTCCCAAAAGAGGAAGAAAACTCACTGAGTGAAGAGATCCCAAGTGAGGTAGTAGTGGCAGAGATCCCAGGAAAGAAATGGATGATGATGTTCGATGGGTCAGCTACAACGACCTCAAATGGAGTGAAAGTTGTACTAAGTTGTGAGGATAGGGATACCATACCCTTGTCTTTCAAGCTTGGGTTCTCCTGTTCTAATAATGCAGCTGAATATAAGGCATACTTGATCTGGTTAACTGTAGCACTTGGTATAGGAGTAAAGCATATGAGAGTATTGGGGAACTCCAATCTTGTGGTTTCCCAAGTGAAAGGTGACTTTACACTAAGAGAAGAAAGTTTAGCAGCCTACTGAACTTAGGCGCAAAGGTTGGAGTAGGGATTCCAGACCTTTAGCATAGAGTACACCTAAAGGAGTGAGAACAGGTTTGTTGATGCACTTGCCACTCTGGGGTCCCAAGTACTATTCAAAGGAAGGGACATGCTAGTAAGAATAGAAAGACAGAAACATTCTATCATAAGAATCCTCCAAAAGATGTCCTCTAGAGAGTCCAAGCAGTGGGATTGGAGAAGTGAAGTCAAAGAAAAAATGAAAGAGGTAGGACCCAGAGGGAGTGTTAGAGAGCTGAGGGACTACGCTCTGATAGAAGGGGAACTTCACAAGAGGCTGCCTAGAGGGATCCTATCTAGGTGCATCAACAAAAAGGAAGGAAAACTGAGATTAGAGGAGCTACATACCTAAGCTTGCGGGACTGCAATAAAAATCAGCCTATATAGAAGAATGCAACGCATGGGATACTACTGGCCTAATATGAGCAAAGAGGCAGCAATTATACAGGAAAAATGTCAAGAATGTCAACTTTCGATGGACAAGGAAGAGAGCTACAATGTATTTGTTATAAAAGATTGGAGAAATCCCTTCATAGAATACTTGGCTTAAGGGATCCTACCAACTAATAGGACGCTAGCCCACCAGCTCAAGAAACTTGCGGTCAGGTACTTCTTGCAGAATGGAATCCTATTCAAAAGGGGATACAGTGGGGATCCCCTAAGATGCCTGGGGCTAAAGGAAGCCAAGGAAGTAGTCGGGGAGGTCTATTCCGGTGATTGTGGAAACCACCTAGGAAAAAAAGGCTTTATAAACAGTTACTACTGTTGGGTACTATTGGCCAACAATGAAAAGGGACTCCAAGGAACTAGTTAAAACCAGCCACGCCTGTCAAGTCCTTGGAGATGCAATCCATACTCACCCAAATGTGTTGCAGGATATGACAACACCATGACCTTTCCACACTTAGGGACTTGATCTCATAGGGCCTATAAACCTCCCATCCAATGGTTACATATGGATCTTAGCAACCACTGAGTACTTTACAAAATGGGTAAAGGCTATCCCTTTGAAAAAGGCCATTGGAGCAACCGTAGCAAATTGCATTTGAGAACACATCATTACAAGGTTTGGGATCCCTAAAAGATTGATCAATGACAACGGGACCTCGTTCATAAACAAAGTCATGAAGGGGTTAATTGAGGCATATTACATCAAGCATAGAAGGTCTACGCCATACTACCCACAAGGAAATGGCCAGGTTGAGACTACTAACAAGGTGATGCAGAAGATCCTTAAAAAGATGAAGCATGAGTATGGAGGAAAGTGGAGTGACCACTTAGCAGATGTACTTTGCGCATGCAGGAGCTCTGTGAAGATAGACATGGGATTCTCACCGTTCTCCCTAGTCTATGGAACAAAAGCTATCAATCCTATGGAATTAGTTGTTCCCACACCAAGAGTGGTACTTAAAGAAAGCCAGAAGGACACCGGAGACACAAACAACAAAAGGAGATTAGCAAACCTGGAAGGGGTAGAGGAAGAAAGAAAACTAGCCAAGAAGAGGAGTCAGAGGTACCAACAGAGAATGACTAAGGCATACGCATAGGCAGTACACCCAAGGGCTTTCGCTGAAGGGCAGCTAGTACTAAGGACAGCAGAGCATGTAAGCAGGAACCTGCCAGGACCCTCCAAATTTGCTCCAAAGTGGGAAGGATCCTACTACATCATCAGAAAAGCCCATGATAGTGGATATTACTACCTTATAAAGGAAGACGGGATAGTCCTGACAGGGCTCATAAATGAGAAGTGGCTGAAACAGTACTATACATAAAAATGGCGAGGTCTCAGTACACCGAGATCCTTTTGCCGACTCTCCAACCTGCTAAGTGTTTTCATCATTTTCTTTGCTTTTATTATGAATTCTTGTTTAAGTAATTTTGTTTAGGAACCCATAGTAGAAGGACACTCTGTGATCTTTACTATCTTTGACAACTTTGTTGTATTCCTTGAATGGTAATGGTGTTTTGATTCACTGAAATCTCTTTTATTTCTCCTCAGCCATTAAGTTCTAAATACTGCAAAGCCCAAGCGTGGATAGAATTAAGGGAGGATACCTGGGCTAAGGCAAAAAAATAAAAAATAATGTTTGATACATGACCCAGGACCTACTCCACAGTTAGCTTCAAATACATGATCTAGGATCCCGGGCAAATGCTCAGGATACTTAGCCCAGTACTTGACAAAAAGACTTACCAAGTTCATAAACTGGGACTAAAGAAAAAAAAAATCGCCCGATGTACCTAGTTCAGTACTTGTGCAGCAAAACAACTGCAAGGGTACCTAGTCCAGGACCTACAACAAAACTTGTAGGGACCATGGCCCAGGACTCAGTACGAAAAAGGAAAGAAAGACAATGTACAAAAAAAAAAAGAAAACAAACAAACAAACAGATCCACATGCCATTAAGAAACTATAAGAAGTCTTGAAACATAAACACTTAGAAGCAGTCTCGAAAAACACAAGCACAGATCTACACAAAAGAAAGAAATAGTGTTCTAGCAGAAAAAAAATAATAATAAAAGCTTATACAACCCCAAATTGTTTATACACATCTAAGCCAGCAAAACAAAGATAGGGAATAAGGCCAGCCAACAAAGAACCATCTGGAGAAATAGTAGGGACAGCTAAAAAAGAGAGAACCCTCTGCCTTTTAAACTTCAAATCTTGTAAGACCTTGTGAGCATGAGCCAGGGCCTCCTTAGCAGCAGCAATCTTAGCATCTATACTCCTGGAAGTCTGTCTCTGGAATAACATGTAGGCTAGTGAATGCAAGTGCTCCAGTAAGAAGGACAAGTTGAACTTGACTTCTAAAAGGTCCTGCACCACTCCCCTCCACTCCAAGAGTTTTTCTTCAGATAAGGAGTCTAGTGAAGAATCTCTCAAGGAAATCAGCACGGCACACAATAGCTCCATTAGAATGTTACCCAAAAATACACCTCCCCTAAAACCACTAGTAAAATCTCCATAACTCTTGAATAAACCTTCTAGCAACGATAGACCCTCTACAGGCACGGAGAAGCATAAGACACTGCCATAAGAGGGCTCAAAGTGATGAAAGTGGCTAGTAGGGAGGCTGTTAAACTCCAGAAGATCAAAGCGGGCCAGAAAGGTGGGAAAGCCTTGAAGCAGGATCTAAAGCAGCCACTCCTAGAGCCTCCCCCATCGTTGTATCACTACCTGAAAAGGCTAAAGAACCTTCAACCCTTTAGGTAGTTTGAAGACCAGCAACCTGAACGGATCCCACAGTCCCCTCAGGAACCACAAACTCAGAACCCCTAACACCTGTATCAACTCCTGCAAAAAAAAAAAAAAAGAAAAAAAAAGAAAAAAAAAAGGGAAACAGACTTAGTTCAAAAAAAAAAAAAAAAGGAGGGAGAGAGAAGAAAGTAAAAAGGGGAAGAGAGAAAACTAGTATCGGCCTCCTGGTGTAGAGCCTCCTCCTCTTGCTCTTCTAATTTCTTGGAGGACTCTAAGAAAGAGCACATAGCAAGTTGAAGAAAGGGTGAGGAAACCTTAGAAAAATGGCTAAAAGAGGATAAGGATACAAGGGGCTTCGCCATAAAAGAAAAAGAGATGAGAAGGGCATAAAATGAAAGGAAGAAAAAGAAACACAGTAAGAGTGATCAACACCCACCTTCAGAATCCTCTGATTCTAAAGAAAAGGCAGCACCAGGGGCAGATCTCACACTAGCTTGGCCTGAAAAGGAAGGGAGAGAGAAAACTCAAAAAAGGGGAGAGAGAAAGGGGATACAAGAGAAATAGAATTAAACGCTATTAAAAGGGAAAATAAGGCTCACTCATTTGTTTGGATTGAGACACGCCTCCCATAGGTAACACAGTTTTGATGGGACTAGGAGTCTGCTCAGGTTGGGGACCTTGGGACACAAAAAGTTGGAAAGCCTTAAGATCCTGGGTAGTTGAACATCCTGCATTGGCTGCTCGGCCTCCCTAGTAATACCACCACTGGGGGCCTCCTCTTCCATACCTTGAGATGCAGCTGTAACCATTTCCTCCTCCAAAGTCCTACCAGCCATGGGAGGAGGTACTTCCACCTAAAAAAAAACAACAACAACAACACAAACAACAACAAGTATAAGTAACAGAACATCACAGATATACAACACTGGTAAAGGGGATGAAAGCAAATAGAAAAAGGCACAAATGGAGGAAAACCATACCACATCTTCACCAGATGATTGACTTCTACCTTTCTTACAGTCTGACTTACGCTTGGACTGCAAGGAAAATAATCACTCATCAGTTCAAGAAAATAATAACAAATTGCAACATAAAAGAAAGAAGAAGGAAAGAGGCCTTGCCCTTCTCTCTCTCTCTCTACAGGATCTCCAAGTTTCTTTTATTTACTACAAGTACGCCCAGAGGGTTCCAAGGGAGACTGAAGTACAAAATCAGAAGATCCCAAAGAACCAGAAAGAAGACTATACCCTAGTCTTCACCCAGGTCCTTGAAGCTAAAGGTTGCTCGACTTCCTTTCCCTCAAAGAGCACCAACTGCTTCTGGGATTTTCCAGTTTTTCTCTTCTTCATTTCAGGGCCAGTACCTTCTGCACTTTCTTTAAGTTCAGCTTCCTTCAACTTTTCCTACTTAATTGCTTTTTTTCTGCCCTTGCCTATGGGAGTATCAGCACCTATGACCTCTACTGCCCCCCTCTTAATTGGTATCCCAGCAGAAGCACCAACAATAAGGTCACATCTTGACCAAGTTTCTAGGAAATCTTGTGCAAAAGTCACCCAACCTCCCTTGAAAGCATGCCATTTTGCAAACCCTGTTTTACTACTCACAGCAGCAGACACAATGCCAGCAGTAGGGAGGAACAAGCGCTTGTTGGATGTTGGAGTAAAAGAAATGTCAGGATTAGGAACTCTCCCAATTGTGTCAGAACCAACATAGTCAACAAAGATTTTTGCGCTCTTCTCCAATAGCCAGCATAACCGCTAGAGGCAAAAACCTCTCTCTAGGAATTAGGCACTATAAATTGAAGACTTCTATGCGACCAATAGGAGAAGGCTTGGGGTCTCAAAAAGGGGTCTAAGGAAAGGAGCGAGGGTACTATGTCCTTAAAGGACGGGGGAATATCCTGATCAAAACCAAATTGCTGGAGTGCCCAGTGTGCTGAGTAATGAGTGTACCTGGGGTCACTTGAAGAAGGCACCGGAAGCCAAGAAGAATTAATACAAGCTAGGTAGGCTAAGATACCTTCATCACCGTGACGTAGAACAAAAGTATTTCTTGGAGAAGTAAGAAAGGGAGATAATACAGAGTCACAAACAAAACCAGGGCCAAATTCCTAGGGAGAACGTCAATGCAAATGTCCTGCCTGATCAAACAACTCAACCAAATTAAGGCTACCACCTTTCAGGCTGAGCCAACGGAAGATAATAGGGTGGCTATCGGTTGAACTACCACAAAGACCTTTAACCACATCAGAGGATCCCTAGAACTTGACTTTCATAAACTTCAAATTCCTACACCTTGCTAAAGTAATCGAAGAACGATCCCACGTAAATACTTGGATGATGGCACAGTAGAGAAAAGAAGTGATTGCATAATAAGAGTCGCTTTCGACCTCATCTCCATGAAGCTACTCTAATGGCCCAAGAACATGGGGGCTAGAGGATATTGAGCACCCCGGGCCAACTTAATCGCCAATGGAAAGCAGGCAGACTTGATCCCATACCCAAGGAACTCACTGAACAGAAACTTGCTAAGCCAAAATGCAAGGAACCCAACTTGCCTAACTTTCTTTTCTTTCTCAAGCGAAAGGCTCATAACCCATCTACCCATCCTGGCTAGTTTCCCACCAGAAGAAGCAAAACGCCCACCAAAATGGGTGAATAATTTTTCTTCTACCTTGAGATCCTCATCAGAAAGATTAATATCGAAGGGATTTTCATCCCCAAACATAGGAAGGAGAAAATTGTTGACCAGATCCTCCAGGGTGATAGTCAATTCACCAACAGAAAAGAAAAAGGTGCGCAGAGCAGGGCACCAACGACGTACCAGATGCCTAAGACCTTTGGTGTCTCTAGAACCCTCAAAATTCCTAGAAATCACCACTACCTTTAAAATACCGATGCGCTCCAAGCGACCCACAAACTCCTCTTCAGAGAGTTCCTTATCCACCCAGATTGGCTAGCCTTGGATCTTTCCAGCGACGAAATCGAAAAAGATGGGAACTGCCTCTCGAAGTCCTCGCCTGATTTAGAGATCAAAAATCTCTCTAGGGTCTGGGACCTGAGAGGACCTAGCAAAACTTGCCTGACCAAAAAATGCCCAGGAGTGAAGAGATGGAGGGGCCTCACCATGGGACACCTGAAGGAAGAATAGACTAGGGTAGCTAAGGGTGTGGATAAAAAATGAGAGAGAAACAGGCCACTTCACCTCTAGGGGTCCCATAAAGGTAAGGCGGAACACCAGTGACCTCATGAGACTCGCCCTGTGTAGAACTAGAGGAGCCCTTACCCTCAGAAGGACTATGAGTGCGCTCTCTTCTTTTCGGAGAAGAGGAGGAGGCCATCAAAGCAATGGGTATGTTTGCAAGTAAGGAGAATTGAAGGATGGAGAAAGAAAAGAGTAGCAAACTGGTTGAAAGGGAGAGAAGAGATTTGGGAATGGAAGATTCAGGGACGTAAAAGAGATAATATGAAGCACCTGCAATAAAGACATAAAAAGCAGTTGGAGAAGATAATGTATGGAAAGACGCGCCAGTTGCCAAAATTTTAATTTAAAAGGGGAAGAGTTATTAGCAGGTTTTAATGAGAGTTATGGGGAACGTAAAAGTAGGTGGCGGAAGTTTTTTACCCCATAACTCAATTGCCACGTCCCATATAAAGAGGGAAGTTACAAAAGAAAGAAGCAAAAAGACCAGGATACCGAAGGCCGAAGATGAAAGGTCAGGATCCCCAAAGAAGGATCAAAATGGTAGGATCCTACAGTAACTCAATTACTCACACGTGGGCTGCAGGCAACCCACGAGTAGAGATGGCAATTTAAATCCAACCTGCGGATAACTAGCCTGGTCCGACCTTAATGGGTCAAATTTTACCCGGCTCGATAAATTATAGGGTCGGGTATGGGTTTTAAAAAAAAAAACCCAAAGCAGGTCCAGGTCGGGTCAGGTTCGGGTTTTGCAAAAACCCGCCTGGACCCAAAGTCGACCCGACTCATATATATATATATATATATATATATATAAGTTAAAAATACTAAAATACCCCCCATATATATATATATATATATATATATATATATATATAAGTTAAAAGAAAAACCCTAATACCATTTCACACAACACCATCACTCAGTCGCCTACTTACTTTCTTCTCTCCCATTTCATACACCAAAATCTGTGAACCACAACAAAACTTTACAACCAATTATTGACTCAAAAAACTAATGTAAGTTCTCTCTAGCTACTATTTATCTTAACTTAATCATTGATTTATCGCTGTAGTAAATCAGATCTCTCTCTCTCTCACACACTCACTAAGCACCCATTCTTTGCTCTCTTTCGCAGTTGACAGTGGAATCAAATCAATCCAATCAACATAATAGCCTACTCGCCTCTGAAGCTGACTCTCAAAGAACCCTGTATGCTGTTGATATAATGATGGTTTATAAATTTAGCCAGCGAAACTTTATTTGCAATATAATAGGACCAAAAAAGCTTTCTTAATTTATTTTTATACAAAAAAAAAAAAATTAACTTTGAATTTGTAAGACCACAATATATATATATATATATACACGTACTTATATATCCAAAAAAAGAAAATCTTGCAAGTTGTAATTCTTCATGTAGTTGATGGACAAAGAATCAGAATTTAAGGGTTTGAAATTTGAGGTTAGGTTGTTGTGGTCTTGCAGAATGCATACTCATGTTCTTGTTGTGGTCTTGCAGATTGGGCCCAAATTTAGTTGGCTAAGCAGGGCCTACGGGGCCCACAGAGCCCGGCGAGGCGGGTCTGGGTCCCAAAAAAAAATCCGTTTAATAAACGGGCCGAGTTCTAGCCGTAGGTCTAGGCCCATGGGTCGGGTCCAGGTATGAAAAAACCCGGCCCAAACCCAGCTTGTTGCCATTCCTACCTATGTGCTTGGGGGGCTAAATGTTGAGGTTCAAAAAATCATAGTCCAAGGCCCAAAGAGATAACACACTAGACTAACCGAATGAGAAATAAAACTAGAGGAATAAAAGAGTTGGGCTCACGTAATGAAGAGAGAAAGAAAAAAAGAAGAAAAGGATAAAGGGCCCAAAGTGGTAGGATCCAAAGACCCATGGAGGAACAGGCTTTTAAAACCCATGAATCAAATGAAAGGCCCAACCAGCTAAGATCAGCAAGTTAAAAGAAGCCTAATAGGAAGAACTAGGCTGGGATCCCAAAGACTGCCAGGGGCCCGAGATCCTTGGGACGCATAACATAGCCTATATAAGATTGAAAACGGCTCAAAGGAAAGTACCAAAGAATACAAAAACCGAAGGACAGATAAGTCCCTCTCAAGCACCCAGTGATATAGTGAGGAATCAGAAGGTATAAAGTAACCATTCATGAACAAAGGAGCGGTACCTTAAGGAACCCAGAACGAGAAACTATAAATGGAAGTTGCTGGAAAGAAATTGCTGGAAAGAAACTTTCAACCTAGAAGAAATGGATTCCGCTTACTTAGGAGAAATGACAAAAGAGAGGATGGCCAAAAGTTGGGTCTGAAAAGATGAGAAGTTTTAAGGAACGTGAAATTGAGAACAACTCTCTAAGCACACCCTGGAATGGAAAGACAGCCATGGGCTTTCAAAGAAATAGTGCCCAAAGGAAGAGATTATGAGAAACAGGGAAAGGCTCAACCTTCTGAGTAATAGGCACAAAACGAGCTCTGGTACCCAGGAAGGGGCAAAAGAGAGAAATCATTGGTACCCCGGAGCCCTAGAGTCACACTATAAAAGAGAGAAGCAACCAACGTTGAAAGCATTTAGCAATAGGAAAATCATAATAGAATCATTGAGAGAACTCCGTAAAATTCAAGGAAAATAGAGAAACATCTCCCTGTATCCCAGGAACAGCCACTATATCACATACTCGGATTCAAAAAGATTCAAACTTTGCAAGTCTTAAAGGCTTAGATAACCATCAAAGTTCGTAATTTTTGAGCTTATTTGAACCTTGTATCACGTCTTAGTGAGCACATTGTAACTATGATCAAAGAAAATTAATAAAGTACCTCTCATTAATCCAAGGATCCCTAACCACTGTTTTGTGTATTTCTTGATTACTTTTCATTTCTTTGCTGTTTTCGTTGTCATTCAATACAAATATTCTCGCTTATTAGTTTATTTGTGTTGTAGAAAACTTGTCATGTGCACCACTTGGTTCTTAAACGGCCTTTTAACTGTGGTGAACCAAGCCCAGTCCATCAAACTACAATTACTTGGCCCAGGATTCTTGGGCCGATGTGCTCAAGAAAAAGGCACGCTCACAAATTTTAAAACTTAATATATTTTCAAATAAATAAACTTTTCGTATACATCTAACAATTATAAAAAAAAAAAATCATAAAAAAATAACACATATCTCTTTTAAATTTAAAAATTACAATTTTTAAGGAGATATAATTATATGAGTAAGATATTTCCTAAAATAAATGTTAAGTTTTATTCTAATATTATAACTCACAAATAAACTAATGAATATATTTAGTTATTACATTACAACACACTTTATTACTAGTAATAAAAATTACAATTCCTGTCGTAATCTTCATTTAGTGTACCAAACGTACTCTAGATCTTAATTTCTTTGTTTTTGTTATGTTTTTATTTTTATCGAAGAAAGTGATGAGGTGGGTTACTGTTATATATATATATATATATATGTATGTATGTATGTATGTATGTATATAATCAAAACTTCTGAAATTCTCACAATTTTCCACGTCAACACAATATTTAAATAAAATTATCATTTTATTTAAACAAAATTATTTTTGTTTAGTCCAAACTTAACAAAAAGTGAAACTTTATCACTATTCTAACAACTCCAACTTAAACTCAAACTCAAACTCATTATTGTTTTTTTTTTTAAACAAAATTATTTTTGTTTAATCTAAACCAAATACGTTAGGACTCTGTTATTAAAAAAAAAAAAAAAAACATTAGGACTCATAAACAGAGTCATGTTAGGATTTATCTCTTCCTTATAAAAACCCGACGTGAAACTAACAAAAAACAAACACAACACACTTTAGCTTGAAGCTTTCCTGGAGCCCTTTCACGTGAAGATTTCTTAGAGCCTTTTAGTAAGTCACCAATCACCATCTTTATGTGTTTTTAGTTTTAGTCAATTGTCCTGTTGAATTGAAGAACAATTATACGAATATGATAAAGAACTATATATATATATATATATATATATATATATATATGAAACCGAAGTTTTTGAAATTCTCACAAATTTTCACGTAAGCACAATTTTTAAATAAAATTATCATTTTATTTAAATAAAATTATTTTTGTTTAGTCCAATCTTAACAAAAAGTGAAACTCTATCATTCTAACAAGTCTAACTTAAACTCAAACTCATCATTATTATTTAAAAATATATATATTTTTGTTTAATCCAAACTTAATAAGGAGTGAAACTCTATCTCTCCAACAAGTCTAACTTATCCCATAAAAAAAAAAAAAAAAATCCAACTTAAACTTAAACTCAAATGTTGATAATTTATTTCCAAATTTGCGAGATTAATCATGAATACTATAAAAGTAATGCAAATTCCAATATATTTTTTTTAACCCGAGTAGAGGTATGAGCTCTTCTTATATTATTTTCTTCTCTTTTACTTTGTTAAAATATATATATATATATATATTTTTTTTTTTATGGTTTTTTTTATGTATTTTTTGAAAAGTAATTTTTGTACATGAACCACCAAACTCTCTTTAGCCGTTTTTTACAAGATAAAAAAGCTTACAATAATTTAAATTATTTTTTTGAATGTAACTCATCGTTCTCTTATATTTCTCTATTGTTTAGTCATGTATATTTTGTTTTGTTTCAATAATTTCTAAGTAGCGAATCATCTGATTCTTTAATATTTTTTGGTTTTTTAGAAGTTTTAATATCTGAATTTTTGAGTTACTTTTTTGTAGTATTTGAAACTATCTGACAAATTTTTTGTAAGTTATTGCATGTTCAAGCAATGGCTTCTTTATCAAATTGTAACACAAATTGAAGTCATACAAGAGTAAATTATGCAATGGTGAAGTTTTTTAATCAATTCAAGATTTTATAAAATTATTTTAGTTTACCTCACAAATAGGTAGATTCCCGTACATAGCACGGGTTAGCGACTAGTTCAATAATGAAAATCATTTCAACTCAAGTGAGTTAAGTGACATTTTTCAAATCATGGTAGGGGTTATCAAAACAAACTTAAACACATGTAAGTAAACTTCAACTACACCAATAATTAAATTTAGGTCTAAAAATAAAAGATAACAAAAAAAAGTAATTTAATTTGACTTATGATCAAGAAAGTCAAGGGAACTTTTTTACATCAATATAAGTAATAGAATATAATTGAAAATTATTTATATATCAACAACTATTATTTTACAATCAAGATTACTAATTAACTCTATTTATTTGTATTTTAGTTATTATTAAATTCTTATGTTATCACATTTCAACCATCAGTTCAGTTTAACTTTAAAACCCTGAATCTTCTATATTTAGTGGTTTGATTTCTTAAAATCATAATAAAAATTTATCAATGATGTTGTGAAAAGAGAAATGTCAATGCTATTTATAGATTCTATACAAAAAAAAAAAAAAAAAAATTACAATATTTTTTCACAATAATTGTGACAAGTTTTTACTAGTAAACCACTAAATACCATTTTTTTACCTACCATTAACAATTTATTTTGGGGACAAAATTTAACTCTAACCACCTGTTAATGCTTAATTTTTGAGTCCGTTCCCAAAAACTTATACGGAGGAAAGCCCAATGAAAAGTAAGGCCCAAAGGCCCACCAAGAAGACCAAAGAGCAAGAGAGGTCCAAAGAAAGAAATGCAAGGGAAAGCGATCTGCGGTAGAATACAAATCTGCCGCAGAATACAGGTTTGCTGCAGAATATAGCTTTCTGGTAGAATGACTTTAGTAGATAAAGATAAATTGGGCCTAAGATCCTTTTGATCTAGTCAACATTATTTGGTCCACAAAGGCTCAAATCATTTTGTATAAAAAAGATAGGCGTAAAAACTGATATAAAGAAGCACAATGACAAGAAACAAGGAACAACAGGAAGTGTAAGCAGCAGAAATCACGTGAAGGAAAGAAAAACCAAACCAAAGGAAATGACAAGCGTAGCAGGAAATGCATGAAAAAATAAGACAAAAAACACGTAGCAGAACAAAATAGAACTAATCTGCTACGGCAGAAACAGCATGAGAATGAAAGAAGACAAAAAAAAAAAAAAAAAAAAAAAAAAAAAGAAGAAGATAGTGGAGCAAGCACAAAAGGGTCGTAAGAAACTAAGAGTAAAAAGAATGGAGAGAAAGAAAGAAGGAAAGTGGTAAAAAGAAGAAAGAAAACGTTGCAGGAATAGGCACATGCATCAATAGACTATCTTTTATCTCCTTCTTAGCAAACCCACTCTTTAAATTCTCCAAAAGTAATACCTAGTAGCCATTTAGGCCTATTCTTCAAAATGCACAACTTTGATGGTAGAAGCCTATGAAAAAGTTGTTCAAGATGGGGTTTAGGTTCCTTCTTGGTTTACTTATTCTATGGGAAGATTCAATACTTGATTTCGATTGCAAATATATTTAATTTCTCTCATTATAACTTATATTTGCTGTATTTAGTCATTTTGTTATAGCACATTTTTATCACGTTTGCTACATCAATTGTCTTGCTGTGGTATCTTTACTTGCTGTACTAGTTATTTTGATGTAGTACCTTTTTATTATATTTACTGTGTTAACTATTATGCTAGTTAAACCTTTTCTGCCAAAGCTTTTTTCTTTGTTTGTTATTACGTGTTTTACTTTTGACACAAACTAATCACTATCCTGCCATAAGTATATATATACATATATTTTGTTTATCATGTCCTACAGAATATATTTTATATATGTATATGTGAATACGTATAAGCATATTTGTGAATATGTGTATGAATATATTTGAGAATATGCTAACTCATGTAAACTAGCATTTGCTTGATTGATATTTTCTTTAGATTTTAGATTTGTTTATGTGCAAGAAGTAGAAAACTATTTGTGCGGTGAAAATGAAGATTGCACAAGGCTTTAATGCACAATAGACAGCTTTACTGCACGACAAAAGACTTTAATGCACAACAGACAGTTTTATTGCATAGTAAAAGGCTTCACTGCACAGTAGATGGTTTTATTGCACAGTAGAAAGTTTTGCCGCATAGCAGAAAAGTCAGACCTGTGACAAAAACTGGAGAAAAGCTCATTCTGCGGCAGAAATTGAGGATAAGCCTACTTTGCAGCATCTTCCCTTGGACTTTGGACTCAATGTTTGTGCACAAACTGACAATGTCAAAATGGTACTTTGGAGCCCATTCCGTGGAGCGCTAGACCCAACTTCTTTCTTAGAAAAAACTCTAGACTAAACATTATCTAATAATATCAAGACGCATGTTTAAGGTGCAAGAAATATAAAAAGAACCCACAACACCACCAATAAAAACACGACATTTTTATTTGTTATATTACGCATAACTCACTAACTCAACAAATGAAGTTAGTTATGCTTTTCTTCAGTAACCCAAAAAAAAAGTTACTTACCTTACAAATAACAAAACACGTGTCATATTTCTATTTGCCAATTGAGAACCCAAATATTTTCTAAATTTTTTGTGTCCATCTGCTTTCTCTCGGCAAAAATTTTGAATTCGTGCCTTTTAGACGGGTCACGTCACGTGATAAGATAATAATTAATATTAATAAGCTTACTGGCCCCACTTTAATGGTGGGTTCCATCTGATGTGGCAATATCTGAGCTTACAGGACTTTACAGTGACTAAACTACAGTTAGAAAACTGGATTGTGATCCCCATAAAAATGGGGAAACATAAGCAGGTGGTTGTGTTTGGACTTTCTATTTAGACTTTGAAGAGAAAAAGAAAAAGGAATCAGTCACGGTCTTCACGGATTCATAGTCAGACGATATCAAAAAAAAAAAAAAACAATCAAAGTTCCAAACCAAACAAATACTGATAAAGAAAACGAGTTTAGATTTTGAGATACAGAAGGCTACGTACGGATGAGGGAACAGTGGAGAAGAACAAAATAGCCCTACATAGATTGAAACGAGGGACAAAAATGGTATTATGCTTAACCTCTCTGGCTTTTTAGTTTATGTCCTTGTTAGGTCTAATAGTGCTATGTATTTCGGTTTTCTGAACATTGATAGAGGTCCTCAAAGGTTGTGCTGAAAGAAAAAATGTCAGGTTGCTGCTTCCCTGTGAGCCTTCAAAAATCGCGTTAAGGATAGCTTCAAGTTGAAAAAGAGTTCCCCAGAAGGTATTGCACCGTTTCTTGTGATTCTCATTCATGCCCATTTTGATTCTTGTAGTAAATGATGTGTCTTTGATGAGCATTCTTGGGTTTGAATCAGTTTTAGCTCATAATTCAATCTGGGTACTTTTTTTTTTTTTTTTCCCTGAGTTTCACTCTTGTTCATTTTGATTACTAAGTTAAATGAGGAAACTGGGTTTATTGGGTCTTGAATCGGTATTAGTTCACAGGTTGGTTTGGATTTTTGTTTTGTATTAGTTGCTTTGTACTTATTTTGATTCTTGAGCTAAATGATGTGATTTTGATGGACCTTGTAAGGTTTTGAATTAGTTCTTTTCCAAATCATAATTTTTCCCTGAGCTAAAATTATTGTCATTTTGCTAGAACAAGTTATTGTCTAGGTGAAAATTATTTGATCTTGTCTTAGTTCACAATTTGATATAATATTCCTTTTGAGTTGCATTCATAGTTAACCATTTCAATCTTGGGCTAATAATTTTGAGAATGGTTGGGTCATATGGACTGAAATTATGGAGCACTAACCTTTGTAGCTAAGTGATTATCCCTCTCTTTTTAGAAAATAGAGGTCTTGTGTTCAATCTATGGAAAGGGACAGAGTTAGGATGAAGAGAGTACTGCATTGTGTGTACAATTACTATTTGATATGGAAAAAGAAAAGAAGTTTTTTTGCTTTCATTCAAACCTTTTTAAAAATCTTTAGCTAAGGGATTGATCTTAATGAGAAAAATAAGGTCATTATCAGTTTCAGATATCAATTAAATATGTTTTTATCCCATTTCATATCTATTTGCAATGTCATATTAATATTGGTATTTTACAATCACTTTGTATACATCTCTTGTTCATCTACACCAATTTGCCTCTTGTAGGTTCACCTAAAGCTTCTCCTAAGGGGGGGGGGGGGGGATGTTGATTGATTTTGTGCCAAATGTTGGTGGAGTCTCACTATCAGAAACACCTGCTTTTAAGAAAGCTCCCGGTGGAGCTCCTGCCAATGTTGCTGTTGGGATTGCTAGACTAGGAGGCTTAGCTGCTTTTATTGGCAAGGTGCATTTCTTTTTTTAAGTTCCCATGGTGTCTTTCCAGTTACCAACTCTATCATTGTTACATCAAAGATCACCTAATACTATGTGCTGATTTGATTTCAAAATATCTACTTCAAAAAGAGAATTTAGAACTACAACCTTTTGTGTCACAATGCATCAAACATCCATCTAGTTTCTTACACACCAAGATTTTTGAATCTTTCAATTTATTATTGTCTGAGGCTCATTCTTATGTATCTAGACAATAGCACTCGTTTGCATTGATTTTAAGTATTTTTTCAATGCTTATGAGTGGCAATATAATTATTTGTTTGGAAATGAGTTTCATAAATATTATTGTTGTATATATAAGTATATACAAGGATAGGTTGTAATAATGATGTTTGAGTTTGGAGAATATGATTTCATAAAGTGAAAATTTAAGTTCTGGAATTTTCTAAGGGAAAATTCGAAAATTTGAATTTTCTGCAGAATTTTCTAGTGATTGTTCAGAAAGGTTGAAGAGGTTTCAATCTTTGTTAACTATTTTATGAAAAAATAACTAACTCTCTATACGTGCTTTTTCATGAACATAACCCTATAGGTATAAATAAAGGCTTATGTTCACTTGAAAAAATAACTAACTCTCCATACGTGTCTTTTCATGAAACATAACCCTATGGGTATAAGTAGAAGCTTATGTTCACTTGGGAGAAATACAAGAAATCTTGTGGTCATTCTTCAGAATTACTATTTGTAGAACCCAACATCTTGGTTGTATCCTAAGGACAAATTTGCAATAACTCTTTAGCAACAAAAGTGTGGGGGGCAAATATTGTCTAAGGAAAACGATATAATTTCTCAAAGTTTTCTATTTTCTGTTTGTCTTTTGTGTTAACATTGTTCTTCCATTATTACTTTGTGTAATATCCTCAACAATCTTAGAAAATATTTAACTACAAGACAAGAAGTAAATGATGGTACAACTTTGAAGATGCTGAACTATGGTTTGGTGAAATTGGATCGCTTTAATGGAACCAATTTTACATGGTAGAAAGAGCAATTGGCTTGGATTTGAAGAGTTCTTCAAATGATGAATCGATCATACAAAAATTCAATGGAATAAGGCTTAAAGAAACAAGTTTCTTTGTCAGCAAGACAATGTGATGATTCTTTCACATTGTGAATGTATTAAAAGCTATGTTCATAGTTTGAACATTGAAGATACGAATTTCTCGTTCGTGGGCAATTTGAATTTCAAATTGATTGATGAGTTTTTTTTGTTAGAATATTTGCATGTGTTGCAAATTTATTTGAATTGAGATATAAGAATGAAATTTTAACATGTTTAAATATTATAAAGTCAAGTAGAAAATCTAAAAGATGTGAATTTAAACTTTTAAAGTGATAAAGTACATGAATATTTTTCTAAGTGATTTTCTAAACTATGTGAAGACATTAAGGAACATGTCAGAAGATCTCACTTTAGATCAATTCAGACCACATCATTGAATTGAAGAGGAAAGTCTGGTTAGTGGTTTATCTAACACCGATTCTAAAGTGAATGTGAACAATGTTAAAATTGGAAGTTCTAGTAAGAACAATAAACACTTGAATGTGAATAAGATGTGAATGGTTTTATAAGAACAATTCTAAGGATCCCAACAATGAAAAGTAGAATGTCATGTTTCCTTTGTGAAAAGAAAGATCATTACATTAGAGAATGTAAGTTCTTAAAGAATAAGAATGATGAAAATGGAAATGCCAGTGAAGCAATTGTCATTAAGGACATTATTGCAATGGTGAGTGATGTATGTAATAAAGATCATTATATTTCATATGGCTAGAATTACAAATTCTTCTGATTGGTGTTTTAATTCAGGTGCAATGTTGCGTGTGTGCAACTACAAGGCACTATTCAAGACTTATGAGGAGTCTTCCATAGAATTAAAGGTGCTCGTGGACATCCACAATAAGACAAAAAAGTTCATGGAAAGTAGATTGTTGAAGTAAAATTGAGTTTTGGCAAGAAGTTTTCTTGACCAATGCTATATTTTCATATCAAGAAAAGCTAATTTGTTAATTAAGAATGGTTTTGTCCAAGAATGGGATATTAGTAGGCAATGGATATGCTACTATCTGAGTGTTATTTATCAATATGTTTTGGTTGTGCTTATATTATTGATCCTTTATTTGTGACATGCTAGATTGAGACTTTTAAATTTCAAATTCTTAAAATTTATGTCAAAGCATGATATAATTTATATAAGCATGATGATTTGAATTGAATGGTGTATTAACTAGAAATTGTGAATATTTCTGAATGTAATACACCAAAGTGTAGTCCCTTATACGCCCTAATAAAATGGTTTGGTCAAAAGAGAAAACTCTATTTGATATGGTGAATGCCATAAACTTGAATGCAATCAACTCAGTTCCTATTTAATTAATGGGAAGAAGTTTTGTTTAGTATATGCTATGTGCATAACAGAGTTCCATCTCAAAGATATTTCATATGTGTTATGGAATGAGAATGTGACTAAATGCTTATCATTTTAAACTGTGGGGATGTTTAACCTTTTGTAAATGATAGATCAAAGAGGACTAATTAGTCAAAGAGCTATATAAAGTGTATATGTAGGTTTTGAGTAAATTCGAGGATATGTATTTTATTAGACTTAATGTCTAATATAAGATTGCAATCAAAGGATATTGAATTTATTGGGTTTAAATTCAAAGATGATTTCAAGAATACCCCGATTCCTACTTAAACATGAGTAATTGACTCTAATGTTAAATATCACATTAAGTGATATTAAAGATTTAAATGTGATTCACTAAGTGAACAAAGGTGGAGTCAAAGTGTGAGAAATAAAAAAGATTTTAATCCAAATTTTTATTTCATGTGAAACTCTTGTTTAAAGTGTAGTCCTAATTAAATACTCATAGTATTCTTTGAGGGAAGTGAACCTAAAGTTTGAGAAAATTCTGTGCTTCCAAAAGACATAGCTTTCTATTGTAAAAGCTATTAATGATGAGATAGACTCGATATTATTTAATAATAATTGAGTCTTAATGGATCTACCTCTAGTTTCTAAACCAATCAGTTGTGAGTGGGTATTAGAATAAAATATAAATCTTTTGGTCTAAGGTTAATGGTAAAAGATTTGAAATAAAGGAAAAAAATAGATTTTGATATCTATACACTAGTAACTATTTGTGTTATTAGTTTGATATTTTTAAAACCATTCATATGATTTTAAATAAATTCACTATATAAACTCAAATTGTGAAATTATGATATCCAAAAAGTGTGGAGGTATAACCCTTAAACGAGTTATAGACTCATAAGAATGCTAATGTGCATTAAAGACGTGCTTGTTAAAGGTATTGAGAACTAACATTGAGGGATGTTAAATTCATCATGATTAAATTTTTCCATGTGTGGTAGATGTCTCGAGTTTAAACAAGCACATATTGTGATTTTATTTTGAAAGTACCTCTTTGTGAAATAAAGAGAGTACAAGTGAGTTCGTTAATTGAATATTGGATTGTGTCTCCACATATAATTTGAGTATACATCATATAGATGTGAAGTGACTTTCTTAAAAAAAAAAAAAAATGATCTTGGTAAGAAAGTTTGTTTGAAAGACCTGTAGGTTTGTATTTCCTTACTTAATTAAATGAAAGTCTTGTATGAACGAGAATCAAGTAAAAAAATATAGTGGAGATATGCACTATATTAATCTCATTTTGAAATTTATGTTATCTCATTTCGGTGAGATTAGTGATTTCTCATTCTATTGGAAATTGTGTTATCTCATTATATTGTCTTCACAGTATGTAGACTTTCAAAATTTTTAAAACTTGAGGTTGATCACTAAAAAGTACTTAATTGTGATGAATATCTATTATATAGAATATTCAAGTTTAATTCTATTATTAATGTGAGTGATAATATCTATGTCTAGTTAGATAATCACTACATGTGGAAGTGCTATGTGTAACCATTAAAGAAATAAAGTGTATTTCTTACTCTACAATAGAATTAAATTGAGAGTATTGATTATAATGGTAACAGGCAATGAAAGAAAATGACTAAGATTTTGATAAAGTGTTGTGGCCACGACCATAGTAAGCCATTCCTTCTACTGTAATTGTGAAACCACAATGCATGTGATATACATGAGTTGTATACAATGTGAACTTAGACTTAAAAGTCTAAGACACGAATATGTAAGGTAAGTCAAATGTGGTTGGACTAATCTATTGTCTACGTAATTCTATATATAAAATAAGTTATTTACTGAAGTGTGTCTCGAGACTTGGTAAGGATAACATCCATTGGAATGGAACTAAAATCCTTCTCTGAAGAGAATTACTAATAGTGGGAACCCAACCTCAAACTGATTATATCTAAGAGGTTTAAAGGATAACAACAAGCTATTGATACGTGGTTAGTAAAAACACTAAATTTGTATCTCATTCAGGATGGATTAGTGTAAATTGTTACGATGAAATTGAGAATGAGTTTTAAACTCTTAATGAAGTTCATAAATCATAAATGTTTGTGTAACAGAGACATAAGAAGGAACTTCACCTTTGTGAATATAGGAGTGGTGCTGCTTCAAGCAAGAGTAAAGTGGTTTTCTCTTGTACATGTTCACTAAACTAGGTAGAGCATAAGGCCATAATAGTGCTAACAACTTGGATTTCTAAATGTGTTGTGGATGTTCTCATGTATGTGTTGTTTTCGATTTTAACACATAAGAGTTTTGGTTTAAGCACTAAGCCACCATTAACTTTATTGATTTCTTGAGCAATTACACTAAAAGAAGGTTTAAGTTGAAAGATACCTTCTATTATGCATGATAGGATATTAATAAAGTGAGACATATATTATTACAACCTAGTGGAGAATTGTTGTATATGTAGGTATATACAAAAATAAGTTGTAATAATGATGTTTGAGTTTGGAGAATATAGTTTCATAAAATGAAAATTCAAGTTCTGGAATTTTCTAAGTGAAAATTCGAAAATTTGAATTTTCTATAATTTTTTGTAGAATTTTCTAGTGACTGTTCAGAAAGTTTGAAGAGGTTTTAATTTTTGTTAACCGTTTTATAAAAAAATAACTAACTCTCCATACGTGCCTTTTCATGAAACATAACCTTATGGGTATAAATAGAGGTTTATGTTCACTTGAGAGAAATACAGGAAATTCTGTGGTCATTCTCCGAAATTGCTATCTGTAAAATCCAACATCTTGGTTGTGACAAATTTGCAATAACTCTATAGTAATAAAAGTGTGGGGGGGCAAATATTGTCTAAAAAAAACGATATAGTGCCTCTAAGTTTTCTATTTTTTGTTTGTCTTTTGTATTAACATTGTTTTTCCATTATTACTTTATGTAATATCCCCAACAATCATGATTTCAGTCATTCCATACATATACACTCCAAACTTTGAGGTCCAAGTTTCAAAGTGATGATAAGTACCTAATAGTGCTTCATATTGTTGGTTGGTAATGCGAGATGCGGAATTGTCAAGAAGTAAAACATGTCTACTTATAGAAAACAAGAAACAAAACAAGTTTGCTTCTGAAAATAACCTCGAATCCACTAGGGTTCCTTAAATTCACCAGGAGAAAGAGTCTGGAATCCACTAGAAAATAAAAAGACAAAAGTTTGAGTTTTATTGATTAAATAATTGTTAAAAAACGTGTACAGACTTAGCGGCCTATTTAAGGACTCTGAAAAACTTGTTAGACAATAAAATATAATGTAAAATAACTCCTAATTGATATCTAAGCATAACAGGAACCAAATTTGACCTAGAAAGTATTAAAAGCACATAAAAACAAGAAAATAATAACCCTAAATCTAAAATAACGAAAATTACAAATTAAATACCAAAATTAATAAATTACAATAATTAAATTGTAAATTTTGTCTTAAATCAGACCCCTTAATTTGAAACAAATCCGTCCTTGAGTTCATCTTTGAAATCTGAAATCTTCCATGTTAAGAGAACAAATGCTTTGAATACTTCATCTTTCTTGCCTTCTTGCCAAACTTGAAAGTCATCACTTGAGCAACTTGAATACTTCTTCTTCCTTGCCTTCTTGCCAAACTTGAAAGTCATCAATTGAGCAACTTGAACTTCTTGTCCCTTGATCTTCATGGAATTGACAATATTCACCAAATAAGAGTCCATAATCAAATCAAATCTTTCCACCCACCAAAATAATAGGAGCTTGAATGTTGCAATCATCTAATTTGGCTTCATCGGGATCATTGACAACTTCCTCTATAATTTCTTCATTAATGGTTTCTACTATCTCGACCTTAAGATCTTTCTTTATAATAGGGTTTTCATTAATCTCCTCCACAATCTTGATTTCAAGTTCTTCTTCTATAACAAGGCCTTCATCAATTTCCTCAGAAATCTCTATATTTTCTTCTTTATCTTCTACATATTCTTCAAGAACAACATTTTCTTCAACATGCAATTCTTCCTTTTAATTGTGGAATATTTGGCTCTTCAGAATAATTCAAGTTTAAACTTCTTGGCTAATAATAATCTTGTATTTTACATGACAAGATTTCTTCACAATCTAAAGGATAAAATATGATAGTAAGCATCTTTTTCATTCTTAGCCATTAACAAATTTTGTCTTTACCTTGTCGGATTCTATTAGATTGTACTCGTTCCCACCAACGTAAGGCATACTTACTAAGTTTATACAAAGCAAGTTCAACTTTTTTCTCATAACAAATATTGTCATAGTCAAATAAATCCTCTAGATCAAGTAACCAATCAAGAAAATCTTCTTTTAAAAAATAACCATTAAAACTTGCAATTCTTCTATAAGGCCTATATGAAATTTTTTTACCAATAGGTTGCTCGAAAGTTATGTCTCTACGATAGTTATCTCTATTGTTTTCATGCTCCAACGACAGCATCCTAGCAAAGATATTTGTGAGTGTTAGTTGTACATCATGTAATACTTACTAAGTTTTCTGTCACTGGAATTGCTACCATCTCATACATCAGCCACCATACCAAGATAAGTCAAGGTTCTGATACCAATTGATGCGAGATATGGAAGTGTTAAGAAGCAAAACACGTCTACTCCTAGAAAATAAGAAATAAAACACGTTTACTTCTGAAAATAACCTCAAATCCACGAGGGTTCCTTGAATCCAAAAAGAGAAAGGGTTTAGAATCCACTAGAAAATAAAAGGACAAAAGTCTGAATTTTATTAATTGAATAATTGTTAAAAAACGTGCATAGACTTAGTGGCCTATTTAAGGGCTCCGTAAAACTTGACAGACAAAAAATTATAATGTAAAATAATTCCTAATTGATATCTAACCATAACAGAAACCAAATTTGACCTAAAAAAGCATTAAAACACCTAAAAACAAGGAAATAATAACCCTAAACCTAAAATAATGGAAATTATAAATTAAATACCAAAATTAATAAATTACAATAATTAAATTATAGATTCTGTCCTACATCAGTTGGGTGGGTAGTTTAATCCATGAGATTTGGACTTTCAACATACCATCAAACTACATTGGGTGGCAATAATTCTATATACAAATCAATCATAATAAATGCTTATTAATTACTACTACTATAATTATCAATTCTATATTTAAGGCGGGAAACAAAAAATGAAAATTTTATAATTTGTTAAACTTTCCTGTGGTATATATATATGGAGCAAACCAATCAGAAGTTTTCAATATTCTAATAAACAAGATAAGGAGACTTTACAAATATACTCACAAATGTACGTGTTTCTTGGCCTTGGATAGTAGATCAATAGAGTATAGTTTGAAAACCAAGAGAAAATGTAATTTTTTTTTTCTTAGGAGAAAATGTGATGCGAGAATCAATTAACTAGTTTTTTCTTTTTTCCCCGGTTTGCTAGCCACTGCGTTTGGTTGTTTCCTTAAGACAACCCCTGGGTAATGACATGTATTTTCTTCACATAAAAATATACTTCTATCGTCTTCAATCAAAAATCCAAAAGAGAGAAGAGAATTTTTAACTATGTGAGGTTGTTCAAATAAAAAGAAGAAAAATAAAATGCTAGAGAGAAAAAAATAGATGTAAGAGAATTAACATGGTTTAGACTTACTACTTGTATTCACAACAGAAAGCCTTAAACAAATTATATCTTTATTATTTTGAACCATGTGTTACGATGGATCCTTTGTAGGGTATGCATAAGAATATATTCGGTTTATTATTGTAACCTTAAATCTACTACGATAGCCCATGGTATTCTACTAAACCTTACAAATTTATGTTAATAACCTAATATACAATATTATAATCTATTCTAGCAAGCCCCTCAAACTAAAAGGGAAAACCTGAAATTTTTGAGTTTGGAATGTAAGCTCTTGAAGGAAACCATGACAATGTATGTCGACGACAAATGAAGTTGGGAAGATGACTACTAGTAATGGAGAACGGTTGCACCAGTGATCAAAGAGTGACTACTATGGTTGCAGCATGGATGCACCGATGGCCTGAGGAACGGTGACTCAATGATGGCATACATGAGACAAGTGTCGGTGGTAGTTGATCGTGAACAATGGCTAGAGGATGCTGACATCGATGCCAGAGGATAACAACACTGTTTACTGAAAGATGTTGTCATATGCTGTAGGAAAACCATTGGAGGCACAACCGAGAAGGAATGCCAGAAAGGAAGGAGAAGGGTTTCAAAAGACTAACTCTGATACCATGCTAAAATAGAAAAAATAAAATAACATGATGTAGAGAGAGAAAGAGAAAGCAAGAAATTTAACTAAGTTTGACCTAATGGTCTACATACACCAGGAAAAGTCCTGAAATATACGTCTTTACTATTATGAACTATGTGTTACAATGAACCTCATGAAGGATATATATATATATATATATATAGAAAGGAATATATCAGGTTTAGTATGATAATCCTAGTATTCAACTGGTTTTCTTTGGACATGATGACTTTTTTGAATTCGTACATTGTAAATCCTTGTATTGGTTCCAATTTTAGTATGAATCTTAAATGTTGGACAAAAAATAGAGATGAATATGTGAATTTGTCTGTGCTGGTCCCATGTTTTTTTCGTTAAAATTGAAAGGGCTCATTTCTAAGTATATCTTAGTATTTTGTAATTGAATTGATTTTTTGGCTTGAGAATTTTAGTTAGAATATATTTATGAGATTGCTTAAAGTTGTTTATTTTATTTTCTTAATTCACGTGAGATTAAGTAGTGATACAACAAAAATTTTAATATTTATTTTAAAGTTCCTTAAAATTGTTTATCTATGTTATGTTCTGCTAATCAGTCTACCCTATGATATGAACTGGCACGTCAACAATTAGGATCATGCTGGGATAGTTTTCTAATTTCTCCCCATCGTCAATGCCTAGTGATTACATTGACAAGTTATAGCTTTTTAGTTCATTCATGATTCATCCGATTCTTTTATGCATTTCAGATCCTTATTTCAATCCAGTTTGATCACTGTCTCCACTGTGCATCACAGGTGGGTCATAGGTGAAGATGAGTTTAATTACATGTTTGGCCGACATTCTTGTGCAAAATAATGTTGTCAAGTCTGGCATGCCTTTTGATCCACATGCAAGGACAGCATTGGCATTTGTTACACTGAGAGATGATGGCGAGCGTGAATTGATGTTTTATTGCAACCCTAGTGCTGATATGCTTCTTCACGAAGATGAAATTAATGCAAAACTAATTAAGAAGGTAAAAAGCCAACATTCTACCTAAGCAATAAAGAACAAAGAATGACTTGAACTGTCTAACCCCTAAACTGGTTGTTGAGGCAAACTGCTTGTCAATTGTCATTGCTATTTGGCATAGTGGTAAAGGTATCAATGAAAAATAGCCTATTCTAATGGCTCTCATCAGCTATATTTTTCTTATTTCAACATGCAAAAGTATTTTTTAGATGAAAAACTGTAACAGGAATTTTTTTTTTATTTAAAAAAAAAAAAAACCAAGTAACATATAGCTTTTAACAGAACATATCATGTTCAACATCCAAAACACCCATTAGGAAAGCAAGTGAGAGTTTCTTTCTTCACTTAATATATCAAATGGATGATGGATTGGATGAGCTACCCTATTTGTGTCTATGTTTAGTGTCATATATTTTGTTCACAATTGATCTCAAGTTTAGTAAAGGCGGATTGTGGTAGATTGAAAACTAGCATAAAATTTAGTCACTTTATTATAAAACACTAGTATAAATAGCAAAAACTAACATGTCAATTAAAGAGGTAAAAAAAAAGTATGATTTCAGATACAATAGAATATCAGAAAAGAATACATGTGAAGGGCTCAAATTAGTATGTTGAGAATCCATTTTCAACTCCGACATTTTGGAATTACAATTTGGTTGTTTAGGTTGTTGTTTGATCCAATAAGGTTATTAAACAAGAGCATATTATAGAATCTTAAATAGTAAATGTTTATTGAGTGAAATTCCATGTTCGGAGAAGTTGCTTAAATTTAGGATGTCTCTCATAAGTCAAATTATTTGGGTATGGAACCTTCTTTTTATCCTTTTCCAATCTGAAATATGGTATTGAAATTGTTGATAAGTAAATAGTTTCTATATGAGAATCGTTGATGTAAAGTTGTGATTTACAACTATTTTGTGTTAGTTTTAATTTTGTGCTAAATTTGATTGTAATTTCTTAAATTATGCTTCCCTGTATATATGTGGGTTTCCAATTGTAAAGGATGAGTGTGAGAGAATGTGAAGACTCAAGCTTCAAAGGATGAACAAGTGGTTTTCACGAGTGTCTCGCGAGAAGCTTACCTGTGAAAGAGTTACGTGTAGAGCACATGATTGGAAGATGAAGAGTCATACTAGGTTGGAAGTTTTCACGAATGTCTCGCTGGTTAGGCCAACCTGTGAAGGACTCGCGAAACTCTCTATTTGATGCAGCCACTCTCTATCCTTTGGCCAGCCAACCAACCCCTCCTCTACCATTAGGACTAACAACCAGCCACCCTCTATAAGCCAAATAGCCAACCAACCCCCATCTACCATTAGGACTGACAACTAGCCACCCTCTACAAGCCAAACAGCCAGCCAACCTCTTTGACCTCTTAAGATTGCCAGCAGCCCCTTATTTTGACTTCTCATATTTGCCATGTATCCTCTTTAATTACAGCTTTGACTTATGTAACTATTAGCTACTTTATTTCCTAATAGTTAGAGATTATAAATAGGCTAGCTATGTAAGAGTACAATCAGTTTTTGATGTGAATATAATTTAGTTTCAGACTTGGACAGAAACTTGTTTCTCCAATTTCTCTGTAATTCCAGCTTTAATTCTTAATTTTAATGCAATTCTAGTTCAAGTTCTCAATCAATTGATCTTGATTCCCATCATTTGGTATCAGAGCACAAATCTGGTCCTCTTTTCCCCTACCACTTTGATCATTTGAGCCCTAAATTTCCTTGTGTGTTTTTTTTTTTTTCTCCCCCCATTCAAGATCCTAGAATTTAGATCTAGGTTCCTTGTGCCAATCAAATCTGTGGCTGTTGCAAATATCACAGATTTGATCACTTATGCTGTTACATCTATTTACAATTTTTTCAAAGATTGTGAAGCTTCTAATGGCTCAAAGAAGGAGAGGAAGGAAAGGTGGAATAAGGGGGAATCAAATGGATGTTGGGGAAGGAGTTGAAGCCAACCTTCTAGTGGGGAGAAATGTTGGACGGAGTCAAAACATAGAGAGGGAAGACATGATTGCTGAATTAAGGAGACAAGTTGCGGCACTTACGGAGGTGGTGTAGCATATGCAGCCTCCTCATGAGACTACCAATGAGTCCGATGACTCTCATTCTCATTTTAAGAACCCTTTTGGAGCTCCTCCAAGGGGTAGACCTTATGTGGAAAGAAATGAGCCAAGGCTTGACTACAACTTCAAGGTTGAAATTCCAGAATTTCAAGGGAGTCTCAAACCAAAAGACTTGTAGATTAGCTTAACACCATTGAAAGGGTGTTTGATTATTACGAAGTTATAGATGAAAAGAAAGTGAAGCTAGTTGCTATTTGCCTTAAAAGGAGAGCTTCTACTTGGTGGAAACAATTGCAAATTTCTCGCCAAAGAAGTGGTAAAGTCAAGATCAAGAATTGGGAGAAGATGAAGAAAAAGCTCTGTGAGCAATTTCTTCCTTTCAAGTACACCCAATCACTCTACAAAGACCTATACAACCTTAAGCAAGAGGGAAGTGTAGAAGAGTATACGGAGGTGTTTCACCAACTTGTAGTAAGGGTAGATTTGAATGAAAGTGAAGAACAAATGGTTGTGAGGTGCTTGTGTGGATTGAAGCCATCCATCCAAGATGTCCTTAGTCTTCAATCATTGTGGAACGTGTCGGAAGCCTACAACCGGGCTTTACTAGTAGAGAAGCAACAAACTAGGCCAGCTTTAAGGTCTGGACAGTGGGGTTCCAGGTCTAGGCAGGGGATTTCTAGCCAATATAAGGTTGGGAATTCAAGTACAAATGGGAGAGGAGAAACTTCTGGGGTTGAACAGCAACCAGCAGGTTCTAAATCTGCTATTACAGCCCCAAAACGGTCCCAAACAGCCACTGTTGGTGGGGGTAGACAGCAACAGGTGGATACTTTCAAATGTTTCAACTGTGGAGAGCCGGGGCATTGATCTTTGGATTGTAGGAGGAAGGCTCTTATGTTGGAGGAAGTAAAAGAGCTTGAACATGAAGATGGAGGACTCATCTTTGATCGACCTTCAAATGAGGTTGGTGGTGATTTTGAAGAAGAAGAGGGCTTGACACTTGTGATGAGAAAGACTCTTCTTGCTTCTAAATTCAATTCCGAAGAAGATTGGTTGAGAACCAATATTTTTTATACAACTTGCAGCATTGGAGGAAGAGTTTGTAGTATGATCATCAATGGGGAAAGTTGTGAAAATGTGGTCTCTTAGGAGGTGGTTGATAAGTCGAGGCTTGCCACTCAAGATCATCCATATCCCTACAAACTTTCTTGGTTCAAGAAGGGTAATGAGGTGAATGTAACGAAGCGTTGCTTGGTGCCATTTTCTATTCGGAAGAAATATTTTAATGAAGTTTGGTGTGATGTAGTACCAATGAATGCATGCCATATCCTTCTTGGAAGACCTTGGTAATATGATCACCAAACAATGCATGATGGGAAGAAGAACACCTATACCTTAAGCAAAGACAATCAGAAATTTACTTTGCTACCAATGAAGGAAAATGTGACTTCTAAATCCTCTACAACCTTTTTACTCGCTTCTAAAAGCTTCATTCAAGAAAGTCAAGATAGTGGCTACATTTTAGCATTAATTCCAATCAACACAATGGCTGGAACTGATGTTCCTAGTGCTGTCACTGAGTTATTACAGCAATATGGTGATGTTTTTTCTCATGAGTTACCTCTTGACTTGCCTTCTATACGAGACATTCAACATGTCATTGATTTGGTACCGAGTGCATCCCTTCCAAACAAGGCAGCATATCGTATGGCTCTAAAGGAGAAGGAAGAGTTGCAAAAACAAATTCAAGAGCTTCTTGATAGAGGCTACATTCAGGCTAGTATTAGCCCTTGTGCGGTACCTGCTCTCGACTCCTAAGAAGGATGGCTCTTGGAGGATGTGTGTGGATAGTAGAGCTATCAACAAGATTACAATCAAGTATCGTTTTCCAATTCCTAGATTGGATGACATGCTAGATTGCTTGGCGGGTGCAAAGGTGTTTTCCAAGATTGATTTGCAAAGCGGGTATCATCAAATTAGAATTCGCCCAGGAGATGAATGGAAGACGACCTTCAAGACACATCATGGATTTGTTCGAATGGCATGTTATGCCATTTGGTTTGACAAATGCACCTAGCACTTTCATGAGGGTGATGACACAAATGTTGTAACCACTATTGGGGGTTTGTGTTGTGGTGTATTTTCATGATATTTTTGGTGTATAGCCGCTGTTTAGAGGATCACTTGGTGCGTTTACAGCTTGTGCTTGACATTTTGAGGAGAGAAAAGTTTTATGGTAACATGAAAAAGTGTAGCTTTGGGATGGAACAAGTGGTGTTCTTGGGGTATGTTATGTCTTCCAAAGGAGTGTTCATGGATGAAAACAAGGTTAAGGCAATTGTTGATTGGCCTACGCCTTTTAGTGTGCATGAGGCGAGGAGTTTGCATGGTCTTGCTATCTTTTATAGAAGGTTTATTAGCAATTTTAGCACCATTGCAGCACCTCTCACCACTTATCTCAAACAAAAATCTTTTGTTTGGACTGATGAAGCCCAAGAAAGCTTCCAACTTTTGAAGAGGAAGTTAACTAAAGCTCCTATCCTTGCCTTGCCCAATTTTGACAAGATATTTGAGCTTAATTGTGAAGCATCAGGAGTGGAAATTGGGGGTGTCCTTAGCCAAGAAGGGCAGCCCATAGCATTCTTTAGTGAGAAGTTGAATAAAGCAAAACTTAGGTATTCTACCTATGACAAGGAATTCTAAGCTATTGTTCAAGCCATCAAGCATTGGAGTTACTATTTGGCCTACAAGGAGTTTATTCTACACACTGATCATGAGGCTTTGAAATATCTCAATAGCCAATCTAATGTGAACAAGAGGAATGATAAGTGGGTAAGCTTTTTGCAGCAATTCACTTTCTCATTGAAACATCAGTCAGGAATTCTCAACAAAGTGGCTGATGGGTTGAGTAGGAGGACTAATTTCTTGGTGGAAATGCAAGCTAAGGCTGCTGGTTTTGAAGTTTTCAAGAAGAATTACCAAGATGACACACATTTTGGTGATCTATACTAATAATTGCAGCAGGGACAGCAACCTACCAAGTCTGACTTTTGGTTGAAGGATGGATTTCTTTTCAAAGGGCTGAAATTATGTGTGCCTAAATGTTCTCTAAGGGAGTTGACGATTGTTGAACAACATAATTTGGGGCATTTTGACAAATCAAAGACCCTAGAATTCCTTAAACAAGACTACTTTTGGCCAGGAATGACTAAAGATGTTGAACGGCATATTCGAAGGTGCCAAGTTTGTCAAAAAGGAAAGGGAACAACCACTAATGCCAGTTTGTATTTACCCCTTCCAGTGCCTAATAAACCATGGGAATATATTAGTATGGATTTTGTTCTTGGCTTTCCACCTACACAACGAAAGAGTGATTCAATCATGGTAGTAGTGGGTCTTTTCTCCAAGATGGCCCACTTCATCCCATGCAAGAAGACTTCGGATGCTTCCAATGTGGCTGCTTTATTTTTCAAAGAAGTCTACAAGCTTCATGGTGTACTCCTATCTATTGTTTCCGACAAGGATGCTAAATTTCTTGCTCATTTTTGGCGAACTCTATGGCGCAAGATAGGAACTGAATTGAGTCTTAGCACTTCTTTCCACCCTCAAATGGATGGTCAAATTGAAGTTGTCAACCGGAGTCTTGGAAATCTCTTGAAATGCTTGATTGGAGAAAATCCTAGGAATTGGGAAAGTATCCTTCCCTTGGCTGAATTTGCTTACAACTTTTCTCTTAATCAGACTATTAACACATCTCTTTTTGAAGTTGTGTATAGGAATAAACCTTTGAGTGTCTTAGATTTGGCACCCTTACCACTTTCTAAGAAGGAGAATGTAAGAGCAACAGAAATGACAAATTTTATGCAATCTGTCCATGCACAAGTCAAGGAGAGAATTGAACATTCCAATGCAAACTACAAGGCTGCTGCTGATAGTCGCCGAAGGAGACTAATTTTCAAGGAAGGGGACCTTGTATGGGTGATTTTGACTAAAGAAATGGGTCCTCATGGCTCCTATTCCAAGTTAGGAGCAAGGAAATTAGGTCCATGCAAAGTATTGACTAAAATCAATGACAATGCCTACATAATCCAACTACCCCCCACTTAAACGTTTCTAATGCCTTCAATGTGAAGCATTTGAAGCCTTATTTTCCAACTGAAACTTAAGGGCAAGTTTCCTTTATGGAGGGGAGTATGATGCAGCCACCCTCTATCCTTAGGCCAGCCAACCAACCCCTCCTCTACCATTAGGACTGACAACCAGCCACCCTCTACAAGCCAAACAGCTAGCCAACCTTTCTGACGTCTTAGGACTACCAACAGCCCCTTATTTTGACTTCTCATATCTGCCATATATCCTCTTTAATTACAGCTTTGACTTATGTAACTATTAACTACTTTATTTCCTAATTGTTAAAGATTATAAATAGGCTAGCTATGTAAGAGTACAATCAGTTTTTGATGCAAATATAATTTAGTTTCTGACCTAGACAGAAACTTGTTTCTCCAGTTTCTCTTTAATTCCAGCTTTAATTCTTAATTTTAATACAATTCTAGTTCAAGTTCTCAATCAATTGATCTTGATTCCCATCACTATTTGGCAAAAAGTGAAGTTTTGCTTTACCAATTCTTTACTCATACTATATATACCCTCATTACCCACAAATTGCAAAGAATACTTTTCAGAGAGAAAACCCTTGAAGATATACTTGAGAGTTAGAAATTGTCATACTCATAATCATCTTCACATTTCCTTGTTGTTTTTCCTCAACTCCTACCCCTCCATCTCTACTTCCTTGAGAGGTTGCTAGCCCAAACACTTATCACACCCATTTTGAGTGTAAAGTGAGAATTTTGTGCTGTTGGAAAGTATTAGAAGGAGCCATTCATTGGAGGATGCAATCGTGCTGAATTGTGGAATCCGGAAAGCTAAAAAAGACAAGGCTTCGAGAAGTTAGTTGGTAGCAGGAGCTTGGAGGGCTCAAGTACATAGGGTAAATTAGGCTTGAGGGTCTTTTGTTATTCGTGTACTCTAATATTATTCTTTAGTGGATCAATTTCGATTTGGAAGGTCGCGGAGAGCTTTTTCGCCGAATTCTTTGGTTTCTTTTTCAATAATATGTCTCGGTGTTATTTTCTGTTTACATCTCTCTTTCCTACTCTTAAACTTTCCTTTCATTGTTGATAATGGATGAATATGGCTTAAGGTAGTGATAACGGTTGTTTGCGTTTCTTTACTCTTGTTCCGCACTTAGTATAAGTTAAAATAAAAGCTATCTAGCCGTAATTTTAATTTGAGGGTTTTAACAAGCTCTTGTGTATTTACACAAATCCGAGCTTTCAGTTGATGCAGGCAAATGTATTGCATTATGGATCGATTAGTTTGATTGAGGAACCTTGTAGGTCTGCTCATCTTGCTGCCATGGACATTACTAAGAAGTCTGGTTGTCTCCTATCTTATGACCCAAATTTGAGGTTGCCACTTTGACCATCTGCAGAGGCTGCTCGAGATGGTATTATGAGCATATGGAACCAATCCGACATTACTAAGGTACATATTTTGACATTTAGGCACCATATATAGATTCTGAAGTATTACATTAAATTCTCATCTTACAGGTTTTTACATGCACATCACTGTTGGAATTATTTGGGGAAATTGCAGATAAGTGAGGAGGAAATCTCATTCTTGACTGGAGGTGATGATCCTTATGATGATTATGTTGTGCTGAAGAAGCTTTCCCACCCCAATCTTAAGCTACTGCTCGTAACTGAAGGAGCACAAGGCTGCAGGTACTATACAAAAGTCAGTATCCATATATTTTAGGTTAACAATGATTTCAAAGCTTTATTCCATTTCCAGTAATAAATTTCTCTAGGACTTTAGCATCTTCTATGCGCTTGACAACAATTTAATGAAGGAGGAGATCCTAATGATATGTGACCTCATATTGGACAAATGGAATTGGTATCTTATGCATTTTAATCTTTAGTTTTTATAATATTATCAGTTAATCAGGAGTAATTTCTCCTTGATGGTTGTGCAGGAATTCAAGGGCAGGGTTGGTGGTGTTAAGGTTGAAGCTGTTGACACAACTGCTGTAGGTGACGCTTTTATAGGTGGAATCTTGAAAATTTTGGTTTCATAGCCAAATCTTTACAAGGTGCAACTCAATAAATTCTTTTGCTTTTGAGTGGCTATTCTTTGTTTCATTTTTTTTTTTCCATCTTTGGCTAGCTGTCTACATCCAAAGACAATATCAGTCGAAATTCACTATTATTAATATGGAAAACAAATACTCAACCAACTCTCACAATTCACAATTAATTCATCTCAAATCCCTTTCCAAAAAAAATAATCTCAAATCATACTCACAAGGCCTCACAAATTTAAACCAACTCAAATCTCATTATACGAACTAAACAATAAATCTTAATTCACAAATATGACACATTTCTATAACTCAATATACACAATGGTCCTCTCACGCTTAAACATCTATATATTTATATATATTTAAAAGCTGAAATGTAGCATTTATTGTTGCTACGCTCCTATTGAGTCACATCAACGACCACATCACTATTTTATTTTATTTTTTTGGTTTTCCATCTTTATTAATTGTCTATTGCAAAATTAATTCTTTGTGGCCAAATGTAATACACTACATGCCATCATAAATTCTAATTATTTATTGTCTATATTGAAATCTCATTTCAACATTGAGTGTTATTTTCTTTCCATCCTATTCCTTATATATATATATATATATAGACACACACAATACATTTTGCTACTCAATCATTAAGCCACATCATCCACTTATTTTTTATCTCTTCTTTTCTTATTTAGACTTTTCTTCTCACTACTCTCTAAAAAAACAAAAACAAAATTTCTTCTTCTCCCTATTAGTCCACACCTATGGTTACACTTCCTCCAACCTTTCCTTTCCCTCTTTGCCTCTTTACCTTCCCCATTACTCTCTACTTCTCCATTACACTTCCTTACCATTTTTCATAACTTGACTCTTCTTCTTCCCATTTTTTTAGTACATGCCTACGGTTACACTTCCTCCAAGCTTTCTCTTCCCTCTTTGCCTCTTTACCTCCCCCACTACTCTCTACTTTGCCGTTACACTTCCTTCATCATTTTCTTCCTTCATTATTTTTCACAACTTGACTCTTCTTCTTCCCATTTTATTAGTATATGCCTATGGTTACATTTCCTCCAACCTTTCTCTTCCTTCTTTGCCTCTTTACCTCCCCCACTACTCTCTACTTCACCGTTACACTTCCTTCATCATTTTCTCTTTATTGAGGTACCAAACTTTTATTAGTAGGTAAAAAAGTAATGTTAATGGTGGGTTTAGACTAGAACCCTTGAGAAATTGTCAATTCAACTATAGTAAAAATTGTTGCATATATATATATATATATTACTCTTACTAAAATTGTGACTCTCAAAAGGAAAGGTCAGTTGGATGATTTTAGTGGAAATGTCAAAAATAATTTTGAAAATTGTGTGATAGAAATTTTAATAATTCAATAAAATTTATGGAAATCTTAACTTTAATTATTATCAACAAATAATAGTGCTTGGTATTAAAGTTTAGAGAGACGCAATAAATGTATAAATAAGGCAGAGAAAATGGAATTTTCTTAAAATTATTTTGCATTTAAATTTCATTGGTACAACCTTGTGGACTCAGGTTAATATTGAGCCTGTTGCCAGGGGAAAAAAAGTATGATTTTATTTATTTATAATTCAATAATTGTGGAAAGAGAATTTGAACACCGAATATCTTATTTGGGCAACTTTAAAACAAGGCTCTTAGCGGTTTGATATTGAGCTAGGGTCCTTATGTATAAACTGTTTGAAAACAGTGTTTTGAAAAAAACAATGAGGAGTTGTAGTTGCAAAACAAAGTTTTGAGTTTTAAAAACGCTCTTTTAAGCTTACAAAATGCCTAACCTAACGGACCCTTAACTTAAATATCTTAGCCGAGCGAAATTTTAGTTCTGCCTGAATATCAGGGTCAGCCCTTGGCCTAGGCCATGGCCTAAGGCCCCCTAACAAAGAAAGACCCCAAATTAAAATGGGGCAGTAAGTTTTTTTTTGTTTTGTTTTTTTTCTTCTAATTAAAAAAAGAGTGTAACCTGCACATTTTTTTATCACATAGGTTTTATAAATTGATATGTCCAATTACAATAAGTAATTCAATATTCTTTTTTTTTTTTTTTTCTTGAAATGTCATATCAGTTTGTAAGTAGTAAAATTTGTAGTACTTTAGCATCTTCTTCGCACCCAAAAAAAAAAAAAAAAGAATTAATAGAAATACAGCACAATTACCAATTCACCATTAAGTGAATGAAAAATGCTAAAACTAATACAAATTTTATGACAAAAAAACTTACAAACTGATCAAACAATATAATAAATTAATGTTTTAAATAACTTTTATTTATTGATGACTCGTAAGTTTGTAAAACCTATATAGTAAGTATCACTAGCTCACTTTGGATGAATTAGTCTTATTAATTAGTAAGAATTAATAATAGATTTGAAATAAATAAATATCGTTTAAATGATATTTAAATATAAAAAGGCCCCTTTAAAATTTTCACATTAGGCCTCAAATTATCTTGAGCCAGTCCTGCTGAATATGCTGGGGGATCGACTTTGGAGTATGACATATTTTCTCAAAATATTTGATTAGTGTAGCAACTCTTGTATTTTATTTTCTTTTTTACACTGGACAAATCTGTATATGCGCACCTGCATACCGAGCTGTCATTAGAAGAATGCTTTTCAGGGGAAATTGGTAAAGGTTAAATCTAATTGGTTTCCATATGTTTCACCATAAACTACTTGCTGAGGTCATATTGCTCATGGAATTGGGTTTGCCAACTTAGTAGATTACCAATTCTGATTACAATATGGATTTCTTCTTTTCTTTTCTTTTTTTTATTTTATTTTTTATTTTTTATTTTATTTTTTAACTTCAGATCTTAATTTCTTTGTTTATGATATGTTTTTATTTTTATCGGAGAAAGTGATGAGGTGGTATTTGCAATGTCATATTAATATTGGTATTTTACAATCACTTTGTATACATCTCTTGTTCATCTACACCAATTTGCCTCTTGTAGGTTCACCTAAAGCTTCTCCTAATGGTTCATTTAAAACGCCTGTTGTTGATAAAAATAAAGGGTGCCAGGAGAAAAAACAGCTGGCCGTTTGTTTTGGGAGGGATGTTGATTGATTTTGTGCCAAATGTTGGTGGAGTTTCACTATCAGAAGCACCTTCTTTTAAGAAAGCTCCCGGTGGAACTCCTGCCAATGTTGCTGTTGGGATTGCTAGGCTAGGAGGATTAGCTGCTTTTATTGGCAAGGTGCATTTCTTCTTTTAAGTTCCCATGGTGTCTTTCCAATTACCAACTCTATCATTGTCATATCAAAGATCACCTAATACTATGTGCTGATTTGATTTCAAAATTTCTACTCCAAAAAGAGAAAATTTAGAACTACAACCTTTTGTGTCACAATGCATCAAACATCCACCTAGTTTCTTAAGCACCAAGATTTTTGAATCTTTCAATTTATTACTGTCTGTAGCCCGCTCTTATGTATCTAGACAGTAGGGCTCGATTGCATTGATTTTAATTATTTTTTCAATGCTTATGAGTGGCAATATAATTATTTGTCTGGAAATAGGTTTCATAAATATCATGTCTTCAGTCATTCCATACATATACATTCCAAACTTTGAGGTCCAAGTTTCATAGTGATGATGAGTACCTAACAGTGCTTCATATTGTTGGTTGGGTGGGGAGTTTAACCCATGAGATTAGGACTTCCAACGTAACATCAAACTACATGGGGTGGCAATAATTCTAGGACTTGGTATAGGTCCAGTGTATCCAGTGCATTAGACCCGGTTAGATGGTGACACATATCTAAAAATGGACATATGTCATCATCTCAACGGGTCCAATATTACTGGACACTGGACCTAAGCTTGACCCATAAATGCTTATTAATTACTACTATTATAATTATCAAGTCTATATTTAAGGCAAAAAATAAAAGAAAGAAAATTTTATGATTTGTTAAACTTTCCCGTGGTATATAAAATAGAAAAGGTGCAAACCAAATCAGAAGTAAGTTTTCAATATTATTTAATAAACAAGATAAGGAGACTTTACAAATATACTCACAAGTATACGTGTGTGTCTTGGCCTTGGATAGTTGATCAATAGAGTATAGCGTGAAAACCAAGAGAAAATGTAATTTTTTTTTTCTTAGGAGAAAATGTGATGCGAGATTTAACTAGTTTTTTCTTTTTTTTTTCCCTGGGTTTGCTAGCCACTGCGTTTGGCTGTTTCCTTAGACAACCCCTGGGTAATGACATGTATTTTCTTCACATAATAATATACTACTATCGACTTCAATCAAAAAGAGAAGAGAATTTTTAACCAAGTGAGGTTGTTCAAATAAAAAGAAGAAAAAAAAAATGCCAGAGAGAAAAAAAGTAGATGTAAGACAACTAACATGGTTTAGACTTACTACTTGTATTCACAACGGAAAGCCATAAACAGTTATATTTTTATTATTTTGAACCATGTGTCACAATGGATCCTACGTTGAGTATGCACAAGAATATATTAGGTTTAGTATTGTAATCCTAAATCTACTATGATAGCCATGGTATTCTACTAACCTTATAAATTTATGTTAATATCCTAATATACAACATTATAATATATTCTAGCATGTTCCTCAAACTAAAAAGGAAACCTGAAAATTTTTTGAGTTTGGAATGTAAGCTTTTGAAGGAAACCATAACAATATGTCCACGACAAATGAAGTTGGGAAGATGACCACTAGTAATGGAGAACGGTTGCACTAGTGATCAAAGAGTGACTACTATGGTTGGAGAATGGTTGCACCGATGGCCTGAGGAACGTCAATAGAGGAACGGTGACTCAAGGATGGCATGCACGAGACAAAAGCCTGTGGTAGTTGATTGTGAACAATGGCTAGAGGATGGTGACATCGATGCCAGAGGACAACAACACTGTTTACTAAAAGATGTCATATGTTGTAGGAAAACCTTTGGAGGGAGGCACGGCCGAGAAGGAATGCTAGAAAGGAAGGAGAAGGGTTTCAAAAGACTAACTCTAATACCATGTTAAAATAGAAAAAATAAAATAGACTAAAATTCAAAACTAATCTTTTAAGTTTCTTTAGATTTCATTTTAGTTCTCTAACTTTATTTTCATTCATTTTAGTCCTCTAAGTTTCAAGTTTATTCAATTAAGGTTTTTCCATCAATATTTGCTTCATATTGTGGTTAATTTTTCAATTTTTAAAATTTTTCTTCAAATTTTTAAAATTAACAAAAATTCAATTTATGATTGAAAAATATTTTTCAGATTTTTTTTTTTTCAAAAATTTTTAACAAAAGTTGATAAAAAGGCTTTAATTGAATAAATCTGAAACTTATAGGATTAAAATGAACGAAAGTAAAATAACATGATGTAGAGAGAGAGTGGAAGCAAGAAATTTAACTTAGTTTGACCTAATGGTCTACATACACCGGGAAAAGTCCTATAAAATACATCTTTACTATTATGAATTATATGTTACAATGAACCTCATGTAGGATTTATATAAATATATATATATATATATATATATATATTAGGAAGGAATATATTAGATTTAGTATGATAAACCTAAAACCGTGGTATTCGTAAATCCTTGTATTGTTTACAATTTCTGTATGAATCTTAAATGTTGGACAAAAAATAAAGATGAATTTGTGAATTTTTCTGTGCTGGTCCCCATGTCTTCTTCGTTAAAATTGAAAGGGCTCATTTCTAAGTATATCTTAGTGTTTTGTAATTGAATTGATTTTTTGGCTTGAGAATTTTAGTTAGAATATATTTATGAGATTGCTTAAAGTTGTTTATTTTATTTTCTTAATTCACTTGAGATTAAGTAGTGATACAACAAAAATTTTAATATTTATTTTAAAGTTCCTCAAAATTGTTTACCTATGTTATGTTCTGCTAATCAGTCTACCCTGTGATGTGAACTGGCACGTCAACAATTAGGATCATGTTGGCATAGTTTTCTAATTTCTAATCGTCCATGCCTAGTGATTATATTGAAAAGTTATAGCTTTTGTACTTCATTCATGATTCATCTTATTCTTTTATGCGTTTCAGATCCTTATTTCAATCTAGATTGATCACTTTGTCTCCACCGTGCATCACAGGCAGGTCATAGGTGAAGATAAGTTTGGTTACATGTTGGCCGACATTCTTGTAGAAAATAATGTTGTCAATTCTGGAATGCCTTTTGATCCACATGCAAGGACAGCATTGGCATTTGCTACACTGAGAGATGATGGCGAGCGTGATATCATGTTTTTTTGCAACCCTAGTGCTGATATGCTCCTTCACGAAGATGAAATTGATGCAAACCTAATTAAGAAGGTAAAAAAGCCAACATCTCTCAAAACATGTTGTGTGCTACAACTACATGTTGATACATCAAAACAAACTTAAACACATGTAAGTAAACTACAACTACACCAATAATTAAATTTAGGTCTAAAAATAAGAGATAACAAAAAAAAAAAAAAGTAATTTAATTTGTCTTATGATTCAAGAAAGTCAAGGGCACTTTTTTTACATCAATATAAGTTATGGAATATACTTGATAATTATTTATATATCAACAACTATTATTTTACAATCAAGATTACTAATTTACTTTGTTTATTTGTATTTTAGTTATTATTAAATTCTTATGTTATCTCATTTCAATCGTCAGTTTAGTTCAACTTTAAAACTTTGAATCTTCTATATTTAGTGGTTTGATTTTTAAAATCATAATAAAAATTTATCAGTGATGTTGTGAAAAGAGAAATGTCAATGCTATTTATAGATTCTATTAAAAAAAATTACAATATTTTTCACAATAATTGAATTGACAAATTTTTACTAGCAAATCACTAAATGCTACTTTTTTACCTATCATTAACAATTTACTTTTAAGATAGAAAAATGACATTAATTTTTACTTGTCCTTTTACACTAACCCAACAAATTAAACGATTTATTTTTTTTTCAATAACCCAAAAGAAAGTCATTTACGTTACAAATAACAAGACACGTGTCATATTTCTATCTGCCAAATGGAGAACCAAATATTTTCTAATTTTTTTGTGTGCATCTACTTTCTCTCGGCAAAAATTTTGAATTCGTGCCCTTTAGGCGGGTCACGTGATAAGATAATAATTAATAAGAGCTTACTGGCCCCACTTTAATGGTGGGTTCCATCTGATGTGGCAACACAGGACTTTACAGTGACTAAACTACAGTTAGAAGACTGGATTGTGATCCCCATAAAAATGGAGAAACATAAGCAGGTGGTTGTGTTTGGACTTTTTATTTAGACTTTGAAGAGAATAAGAAAAAAGAATCAGTCACGGTCTTCACGGATTCATAGTCAGATGATATCAAAAAAAAAAAAAAAAAATCAAAGTTCCAAACCAAACAAATGCTGATAAAGGAAACGAGTTTAGAATAGATTTTGAGATACAGTAGGCTCCGTACGGATCAGGGAACAGTGGAGAAGAACAAAATAGCCCTACATAGATTGAAACGAGGGACAAAAATGGTATTATTCTTAACCTCTCTGGCTTTCTAGTTCATTTTCTTGTTAGTTCTAATATTGCTATATATTTCGGTTTTCTGAACATTGATAGAGGTCCTCAAAGGTAGTGCTGAAAGAAAAAATGTCAGGTTGCTGCTTCCCTGTGAGCCTTCAAAAATCGCGTAAGGATAGCTTCAAGTTGAAAAAGAGTTCCCCAGGAGGTATTGCACTGTTTCTTGTGATTCTCATTCATGCTCATTTTGATTCTTGTAGTAAATGATGAGTCTTTGATGAGCATTCTTGGGTTTGAATCAGTTTTAGCTCTTAAGTCTATCTGGGTGCTTTTTTTTCCTGAGTTCCACTCTTGTTCATTTTGATTTCTAAGTTAAATGAGGAAACTGGGTTTATTGGGTCTTGAATCGGTATTAGTTCACAAGTTGGTTTGGATTTTTGTTTTGTATTAGTTGCTTTGTACTTATTTTGATTCTTGAGCTAAATGATGTGATTTTGATGGACCTTGTGAGGTTTTGAATTAGTTCTTTTCCAATTTATAATTTTTCCCTGAGCTAAAATTATTGTCATTTTGCTAGAACAAGTTATTGTCTAGGTGAAAATTATTTGATCTTGTCTTAGTTCACAGTTTGATATAATATTCCTTTTGAGTTGCATTCATAATTAACCATTTCAATCTTGGGTTAATAATTTTGAGAATGGCTGGGTCATATGGACTGAAATTATGGAGCACTGACTTTTGTAGCTAAGTGATTATCCCTCTCTTTTTAGAAAATAGAGGTCTTGTGTTCAATACATGGAAAGGGACAGAGTTGGGATGAAAAGGGTACAGCATTGTGTATACTATTACTATTTGATATGGAAAAAGAAAAGAGCTTTTTTTGCTTTCATTCAAACCTTTTTTTAAATTTTTAGCTAAGGGATTGATCTTAATGAGAAAAATAAGTTCATTACCAGTTTCAGATATCAATTAAATATGTTTTATCCCATTTCATATCTATTTGCAATGTCATATTAATATTGGTATTTAACAATCACTTTGTATACATCTCGCTGTTCATCTACACCAATTTGCCTCTTGTAGGATCAGCTAAAGCTTCTCCTAATGGTTCATTTAAAACGCCTGTTGTTGATAAAAATAAAGGGTGCCAGGAGAAAAAACAGCTGGTCGTTTGTTTTGGGGGGATGTTGATTGATTTTGTGCCAAATGTTGGAGTTTCACTATCAGAAGCACCTTCTTTTAAGAAAGCTCCCGGTGGAACTCCTGCCAATGTTGCTGTTGGGATTGCTAGACTAGGAGGCTTAGCTGCTTTTATTGGCAAGGTGCATTTCTTTTTTAAGTTCCCATGGTGTCTTTCCAGTTACCAACTCTATCATTGTCATATCAAAGATCACCTAATACTATGTGCTGATTTGATTTCAAAATTTCTACTCCAAAAAGAGAAAATTTAGAACTGCAACCTTTTGTGTCACAATGCATCAAACATCCACCTAGTTTCTTAAGCACCAAGATTTTTGAATCTTTCAATTTATTACTGTCTGAGGCCCATTCTTATGTATCTAGACAATAGTGCTCGATTGCATTGATTTTAATTATTTTTTCAATGCTTATGAGTGGCAATATAATTATTTTTTTGGAAATGGGTTTTATAAATATCATGTCTTCAGTCATTCCATACATATACACTCCAAACTTTGAGGTCCAACTTTCAAAGTGATGATGAGTACCTAACAGTGCTTCATATTGTTGGTTGGGTGGGAGTTTAATCCACGAGATTAGGACTTCCAACGTATCATCAAACTACATGGGATGGCAGTTATTTTATATACAAATCAATCATAATAAATGCTTATTAATTACTACTATTATTGAAAGCTCACTTAGTGTATAAAACACTAGTGAATGTTCAAACCCCCAATTATAAAATTACCAGCATAAACTTATACTTAAATAATATATATGCGGAATGATAAATATAAGCTATACCCAAACAAACAAACTGCTCTAAGCCATAATTTAATCACAACATAGCAGTAATTAAAAGCAAAAGAATAAGGGATAAAGAGAAGCAAACGCAAAATAACACCGGCACGTGTAATCGAAGAGGAAATTGAAGAACTCGGCGAAAAATCTCTCCATGGCCCTTCAAGCGATAAAATGATCCTCTAGAAAATTAGTTGGGATACATATTCCAATAGACCCTCCAAGCCTAATCTACCCGATGCACCTAAACCCTCCAAGCTTCTTGCTCCAACAAGATTAAATCTGATCTTGTCTTTTCTAGCTTACCGGATCCCGCAATAAGCCCAATGCATCAATCAAAATGAATTGGTTCTCTCTTAAACTGCTTCCCAAACACCAAGAAACCTTCTCACTAATATGTATATGGTGAGATAAGGATTTGGCTAAAGATCCTCTCAAGGGTATATCAATGGAGAGGGTGAGAATAGAGAAATTTGAAGAGTCGAATATATAAGATTGTGGATGAATCAATCTTGTTGTTCTCTAGGGTTTCTCTCTCAAAATTTCCTCTGAAAGCTCTTTACTTTTCATGGGTATAAAGGTATTTATAGTACGGTACAAAAAGGAATGTGAAAAGTCATTTTTCTGCAAAATAGGGTGCTTTGGCGAGTCACTCGCGACTGGGACAAGTCGCGAGTTCCAATTGCCAATTAACAAAATGGCCAGACTGTATTTTTTTGTCATGTAGTGATCCAGCTATCCTGACCTTTTAACTTCCTGCATGCTTCACACGTGTGCTGGATTCTAGCTAGTCACCAGAGTCAGTTGTGAGTTTTAGTCGCAAGAAGCCTCTTTATTGCACGCACTTGATCAATTCTTCACACTCTCTCACACACAAACCTTACATTATTCCCACCTAAATACAGGGTTTTAAAATGCTGAATTACAAGCAAATTTAACACAGAATAAAACCAACACATAGTTAATAAATTCAACCTTACAATTATAATTATCAATTCTATATTTAAGGCAAAAAATAAAAGAAAGAAAATTTTATGATTTGTTAAACTTTCCTGTGGTATATAAAATATAAAAGGTGCAAACCAAATCAGAAGAAAGTTTTCAATATTCTAATAAACAAGATAAGGAGACTTTACAAATATACTCACAAATGTACGTGTGTGTCTTGGCCTTGGATGGTAGATCAATAGAGTATAGCGTGAAAACCAAGAGAAAATGTAATTTTTTTTTTCTTAGGAGAAAATGTGATGCGAGAATTAACTAGTTTTTATTTTTTTCCTGGGTTTCCTAGCCACTGCGTTTGACTGTTTCCTTAGACAACCCCTGGGTAATGACATGTTTTCTCTTCGCATAATAATATACTACTATCGACTTCAATCAAAAAGAGGAGTATTTTTAACCAAGTGAGGTTGTTCAAATAAAAAGAAGAAAAAAAAATGCCAGAGAGAAAAAAGTAGATGTAAGAGAATTAACATGGTTTAGACTTACTACTTGTATTCACAATGGAAAGCCTTAAACAGTTATATTTTTATTGTTTTGAACCATGTGTTTCAATGGATCCTATGTAGAATATGCACAAGAATATATTAGGTTTAGTATTGTAATCCTAAATCTACTATGATAGTACATGATATTCTACTAAACCTTACAAAATTATGTTAATATCCTAATATACAATATTATAATATATTCTAGCATGTCCTTCAAAGTAAAAAGGGAAACCTGAAAAAATTTTGAGTTAGGAATGTAAGCTCTTGAAGGAAACCATGACAATATGTCAATGACAAATGAAGTTGGGAAGATGACCACTAGCAATGGAGAACAGTTGCACTAGTGATCAAAGAGTGACTACTATCGTTGGAGAATGGATGCACCAATGGCTTGCGGAACGTCAATAGAGGAACGGTGACTCAAGGATGGCATACACGAGACAAAAGCCGGTGGTAGTTGATTGTGAACAATGGCTAGAGGATGGTGACATCGACGCCAGAGGATAACAACACTGTTTACTAAAAGATGTTGTCATATGTTGTAGGAAAACCGTTGGAGGGAGGCACGGCCGAGAAGGAATGCCAGAAAGGAAGGAGAAGGGTTTCAAAAGATTAACTCTAATACCATGTTAAAATAGAAAAAATAAAATAGGCTAAAATGCAAAACTGACCCTCTAAGTTTCTTTATATTTCATTTTAGTCCTCTAATTTTGTTTTCGTTCATTTCAGTCCTCTAAGTTTTAAGTTTATTCAATTAAGGTTTTTCCATCAACATTTGCTATATATTGTGGTTAATTTTTCAATTTTTTAAATTTTTCTTCAAATTTTTAAAATTAAAAAAATTCAATTAATGACTGAAAAATATTTTCTAGATTTTTTTTTTAAAAAAATTTTTAACAAAAGTTGACAAAAAGGCTTTAATTGAATAAATTTGAAACTTAGAGGACTAAAATGAATTAAAGTAAAATTAGTTGATTGAAATGAAATATGAGGAAACTTAGATGGTCAATTTTGAATTTTAGCCAATAAAATAACATTTGTAGAGAGAGAAAGTGGAAGCAAGAAATTTAACTTAGTTTGAACTAATGGTCTACATACACTAGGAAAAGTCCTGTAAAATACATCTTTACTATTATGAACTATACGTTACAATGAACCTCATGTAGGATATATATATATATATATATAGAGGAAGGAATATATTAGGTTTAGTATGATAAACCTAAAACTGTGGTATTCAACTGGATTTCTTTGGACATGATGACTTTTTTGAATTCGTACATTGTAAATCCTTGTATTGTTTCCAATTTTAGTATGAGTCGTAAATGTTGGACAAAAAATAGAGATGAATTTGTGAATATTTCTGTGCTGGTCCCATATTTTTTTCTTGAAAATTGAAAGGGCTTTCTAAGTATATCTTTGAATTTTGTAATTGAATTGATTTTTTGGCTTGAGAATTTTAGTTAGAATATATTTGTGAGATTGCTTAAAGTTGTTTATTTTATTTTCTTAAATCACGTGAGATTGAGTTGTGATTCAACAAAAATTTTAATATTTATTTTAAAGTTCCTTAGAATTGTTTACCTATGTTATGTTCTGCTAATCAGTCTACCCTGTCATATGAAGTGGCACGTCAATAATTAGTATCATGTTGGCATAGTTTTCTAATTTCTCCCCATCGTCCATGCCTAGTGATTACATTTACAAGTTATAGCTTTGTAGTTCATTCAGGATTCATCCGATTCTTTTATGTATTTCAGATCCTTATTTCAATCTAGTTTGATCACTTTGTCTCCACTGTGCATCACAGGTAGGCCATAGTTGAAGATGAGTTTGGTTACATGTTGGCCGACATTCTTGTACAAAATAATGTTGTCAATTCTGGAATGCCTTTTGATCCACATGCAAGGACAGCATTGGCATTTATTACACTGAGAGATGATGGCGAGCGTGAATTCATGTTTTATTGCAACCCTAGTGCTGATATGCTCCTTCACAAAGATGAAATTGATGCAAACTTAATTAAGAAGGTAAAAAGCCAACATTAAGCAATAAAGAACTAAGAATGACTAGAACTGTCTAACCCCTAAACTGGTTGTTGAGGCAAACTGCTTGTCAATTGTCATTGCTATTTAGCATAGTGGTAAAGGTATCAATGAAAAATAGCCTAGTCTAATGGCTCTCATCAGCTATATTTTTCTTATTTCAACATGCAAAGGTATTTTTTAGATGAAAAGCTGTAACAGGCTTTTTTTTTTTTAAATTTTAAAAAATAAATAAATAAAAAATAAATAAAACCAAATAACATATAGCTTTTAACAGAACATATCATGTTCAACATCCAACACACCCGTTAGGAAAGCAAGTGAGAGTTGCTTTCTTCACTTAATATATCAAATGGATGATGGATTGGATGAGCTACCCTATTTGTGTCTATGTTTAGTCTCATATATTTTGTTTACAGTTGATCTCAAGTTTAGTAAAGGCGGATTGTGATAGATTGACAACTAGCGTAAAATTTAGTCACTTTATTATAAAACACTAGTATAAATAGCAAAAACTAACATGTCAATTAAAGAGGTAAACAAAAAGTATGATTTTAGATATAATAGAATATCGGAAAAGAATACATGTGAAGGGCTCTAATTTGTATGCTGATAATCCATTTTCAACTCCAACATTTTGGAATTACAATTTGGTTGTTGTGGTTGTTGTTTGATCCAATAAGGTTATTAAACAAGAACATGTTATAGAATCTTAAATAGTAAATGTTTATTGAGTGAAATTCCATGTTTGGAGAAGTTGCTTAAATTCAGGATGTCACTCATAAGTCAAATTATTTGGGTATGGAACCTTCTTTTTATCTTTTTCCAATCTGAAATATGGTATTGAACTTGTTGATAAGTAAATAGTTTCTATATGATAATCATTGATGTAAAGTCGTGATTTACAACTGTTTTGTGTTAGTTTTAATTCCGTGCCAAATTTTATTGTAATTTCTTCAATCAGCTTTCCCTATATGTATGTAGGTTTCTAGTTGTAAGGGATGAGTGTGAGAGAGTGTGAAGACTCAAGCTTTAAAGGATAAACAAGTGGTTTTCGCAAGTGTCTCACGAGAAACTTACCCGCAAAAGAGCCACGTGTAGAGCACATGACTAGAAGCTGAAGAGTCATGCTAGGCTCGAGGTTTTCGCGAGCATCTTGTGGGTAAAGCCAACCTGCGAAGGACTTGTGAAACTCTCTGTTTGGCAAAAAGTGAAGTTTTGTTTTACCAAGTCTTTACCCACATTATATATACCTTCATTACTCACAAATTGCAAGGAGTGTTTTTCAAAGAGAAAACCCTTGAAGATACACTTGAGAGTTAGAGATTGTCATACCCACAATCTACACATTTCCTTGTAATTTTTCCTCAACTCTTACCTCTCCACCTCTACATCTTTGAGAGGTTGCTAGTCCAAACACTTACACCACACTCATTCTAAGTGTAAAGTGAGAATTTAGTGCTGCTGGGAAGCATTAGAAGGAGCCATTCATTAGCGGATACAATTGGGTTGAATTGCGGGATCCAAAAAACTAAAGAAGACAAGGCTCCGAGAAGTTAGTTGGTAGCAGGAGCTTGGAGGGTTCAAGTATATGAGGTAGATTAGGTTTGGAGGGTCTTTTGTTATTTGTATATTCCAACTTTATTCCCTAGTAGATCCATTTCTACTTGGAGGGTCGTGGAAATGTTTTTCGCCGAGTTTTTCAGTTTTGTCTTCGATAACACGTCTTGGTATTATCTTGTGTTTGCATCTTTCTTTTTTACTCTTAAACTTTCCTTTTATTGTTGATAATGGATGAATATGACTTAAGGTAGTGATAACTGTTGTTTGCATGTCTTTACTCTTGTTTCACACTTAGTATAAGTTAGAGTAAAAGTTGCCGTAATTTTAATTTAGGGGTCTAAACAAGCTCTTGTGTATTTACACAAATCCAAGCTTTCAGTTGATACAAGCAAACATATTGCATTATGGATCGATTAGTTTGATTGAGGAACATTGTAGGTCTGCTTATCTTGCTGCCATGGACATTGCTAAGAAGTCTGGTTGTCTCCTATCTTATGACCCAAATTTGGGGTTGCCACTTTGGCCATCTGCAGAGGCTGCTCGAGATGGTATTATGAGCATATGGAACCAATCCGACATTGCTAAGATACATATTTTGACATTTGGGCACCATATATATTTTGAAGTAGTACATTAAATTCTCATCTTACAAGTCTTTACATGTACATCACTGTTGGAATTATTTGGGGAAATTGCAGATAAGTGAGGAGGAAATCACATTCTTGACTGGAGGTGATGATCCTTATGATGATGATGATGATGTTGTGCTGAAGAAGCTTTCCCATCCCAATCTTAAGCTACTGCTCGTAACTGAAGGAGCACAAGGCTGCAGATACTATACAAAAGTTAGTATCCATATATTTGAGGTTAACAATGATTTCGAAGCTAATTCCATTTCCAGTAATAAATTCCTCTAGGCCTTTGGCATCTTCTATGCGCTTGACAACCATTTAATGAAGGAGGAGATCCTAATGATATGTGACCTCATATTGGAGAAATGGAATTGGTATCTTATGCGTTTTAATCTTTATTTTTTTATAATATTATCAGTTAATCAGGAGTAATTTCTTTTTTATGGTTGTGCAGGAATTCAAGGGCAGGGTTGGTGGTGTTAAGGTTGAAGCTGTTGACACAACTGGTGCAGGTGACGCTTTTATAGGTGGAATCTTGAACATTTTGGCTTCATATCCAAATCTTTATAAGGTGCAACTCAATAAATTCTTTTGCTTTTGAGTGGCTATTCTTTGTTTCATTTTTTTCCATCTCTTTCTCACACAAACTATTTGGCTTTGCAAATTCTTGTGTGTTTTGCCATTATTATTGTTGTGATAATGAAAACTATCGTACTAATACATAAACAATAAAACAGAAACATTAACAAAAAATCTCAAACTTAACATAGTTCTTTGGCTAGCTGTCTACATCCAAAGACAATATCATTCGAAATTCACTATTATTAATATGGAAAGCAAATACTCAACCAACTCTCACAATTCACAATTAATTCATCTCAAATACCTTTCCAAAAAAAATAATCTCAAATCATACTCATACGGCCTCACAAATTTAAACCAACTCAAATCTCATTATACCAACTAAACACTAAATCTTAATTCACAAATATGACACATCTCTATAACTCAATATACACAATGGTCTTCTCACACTTAAACATCTATATCTATATATATCTAAAATTTAAAGTATAGTATTTATTGTTGCTACGCTCCTATTGAGTCACATCAGCGATCACATTACTATTTTATTTTATTTTTTTTGGTTTTCCATTTTTATTAATTGTCTATTGCAAAATTAATTCTTTGTGGCCAAATGTAATACACTATACGCCATCGTAAATTCTAATTGTTTATTGTCTATATTGAAAGCTCACTTCAACATTGAGTGTTATTTTCTTTCTATCCTAATCCTTATATATATATATATATATATATATATATAGATATGCACAATACATTTTGCTACTCAATCATTAAGCCACATCATTCACTTATTTTTTATCTCTTCTTTTCTTTTTTAGACTTTTCTTCTAACTACTCTCTAAAAAAACAAAAACAAAAACAAAAATTTCTTCTTCTCCCTACTAGTCCACACCTACGGTTATACTTCCTCCAACATATTTCTTTCCTCTTTGCCTTTTTACCTCCCTCACTACTCTCTACTTCGCCGTTACACTTCCTTATCATTTTTCATAACTTGACTTTTCTTCTTCCCATTTTATTAGTACATGCCTACGGTTACACTTCCTCCAACCTTTCTTTTCCCTCTTTGCTTCTTTACCTCCCCCACTACTCTCTACTTCGCCACTACACTTCATCATTTTTCATGACTTGACTCTTCTTCTTTCCATTTTATTAGTACATGTCTATGGTTATACTTCCTCTAACCTTTCTCTTCCCTCTTTGCCTCTTTACCTCTCCCACTACTCTGTACTTCGCCATTACACTTCCTTCATCATTTTCTTTTTATTAAGTTACCAATCTTTTATTAGTAGGTAAAAAAGTGATGTTAATTGAATGCTCAAATAGAGTGTAAAACACCTATGAACGTTTAGACCCCCAATTTACAAATTACCAATATAAGTTTATAATCAAACAATGTATGTGTGGAATGTGTATGGAATGCAAAGAGTTAGTTTTGTAACAAACAGGGTGTTCTGGCGACTCGAGCTCGCGACTGAAACGAGTCGCGAGTTTGAGTCATGAGCTAACTGCCTAGCCAGACTGAAAGTTTTGTCCTGTAGTACAACAACTGGCGTGACTCTTCAGCTCCCCTACATGCTTCACATGTGTGCCACCTTTGACGACTCGTCAGTCGCGAGATCCAGTTATGAGGCCCTTCTTGAGGGCATACTCTTGAGCTTTTCTTCACACTCTCTCACACACTACCCTTACATAATTCCCACCTAAATACAAGGTTTCTAAATGCTGAATTACAAACAAATTTGACACGGAATAAAACCAACAAAATGATTGAATAAATTCAACCTTACAATCTTCTCCTTTGGCTATTCCGTGACAAAACCCTAAAACAAACTCTAGACTTAATATGTAAATTGGGAACAGTTGAACAAAACTCACTCACACCTAACTCTAGAATATGTAAAACTCTTGAACCATACAAACAAATATTTCCTAAAAACAACACAATACGATCATTGAAAACAGAAAACTTGAAATGCATATGGAGCAAGTACAATGCGATCAAGCAAAAAGGAATAAAGCAATAAAGCATGACTTGACCAAAACATGAACAATCACTATAAATAGTGACCACAATGATCATTCATATAAGGAATGAACATCCGGACATGCCAGCTAATAAACTCAATGCAAAGTATCATTTTCATGTCCAACACTCAACCAATTCAACAACACAAGGTAATTGTATCAATGATATAAAATCCAACAAGGGCACAAGATTGATGTACTTAAAGAAATGCATAACATTAACAACAAGTACTAAGCTACAAAGAATGGGTACAAAGTACAAGTATTGAATAAACAACTAAAATATATAAACCAAAGTACCAAAAACTTTAAACAGTACCAAAAGTTTTAAAATAGTAGCACAATGTAAATACCAAGAGCTAAAAAAAAAATCTAAACACATAACCTAAAAAACAGAACAAGCCAAAAGTAAAGTATATGTGTATGTATCAGTTTCGCATTTCCCGTTCTTGTGTTGCTCTCTCCTTTACTGTATGCTATCATCCAAACTATACACTAAGTTTGCTCTCCCCCTTTTCGGTAGGAATAGTGTTGCGACTTAAATAATGCTCCCAAGTGCAGGATTGTCACAAAGTAATAACTCGGTAAATCCGAGGTCGAATCCGCAGGGAAACGGGAATTGATTAGCAAACCACAAGAGAATAAAACTAAAATAATAAAGTTTAACTGAATAGATTTTTGATAGTTTAGTAAAGGTAATTTAAATTGAGAGAAAATAACAATATATTAAGGCGCTAAGGTTTAGGGATCCACACATAACATATCTATTGGTAATCTTAACAATATTTATTTATAACTCAACTAAAATTCATACGAAGGACGATCTTACTCGGATGATTTAACAATTAAAACTCAAGAATTAATTGTCTAAGGTAGTTTCATGCAATTGATTGATTTTAGGTAAAACAAAACTACTGAATTAGTTTGCAGGGAATACTAAGCATTTAACATACCCGAAGTCTACGATAAATCAAAGAATTATACAGAACTAAATACTTTTCTAGATGAGGAAAACCATCAAAAACATAAAAATATAAGTATTAAAACCAATAAATAATTGTTAAGAACATACCAATAAACGGTTGGGTTTTATTCCTTGCCTTAGCAAGGCTTCTAACAAATCATAACCCAAATAAAACTCTAAAAACTGTAAAGAAACGTTAAGAAAACCAAAATTATGTTCTACAGCAGCTCTCTTGAATTCTGCCCTAAAGAACTTTTAAATAGGTCAAGGAATCTTATTACAAGTTGAATTCCCGTTTGGAGAAAATTCTAAGTTTTTAGGCTTCACTTAACCGATGTTTTTAGCCCATTTAACTTCAGAATTCGGAGTTTTGGTAAACTACGAAGTTGTGGCACTTTAAGTTGGATTTTCAACCTAACTTGAATCATCTTGATTGGACATTTGAGCCGAAAAGTATGCTCTAAATACTAATTGGTGCGAAAGCTGGAATTCTAATCCGAATTGGACTTGGATTAAGTGCAAATTTCCTTTCATTCCTTACTTCAATTGGACTTGAATTTAATTAAGTTGACCTTCTTTGGCTTCATCATGGCCTTTGTAAAATTAAAATTTATTACCTTTTTTTTTTTTTTGCACAAATCCACTTATTTAATTTCATTATCATACAAAAGAAAAATTCACGCATTAAAATTTAATTAAGTACAAAATTGATTATTTAGCATTATTTCAAAATCAACTACAAAATGCATGAATTAACTCAAAATAAGTATGATAATAATTTTCTAATAATTATATAAATATGCAAAATTAAGCTATTATCAAATAGCTAAAGACTGTCCTCCAACTTTTGTTAAATAGCATCTAACTGTGTCTCAATGGCTATGAAACTCATTTGAACTTGGTTGTTAGTGAAGTAGAAAACCCTCTCAAATTCGGAAATACGCTGATACAAACCCTCAATCAAAGTGCTCAGCCTGTCAGCTTGAGAGCTAGATTGTACAGGTTAAGAGCTAGTTGTCTGCAACTCAGGACTGTGAGGAGATGCAGTCTTGGTATGCACAGGCGTAGCTGAACCATGACTGGATGGAGTGGCATGAGTAAAAGATTCACTCTTAGGTGCTTTAGAAGAGTGACTCTTACTTGCTTGACAAGATATCATGTATAATGGTCGAAGACGTGTCAGTATTTTTCCATCCTTTGGCAGACGAACCCCTTCTCATACCATAATCTTCACGATTAGATTACAAAAAGGAATGCATACTCTTGCTACTGTTCTTCCTATTAACTGGAAGATGTGAGCAGAAATGTCAATTTGAACTCCGGTGATGAGATCACATAGAAATTGCGCTCTTCCAAGGTTGATGAATGCAGTGTTCGAGAGTGGATAAAGGTTGAAGAACATGATCAATTTGAGAGTCGTCAGATTAGGTGCAAACTTTGTTGTTCCAATAGACGTGCCTTTGGATGAAATCTCATGATCTGACCCAAGAATTTGAAGAATATCTTGTACTTTAGAAAGTCTTATCATCATATGGGGTGAGCAAGTAGAGCATGATCAACAAAATACAACACAAACAAGATATACTACTCAAAAATTAGAACCATACAAGAAAACATGTATATCAAGCACCATATTATCAATGTCAACAATATCCATTTAACAAACTCAATCAAATATACCCAAACCATATCTGAAACTCAAGTTTTTCAAAAAACTCTTCAAAAACTCAAAATCCAAGAATTTAACGGTTATAACCATGAAATACTTTGAGAAAAATGGAAAACCCATACCTTTTCTTGAAGTTTGAAGGAGAGATGATGATGAAATGGTGGATTTTTGAGTGAAACACGGTGAGTTTGTAAGAGAGATGAATGAACAAGACAATGAATAGTCAAAATGTTTGAGGGAAAATTGAAAAGATTTTCTTTTTTTTAAAAAAAAAAAACTGTCTTTAAAGCGCAAAACATGCAATTTTCGCGACTGAGTTGAGTCACGAACAAGTCGCCACACCTGTGAGATAAAAATCAAAAAATTTGTCTAAGTATTTTTCGTGACTAGAAGGTCCACCCGCGAGGTAGTAGCAAAGGGAGCCACGAAACTTTTTGAGTACACCTCGCGACTGGAGCTTTCACTCGCAAACAAGTCATCAAATTGAGTCACGTGAAATCTAATAACCCAGTTTTTTGGAAAAAAAATTTAAGTCTTTTTCGCGACTTTGACTTTGACCTGCCAGTGAGTCGCGAAAACCTATTGTGTAAGCTCATGACTAGGGCATACGATTGGCTTAATTCGCGAGGCAAGTCGCTAGAACAGGGCTACACAGTTTTTGAAATTTTTGACATTTTTCAAACCAAAATACTATCCAAAAAAAATTAAAACACTCAAAAATCTCTTTGTGTTTGATCAACATATAATTGAGCATATGCAACACATTTAATCAATTACAATCACACAAATGAATAAGGCATTCATAGAACATAGACATGTGTAATGTGTATGGGTATAAAAAATGAGAGTCCTTAGTTTAATGTGAAGTTTCAATAATCAATTCAATCAAGACATACATAATTAACACTTGAAAAAGTGACTTATCTCAATTATAGAAATCTGCATATATGACCTCTCACAAAACTTGATAACATAACATTGAAACTTTTCATTTGGCTCCATATACATCATAATATTTAATCTTTTTGAATCATTATCTCTCATTTTGAGATCGATGCCTGAAATTTTTTATATTTCGATTTGATGAGTAAGCTTTTGACTTTTTGGGCATCATACATTTTATTTTAAGTCGCTTTTCATTTTTCTTAGTCAAATACTAGTATATGCAACGACTTTTATAGCTCATTATCTCTTTTCATTTTGAGATTTACATTGATTGAGCTCTTTAAGCAAAAACAATAAAATAAAAGAATGGGAAGATATATAGACACAAGTCTATGCAAGTTTCAAGATCAACAAAACCATTGATTAATTATTCGTGACAAGTTTAAAGATCTATTTATAACAGTCACATTGATTTCAAGATTTTTCTCACAATGATATGAGTGTATAAAGAACAAACTACGCTCGTAAATGCAAAAAGCCATTAGTAAAAAGGTACAAGAGAAAATATGCTAGTGACAATACACAATAATGTCGATCAAACATTTTGGATTTTCTACTTTTTATATGTTTTTGGATTTTTGACACAAAAGCAAGTAATGGTTGATAAAAAAAAATGTAAAAACATTCAAAGTAAAAAAGCAAACAAACACAATTTTTCAGCACATGCCGGAACAATAACACAAAGCATACAATCAATCAAAGTCACATAGCATAGGAAGTATTAATGCATGGACATGTTATAATGTTTATGCATGAGTACCTCTCTTCACCCACATGGCACATGCGTTTGGGGTGATATTCCTAGAGGATTGGGTACCATTGTTTTGATTTTCAAACTTTTTGATGAAGCTTGTCAAACAGGTAGTGAATGTATCAATCATCTTCGTTACATCTCCAATATTGGATACAACTTCTCCCCCTTTCAGTTGCTTGGGGTTCCCTTTATCCTTTCTTTGTCCACTTGGCCTTTGATAGTTGCCATTCTTTAATGCCCACAGCTTATAACAATTTGGCCTGGTGTGTCCTTGAATTCCACAGTAATGGTAGAAATATTGAGTTCTCGAATCTCTCTGTGACTTTGGGAGTGATTTCCCTTAAGCCTTAGGTTTGACCACTGATTGGTTAGGAGTTTTAGTCAAAAACCATTGGTCAGTCACATTCCGCTTCTTTTCCGGCTTCACTTTCTCAACAACTGAAGTTTCTACCACTGGTTCCTTAGCTTTCACAAACTTCATATCTTTGGGCACTTTGACACTCAAACTGCTCTCTCCAGTGTATCCTAATCTACTTTTGTCAGTGAAAGGTTTTTGATGAGCAAGCACTTCATCAAACTTCTTGGAGGAGACTAACTCTACCTTAGCATTAGCTTGAATCACCTCAAGTTTAAAAAGTTCTATCTTTGAGTAGGCTTCAGTCAGCTCTCCATTTAGCGTCTCGACTTCATACTTAGTCTCCTTGTATCGGACTAAAAGACTCTTGTAGTCTTGCTCTGCTCTTTTCATTTTCTTAACGGCTGCTTTAGCCATTTTTGCATATTCATCGGTCTTCTCGAGGAAATTATAGGTCTCTTGCAGTCCCGCTGTTCCTTCATCTTTCTCGTCATCAGATTCCTCTACTATCCCTATTGACTCCAATTCAGTGTGCTCACCAAGTTTTTCCACTAGTGCACCCTAATTATCTGAAGATTCCACAGGAGCAATGGTCATGAATGCAAAGATGTTTCCTTCTCTATCATAGCTTTCATCTGAATCTGAATTAGAGGAGTCTAAATTACTAAGAGTAGTGACATACACCTCGCCCTTCGCTCTCAAATAATTGGGACACTCTTTCTTGAGATGTCTATGTCCGTTGCATTCGAAGCACGTGATTCCTTGAGAGGATTGAGAGTCCTTCCCATCTTTCCTCTTGAAATCCTTTTTCTCCTTTCCGAAATTTGGGAATTTTCCATTCTCAGCAAACTTTCTATTCTTCTTGAATTTCAGAACTTTCGGAAATTCTTCACAAGATATGCCTTATCTTTATCGACCTTATCCTCATTCGATGAGTCGTGAGCTTCCACCCTCTCATTAATTGTCTTAAGAGCAAGAGATTTGCTTTTTCTTTGTAATGGCAATGACAGCTCATATGTTTGAAGTGAGTCAACTAATTCTTGAACTTTGATATCATCAAGATCTTTACTCTCTTCAGTTGCTGTAACTTTTGCACAAAAGCTCTCTGGCAATGACCAAAGGATTTTCCTCACTATCTTTGAGTCCTCTGTTTTCTCACCCAAATTGAACTTGCCAATAACCACCTCGTTCAGCTTGCTATAGAATGAGTCGAATGACTCGTCTTCACTCATTTTCAGCTCTACAAATTGAGTGGTTAGCATCTGCAACTTAGTATCCTTCACCTTCTTCGTTCCTTCATAGGTGGTCTTCAATAGCTGACACGCCTCCTCAGCAACTGTTACGTGAAAAATCCTGTGAAACTCATCTGGAGAAACACCATAGCACCACAAAAAATAGCACTTAGTGCTTTGCTATTTGCATTTGCTGTGGTGTTTCTCCAGATGAGTTTCACAGGATTTTTCACGTAACAGTTGCTGAGGAGGCGTGTCAGATATTGGAGACCACCTATGAAGGAACGAAGAAGGTGAAGGATACTAAGTTGCAGATGCTAACCACTCAATTTGTAGAGCTGAAAATGAGTGAAGACGAGTCATTCGACTCATTCTATAGCAAGCTGAACGAGGTGGTTATTGGCAAGTTCAATTTGGGTGAGAAAACAGAGGACTCAAAGATAGTGAAGAAAATCTTTTGGTCATTGCCAGAGAGCTTTCGTGCAAAAGTTATAGCAATTGAAGAGAGTAAAGATCTTGATGATATCAAAGTTTAAGAACTAATTGACTCACTTCAAACATATGAGCTATCATTACCATTACAAATAACAAGTGCACCCGCTCTGATACCAACTGAATGTTCAATTAGGGTGTAAAACACCTATTAATGTTTAGACCTCCAATTTACAAATTACCAATACAAGCTTTAATCAAACAATGTAGGTTCAAAATATGAAAATAAGATAGAATAGAATTGGTAAAACAATCTAAACCGAAATTAATCACAACCATAGCAGTAATTAAAAAGTAAAGATTAAGGGAAGATAGATGCAAATACAAAAACAAAACAGCAATGTGTTATCAAAAAGGAAACCAAAGTCCTCGGTGTAAAACCTCTCTGCCGCCCTCTAAACGATCAATAATCCACTAAAGAATAAAGTTGGAATACATGAATAGCAGAAGACCCTCCAAGCCTAATCTACCTAGTGCACCTAAGCCCTCCAAGCTTCTTATTCCAACAGGGTTACGCCGAACCTTGTCTTCTCTAGCTTACCGGATCTCGCAATCACCCATTGCATCAACCAAAATGAATTGGTCCCTTCTTAATTGCTTCCCTAGCACCAAAAAGTCTTCTCATAGATATGAGTATGGTGAGATAAGGATTTGGCTAAAGTACCTCTCAAGGATATAACAATGGAGAGGGTGAGAGTAGAGGAATTTAAAGAATCAAATGATGAAAATTGTAGATGAGTCAATCTTGTTTTTCTCTAGGGTTTTACTTTCAAAATTCTCTCTAGAAACTCTCTACAATACGTGGGTATAAGGGTATTTATAGAAGGGTGTGTATAAAATGTGAAGAGTCAGTTTTGTAACAAACAGGATGTTCTGGCAACTCGAGCTCGCGACTAGAACAAGTCGTGAGTTTGAGTCGCGAGCTAACGGCCTGGCTAAACTGGAAGTTTTGTCTTGTAGTGCAATGACTGACGTGACTCTTCAGCTCCCCTGCATGCTTCACATGTGTGCCACCTTTGGCGACTCGCCAATTGCGAGATCCAGTCGTGAGACCCTTCTTGAGTGCACACTCTTGAGCTTTTCTTCAAACTCTCTCACATACTACCCTTACATGATTCCCACCTAAATACAGAGTTTCCAAATGATAAATTACAAGCAAATTTGGCACAAAATAAAGTCAACAAAATGATTGAATAAATTCAACCTTACATTAATGGTGGGTTTAGACTATAACCCTTAAGAAATTGTCAATTCAACTATAGTAAAAATTGTTGCATATATATATTACTCTTACTAAAATTGCACCAAAAGGAAAGGTCAGTTGGATGACTTTAGTGGAAATGTCAAAAATAATTTTGAAAGTTGTGTGATTGAAATTTTAATTTTTCAATAAAATTTATGGAAATTTTAACTGTAATTATTATCAACAAATAACAGTGCTTGGTATTAAAGTTTAGAGAGACACAATAAATGTATAAATAAGGCAGAGAAAATGGAATTTTCCTAAAATTATTTTGCATTTAAATTTCATTGATACAACCTTGTGGACTCAAGTTAATATTGAGCCTGTTGCAAGAAAACAGGGCTCTTGGAGGTTTGATATTGAGCTAGGGTGCTTTTGTATAAACTGTTTGAAAACGGTGTTTTGAAAAAAGCTATGAGGAGTTGTAGTTGCGACACAAAGTTTTGAGTTTTAAAAACGCTCTTTTAAACTCACAAAACGCCTAACCAAACGGATCCTTAACTTAAATGTCTTAGCTGAGCAAAATTTTAGTTCTGCCCAAATATCGGGATCGGCCCTAGGCCTAGGCCATTTAGGCCATGGCCTAAGGCCCCCTAACATAGCACAGCCCCAAATTAAAATGGGGCCAGTAAGTTTTTCTTTTTCTTTTTCTTTTTCTTTTTCCTTCTAATTAAAAAAAGAGTGTGTAACCTGCACATTTTTTTATCACATAGGTTTTATACATTGATATGTCCAATTACAATAAGTAATTAAATATTATTTTTTTCTTGAAATATCACATCAATTTATAAGTTTTTTATAGTAAAATTTGTAGTACTTTAGAATCTTCTTCACATTAAAAAAAAAAATGAATTAATAGAAATACAACACAATTACCAATTCACCATTAAGTGAAGAAAAATGCTAAAACTAATACAAATTTTATTACAAAAGACTTACAAACTGATCAAACAATATAATAAATTAATGTTTTACATAACTTTTATTTATTGATGACTAGTAAGTTTGTAAAACCTATATAGTAAGTATCACTAGCTCACTTTGGATGAATTAGTCTTATTAATTAGTAAGAATTAATAATAGATTTGAAAAAAGAAAGTATAATATAAAAATAAATAAATATCATTTAAGTGATATTTAGATATAAAAAAGCCCCTTTAAAATTTTCACATTAGGTCTCGAATTATCTTGGGCCGGTCATGCTGTATATGCTGGTGGATCGACTTTGGAGTATGACATATTTTTTCAAAATATTTGATTAGTGTAGCAACTCTTGTATTTTATTTTCTTTTTTATGCTGGACGAAACTGTAGATGCGCTCCTGCATACCGAGCTGTCATTAGAAGAATGCTTTTCAGGGGAAATTGGTAAAGGTTACATCTAAACGGTTTCCATATGTTTCACCATAAACTGCTTGCTGAGGTCATATTGCTCATGGAATTGGGTTTGCCAACTTAGTAGACTACCAATTCTGATTACAATATGGATTTATTCTTTTCTTCTTCTTTTTTTATTTTCTTTTTCTTTTTTTTATAAAAAACTTTAGATCTTAATTTTTGTTATGTTTTTATTTTTATCGGAGAACGTGATGAGGTGGGGTTATGTTTTTTTATAATGAAAATCATTTCAACTCAGGTGAGTTAAGTGACATTTTTCAAACCATGGTAGGCGCTATCAAAACAAACTTAAACACATGTAAGTCAACTACAACTACACCAACTACATGTAAGTAAACTTCAACCCAGTGGGGTTGACCGAGTGGTTGGGCACTCAGTCTCAAAGAGGCTGTCTTGGGTTTGACTAGGAGCTCCCTACTTCAAGTCCAGACACTAGCTCTTTTAAAAAACTCTCTGAGTTAGCGATTTACTCCGCTATGGGCCAATTTGTCGTGAATAGTGATTAGTGTCTGGTTGAAAGTTTTAAGGAAACATTGTGGGGAACCAAAAAAAAAAACTACACCAATAATTAAATTTAGATCTAAAAATAAGAGATAACAAAAAAAAAAAAAGTAATTTAATTTGACTTATGATTCAAGAAAGTCAAGGGCACTTTTTTTACATCAATATAAGTTATGGAATATATTTGAAAATTATTTATATATCAACAACTATTATTTTACAATCAAGATTACTAATTTACTCTATTTATTTGTATTTTAGTTGTTATTAAATTCTTATGTTATGACATTTCAACCAACAATTCAGTTCAACTTCAAAACCTCAAATCTTCTATTTTTAATGGTTCGATTTTTAAAATCATAATAAAAATTTATCAATGATGTTGTGAAAAGAGAAATGTCAATGCTATCTATAAATTCTATATAAAAAAATTTTATAATATTTTTCACAATAGTTAAATTGACAAGTTTTTACTAACAAACCACTAAATACCACTTTTTCCTCCTATAATTAACAATCTATTTTTTAAATAGAGTTTGGCCCTAACAACCAATAAAAAGATGACATTTTTACTTATCATATCATGACTCACTTAACCCAACAAACTAATAAGTGAGTCATGTTTTTCTTCAATAATCCAAAAAAGTCATTTACATTACATATAACAAGACACGTGTCATCTTTCTATTTGCAAATTGAAGGACCCAAATATTTTCTAATTTTTTTTGTCTACCTACTTTCTCTCGGCAAAAATTTTGAATTTGTGCATTTTAGACGGGTCACATGATAAGATAGTAATATAAAGGATTTTTTTTTTCAAAATAACATCAATTTTGTTAGTTAGTATCAATTCTAAACTATTTAGCAAGCTGACATCTAGAGTCTAGGAGACTCGAGATCTATAGCAAATCAAGTATCACAAACTTGATTTCAATGAAAATTCAGTTGGAACTCGTGTTTTAAACACTTGAGTTCCACAAAAGAAAACCAAAAAACCTCAGTCTCTTCTTCTTCTTCCTCTTCTCCCTTTGAAAAAAATCCACGACAACCCTTCTCCCCTCTGAAAAAAAAAAATTCATGACAACCAAAGAAACACCAAAAACACAAACACAAACAAGTGATCAAAGCAGAAACCACACAAAACAAGAGATCAACCACGAACCCAGTGGCAAACCCACGAAATAGCGAACCTAGGTGGCGAACCCAAGCAACAAAACCCACGAACTCAGGCAGCGAACCCACGAACCCAGGCAACGAACCCATGACTCAAGCGGTGAAACCCATGAACCCAAGCTCGAATTGAAGCCACGAACGTGTGTGATTCCTTAGGCAAAGGTCATTTTCCCTCTATTCTCTCTTTTTTATTTGTGCAGAGCAAGAACTCGAGTCTCTAATACTCAAGTTCCACTGGAAATTGCTACTCAAGTTGCTACAGTGAACTCGAGTCTTTTAAACTCGAGATGTTACTTTCATAAATAGTTTGGAAACTATACTAATTAACAAAATTATTTGAAAATTAGTGTTATTTTGAAATAAAATCCTAATATAAGAGCTTACTAGCCCCACTTTAACGGTGGGTTCCATCTGATGTGGCAATATCTGAGCTTACTGGACTTTACAGTGACTAAACTACAGTTAGAAAAGTGGATTGTGATCCCCATAAAACTGGAGAAACATAGGCAGATGGTTGTGTTTGGACTTTTTGTTTTTGTTTTTTTGTTTAGACTTTGAAGAGAATAAGAAAAAAGAATCGGTCACGGTCCTCACGGATTCATAGTCATGATGATATAGAAAAAAAAATCAAAGCTCCAAACAATACTGATAAGGAAAGGAGTTTAGATTTTGCGATACAGTAGGCTACGGATCAGGGAACAGTGGAGAAGAACAAACTAGCCCAACAGTACAAAGATTGAAACGAGGGACAAAAATGGTATTATCCTTAACCTCTCTGGCTTTCTAGTTCACGTTCTTGTTAGTTCTAATAGTACTATATATTTCGGTTTTCTGAACATTGATAGAGCTCCTCAAAGGTTGTGCTGAAAAAAAAAATGTCAGGTTGCTGCTTCCCTGTGAATCTTCAAAAGTCGCGTAAGGATAGCTTCAAGTTGAAAAAGAGTTCCCCAGAAGGTATTGCACTGTTTACTGTGATTCTCATTCATGCCCATTTTGATTCTTGTAGTAAATGATGTGTCTTTGATGAGCATTCTTGGGTTTGAATCAGTTTTAGCTCATAAGTCTATTTGGGTACCATTTTTTTTCTCCTGAGTTCCACTCTTGTTCATTTTGATTTCTAAGTTAAATGAGGAAACTTGGTTTATTGGGTCTTGAATCGGTATTAGTTCACAAGTTGGTTTGGAATTTTGTTTTGTATTAGTTGCTTTGTACTTATTTTGATTCTTGAGATAAATGATGTGATTTTTTTATGGACCTTGTGAGGTTTTGAATTATTTCTTTTCCAAATTATAATTTTTCCTTGAGCTAAAATTATTGTCCTCGTAAGAAGTCTTTAATCATAATCTGCTCAAATTCAAAAAGCCATGTGTCATTTTGCTAGAGCAAGTTATTGTCTAGGTGAAAATTATTTGATCTTGTCTTAGTTCACAATTTGATATAATATTCCATTTGAGTTTCGTTCATAATTAACCATATGAATCTTAGGCTAATAATTTTGGCTTTGATGAGAATGGTTGGGTCATATGGACTGAAATAATGGAGCACTGACCTTTATAGCTAAGTGATTATCCCTCTCTTTTTGGAAAATAGAGGTCTTAGGTTCAATCCTTGGAAAGGGACAAAGTTGGGATGAAGAGAGTACTGCATTGTGTATGCTATTACTGTTTGATACCAAAAAAAAAAAAAAAAAGAGGTTTTTTTCGATTTCATTCATACCTCTTCTTCTTCTTCTTTTTTCTTTTTTTTCTTTTTTTTCTTTTTTTTTTTTTTTTTTCTTTTTTTTTTTTTTTTTTTTTTTTAAATTTTAGCTAAGGGAATGATCTTAATGAGAAAAATAATTCATCTGAAATATGTATTATCTCATTTCTTATCTATTTGCAATGTCATATTAATATTGGTATTTTACAATCACTTTATATACATCTCTTGTTCATCTACACCAATTTGCCTCTTGTAGGCTCACATAAAGCCTCTCTTAATGGTTCATTTAAAACGCCTGTTGTTGATAAAAATAAAGGTGCCAGGAGAAAAAACAGCTGGTCGTTTGTTTTGGGGGGGATGTTGATTGATTTTGTGCCAAATGTTGGTGAAGTTTCACTATCAGAAGCACCTTCTTTTAAGAAAGCTCCCGGTGGAGCTCCTGCCAATGTTGCTGTTGGGATTGCTAGACTAGGAGGCTTAGCTGCTTTTATTGGCAAGGTGCATTTCTTCTTTTAAGTTTCCATGGTGTCTTTCCAGTCATTGTTATATCAAAGATCACCTAATACTATGTGCTGATTTGATTTCAAAATTTCTACTCCAAAAAGAGAAAATTTAGAACTACAACCTTTTGTGTCACAATGCATCAAACATCCACCTAGTTTCTTAAGCACCAAGATTTTTGAATCTTTCAATTTATTACTGTCTGAGGCCCATTCTTATGTATCTAGACAATAGTGCTCGATTGCATTGATTTTAATTATTTTTTCAATGCTTATGAGTGGCAATATAATTATTTGTTTGGAAATAGGTTTCATAAATATCATGTCTTCAGTCATTCCATATATATACACTCCAAACTTTGAGGTCCAAGTTTCAAAGCGATGATGAGTACGGAGTACCTAACAGTGCTTCGTATTGTTGGTTGGGTGGGGAGCTTAACCCATGAGATTAGGACTTTCAACGTACCATCAAACTACATGGGGACCTAAGCCTCACCCATAATTCTATATACAAATCAATCATAATAAATGCTTATTAATTACTACTATTATAATTATCAATTTTATATTTAAGGCAAAAAATAGGTTTCATAAATATCATGTCTTCAGTCATTCCATACATATACACTCCAAACTTTGAGGTCCAAGTTTCAAAGTGATGATGAGTACCTAACAGAGCTTCGTATTGTTGGTTGGGTGGGGAGTTTAACCCATGAGATTAGGACTTCCAACGTACCATCAAACTACATGGGGACCTAAGCCTCACCCATAATTCTATATACAAATCAATCATAATAAATGCTTATTAATTGCTACTATTATAATTATCAATTCTATATTTAAGGCAAAAAATAAAAGAAAGAAAATTTTATGATTTGTTAAACTTTCCTATGGTATATAAAATATAAAAGGTGCAAACCAAATCAGAAGTAAGTTTTCAATATTATTTAATAAACAAGATAAGGAGACTTTACAAATATACTCACAAATATACGTGTGTGTCTTGGCCTTGGATAGTAGATCAATAGAGTTTTTTTTCTCTTAGGAGAAAATGTGATGCGAGAAGTAACTAGTTTTTTCTTCTTCTTTTTTCCCTGGGTTTGCTAGCCACTGCGTTTGGCTGTTTCCTTAGATAACCCCTGGGTAATGACATGTATTTTCTTCACATAATAATTTACTACTATCGACTTCAATCAAAAAGAGAAGAGAATTTTTAACCAAGTGAGGTTGTTCAAATAATAAGAAGAAAAAAAAAATGCTAAAGAGAAAAAAAGTAGATGTAAGACAATTAACATGGTTTAGACTTACTACTTGTATTCACAACAGAAAGCCATAAACAGTTATATTTTTATTATTTTGAACCATGTGTTACAATGGATCCTATGTAGGTTATGCACAAGAATATATTAGGTTTAGTATTCTAATCCTAAATCTACTATGATAGCCCATGGTATTCTACTAAACCTTACAAATTTATGTTAATATCCTAGTATACAATATTATAATATATTCTAGCATGTCCCTCAAACTAAAAAGGAAAACTGAAATTTTTTTGAGTTTGGAATGTAAGCTCTTGAAGGAAACCATGACAATATGTCAACGACAAATGAAGTTGGGAAGATGACCACTAGTAATGGAGAACGGTTGCACTAGCGATCAAAGAGTGACTACTATGGTTGGAGAATGGATGCACCGATGGCCTGAGGAGCGTCAATAGAGGAACGGTGACTCAAGGATGGCATACACGAGACAAGAGTCGGTGGTAGTTGATTGTGAACAATGGCTAGAGGATGCTGACATCGTTGCCAGAGGATAACAACACTGTTTACTAAAAGATGTTGTCATATGCTGTAGGAAAACCGTTGGAGGGAGGCACGACCGAGAAGGAATGCCAGAAAGGAAGGAGAAGGGTTTCAAAAGACTAACTCTGATACCATGTTAAAATAGAAAAAATAAAATAACATGATGTAGAGAGAGAAAGTGGAAGCAAGAAATTTAACTTAGTTTGACCTAATGGTCTACATACACTAGGAAAAGTCCTGAAATATACGTCTTTACTATTATGAACTATATGTTACAATGAACCTCATGAAGGATATATATATATATATATATAGAGGAAGGAATATATCAGGTTTAGTATGATAAATCTAAAACCATGGTATTCAACTTGATTTCTTTGGACATGATGACTTTTTTGAATTCGTACATTGTAAATCCTTGTATTGTTTCCAATTTTAGTATGAATCTTAAATGTTGGAAAAAAAATGAGATGAATATGTGAATTTTTCTGTGCTGGTCCCATGTTTTTTTCGTTAAAATTGAAACGTCTCATTTCTAAGTATATCTTAGTATTTTGTAATTGAATTGATTTTTTGGCTTGAGAATTTTAGTTAGAATATATTTATGAGATTGCTTAAAGTTGTTTATTTTATTTTCTTAATTCACGTGAGATTGAGTTGTGATTCAACAAAAGTTTTAATATTTATTTTAAGGTTCCTTAAAATTGTTTACCTATGTTATGTTCTGCTAATCAGTCTACCCTGTGATATGAAGTGGCACGTCAACAATTAGGATCATGTTGGCATAGTTTTCTAATTTCTCCCCATCGTCAATGTCTAGTGATTACATTGACAAGTTATAGCTTTGTAGTTCATTCATGATTCATCCGATTCTTTTATGCATTTCAGATCCTTATTTCAATCTGGTTTGATCACTTTGTCTCCACTGTGCATCACAGGTAGGTCATAGGTGAAGATGAGTTTGGTTACATGTTGGCCGACACTCTTGTACAAAATAATGTTGTCAAGTCTGGCATGCCTTTTGATCCACATGCAAGGACAGCATTGGCATTTGTTACAGTACTGAGAGATGATGGCGAGCGTGAATTCATGTTTTATTGCAACCCTAGTGCGGATATGCTTCTTCACGAAGATGAAATTGATGCAAACCTAATTAAGAAGGTAAAAAGCCAACATTCTACCTAAGCAATAAAGAATAAGGAATGACTTGAACTGTCTAACCCCTAAACTGGTTGTTGAGGCAAACTGCTTGTCAATTGTCATTGCTATTTAGCATAGTGGTAAAGGTATCAATGAAAAATAGCCTAGTCTAATGGCTCTCATCAGCTATATTTTTCTTATTTCAACATGCAAAAGTATTTTTTAGATGAAAAGCTGTAACAGGTATTTTTTTTATTTAAAAAAAAAAAAAAATCCAAATTACATATAGCTTTTAACAGAACATATCATGTTCAACATCCAAAACACCCGTTAGGAAAGCAAGTGAGAGATTCTTTCTTCGCTTAATATATCAAATGGATGATGGATTGGATGAGCTACGCTATTTGTGTCTATGTTTAGTGTCATATATTTTGTTCACAGTTGATCTCAAGTTTGGTAAAGGTAGATTGTGGTAGATTGACAACTAGCATAAAATTTAGTCACGTTATTATAAAACACTAGTATAAATAGCAAAAACTAAAATGTCAATTAAAGAAGTAAACAAAAAGTATGATTTTAGATATAATAGAATATTAGAAAAGAATACATGTGGAGGGCACTAATTAGTATATTGAGAATCCATTTTCAACTCCAACATTTTGGAATTACAATTTGGTTGTTGAGGTTGTTGTTTGATCCGATAAGGTTATTAAACAAGAGCATATTATAGAATCTCAAATAGTAAATGTTTATTGAGTGAAATTCCATGTTCGGAGAAGTTGCTTAAATTCAGGATGTCACTCATAAGTCATAATTATTTGGGTATGGAACCTTCATTTTATCTTTTTCCAATCTGAAATATGGTACTGAACTTGCTGATAAGTAAATTGTTTCTATATGATAATCGTTGATGTAGGCAAACATATTGCATTATGGATCGATTAGTCTGATTGAGGAACCTTGTAGGTCTGCTCATGTTGCTGCCATGAACATTGCTAAGAAGTCTGGTTGTCTCCTATCTTATGACCCAAATTTGAGATTGCCACTTTGGCCATCTGCAGAGGCTGCTCGAGATGGTATTATGAGCATATGGAACCAATCTGACATTACTAAGGTACATATTTTGAAATTTGGGCACCATATATATTCTGAAGTATTACATTAAATTCTCATCTTACAAGTTTTTACATGCACGTCACTGTTGGAATTATTTGGGGAAATTGCAGATAAGTGAGGAGGGTATCACATTCTTGACTGGAGGTGATGATCCTTATGATGATGATGTTGTGCTGAAGAAGCTTTCCCACCTCAATCTTAATCTACTGCTCGTAACTGAACGAGCACAAGGCTGCAGATACTGTACAAAAGTCAGTATCCATATATTTTAGGTTGACAATGATTTCAAATCTTTATTCCATTTCCAGCAATAAATTTCTCTAGGCCTTTGGCATCTTCTATGCGCTTGACAACTATTTAATGAAGGAGGAGATCCTAATGATATGTGACCTCATATTGGACAAATGGAATTGGTATCTTATGCATTTTAATCTTTATTTTTTATAATATTATCAGTTAATCCGGAGTAATTTCTTTTTGGTGGTTGTGCCGGAATTCAAGGGCAGGGTTGGTGGTGTTAAGGTTGAAGCTGTTGACACAACTGGTGCAGGTGACGCTTTTATAGGTGGAATCTTGAACATTTTGGCTTCATATCCAAATCTTTAGAAGGTGCAACTCAATAAATTCTTTTGCTTTTGAGTGGCTATTCTTTGTTTCATTTTTTTCCATCTCTCTCTCACACAAACTATTTGGCTTTGCAAATTCTTGTGTGTTTTGCCATTATTATTGTTGTGATAATGAAAACTGTGGTACTAATACATAAACAATAAAACAGAAACATTAACAAAAAATCTCTAACTTAACATAATTCTTTGGCTAGCTGTCTACATCCAAAGACAATATTAGTCGAAATTCACTATTTTTAATATGGAAAACAAAATACTCAACCAACTCTCACAATTCACAATTAATTCATCTCAAATCCCTTTACAAAAAAAAATAATCTCAAATCATACTCACAAGGTCTCACAAATTTAAACCAACTCAAATCTCATTATACCAACTAAACACTAAATCTTAGTTCAAAAATATGACACATCTCTATAACTCAATATACACAATGGTCTTCTCACACTTAAACATCTACATCTATATATTTCAAAGCTGAAGCGTAGTATTTATTGTTGCTACACTCTTATTGAGCCACATCAGCGACCACATTACTATTTTATTTTATTTTTTTGGTTTTCCATCTTTATTAATTGTCTATTGCAAAATTAATTCTTTGTGGCCAAATGTAATACACTACATGCCATCATAAATTCTAATTGTTTATTGTCTAAATTGAAACCTCATTTCAACATTGGGTGTTATTTTCTTTCCATCCTAATCCTTATATATATATATATATATAGACATACACAATACATTTTGCTACTCAATCATTAAGCCACATCATTCACTTATTTTTTATCTCTTCTTTTCTTTTTCAGACTTTTCTTCTCACTACTCTCTAAAAAAAAACAAAAACAAAAATTTCTTCTTCTCCCTATTAATCCACACCTACGGTTACACTTCCTCCAACCTTTCCCTTTCCTCTTTACCTCCCCCACTACTCTCTACTTCACCCTTACACTTCCTTCATCATTTTTCATAACTTAACTCTTCTTCTTCCCATTTTATTAGTACATGCCTACAGTTACACTTCCTCCAACATTTCTCTTCCCTCTGTCTCTTTACCTCCCCCACTACTCTCTACTTCGCCATTACACTTCTTTCATCATTTTCTCTTTTTTATAACTTGACTCTTCTTCTTCCCATTTTATTAGTGTATGCCTACGGTTACACTTCCTCCAACCTTTCTCTTCCTATTTTATATATATATATATATATATATATATATTCCCATGCATCTTGTGAGCCTGCGGCTAGTTAAACTAATTCTCAACTCTATTTTAATTCACACACATGGGCATCTTTCAACTGTAAAAGCTATAAAACATTTTAGAGCCTCAGAACACAGCACCTCCATAAGTATCTTTGAACACCTGTATCACTCAGTTCAAAAGAACCATCACCCTGTCCTCCATATTGGAGGACCACCTCTGACCAAACCTACTAGATACATAGAAACGAGGCTTATTTACATGCTCCAATCTTCCTTTGTGTACAAGGAATACTAGATAACAAGCAAAATGTTTTTCTTCCAATCATTGTCTGCACAATTATAAGCTTACAGTTGCCTTTAATTATGGCCCTGACGTCAACCAGGGCCATTGCTATGCCTTCGGAGGACTCATGAGCCCTACTTAAAGTTCATATTCTTTCTAATAAAGCAATTGTTATTTGAGCAGCACTGAGAGGAAGTGATAAGAAACAGTCAAAGAAAAAAAAAAGAGCAATATGTATAGATGAAATGGCGAGAAAGAGAGAAAATTGGCTATAAACTGAATAAAGACGAGAGAGAGAGAAGGGAGAAAAAGAAGCATGAAGCATTTGAATAGGGACTGTCAATCAGAAATGGTAAATAAGCACCATGTATGCTTGGTAAATAATAATTTTTTTGAAGATTATTTAAAGTGGGAGAGGGATTCAGAATCTGAACATTTTCATTGGAAACGTCTGACAATGCCATTGAACTTCAAGACAAATGTAAAAAATGAATTACAGCTATATGTTTGGCTATTTAGTGGGTTATTCAAATTATTAAATCCCACAATAAAATTTACTAGGAAGCTTATATCAATTCTAAACTTGGATGGGTTATCTTCAAAACATTGTATTCACAGGCCTATTCAAGAACAAAATAATTTGATTGAGCTTGATTTAATTATTAAATTAATCCAAAATAAGGATTTGAGTTTGGCTTGTTTTTCAATAAATACTGTAAACAAGTTCCTAGTTGAATTGAAGCTAATCAATCTTTTGAATGAAAGTATTTTTAGTTGTAAACTCCAATACTTTTTTTTTTTAATAGTTATAATGGGGATGAGAGGATTTGAATCTCAGACATCTCCATTCGAAACACCAAAAAATACTAGTTAACAAGAAGAATATTGGCAAGCTCCGATTCTTATTTCTTGATAAAGATATAAAGCCAAATTACATTTTGAACGAGGAAAATACTTGCCTTCCACATAATTAATACCCAATGTTAAACCAGGAGTCTGAGATAATTTTCAATAGTCATAATTGGCATTCACTTCTAAGGCGATGGCTGTGGAAACATAACATTAGTATGCATTGACATTTTTGTGTTGTAAGGATGAAAAGCGATTGAGAGAAGTTGGCCAGTTTGCAAATGCGTGCGGTGCTATCACAGTGACAGAGAGAGGAGCCATACTTGCACTCCCTACTAAAGAAGCTGTTTTTCAAATTCTATCTCAAGTCTCAGCTTGATTCAACCATGCCCATGTGGAGGGAAGGGAAGAGATGCTTAGGTTTTGGAGGCTTAATATTAAGAATATCAGGGACGGAACTAGGATTTTGGGTGGGGGGGTGGGGCCCAAAGCTTAAAACTAACATCTATTTTATATTCAACAAAATACTACATATAAAATAAGTGTTTCTTAAACATTTAATATTATAAAAATGTTGACAAAGTATAACATACAAAATAAGTATTTTTTAAACATTTCAACACATTTATCAAAATAGAACTCGACACTCTTTTAAGTCTCGAAAGTCGTCTATAATTGAACAAAATAATAATAATGAACAAAAAAAAGTTGGAAAAGAAATAAATTTAAAAGATAGATTTAAAATCTTACCGAAACCTAGAAGAAGAAGTTCTATTAGGGACATCATTCAGGAAACGAAATACAGACTTACAACTACCCTCACAAACTCTATAGTCTATGGCATGCGAAAAAGATGAAGTTACGAGTAAAAAACGGCGAATGGATGATTGGTACAACATCAAGTTTGTAACAAAAGAGAGAATAACTCACCTTGAATTTAATGAAACTTCCAAAATGAGAGTCATGTTTTAACTAATATTCCTAGCTTTTTTTTTTTAAGAGAAGGGAATGGCCCCCTCCCCTACCCCTATATAGGTCTGTCCCTGAATAATATATAATCATTAGGTCTTAATTAAGTTGCTCGGATATCTTTTTGGTAATAATTCTCTCCCAAAAAAAAAATAATAAAGTTATTCATCACTCAACTTTTTGAAAAATAAAAAGTACCTTTAAGCTGTCTAGTACTGGTTTTTCCTTTTTCGAATTCTATCTGATGGTGGGTTATGATGTTTTGGACCCATTTTATGATTTGTTTTTTAGCCATGCATATAAATGTCCGGAGCATTGTTGGAAGGGTATTTTTTTAGATAGTTACAATTTGTAATTAACCCTATAGTGTGAACCATTTTTTCCTTAAGCCCAAAGTAATTTGTACAAAAAAGGTGCCAATTAAACTATATCAAATTCTAAAATTTTCGTATCAAAAAAAAAAAAAAATCTAAAATTTTAATGGCAAAGTCTCTATCGAATAGGCTACTCGGCACATGATATTAAATTTTTTTTAGGAGGTACTCCACAGTAACCTTAATTAAAGGAGTTCTTTTCAAAAAATAAAATAAAATTTTATATATATATAGAGAGAGAGAGAGAGAGAGAGAGAGAGAGAGAGAGGAGCACACCATCCCAAAAAAGAATGTTGAAAAGTACATAGTTTAAAATACAAGGAATGGCCATAAGTCTTTTCTGATAGGACTTCCTGTACTGCTAATATTTAAGTCTCTCACATATTTATGTATATAAAAAATAATAATAATAAATAAAATAAAATATAAAAACATTGTTTTAAAATACTGCAAGCATCTTGTTTCATTACTTTTGGAGTTATTTCCCGAACATAAAAGACACTTGACCCATGAACAACTGAAAGATGATCCTTAAATAGAGGGGTTTTACACTTTTACCTTCTTATTTTTTTTTGACCTTTCTGAAATTCATTCTTGAAAACAAGTTTCAAAAAGCGACTGCCAAAAGGAACAAAGAAATAACTCAACAATATTAAGGCCTAGAAGAACCATTGGACTATTATAATAAAATGAAATATATATATATATATATACCAAGATACAATATTCCCATGGTAAACTTGATAACTATAATCAAAGCTGTCACTTTCAGCAAACAATACATCAAGCTATTGGCAGTCAGCAGTACAATTGCCCGAGGGAGTGCAACATTTTAGTTGTACCACAATCTAGTACAGATTATTGGAAATAGACTTACTAATAATGTATTATATTTGCAAAGATGTGGCTTAATTTTAAGAGTAAGACCATCAATTCTGTAAGCGAGAGCGCTTTGTTCTCCCTTCTGGTGGTCCAATGAACAACTCAGTTTCCACGTCAGAACTTGGACTACTTTCTTCATAAGGTATAATTTCTCTCTGCTCATTTGATCCTTGCTGTGGTTGAATACCACACTGCAAAGAGATGTTAAAGGTAACTTTAAAAAGAAATTAAAAAAAAAAAAAATCATAATACAAGTCAAGCAATAGGTTTTCTCTCACAAAAAGGCTCTCTCTCTCAATGTTTAGGTGGATTTTTATTTTTTATTGCATTTTCACTTTAGGTTGATAAGTTTATGTGTTTTTAAGAACTCTAAATTAAGTTGATACAATTTAGTTTTGTGTTTTAAGTTAATATTATTATTATTATTATTATTATTTTGCTCTTTAATTGTTAAATTTTATCTAATTACATTATAAAAAATTAAAGATAGTAGATAAAAATAAAATAGTATTCCATTACATAGCATAATTTGGATAATTTATTGTTTATTGTTATATCTTTTAATTTTTCTTATTGTTTTCTTCTTTTCTATTTTACTCAATTTTGAAATTCAACCACATCTTCCTTATCATTAAATTATTTATATTCTCTCTTTTTTTGTTTTAAAAAATAAAAAAAGTAATATTTTACTTAAGTTCAAATAAAAAAAAATTGTGCTCATCAAATTATATTCTTTTTTTTTTTTAACATTTATACTTTCTTCAACATTTTTCCTTCTCTTTATCTTTTCATCTCCCCAAACACTCTACTTGATATCACTCTTACTCTTTCCTTTTATCTTCCTCTACTTTGTTTCTTTTTATTATCATCCTTTTAATATAAATTTGTCATTCACTCTTCCATTCTTTATATAATTTTCTCTCACAAAAAAGTGGTTATTTCCCCCCGTTTCTCCCTCAATTTTTTGGTGGAATTTTATTTTAATTTTTCTTGCATCTCTATTTTAGCTTGATAAAATTTTGTATTCTTTAGAACTCTATTTTGGTTGATGGAATTTAGTTTTGTGTTTTAAGTTTTTTATTTTTTTTTACGACTTTGATTGTTAAATATTAGCATATTACATTATAAATAATTAAAAATAGTATATAAGAATGTACTATTATTATATTACATAAAATTATTTGGATAAGTTAGTGTTTATTGTTATGTATTTTATTTTTATTTTTTTCTCATAATTTTATTTAACATTTAAATTCAACCACATCCCTCATATATATCATTAAATTATTTATATTTACACTCCTTTTTTATTTAAAAAAAAATTAAAATATAATATTTTGCCTAAATTAAATAAATAAAATTGACTACATTAAGTGGAGTAATGCCAGGAAAATACTCATTGTAACACCCAATGCATCAAAGGAAGAATGAAAAAAAAAATCAATTTAGAAACAATAAATTAAAAAATTAAAAAAACAAACCATGCATATTTAATATCATAGAAACATTATCAAATTTTGGAAAAGAATAGGTTGCCAATGGAGAGAGAGAGAGAGAGAGAGAGAGAGAGACCAACACAAAGTAATAAAGAGTAAATAAAGAAAAAAAAAAACTAAACATCAATTAGTAATCGTTGATTGGAAAACAAAGAAGTTGTAAGGAGAAGTAAAAGATAAAATAAAGATTACAGTATAGAGAACATTTAAAACTTTACAATGTAGTATAACATAAACTGTTAAATTCACTTAAAAAATTAATTCAACAATTAAATACAATCATAGTATTAAATTTAAATTTAAAACTAATCAAACTCTTTTTAAATATGAAAACCATATTAATCATAACTAAAAAAAAGATGTTCTCTAATAGTAGTAGAAATTACATAAGAAATAAAGTTAGAAAATTTAAAAATCCATATTTTGACATTTCATTTAACCTTACATATATATATATATATATATATATATATATAATTTTCATATACTATTACTTTCGAAAATCTAATTCTATGCTACTTTTCATTTATTGTCTTTGTTATGCAAATCATTAGTTAGTAAATATATGATAATGTTAAAAAGCATTACAAATGAGATCACTAAAAAAAAATATAAAATTAATTAGCTACTATCATTATGGAGGAGTAATCCATAATTTTACGCATCCAAAAAAGTGAAATATATAGAATTTTCTTAAAGGTATATGTGAAGATTCACTATGTGTGCATGTGTGTGTTAAAGGTATAAAAAAAAAGTATATTTAAGGTTTTTATTAACTTAAAAACTAATAAAAAAACCAATGATTAATAACTAAAATTATAGTATTAATAAAATATTTAATGAGACTATTCTAAAATAATTCTAACGCGCAATGCAGGAGTATGCGACTAGTAATAATAATTGCAAAAGTTCACCTTCTCACATAGCCTTGCATTTTCAGCTGCTAGGACTTGTTCCTGAAGAAAAATTGGAAAATAGAACATATACTAGTCAGCAACAACTGAAGCATTCTGTTAAGAAAAAACACTTATGGTGCTGCTATATTTCAGTGCCAGGAACTCAACAAAAAAAAAATCTGGGAAACTTCTTTCTAGGCAACAAAACTTGAAATCACCTTGTTGGGCCTACACCTGTAAAAAAAAAAAAAAAAAAAAAACCTTGTTGGGCCTACATATCAATCAATTTAAAACTTTACCTTTTCCTTTAGTTGCTCAATTTGTTCCTTGAAAACCTGAGCCTGAAAGTATAGACCAAGATAAAGCATGTTAAACTACCATTTAGTAAAATATCATGAAAGCCAAGTTAGGGATTTTATAATTAACCTTTCTAGCTCTAATGCTGCTTACGCTCCTCTCTAACTGTTCTTCGATCTGTTGGAGTTCTTCAAGGGAGCATGTTCCTAGACCTTCTCCCAGGAGTCTCCTGAGGTGTTCCAAATTTAAGGTTCATAAAATCCTTTGAATGTAAATGTCTTAATACAACAAATTCAAACAGTATGTTAAAGAACAATAAAAATATTAAACTAGGTCTGCAACCGTTTTGAAACTTCAAGATGCTCAATCTTCTTCATCATGGTTGCTGCTTCATGCTTTAAATGCTGCCAACGTAAAATCACTATCAGCCAAGAGATCAAAAAAAGAAGTGTGACAAGAACCAGGAGTAGTGAACACACAAAGAAAAGAAAATTTGGAATCTTCTTGATGAAAAATATACTCTTTTTTTTTTTTAATAAGTGAAAGACATGTATATAGAGTATTCTATATATGTGTCAATCTCATAAGTAATCATTTTAACATATAGGCAATGTCAACTCTCAAATGCCAGTTCTCTATAACAGCAAACAATTAGCATCACAAGGATGAGATTGTAGCTTATAGCATATCCGAGGTGACAAGTATTTAGGCTTTTCAAGATTGGTATAGTGGTCTATTTAGGGCTACAAGAGCATTTTAAAAGCAAGATAAACCTAAGGAGGACATGGCCAGGTGAAATAATTTGGTGGCAGAGTTGCTGTACAAAATTTTTTCCCAAATAATTTAAGAAATTAGTATAATCAGAGGAAAAGGGGGCACAACCTGCATGTTTTGTTCAATTGATTTGTTGTTTGTTTGAGTGTCTTTTGTATGCCGACGGTAGCGTTCTATTGTCTCCTGCATGCTGAGAATTAAGTCCAATATATTGCAATCAGCACATCTTTTCCCAAAAACTTTAAAAAGGATTATCTACAACAATTGCATTAAAATTCAATCATACAAAGGTTGGGGTCAACTATCATCCAAAATAGATAAGTATGCCATCAAAAACTGGCTTCTCCTATAACCACAAAAAAAAAAAAAAAAAAAAAAAAAAAAAAAAAAAAAAACCCCCAAACAACCCGATATGTTGTTAGGACCATATCATCAGCTTATCTGAAACACTGATAATCAAGTTTTCTAGCATAGTCAAATATAGAATATACAGTTAACCATGCCTGCATTACAAATTTTTACTTGTGTACATAACATCAATTAATTTCATGCAATTACATATCCAAACAAGCAAATAATTTCTTGAATAACAAAAAAAGCTAAAAACAAAAACAAAACAGACATAAAAAATTATGAATTATCAATAAAAAGATTGATTAGTCAAACAACATTATAAAGGTAATGTTTAATGCTAATAACATTCTTTTAATTCTCTATATAAATTATTATCATTTTGTTGTTTACTTCTAGCAGCTTCTGTCCTTGTGTAAATAAAACTCATGATAACAAACAAGCCTAACCATTGCGTACCCTTGGTGTGGTGATCACTTCACAAGTATAAGTGCTTGTGGGGTGTGGAGGGCAAGTGCCAGGGTTCAAGTCTCCAGGAGGGAGACTCACACGCACATACACTTAAATTAAGATAGAGTAGAAATTCTATCTTGTATCAAAAAAAAAAAAAAAAAACAAACAAACAAACAAGCCTAACCTCACCTCATAACTAAGAGGCACAAACAGATTATAGCCAAGCAATTAAACACAAACAATTAGGGACTCGATATAAATTAAAATGGCTCTTTAATCAACACCAGATATAGCAAAACTAAATCCAGAGAAATAGCCATATCATTCGAAGCATTTCCTCCAACAAAACCAACAACACTATACAGTTCCAGAATGCCTAGAATATGCACAAACCCTACTCCCAAGATCACCAATATGAGAAATTCCAAATAACCTTGGACTTTGGTTAAATAACTAGTAAGGCATACCACTATCCAAAGATAACAAAATTCAATATAATAAATTTGGTATAAAAGAACCAAACAAAATCTGTACAGAGGTAAGTGAGATTGACTTGATTTTAAAAGTGAAGGGACTAATTTGAAACAATTTATAATTGAGGAAGTAAATTAGTGATTACAAATTGACACTATTAATACTTAATAGTTGAGGTACCAAATTAATAATTTAACCTAAAATTTTCTTTCAAACTTAGATAGTTGGTGCCTAATTCTCTTATTTCTATGGTTTTGCCCGGATCTAATCATCTGAATTATTGGGCAGGCAAGACTTTCTTCTTGATTTCAATATTTTACAATTCCCCATAGTGTAAAATCTGTTTTCAACAATGATCTTCACGTTGCTCGATTATTCTGATCCACCATGCTAAAGATTCTCCATTGCAGGTAATTTCTTTGAATAAGTGGCACACTAATTTATTCTTCATACTCCTCAATCCACGAGGGTTTTAGGAGGCTCCCAATATAACACAGCTGAAAACCATTACAAATTGTAGATTTCATACAAGATTCTTCAAGCAACATGTACTGTTCTCACCCTAGCTATGACATTTTTTTTTTTTTTTGATGACATTTGGCTGTCCAATAAATAGTTGGAATTAAGAACGTAGAAGGGTGCTTACAAGCTTGATGCTTTACAAAGCAACCTCCTTGGTTTTTTTTTTTTTTTTTTTAATTGGTAATTTACACGCCTACCCAATGGGGTTTGAACTCACAATCTTACCATACACCTAAAACTTACAAGGAGAGAGGTACCAATTAAGCTAGAGCACATTGGCACACTTAATATCAATTTGATGACTTTTGGCTATTCTAATTTTGAATGTCAACATATCAAGACACAATACTAGTCAAGGCCCAAATTCGTCATCCTAGTTTAGGTTTATTGTACTAAAACCAACTTACAGTGCAAGCAAAGCAAGAAAATCGTAATCTAACTTAATAATAACTTTAATTGTAGTGCAAATAAAGAGACCCTTTTTTTTTATATATACAAATAAAGAAACCCTTATTTTAGTAGAGTTAGACTAAGTTCTATTCTCTCTATTCGTATCTCTCAGAGGTTATTTCTCTCTATATATGTCTCTAATAGGTTCATTGTAACACACAATGTAAAAATGTAACATCAAGGTTTTATGTTGTGAATGTAAGTCATTAACCAAACCACATCAATCCTACATACACTCTCTCTCTCAACATCTAATAGATATGTCTGATTTCTTCTAATATGGTATCAAAGCTAGGATCTTAGGATTACTTGCCTTTTCACCATAAGATCTACCCCATCTATACATTGAATTTATTCACCAACTATACTATCAAATCTCTTGAAAGCCGATTTACAAGATGCCAAAAGAACTACTCACAAAATCAACTTTCACGTGTCACCAAAAGGTCATACGATGTGCCCCACAGTCCCCCACACAACCACTAGCTCATACGCCTTACAGGATTGGATGCACCCCTCAATCCAACAACAGAATTGATCATAGCCATGTCATCATCCTGGCTGTTAGTGTTGCTGTCATCGACCACTCACAACACTTTTCGATGTCAATACATCATTTCAACCACTAGTGCAACCATCATCAATCATAGCAATTGCCCTCCAACCACCTTCCACCACCGTCTGTTGATAGTGGGTGTTAAAGACATCAAGCTCAATCTTAGTCTACGATCAAAGTTCTTATCTCATTCTAAATTCATTGTACCAAGACTTATTTAGAGTGCAAGTTATCCTAATTCTGCTTGTAGTAACTACACTTATGATGCAAGTAAAGTAACTCCAGAGTTAACCTAAGATTTAGACTCTATATTATATATATGCCTCCAACAATCTCATTGTAACAAATAATTTAAGACAGTAAAAATGTAGCAATTAAGGGTTAGAAACTCTCTCAAAACTTTATTTGTATTTGGTTTCCGTATTGGGCTTTCTTGGTATGGAAAAATGATTTTACTTGATATGGAAGGAGAGAGGAATCCTTATTGGAGTAATAATTTGGTAATCCTTGTCCTTCATGGAATAAAATTAAAATTTTATAAATAGACATTGTTACAAAAAGTTTAGTGGTTTTAGTCCCATGTAAGGCATCTGTCCAAATTAGTCCTCGTGTGAGGAATGATGTAGAATTGTTTTTGGGGTTGGAAAATACCCAGTTTTGTGAGTTCATTTATTGTATAAGTGTAAAGGGAGTTATTGGGTATATTGTGCATTTGTTATTGTGAGCTTGTATTTGTGGGATTTGTAAGTTAGTTTATGTTTGTGAGAGTTTTTGTTATTGTAATCCACATCGTTAATAGTGATTTTTTTTTTTGGATGAGTAAGAAAGATGTATATTCAAGAAACTACCTCATGTAAAAAGGCATAAGGCAAACCAAAGGCTACAAAAAGAGAAACAAAAAAAACGAAGAAAAATCTAATTACAAAGGAGAGAACTAAGGAACAAAGGGAGATCATCATTATAGGTGAGTCCCCAAGCCCTAAACCAATCAAAAAGGGAACCGCTGAAAAGTCTGTTGACCAATCAACTGGTCATTGAAGCTTTCCATGTCCTCAAAAGTCCGCTCATCTTGCAACCTCCAAATACACCACATCAAGCATAACATAACTAAATTCCAAATGCTAGATGAGTGCTTTCCCAACCAATTCCACCAACCAAAAAGAGTATCTGCAACTGATCTTAGCAAGACCCATAAAACCCCAAAAGATCTAAAAACCAAGCTCCACAACCAATAAACCTTTCACAATGAAGTAGCCAATGATCCAGTGTCTCCCATTACAACAACACATAATGCACTAGTCAACAAAATCAAAGTCTCTACCTCACAAATTGTCACTTATCCCAAGCTGTGGTCCAAACAAAGAAAGAAACATGCTAAAGAGCCTTAACCTTCCAATATCTTTCCAAGGAAAGACAATGGGCAAGGGACTTCATAACTTATTGTAAAACGTGCGGATGTCAAAATCCTCTTCTTCATCAACTTCCATCTCATACAATCTCCATTCTCAGGTGGAGGTAAATTAGACCCCAAGGTACGAAGGAATTCATCCACAACACCCATCTCTCAATCATTTGGTTCTCGAATGAAACAGACATCCCAACTTCTCCATTCCTCTATCCCCAATCGTTCAAGAGAAGAGTCCACAGAGGCCTCTCTATTAGTAGCGAATTTTGATTCGCATTGCCCATAAATATAGGCTTGAAGTTAGTATAGAACCATGTTAAATACTGTTATCTTGTAAGGACATGTTTATTATTATTTTTTTTTTTTGTGTGCGAAATTACTTCCACTAAAACCAAATAGTAATAAACAAGTATTAAAGTTGAAGGTGTAGCTTGATATGAAGTTTGTAGGAATTGGCTTGAAATACGCGCACAAATTTTAGTTTTGGTGATTGCATTGATTGATTGATTGAAACCCCTATTTAGAGCCTGGATAAATAGACCAAACATTTGGAATTTGTATGAAAAATTGAGTGTGGGAGGGGGGGACTGGTTAGTGATTGGCAATGGCAGTGAGAGAGAGACCATGCTCTAGGATTGGTACAATTCACAAAGATGTAACTATGATACCATATAACAAAATGCAAGACATAATTCAAACACCTTGTTATAAACATAGTTCTCAGAACCGGACCGGACCGGGAGGTCGGACCGTAAAAACCGTGAACCGTGATGAAAACCGGTTTTTTAAGCATAAAGAACCGGGCATATGTAGCAATTCCGTGAACCCCTAAAACCGGGGTTGGACCGTACGAACCGGTCAAGAACCGTGCGGTCCAACCCTTTAACAATTTTTTTTTTTTTTTTTTTATAAAAACAACTTAACACAATTTTATTCTACTTAATTAAATTATCCATCTCTTACAAGAAATAAAAAAAAATTATAATTAAAATCCTTCAAAGATATTCAACTTTACTTCAAAAATTAATCATAAATTTTAATGTTTTCATGGTTATTATTTTATTTTATTAACTTTCTTATTTAATTATTAAATATATGCTTGAAAATCATTAAATTTCCCTCACATATATAGATATATTAGTTAATTTTGCTAGTTTTATAAATTTAATACCTATATTTAGGCTTTAATTAATTATTAAATTAATTATGACGTCATCACGGTTCGACCCCGGTTCGACCTCGGTTCAACCTTAAAAACCTTGAACCTCTCCCTTTTACGGTTCAATGAACGGTCCGGGTCTGAAAACCTTGGTTATAAAAAGAAATAAAGAGAAGAAGAGATAGCACAATAAATTAATTTCGACCTTAAATGTCACATTTACAATAGTTACATCTTGATTATCAAGCCGTATGTGTTAGAATGAATCCATTGGTAGGTATATATAGTAGAGTACCCCTAGGCTACCCTTGGACTAAATTCTAGAAATACAATACTTGTAGTATAAACGGATTACTTATACCACAAGAAGGATTAGGATTCCTAGTAAAATAAATTTGGACTGGGATAATAAAGATTTGAATAATTCGATAGGTTTAGAACTTGATATCTCTAGAAACTATGATTGCAAGTTTGGAGGGAGAGTAGATAATAAGAAGATAAAAGAGAGAAGAGGGAATGGAATAGTTATCCATTTCTTTTGTTATGATGTTGTAAATAATAAAAAGGAGGGGAAATATGTAGGGTTACCTCTACTAATTTAATAGGAGACAATTGATAAGTGTTTGTTTAAACATCATTAAATTTTAATAAATTATTAAAAATAAAAAGTAAAATACAAAAAAATAAAATAAAATAATCATCAAGGAAGATATCCATTATTAATAAATTATTAAAAATAAAAAGTAAAATAGTAACTTTCATAATTGCACCTTATGTAGATTATCCATAACCTACAAAATCCAATCAGCCTAACTTCTCAGTTGAACTTGGCTTCCCAACTGAATCAATCACATTCTCTATATATTATTTTTTATTTAATCCATGATTATCTTTCTTTTAAAATATGTCTTAACCAAAAGTTCCTCTTTACTTTCATCACTCCAGCTTATATAGAATATCCATAACCTAAAGAATCCAATCAGCTTAACAAAATCAATTTTCTTTCAAGTTCAAGTACGTGTCTCACATTACCTAAGGCTTTCACGATCATATCAAACATCTTACTTTAATTGTAGCTATCCTCATAACTTTACATTCCATATTATTAGCCTAACACAACCTTAATAAAGAACCGCGTACATGTCAAACCAATCTTTACTTTTGCTAACCCTAAGAACATCATTACAGTCATCATCCTCACTATTTGTTGCAACAATTGTAGTATTTAGAGACTGACTATCACTACTTTTCTTTTAACTCTTCTAACTTAGTTCTCAACTTCTTTGCATTGATACTAGTAATACCCTATCCCATGACAATAGTAGCATTCCACATCATTAATATCCTTGGTCTAGATTTTGATCTTGAGTTCTCCCGATCAGTCCACGAGACAAACTCCTACCGCAACTTGAATTGGGCTTCACCACAAATTCCCTAGATTTTGAATCATTCACTAACTTCTTGACCTCTCCATCAAAATTGTTGTCGTCTCTTCTAATTTCAATTTCTACTTACCAATTAATAGTGTAGTCACCATGGTATCATACAAAGGAAGGAATGAAGCTAAAAAAGCAACAAAGTTAGTGCTTGATTATAATTTATAGTCCTCTTCCTCAATTTTAGCCTTCACCTTAAAAATTGAGTAATCAATCTATTAATAGGATTCAAATGATCTCAAATGTCACTTCCTCCCTCCATTCTTAGCTGATATAACTTTTTGCTTCAAGTACAACCAATTTCTCAATGACTTTGACATATATATCCTCTAAATATTTCTTCTTCTTTTTTAGAACAAGTCTCATTCAACATGATATGCTTTACTTTTAGGGCTAGACACAAACGAAAAGTATTCAATGCCTACATCTCAAGCTTTTCTAATTCATCATTAGAAATTGTGGCTGACTCTTTTTACTTTTCATACAATGCCTTAATCAATCTTTGTTGCACCAAATGTCTTTGACAATACTTTTCCACACGCAAATAATAAAATAGCAAAAACCACAACACAAAATTTAATGTGGTTCGGAAAAATTTTATGCCCATATCCACAAGCAATGAAAACATAAAATCCACTATCAATAATAATCTAAGAATTACAACTACACTCATAAAATGTCATTAACTCTCACAAATATAAAACTAACCCAAAGTCCTAGTACACCCAAAAGTACCTCACACTAACACCACACTAGACAAAGTAACACACATGCACAACAAAGCTATATCACTTTATTTGTAGGTACTATTGCACTTACCTAGTTCTTTTTTAATCAATGAGGGACTAACACTCCTAATAATTATCATCCTTCTGATCGACATAGGATTCCGAAACCAACTAAAAAACTTCAAAAATATTTCAACATGAGTTGGACTTAACACCAAAAGGGTTGATAGCCTGTGTTTATACATGGGAAATTATGAATCAGCATGTAAACAAACAAGTCATAAACCTATAGCACACGTAATAAATACACATTTGTCATACCATCATATATACAAAATATGGAATTAATTCATTAAGGACCAGGGTATAAATGGATAAGGAGAATTATTAGTTTAGAAGGAAACATTGACACCCTTGGGAGCTTGGTACTTAAAATTTTATGTACTTCATAGCCAGATTGTAGTGTTTGACCAGTAGGGATTCATAATTTTGGAAGCACCAACTAAATTCCATAAAAGAGCACAGTAAGTTTTAAAAGTAAAATCTCCAGATCCTATTGGGATGGCAATGTCTAAGGTTTAGTCTGTTTTTAAACCCAATCCAACCCTAATTATTTAGGATACGTTTGGTATACTGAATGGGAATTACAACAGGAATTGTAATCTTTATTACTAGTAATAAAATATGTTGTAATGAAATAATTAAACCTATTCATTAGTTTGGTTGTAAGTTATAACATTAGAATGAAACTTAACATTTATTTTAGGAAATATCTTATTCATATAATTAAATTTCCTTAAAAATTGTTATTTTTAAATTTAAGAAAGATATGTGTTATTTTTTATGATTTTTTATTTTTATAATTATTAGATGTATATGGAAGGTTTGTTTATTTAGAAATATATTAAGTTTTGAAATTAATGCACTTACTAAGGAATAACTAATACAACTTTTTAAAGAGGAATAGTTATTCCTCATTTTGAAGAATAGCTATTCCTTGTAATAAAAACATAATCAAACTAAAGAATAATTAAACCATAGGAATAACTATTACATTACAACGCCTATTACAGTCTACCAAACATGCCCTTAGAGTTTCGGATTTTATAAGGAGGTATGGGAAGGGTTAGAGTTCTAATTTTTAAACCTGCTAGGGTTTGGTAAAGGTCTGAATTTTACACCTTAGGTACCCAAAACCCAACTCAATTATGCATTAAATTATTATTAAAAGATCCGTATTCTTAATTTTATTTACACAAAAGCTAGGATTTCTATAAAAGTTTAGGTGGTATTATGGTTTTTAAATATTTTTTGGATGGCTAGAACTTATAGCTATGCGATGTTAAATATGTTAGAAAATTATAAATTATCATGACAATTTTTTTTAGAAGAAATATCATGACAATTGAGTAGTTGTAGTGAATAATCATATTTGAATCATGCTATAAAAATGTTTAATTTAGTGTAAAAGTGCATACTAATGTTTTGAAACTTAGACATCTCTGTTAGAAACACCAAAACGTGTTAATTAGTAAAATTACAAAACTCTTGACTAACATGTTAGTATTCATGAATTATTTGTAATGATAAGAATGGTACTAGATGTATTGCAAATTTTACCACGTAAAATTAGGCTACAGCAATGACATGATGAATATCTATAGTTGTGCCAATTATAACATGGAATACCTGTCGGTTATGTGCTCTACATGGTATCATGACTCTATTGTAGTTAAAATTGTGGGAGGATAGAAGAGATTTAGTTTTCTCTCATATGTATTTAATTAGGAGGATGGAAAATGAGAGATAAAAAATGATAGAAAAATTAGATTATATAAATTTACTCTCATGCCCCTAGTAGATTTATTTATTTTTGAATATCTTATTATAAAAATTAAAAGAAAAAAACCAAAGTTGAGTTATAAATAAATTTATAAAAAAAAAAAAAAAAAAAAAAACCAAATGTATAAGTTAAAATTGAAAAAATAAAATAAAAACCAACATTACATTGTTGTGGGGGAGGATTAGGGGTAGATGGATAATTCCATCAACCTCTCTCTTCTCCTCCCATTCTAATATGTATTTAGTTTTCTCTCCTTTATTTTCCATCCCCCACTTTTCACCCCAACCAAACAGACCCTAAACAATAAATAAATGGAGAAAATAAGGAGGGCAGATGTTCAAGTTCAGCGGGGTTTTGATTCAATCTGACCCTTTTAGTAAGAGTAGAGTTTTTTTTTTTTTTTTTTTTTTTTTCTCTCTTAAAGAAAAAGGGGGTATGCGGTTAGTTTTAGCCTTTTAGGTTCAAACTTTAAAACCTTATAGGATTTGGGAATACTTTAGGTTATACACCTTGAGCATCCAGACTCACCCGAGCCTACATTTCAATTATTTAAGCAACCACATTATAAATATATATATATATTTTTTTAAATTAGAATTTTACAACAGTAAATGTGCACCTTTCTTCTCTCTTAAAAATGAATAAGAAATGTAGGTTTTCTATACCATTGTTCATTAATCTACAAATTGGAAAGTACGGATGTGTTACATACTGAACATGTACAAACAATAATTAAAAATGCTTGGAAAAGAGGAACGAGGAAGTGATGTGTGTTAAACTATTCTTATGTGTTGGTTTCCAAATATTTTTTTGAATACTTTGAAATTAAATGCACCCGGTGAAATTATATACATATATATATATATATATATATTGAAATTTCAATTTTTTTTATTGATTTGAACATAATGAATTGTGATAGTAATTGGCTAGTTATTAGTTATAGTACTTGCTTATATTTAAACTATATTATAAATATTGTTTAAGTTAGTATAAAAGATCTCTAAAAAAGTTAGTTATAGAAGCTCTAATTAATACTTGAATTTGATTAATTATATTTTATAGTTTAATTTTAGGTTACCTTGACTTGTTCCATCTTATTAATAATAAGATGGACACTTATGTTTGGGTTAAGTTTGGCTTTTTCAAATATAAATATGATGAGTTTGAAATGAAATTCATAATTTAATAAGGTTTAGACAGGTTCAGAATATAAAATATTTAATTGGTTTGAGAAGGCCTTTTTTGTCCCGTCCCTACTTAGAAATTGACATTGAGATTTGATATGAAATTCAAAATAAGATGCTCACAATATCAAACCATGCGAATTGAGGAGTCCTAGCCAAGGTTTTTTTTTATAAATAAATAAATAAAATTTCAAGGCCTCAATCATCACTGATTAATGATAATTAATTCCAACTGGCCCTTCTAGTCAAGTGGAACATTCTATTTTTTTTTCTCAATAAGCAATAAATTTAAATTCAACTAATAAGATGAGAAGATTTGGGAAAGGAAAGGCTACCATATTTTATAGCCAACCTTCTGATTTGATAAATATATATACATAATTAGTTCCAAACTTACAATCAAAAAGTCTAGAAACATTTTTCTTTAGTAAGATAATCAGCCATACATGTGCTTCGGCTCAAGTTTGGAATAAATTAAGATCAGGTATTAAATAGTTGATAGTCTGTCTTAATTATGTAATAACATAATCCTATGAGAGATTACCACGTACATGAGAAAAAAGGTGCAATTAACATGGTTGGGTGGGAGTAGCTTTAGACCCTAGAACTGTATATAATATAGCTCTCAAACAAGCTTAAAGCTTCACGCTTACAGGATTCAAGGAAGGCTTAAGGCATACTTATCAAAGAAGATGATGATGATGAACTAAATTAAAAAGAAAGGGGAGGGGGGAAGCATTATGACCGTGAGGTTGCAAACTATTATCTGTCTTGTTTCATTGTCAAATCTACTGATTTTTTACCTGCCTCAGATAGCTAGAGTATAACATTTGAGATTTCACATACTACCAAAAACAATGAGAGAAAATGAAGATTCACTTATTCATCCAAGAAAGATAACTAAAGCCATAAACGTATCATGAGTATTTTTACTAAATGTTAAAACATCATGCTCATAGGATATAAATAGAACTAAGGTTTAAACCAATTACTAATTCCCAAAAAAAAATCCTTCAGTAATTTTTTTTTTTTTATAAGTAATAAAGATTTATTGATATAAAAAAGAGAGAGACACCCAAATATACAGGGTGTATACGGGGGTGAACATGTCAAAAATGACCATTACAAAAATCAAGTAAATCCAAAATAGAAGAGATTTCAACTTTCAAGGTTTTGGATGGGCATATAAGTAGTAAAATATGACATGTTAATTAAGAAAATAACAAAAAGTATGACCTCGGATAGAATGAATTAAAAGAATACATGTAACTGATTACGACTAGTCTGTTGAGTATCTATAGTTGTTGGATATACACGTGTGAGTAAAATCTCACATTGAATAATGATGAGTGGTTAATATAACATAGTTGAGCTCATCCCCATTAGGCTTGGACCTTTTGAATTTAAGTGTATCTTTATATGTTATATTAACTATTCAAGAAGTCTGCCTAAGTTTTTTATCTTCACAACAACAATAGCAGACCCCAAAATTGTGGGATTAAGGTTTGATTGTTGTTGTTGTTGTTGTTGTTTGGGTGGAGATTAGGACATGACCCTATTAGAATTGTGCCTAAGTTTTTTTATCTTCACAACAACAATAGTAGACCCCAAAATTATGGAATTAAAGGTTTGATTATTGTTGTTGTATTGTTGTTTGGATGGAGATTAGAACTATTATAATTGATACTTATATATGGTAGTTGCATTCACATCACTACCTCTATTTATAGATAACTATGCATCCCTTGAAAATGAACATATTTGTTAGTGAACAAATGTATCCTACCCAAGAGTTATAACCTTACCCAAAAGCCACATCTTTCTATCCAAACATTACTATGCCTATGAAGTAACATTGTTTATCAAGTATGGTTATTCTATGCATAAAGGTGCACCATATTATGGTGTGATCATCCATCATGATCCTACATTAGCAAATAGTAATCTTTTTCTTTCTTCTAGCCTAAGCAAAAAAAATTTCTTTGTTGGAAATAGAATGACAATGAAATCCATCCAAAATCCCTTCAGATCCCAACCACCACCACCACCACCCCCCCCCCCCAACACAAAACAGAAAACTGTAGACCTTCTCTCTCTCTCTCTCTCTCTCTCTCTCTCTCATATATAAGTCAATGATTCCCCTAGTACACTCCAACCCACTGTCCAAGTAACTTGGTGAATATATTATGCTCCACTAAAAAATAAACCAAAGAAGTACAATGTCTTATCTACTTTATTGATGATAGAAAGCCTAAATATATTAGTGGTTAATACTTCAAAACTCGTTATAATCCTTGTAAATTGTAAATTTTGAACTAATGGTCGAGTTGTACTTGCATATATCTGCTCCAAAACCATGTCCGGTCCAGTAAATTTCTTGGTAATTAGACCAGAAATTGTACAGTAAGAAGATGAGATTAGTCAAAGAAACTCTAGCCTATCATCAATTGTTTCTTCTATTTGACTTATGAGGTGAAACAAACGATTGAAGAACATTAATGACAATCAAGGATTCCATTACTTGGGCTTAGTTGCGATTTAACTTTCTCTTCTCTATCTCTTTCCTTGAAAGACAGACAAGAAACTAAAGCCCACTTTAGATGGTAGAGGGGAAAAAATGGAGAAGGAAAAGATATCATGGATCATTTTTTAAATGAATGTTGATTAAGATCTGTATCTGTGTGTCACTTTGTGTGTGTGAGAGAGACTGAGAGAGTGAGAGCTTTCAAAGATTCTGCTTTGTATAGAGAGAAAGTTTACTTGAGAAATACAACCCTTGAGTGTAACAACCAATACCGACATATGCATGAAACTTAGTACTTAATAAATGAACATAAATGATTGTCAAAAAAAAAAATTAAATAAAAATAATTAAAGAATTTACTCATTTCTATATATAGGAATGTTAAAATTCATATGAGAAGACATGGAATTCCATAAAAAAAAAAAGTAAAGAAAATATTGTAACACTAGTTGAGTAGTCCTAGAGTCCTAACCTGAAACTTGCAAATTCATAGAGCTTGCCCCTAGGAGAGAAAATTATGATTGCGACCTCTGCATCGCAAAGAACTGATAGCTCAAAAGCCTTCTTTAGCAGCCCATTTCGCCTCTTGGAGAAAGTCACTTGTCTGCTTGTGGCATTCTCTATGCGCCTCATCTGAGTCTTTCCTCTCACCATCTCTTTTCACCTTTGAGAACAAAATGAATGAAGCCCACTATATATGACCCACAAACACAGACAACCACACACACAAAAATCTCTAATGCATAAAGGAGTAGTCTTTTTACTATGTTAAAAATGTGTGTAAAAAATTAAGAGTATGAAATACAGACAAGAAGTGGAAAAAAAAAATTTCTTACCAAAGAGGCCAAGGCCCAGAAATCCCTTGATGAGAAAGAAAAGGAAGAAGGAAACAATATGTGAGGTTTGCTTGCAGAGTGCAGAAAACACAGAAAAAATATTCCAGAGAGGTAGAATTCAAGATATTACTTCAATTCAGTTTTAATAGCTGCAGCAAGCCCCAAGAAAAAGAGAAGGATGATATTATTAGTTGGGTTTACAAAATAAGCAAAAACCCAGAAAGCTTTTGAGAAAGGAAGTGGCCAAGAAAGGAAAAGAACTCTGAGCAAAGACCTAAAAGACCTGTGTCTATGGGGGGGTTTGGTATATATCTTCAGTGACTGATTGATTCGAATACCACCATAAGACAAAAAAACGAAGCTATAATATTATATATATCTTCTTCTACTCAAAATAGTTTCAACAACCATACAAGAAAGTGTTCGGATAAGGAAAAAAGAGTTAAAAAGTGGGAACAAGAAAATCTTACCAAATAGGAAAAAACCCAGAAAGCTTTTACTCTAGAGGGGAGAAAGAAGAGACCCAAAAAAAGGTAGATTGCCAACAAAATCTAAGCCTTGTTTTCAAAGGAACCAAAAAATATATATATATCAAATACAAAAACAGAAGAAGCCCCAGAGAGATATTAAAAAGAGAGATAAAATAGGAGCTTTTGTTTTTTTTTTTTTTTTTTTTGGTGAATTGTGATTGATTGACTCTTAGTAGTCCTTTCTTCTTAGTCACCACCGAAGAAGGGAAACACAGGCAACACACCTACTTTCCTTTACCATGTAAAAAATTATAATAATTATGGTATTGCTAAATTCAAAGGTTGCCAACGGAATACTTTCATTTTTTGCTAGTTTTGGTAAAACCCACAATAAATAGACCCGAAAGAAGAAATTTTTTTTAAATATTATTTTAATGGAATAGGAATAAATAAACAAACAAAAAAAAATTTATCTTGGTGGAAAAGTCATGATGAGAGAGATGGGTGCTGACTATGGTCTATATATCTATCATATATGTCTATATATGCTAAGAAAAAGGTAAAATACTCCAAAAAGAAGAGAGAGAAAGGAAGTGGCAGCGTTTAATTAAGGAAAGAAGAAAGATTAAACAATGTTTTTTTGTTTTTTAATTGCAAAGATTTTTTTTTTCTTTCCAAATTGGATAAGCGAGAGAGAGAGAGAGAGACTGTGCGGAACAGAGCAGAGCAGAGTAGTACAAGATAAAAAACACGTCAACATCGTCCGTACGAGTGAGGTACTAAAGCAGACCAATAGGAAGCTGAAAACGCATTGTGCCAGTGATGATTTAACATTTGTTTGTCAGATAATTGAGAGGGTTTGGGGTGGGGGACAGTTTCCTTTTTTCTCATTCATTCAACTTAACCTGAGTACCTTTGTATAGTTGTGTGCCACGTCAGACTTCTTCTTCTACTTTTTCTCTTTGTTTTTTTCTTGTTACTCACTCTGTTTTATTCTTTGAACGGGTAATCTAATTTCTTATCTTACAAGGCAGGCGCGTGAGGTGAGGGGGCCTATATCTATAAATATACGTGTGGATAGATTTGCTTTTAGCTGGGGGAGGTAGCTTAGGGTGGTTACATGGAAAGTGACTATGGCTATGTTTGGAAACAGCTGTTAAGTTTGGTACTTACTACTTAGTACACATGTAGGGAATATGTATTGATTTTCAGATTTAAAGGGTCCGTTTGATATATGTGTTTAAAAATTAAAAATTATTATTTAAAAATATTTTGTGAAAATATATATGAATGAAAAAGTGCATTAAAATGCTGTTTAAAAGCTAAAAATCATTATTTGAAAACACAAACTAAACAAGCCCATAAGATGTAAAAAATAAAAAAAATAAAAAAAAAAACTTTAAAAAAATTAATAATACAAGATAATATTTATTTGGTTCAGCCATTTGCTTAGTTCTATAAAATTGTAGTAATTTCACTATTTTGAGGGAAAAATTACACCAACCTTAGAACAACATATTAAACTTTAATACGAAGTAGCGGTATTTATAGCTTATAAAGATGATTCACAACAAGTTAAAAAAGGACCAAAAACTTTCCACCTTAGACATTGGCCCTGGACCCCAGTGAGGTTTGTCCTTAAGTCCATGGAATAGACCTCAAAAAATCTCTCATTAAAAATCATAACACTTTTATATATATCGAGGCAAATTATAATCTAGATCAAACACAACTAAGTCTCACATAGCACAACACAACTAGTAAATTTTTTTGTCGTCAAATATGAGATTTAAAATTCAATTCTCTCCTATATCAAAAATCAATTAGTATATTAGTCTAATGATAAAAAACAATTATCTAAAGCAGACATTATAGGTTAAAACTATCTCTTAAAAAAAATGTTGAGTTTTTAATTGTTGCATATGGGTCAATTAAAAAAGTGTTTTATTTATTTATTTGTAGAGTCCAATTAACGAATGTCCTTGGAGCATTTATTAATGAATCATTTTAGAAAAGTTTTAATACCAATTTCATGAGAAATATATATAAAAAAATAAAATTTAAAGAAAACCAATTCTTTTTTTCCCATAAAAATTTTCTAAAAATATTTTTCTAAATCAAAGTGTTTACTGTTTAGTGCATCCTTTAACTTTTCTCTTGTTTTGGTTGCTTTCTAATAGAGTGAGATTCAATAAATTCCTCCTTAATGGAAGTGTAATAGCACCCATTAAAAAAAGCCAGATAATAATGTGCTCTTTTTGTCATTCTAATAAAAATAAAATTTTATTTCATTTTTTGTGTTTTAGTTTATACGTAATTATTCACAACTTATGTATTGATATCATTTTTATAAAAATATATAAATTGTAGTTTTTTAAGGTGGCACATGGGGTAACATGACATCTCTCTAATAGTCAAATGGGTATATTATAAATTTTGAAAGTTGAATAACCAATTTAAAAGAAACCACAAACTTAGAGAATTTATAATACATTTTAACTAACATTTTTCATTAATTTATTTGATTTAAAATCACTTGAATAGAAGAATAGTAGTATTTAAAAATAAAAATAAAGTTCTAAAAAGCCGTACAAGCATTCTTATCAGGCTAGTTAAATTAGCATTTTAGTGAAACTATAGCTAAGCACCAACAAAAACATCATGCATCTATCCCAGCAGATTAGCATTCACAAATAACAAAGGAACAATAATTTATTACCTCTATTGATAAATGGTAGTTGATAAATGGTAGTTGATCTGAATGTTGCTAGCAGATTTGTGGCAAATCTTTGTTTGATATGAAACTGTAAAAAAAAAAAATTAAAAATTAAAAAAAAAATTTGACAATAAACATAACATTTAAATGGAATAGATATAAAATATTGAGATTGATGTAGTTGTCTATGAATAACAAATTAGCTAAAGCAACAAAAGATAAATTTTTTTTAGTCAATTTAATTAAAAATTGCATTGAGCTTGGTGCTAATGCTTTATAAGTTATAAGTTGTTTATATTCACATATTATAATCTTTTTTTGCTGAGATATATTATAATCATCAGTTAAAAGATATTTGTGTAAATAAATCTAACACCATATTTCAAAATGTAGTACTATTTTTTTTTCCTTCCCTTAAAATAGTTAGAAATCTCTACTCTACTGTCCTGCTCTCGACTCCTAGGTACGGGGTGCCATCAAACAAGTTAGGTAATTGGCCAAAATGTATACGTTTAAGTTTAAAGCATACAATTAAAGGCAATGTAGACATCTAAAGCCTCTCATTATTGCAGCGTAAGTAAAAGTTTGAGTTAATTTAGCTATGAATCCTATGTAGTGTAGATAGAGGTTTAGGACAAAACTTTAATTTACTCGTACTTTAGCTATTATTCGCTTTTTTTTTTTTTTTTTTTTAATGGAAACCAATTAACCAATATTCGCTTTTGAGTGTGATCCAATCGAACAGTACTGAGCTAAATAAATTTGAAATTACATGGGAGCTCACGTAACACAATAACACCAATCGTACATATATAGGTGTCTCATAATAATGAATTTAAGTTACTTACCTAAATTTTCTATAATAAAAAACAAAACAAAAAAAGATAGTCACCTAAATTAAACAAAGGGAAACTCTTAGATACTCTCAGAATATTATAAATACGTATTTTCTTCTCTCACATAAAAGGTAAGTCTTACTATGAATTTAATTTATGAGACCCACTATTTATGTAAAAGAAATGAATATATATTTATGGTATTGTGGAAGTACACAATAATTTCTCAAAAACAAGTATAGATGGCCATCACGGCCTTATTGTTTTCTTGATAGAAATAATAAACTAATCTACTAGTAGTAACTAATAGACTTGTGGTGATAAACTGATAATGATTTTTAGGTCAATTAACACTCTTCTCAATTTGTTACTATGATGTCTATATTTTAAATTCTCCTCCTCTACTGAAAATGTATTAAAAAAAATTAATAAATTTGTAGCATAATAGTAATTCTTAATACTAGTTGGTACTCATAAATTTTTCTTTCTTTCCCTTTTTTTTTTTTTTTTTGCCTTAAAAATATAAACATGATAATTATTATATTTATTATATGAGAGATGCTACGTCTACAACAATTTTACAACATTTTTACAACAAATCACAGGTGGTTAGTTGTTATTGGTTCAAATTTGAAACTAACACTAAGATTACTTTTTTGCCCCAACAATAACAACCAATAACAACCTGCCACTTAAGAAATGTTGTAGAAATGTTGTAGACATAGCATTTCTCTTATTATATTTATTAATGAACATTTATTATAATTGTATTTGTATATGGAACTATCAGTTCTTAGAATAATAATGTGCAAAATTATGAGGCCTAACAAATTTTATGTGGTAAAATACATAAAGTCAACCAAAAGTCAAATATTGTCAATTTTATATGTATTATATATAAAAATAATTTTATCTTCAGAGTTAGTTGGCCCGTAAAATAAACTTATTTTTAACTAATTAGTCTTCTCCACACGAGTGATCATACTTATATGCTAAAATTATTTTTCATTGTGAATGATCAAGGACTATTTGGGACCCCAAAAAAGCCTATCCTCATAGTGTGGACATTCTCTTCATTAGGAGTGGTTAAGTTAAATATAGAGAATTGAGATCATTGAATAAAAGAATGAGAAAAAGCAAAATTAGTAAAAAAAAAATAATGTTGTGAAAAGGAGGAGTTAATTGCACATGCAATTATGTCGGATTTCAATCCAAATATAGATGGTGTTTTTATATGAGAGAAAGAGAGATAGAGAGAGAGACCTATGACTTGATTTTTCCTTTTTTTTTTTTTTTTTTTTTTTTTTTTTTTTTTTGTTTTGTTTTGTTGTGAAAGGAAGCCATGTAATGAAATTTTCTTCAACTTCTCTTATTTTCAAATTTCACTCAAAGATTTAATGAAATTTCTATTTGAAAGTTTCTCGGGCGAATGTCTTGTGAGATCAAGTTAAGTTCCACTTTAAGGATTACTCAAGCGAGTACCACATAAAGATCAATCAAAGTTCTGTTTAAGGCTATTTAAGCCACGATCGAGTTAAGTGTTGGGTGAGGTCCATTAAAATTTCAACTTTATGTAGAATTATGTAGAAAATTTGCGTAACTTGAAATTAACTATTTTTAACTACTAATAATAGTTAAATTTAGTGAGTACAAGATCATGAAATTTCACTTGGGTTTCTTCATCATCTATAAATATATATTTTTTTCATATTTAGTTGAAAGTAATAGCAAAATTGAAAGGAGAGCTCTTGGAATTCTTTAGAATTGCTATATGTAGGACTCAAATCCGATCTTCTGTTTGATGCTTCTTACTTTTATCCCATTTACCTAACCTATGGTACTTCCAAAAGGCAACCTCGGGCCTTCCAAGGAAGGAGGCCTTCTTGGTCACCATATGAGTAGCTTATTGTGGCTTGAGGGTAGGAATAGGTATTTCCACTGGCATTAAGAATTGCAGGCAGCAAGGGATGGACTGGGCTAACCTAGAATAGTGGTTCACCAGGCATTAATTTTGAGGTGGACTCTTCAGACCTTTTATTTATTTATTTTTTTTCATATTTGCATTCTATTCTAATAATCCCATTTATGATTACATGAATCTCTTGGATTGGGATTGGCAGTCTATGGTGCATTATGAAGCAAATATATGTAATGTATAGACCCACTGACTATGTATAGAGCTTATAAAGTGAGGACTATATAGCTATGTTTTGTGATCCCTCGCATGCATTTGACGTTCCAACATCTTTTATATGGGATGCCATGTATCAAGGCATCCTAATATAATCCCCTACTTTTATGTACCATTAAATGTGTTGGAAAAAAATGCATATGCATATGCATTTATTATTTTTTATTTTTTGAAGAGAACAACAGACAAAATATAAATCAATCTACTGCATTTTTTTTTTTTTTGAGAAGGAATCTACTGCATAAATTATATAAACTTAAAAAATAATAAAATTATAGCAAAAACAATGAAACTTTAATCCTAAAATTATGTTTCATCAAGACTGGTGTTCCTTAAACTAAAACTATGTTTTTTTTTCTCTTTGAAGGCACTCATATGAACGAAGATGTATATGATATAAATTTTCCACACTTCTTTTTGAGACAGATCTCAATTTCACAAAATGTAAATATGGAGTATATATTATATAATATACTATAAAGGAAAAAGTCTAGCTAATACTCAATAAAATAAATATTATTATATATTTTAAAAATCTAATTGTTGAATTACATGCTCTTTACGCTCTTAATGCACATATCAAATTTTGTGTTAATCGGATATTATTTACTATATAATCTATAAGCTTATATTTTATGCATAACTTTAAACTACAAAAATTTGTAATTTAAACAATTTATTATTGACATAAAGCAAGTAAATATTTTAAAAAAAATGATGTAATCTAATAGTAGATTTATCAAAATTTACCTCAAATAAAAAAAAAATCAAATAAAATTACAATTAATTTTGTAATTAAACTTTGTCTTAATATAATTATTCTGTTTGATTAAAAGAAAAAAAAAAAGTTGCTAAAGTTCAAGTGAAATTGGTTATATTGAAGCGCGTGAAGAAGACACTCCAAAACGACAAGTGGGAAATACTAGATATTATGTAATAACTAGTTAGTTGGAGCCTTTGGAGGCAGAGACATTATACATGTGATAATAATAACAGCGATAAAGAAACCAATTAGATGGCGTTAAGGTATAATAATAATAATAATAATAGTTTATAGTCGTAGATTTAATTATTATTAATTGTATAACACAACATTGCCTTTATTTGACAATTAATGTTGCCGACAGTTGTCAGTGAGTGGTGGGTTTCTATTTACAAATTACATGCCGTTTATGTGCATTGGCTTAGGTTTCTCCGAGCCTGTTGGGTCCGGTTTGTTGTTGTGTCTCAACTTTCAACATAAATGTAAGAAAAATAGTTTAGCTATCATTTCTCTGTGTGGGGGGAGGGGGGACCACGTGGCGTGCAATGCTCACTCTTATTTTTTATATTCATTCGATCTCATCAAACGGCCCTTATTCCATGTCGGGATTTGTGGTCAGAGAAGATTAACGTCACTTCCTCGATCTCTGCTGTCGTCAGCTTTTCCCCAGTGGTTCAAATTTTCATATCTATTATTATTATTATTATTACTATTTTAAGTTTTCTCTTATTGGAGTATCTTGAATCTTGATTCTTTGCACTTTTTGTATAGCATCCACATAGCTTGAATCAAGAATGTATTATTGGGAATTAAAAATAATAATAATGTATTATTGAATAAAATAAATAAATAAATTTAAGAAAGTATTCTATTTGGGAGAAAATAATATTAGTTAGGGTTATTGGGTTATTTTTCGGTTCTATAAATAATATTTTAAGATAGGTTAATGTCAATAATTGGTTACTAAAATTAAATTTTTATCCAGTAAAAAAAAATTAAATTTTTATATTTATTATTATTTTAAGTTTTCAAGCTTTTTAAGTCAGATTTCCTTGATTCTTTGAAGGATATTTATTTTATAGAAAGATTCTTTTAGGATTTTTGAGCTAGTAAAGTATTACTAAAACACTTTCCGTGTAGCATCCACATGAATTGCTTGAATTAAGAATGTATTATTGGTGGTTCAAAAAAAAAGTATTATTGGGAATTAAAAATAAATAAATGTATTATTGAATCAAATAAATAAATAAATTTAAGAAAATATTCTATTTGGGAAAAAATAATATTAATAAGGGTCAAGCTTCAGTTCAGTGCATTAGTACACTAGACCCAATACGATACAGACATGTATTGTATCGAATCCAATGCACTAATGCATTGGACCTAAGCTATTCTATAGATAATGTTTTAAAATATGTTAATGTCAGTAATTGGTTATTAAAATTAGATTTTTAATCTACTAGAGCTTCATTGGATCTGTCTTTTAAAAATCATATCGGATTTTCCAATTTTGTTAGATTAACCATAAATCAACCAGCTCATATGATTCTTATAATAATACTAATAAACTTAGCTACCCATTTTTCTATTAAAAAAAAAGGTCTAGCTACTCATTTATTTATTTTCAGAAACCATGTTTCAATCGGTTAATCTATCAAATTATTTTTAGATCAGACCAAGTTAGAGTGAAGTATTTTTTAAAAAAATTTAAGAAAAGTCAGAGTAAGTTAACCAATTAATTTCTTTAGAAAAATATGGAATAATAATTATAAAGTTTCATACCTAGGTCCTCTTAATTATTGTGTGAGGATGCTTTCCATTTTACTTGGAATGGATCCATTTTATAGTTTAGATAAAATATTACATATCTAATGTTATATCCAATACGCCATCTTTTAAAATTATAAATGATGTGGTATTTTGTAAACTATCATATTTAGGAAATAAAATTGTGATCGGTGAAATTAACTTTTAATCCTTATCTTATAAGCTAAACACAAGTTCAAAAAATATTAATTAATACCATGCATGCTAATAAATAAATAAATTTTTTATTACTTTTTTTGATAAATTTTTTGATAAAAAAAAAAAAAACATATAACTAAAATCATATTATGACTTTATGTACTTACTATGACTGAATGTGAAGCTTCTATTTTTTTTTTTTTTTTATGCAATTAGGCTTTGTACTTGAAGGAATAATTATATTTTAATATTATTTTTTATACATTTTTATTTTCTATTTTTCTTATATAAGTCGTGCAACTGCATTTAATAATTATTTAAATTTCTATATATTCTTTTTGAATTAAGATTTCTATTTTTTTTATAAAATTATTATTTTAATTTGCACTTTAATTAATTATTCCGTAGAAATCCCACATTTAGTCAAACTTTCATCCAACTTCAAAATGGTAAACTTCTTCATTTTTTTTTTTTTTTTTTTTTGTTCTTTAAACTGTATGGCTTTTAAAACATTGATTAATTTCACCAGTTAAGTCAACTGATATTCTCACAAAAATTTTATTTTAAATGGTAATATGGGAACTGACAAAATTCAAGCTATGTTTTGATGAAGGATTTATTAAATATTTAAAAATTTTAAAAAGACTGAAATTTAAATTGGAAATTTCAATTACACCAATTTAAATTTCAATTTTGAATTAGTATGATGTCATGGTGTTGAACTGCTGATGGTGGTGGTACTACTGTATTGTAGTGATAGTAGCTACAATTATTGCAATGATGGCAGTGGTAGTAGTGATAGCAACAACTAATGGGAGTGAAGATGACAATGGTTAAGGTGATAATAAATACGATAATGGTTAAGGTGGTGATAATAAAGATGATAATGTAAGTATTGATACGGCAATAATGGTGGGAGTGGTGGTGTTGGTAGTGGCTATTGGTGGTGCTGACATCGGTAATAGCATCAATGGAAATAGTGTGAGAAAAGATAATGGTATATACATATTTGTTTAGAGCATTAGAATTGGGAAATACTAATGCTAAATCTAATGAAAATTTAGAATTTTAAGCCCCAAAATCATCTGCATTGGGGAATGCTAAACAGTAGTATTGCAAATTTTTTTGCAATACTGGCATTAGCATTGGAGAATGCTAATGCCAAATTTAAGGGAAATTTAGAAATTTAAGCCCCAAAACCATCTACATTGGGGAATGCTAAACATATGTATTGCAAATTTTTTTACAATACTGCTACAGTGCAATTCTAAACATAGAGTTGCATTGTAGCAAGTATTGTAAAAAAAAAAAAAAAAATTTATTTGGAAGAAAGCTGAAAATGAGAGAGGAGAGAGATGGAAGAGAAGATATAATTTTGAGATATATTATTTTATTATATAGATATATTATTTTAATGAGTAAAAGAGAGAAATAAAAGTTTGGGATGTGGAAGTATTGTAAAATGACATGGTATAATGATAAAGTGACTTTTTAGAATTGTAAAATAGAGTATGATTGAAATTTTCCAATACTAATGCTCTCATAATAAGTAAAATGGATTCACACTTAGGTAGAATCTTACAGTGTCATTAAGCCAAAACGCCAAAACGCCCTTTACTGTAACACATTTCAAGAGAATTTATATTCGATATTTATGTATAAATTATAACTTTAAAATAGAAGAGAAATTTTCTTTTTAAAATAAACAATGAAAATCAACATTCTCATTTTTATAAAAATAATTTTATGTGGCTTTCCAATTTATATATATATATATATATATTAATATTGGTTAAACAGTTTTTGGAGATTCAAGGCTGTTTATTCTTTCGTTGGCATTAATCATGTCCACCGGTGGTCCACTTGAGCATGGGTCATTCATTCTGTGTGTGCGTTTGGATAGGGGGTAAAGTTGCGGCACGTTTCCCCGGTCCAGTTTTGGACTTTTTTTTTTTTTTTTTTTTTTTTGGCCGGTTTTTTTGACTTTTGGGAGACAAATTTACTGTGCATGTACTGTGCGTGCACTGTTCACGCACTGTTCATGCACTGTTCACGTAATATTTAATGTTAAAAGTGGGTCCCACAACACTATTTACACATTTAAAAATTATTTTGCTACAGTGTTTTCAGCAACAATCAGTTTTTAGCAACTTTCAGCAACAATAAGTGCTATCCAAATGGACCCTGTAGCTGCACGGGGCCCATTAAATAATTTGGTTCACCTAAGACGATATTTGGCGTTTTTTTTCTTTGATAGGACAAAAAAATTCAATGCACCTCGTACAATAATAAATTTGGTCCCTCCAACCAATGACTATGGGTCATTCGTTTCTCTCTAAAAAAAAAAAAAAAAAGAGTTTAAACTCAAATTGTATTATGTATTTAAGAGTAAGATCATTTTGAATATATATTAGTGTTAGTTTTTTTAAGATTTTTTTTTTCTTTTTCTGTGTGTGTTAAAATACTTAGTATTCTAAAAAAAAAAAGTGTTTTAAACTTAACTTGTTGGGATTCTTTATGTTTTTTGAGTTCCACTAACGAGTAGTTTTAGGGCAATGGTTAATAAATAATTTTAGAACATTTTTTATATTACTTTTTTTGGAAATTTTAAAAAAATTGTCGAAACTCAAAATATTGTTTTTTTTTTTCATAAAAACTTTTTAAAAATAGTTCATTAATAAATGTCTTGAGCATTCATTAATTTTTCTCATATTTTTTAATATAGGTTTAAATCACCGCTCTTCCAACTGTGTTATCTCCCAACTATCATGGATTAGTGGATAACACACGTAAACAAACAAAAGGGAAATGTACTCATCTGTAAAGTTGTAATTTCACAAATATACCACATTTCCTTACGCTTCCATTCATATATAACAGGCATTGAAGTTTTCAACGAACTCTTTTAGTCCATTCATTTGGTCACACAAAATTCGTACCCTCAAAAAATAGCATTTAACTCGTGGGACTCACTAAGTGAGGGGTCGTTGAAAATTCATAATTTCATATGTGGAACCAAAGAGGCAAAGACCCTGTTATATTATACGTTTTGAATTTGATTTTGATTTTGCTGAATAATGGGTAAGAGGCAATCAATTGTGACAAGCTTATTTGGGCATAATCATAGTAATTCTCTACTTATTAAGGAACCAATGTTTTACTGAAAATATAATAAGATAGTGCTCAAATTCTTTAGCGAAGAAAGTTTAATCATAAAAGTCAACAACACAAATGGAAAATTAATAAATCAAAAGTTAGGATCAACCTCACCTAACCGTAAAATTATTTGAAGGCTTTGTCCTAAAAAAACTGACCTGTACATGCAATGCCAAATGATTTTTGATTGATTAACTCATAAGATTAGACTATATCATCCATTTTTCGTGTTGAATGCACTTCCAAATAAATAAGAAAGTACTTTTTGTTCATTTTCAAATGCCCAAAGAATCCGTGTGGTATAGAGCAAAAAGAGTGTAAAGAAGAAGTTGAAGCAATGTCGTTCAATGGTGTGTTTCACAAGTCTCTAACTTAGTAAAAAAACTTAAACAGGTAGCTTACAAAGTAAGCCGAATACCAATGGAGTCATAAATGGATAATTAAGCCCACAAATGTGCAACCCAATAGCAAAAGCCTAGAAAAAGAAGTTGAAAATAGGCAAGTAAAACTAACTAAATTCATACGTGTGAAATGAGATTGATTAACCCATAAGATTAGACTATATCATCCATTTTTCATGTTGAATGCACTTCCACATCAGTGGTGGCTCTAGGAATTTTTCTTAGGGTATTCCTTAAGAAGCATAAATTATACAATCTAATAAAAAGAAAATTTTATATATTGACAAAAAAAAAAAAACATGTAAATACATAAAGTTTACAATTGCCTTCTACAAATTTTCTTATTTTGAAAACGATGCATAATAGTCTCATTATCAATGTTACAAGTTACATCTCTTTCAATGTACACAACCAAACAGTCATTCATCCATTGAATGTAAAAAAAATTATGGAGTAAAATTTAATTTTATTGGCATAAAAAAAAAACTGAGGGTGTTTCCAAATTTTTTTTGAAGGGTAGACAAATAAAAATATTTAAATTATATATATATGGCGCTGCCCCTGTTCCACATAAATATGACATTACTTTTTGTTCATTTTGATGATGTCAAAAATCATCAATAAGCCGGAAATTTCTCACATGCTTTTAGACATGACCTGTACATCAAAGAAGAAGAAAAACCCTATAGAGAATACCAGTGTGGTACTGGCCAAATACCCTTTGAATGTTAAGTTAGAAAATGTTCACAATTTTAGAGTACCAGAACTGGAGTAAATTATGCGTACCTTGGTTTGTGAATGTTATTGGGTTTTTATAGTAGTGTAGAATTGACTTTTTTCTTCCTTGGGGAAGATGAACTTTTCTTTATAAGGAAGATCCTCATAAGAATACATATTTTACAAGATCCTTTTCATATAATGATTTTGTTGATTAGGGTTAATCGTGAGGCGCAAAATATTTTCTTTTGAAGTTTCTTGAGGGCTACTTAAAATCATGTGGATGTCACGTGACCTTGCCACTGTCCACTTTGTATTCGTCTACTTTCTTATCCGTTTACCATGCAGAGTCTGTCTTCTTGTGTATGCGCCCCTCGTCTCCCTCCATCATCTTGATTAAGAGCTAAAAGCACCATCGCTTGCGACCGATTTAGTAAAATGAGACCATCTACATCCATTTTACCATCTTCACTTTTCAAATGCCCAAAGAACCCATGTGGGATAGAGCAAAAAGAGTGTAGAGGAGAAGTTGAAGAGTAATGTGGTTCAATGGCTAGTTTCACAAGTCTCTAACTTAGTCAAAAAAATTAAACAGGTAGCTTACAAAGTAAGCCAAATACCAATGGAGTCATAAGATCATCTCCAGCAGTTTCAGCAAATTTTTGTATTGTTTGGAGAATGAACAGTAACATTTAGTTTTTACCTACCAATTTTTTCAAATACACTTCTAATAGATTCTCTATCTTATTCTCTATCTCATTTAAATATTATTTCTTCATTCATTATTTATTCTTTTTTTAATCATCATTTATTCTTTTTTTAACAATTATATTTTTCAATGAGAAGTGTTATGTTCACAACATTTTACGCAATACTTTCATAACAAAATTTATGTGGAAAGTTGTTATTAGTTCTTATTTAAACCCATCACTGAAATTATTTTTTTACTTGCCAATATTAACTAATAACAATCTGTTACTTAAGATTTATAGTGAAAATATTGTAAAAATATTGCGGTAGTATTTCCATTCTTTCATCCCTATGTTTCTTTTTTTTTTTCTTTTTTTCTTTTTCTCGTTTTTTCTGCACCACACACGTATACCCATATATCTCTTCCTCTCTCTCTTTTTTTTTTCCACCACACACGTATACCCATATACTCATCCTCTCCTTTTTTTTTTTTTCTCTACTTTCCACTTCTGGAACCTCCTTCTCTATTTCTTTCTCCAGCTCTCTCCTTTTGTACTATTTTTCTTTTCTTTTTCTACCATTATCTTTAAACACACACAGACACGCATGGAGAGAAAGGAGAAATTGCCCTTGCTCCACCACACCGCCACCGCTGCTCCTCATCCTCTCCTTTTTTTCTTCTCTACTTTCCACTTCCGGAGCCTCCCTCTCTATTTCTTTCTCTAGCTCTCTCCTTTTGTACTATTTTTCTTTTCTTTTTCTACCATTATCTTCAAACACACACAGACATGCATGGAGAGAAAGGAGAAATTGCCCTTGCTCCACCACACCACCACCGCTGCTCCTCCTCCTCACCGCTGTTGCTCCACCACACATATACGTCTCTATCTTTTTTTCTTGATCTTTTATTGTTGTTCTAATTTTTTTTTTTCCTATTCTTGATCTGCTGTTGCTGTTGTTGTTGTTGTTGTTTTGATTTTAGATTTGTTGTTTAAATTAAATCAATTTTTTATGAGAGCAAGAATTGTTTTGTGAGAGCAAAAATTGTTTTGTGAGAAGAAACAAATCAAAGAAGAAAGAGAAAGAAGAGATAAAATATTAAGTGCTGGAATTTTTTAATTAAAAAAAATCAGTTGCTAATTTACAGTAGCCCATCAGACTTGATCGGCTACTGTTCATGAGCCACAAAAAAAAAAAAAAAACCAAGTTTACCGAATCTGCTGGAGCATACACAGTACACAAGTTTTCCAAATTTTGGCTAATATACCCAGATATCGATGCTCTTAGAGATGCTCTAAATGGATAATTAAGCCCACAAATGTGCAACCCAATAGCAAAAGCCTGGACAAAGAAGTTGAAAATTGGCAAGTAAAACTAACTAAATTCATACATGTGAAATGAGGTGGAGCGACATACTCGTGTAATATATGGTCGAAGATCTAAACTGAACTCGATAACTAAATATACCGAGGGAAGTCCATAATAGTATGTAACACCAAATCGTAACATTCTTCTAACTAATGTGGTTAGGAATGATTAATTCTAATCTTAGAAAGAATTGATTTTAATTAATTATGTGTCAAAATCGCATTGGTTTAAGTTTAATAACAAAATTTTGGGAGAGTTTCATTACCCTTTGCATAGACACAACTACCAAGGTAGAAAGAAAACCACTTTCCACCTTCATAACATCCTTCTCTTATTATACAAACAATTCCATTTATCAAATACAAACCCTAAACACCATAAGGGTTATCTGCCATCAAATTTTTTACAAGAGGTAATGCATGAAGGTAAAGTTTTCTAACCTCTTTAATTTTCTGCATATGGTATGTTTTCATTTGATGATATGGGTTGAATGATAGATAAACATGTTCTTTGATTATGAATGTGACATGATGAAATGTTGCATGAGATGATTGATATGAAGATTTTAAAAGAATGAATACGTGCAATAGTCCAGATTGTTTATGATAAAAAAAAAAAAAAAAAAACTAAAAATAAAGACAAACATGACAATACAATGAACATGATTCGTAGACTACAATTGGCTCATTGATGTTTATTTATTTAGCAATATTATGTTCATTGAAATTTTTATGTGCTTTTATGATGATGACACAAAATGGATTGTAAGTTTGTATGATCATAACATAATATATAGTCGTTATTTCCTAGAATATTGACTCGGGCGTGACAGGTGACTAACACCTATATCGTAACCTATTCTTTGAGTTCGAATTTTGGATTCTAGATTTGTGATATATCCATGAAATATTATATTTTTAGTGTAAGATAAAATTTAAAGTGCAGTAGAAACAAAACAAACATAAACATACTTACAACCATAGTTGTTTAAATGTTTAAAGAAAAACAAGACTCACTATATGATAGTGTATATGTAAAAATGTCTTCTAGTCTATGACCTTTATGTTACATATGTCCTTTTGATGGAGATAGGCTATATATATAGGCTAGACTAGGGACCCTTTTAAATTAAAATTTGTTCCATAACCTCCTTCCATAAAGGAGTTTAAAACTTGTAACTTCAAGGTGTTTATTAACCAAAGGGGTTATACCAATTGAGAATTACTTAGAAATTGTTATTCACCATAACGTCTTTCACAAATAGAATCCTTAAGACATGAGTTTTCATTTATCATTTAAATGTGGGTTACAAAAAGTTTTCTTAAAATCTTACATTTAGAATATAACTAAAGTTAAAGTGATATAATTTTTCCTTTAGATTATAACAAGGAATTTCTTTTTTCCTATTGCTATGTATTTTCATGAAAAGCAATATAATTTTCAGTATTAATCAAATAAAGGTATATTTTTACTCTTTTTTTGGTTTTCTTGATTTTGTTCTAAAATAATGAAGTGGTGACTTCATATGTAAACCCTCAATCTAAGAGTAAATTAACATTTAAATTAAGTACCCATTTTGAAACTCATTTAAGTTAGCCAGGGACATAGTTCTTACAAGTTGTTGTGAAATTTTAAAATACTCATAAGTGTACGAACCGTACCAAAGTATAGTTTAACAAGAACAAGGTCGAACTCACAAGGACTTGAATGAACGTAGAAAAATTAATCAAATCTTAACCAAATTAATCATAGTCTAGTTTAATAAAAATTCATTGTTCGAAATTAAATATACTAAGCAAATAATTAAACCAAGTAAATATATAATATAAAATAGTAAAGAGATGTAAACAATCTAAAGAAAGGAACTAAGGTTTTGGAATCCGCCTTATTAATTCATATCAACATATATTTGCGACCATTAATTTTTCCTAACCACTACATGATAATCTAGAAATCAATCTTGCTACCATGGAAAATATTATCATTAAAACTTCTATTTAAATATCTAAAGCATGTTTTTCTTCACTTCCTAGCTATAATATCAAATCATCAATTGTATTCATAGTCAAACAAATCATAAGAGACATCAAATTTTAAAATCAAGAAATAATAAACCAAACATTCAATTAATTAAGACAAATCTTAAATCATGAAAAAAACATGATTGAACTTATATCTAGAATCTCATCTTAGTCAATTGATATGAAGTAAGAACAATTTAAATCATTAAAGAACAAATATTGTGGGGAAAATCAAATCACATAAATAATACTGATAATCCTTAACAAAGTTTCATCCTCAACCTCAATTATAAATTTAACTACTCATAATAATTGAAATAAAATAAAAGAATAAAATACTAAACATTAAACTAGACAAATAAAATTGAGAAAGAAATAGTCACAATACTAGAGAAAAGCCACAGAGGAAGCCACATGCGGCATTGCCTCTTGCTCCAATTTTCTGTTTTGTACAAATCAACTTATTTAATTCTATTTTCCTACAAAAGACAAATTAACGCAATAACATTCAATTAAGTACAAAACTGATTATTTAATATTATTCCAAAACCAAATATAAAATGCATAAATGAACTCAAAATAAGTATGATAATGCTTTCTAATAATGATATAAATATACAAAATTAAGCTATTATCAATGCACATCACAAGTAATTGAGCCAAAGCCCTTTGTACTCTCTCTCCAAAAAAATTCCATAGGTTCGTTTTAGTATTTATTAAAAAGTGTAGCTATATTTGTCAAATACTCCTATATGCTAGTGAATATTCTTGAGAGTTTGTTAAATCTTTATATATGCTGGTGATTCTTGAGAGTTTATTAAATCTTTTTTTTTTTTTTTTTATCCCTTTTGTTATCTGGATGTTTTAACTTTTAATCCATTAATTCTTTGGTTCTATAAATATTGGTTGAAGTTCTCAACAATGGCAATTGCGTTTGCAGTAAACAAAAAGTTTACAAAAGTAATTATGGAAGGGGATGCAACGAAGTTATGGACGAATCGAGTTGTGTAAGCTTCTAAATTACCAGTCGGAAAAGCTGATGATGCCGAAAATCTCACCAGTGAGCCACACGGTCCTCACACGCTCGGAACAGCACCTGCGAGATAAAAAGGAGATGACCTAACAGAGAGCACCGGTGTGGTGCCGGCCAAATACCCTCCGAAGGTCAAGTTAGAACTTCTTTCAACTCTAGAGTGCTAGAGAGGGTATAATTATGCGTACCTTGATTTGTGAGGGTATTGGGGTTTTTATAGTGGTTGAGGGTTGACCATTTTCCTTGAAGCAGAAGTCTTTTCCTTATAGGAATCCTCATGAGCGTAAATTACGGGATCCTTTCCTTATAGGACCCGGATACTAATCGTGGAGTGCAAGCAATCTTCCTATACGTGGTGGGCAAGTCTCTAAATTTCATGGAGCCGTCAGCCTTACAACCGTCAGCCTTCTTTCTTTCCAGCAGCCGAGTGGTCGTCAGGTTCTTGCTGTTTGTATAACCGTCAGCTTCGTGCTCGCAGTTTGTTTACCTTGTCCCCGTCAGCTTTACTCTGCCCGTTACCCGCTATTGGTCCGTCGGCTTGAACCTGTGCTGACGTTCTCGTTCATGACGGATGCCATGATTATTCTTCCATATCAGTTGCCCCCTACTCCATATGCCCGTCAGCCATACCAGACGGGTTATGGAGTTTTCTTCCGTCGCTAACTGCTACTTTGATCAAAAAATAATTGCCGTTGACATTAAATGCTGGGACAGGTGGCATGCTTGGATTGGCCCCGCGTTGGTACGCGGGCGTCGCTTCGTTTTCCGTGCGTTTAATTCATATATATATGTGGCCCCCTCCTCCCATTTTTACTATTTCATTTACCTGATTTCTGGAGAGCACATCCGTCGCCCACATTCCGTCAACTCTTCCAACGTTTCTGCCGTCGTCCTTTCAAACGTTACTTCTAGAACTTGTAAGTTTCCCTTCCTTTTTGCATGCTTTCTATTTTTCTTTTAAAGTGAGGTCGTCATCCTAGGCGCTTAGTTTACACCCGTCACTTGTAGGTAGATGTCGAGTGACGCGTTGAGTGACCAGTCGTCGGTCTGCGAAGGAGCGGGCTACGACGAGGTGTTTGGTTCGGGCTCAAGTAGTGAGTCTGAGAGTTCCTCCTGGTCGTCAGAGAGGGAGACGTCAGCCCATGTTGCCGTCGAAGAGATAGGAGGTCAGGGAGACGTTGGTCAAGAGGAGGAAGTAGGCGAGGGGAGCGAAGTTGAGTTAGGAGGGGGGAATGGGGATGAAGGTGACGAGGAATCTAGTGAAGAGGAGTCTGAAGGTCCTGAAGGTAGTCGTCCCTTCATCCTTCCCCAGGACTGGGCTGTAAATAAATTTCTTCCAAAGATGACGCTTAAAATTTTTAATGAACTGCGTGTCCGTTTTCAAATCCCTGATCACATTCCCATCCGTCTACCTATGGAGGGTGAGAAGTGTTACACGGGAAAAACTGCAGACGTTGGCATGTATGACGCCATGTTTGCTGCTGGTTTGAGATTGCCCCTGACGGCTTTACACCGTCAGCTAGCTGATTACCTTGGCATATCAATCAGTCAGATTGCCCCAAACTCATGGAGAATTTTTATAAATGCTGAGGTGTTGTGGGGTCGTCTGAGCGGAGGTCACCGTCAGCTTACTTTGGATGAGTTTTTCTATTGCTGCAGACCCCGTCATCTTTCTTCGTCAAGGGGGATGTATCACTTTGCTGTTAGGGAGAAGGAGTTAAGGCTGGTGTCTGAAATGCCAGACTCCAATAGAGCCTGGAAGGGTAGGTTCTTTTTTGTTGAGGGGACGGACTGGGTGTGCCGTCAAGACGAATGGGAAACAATTCCCTTTGGCTGTTTTGACAACACTTGGGGTTTTGTCAAGGAGTCAGGTTTTAGTCGTCACCTTTCATCCTCGTCAATTTGCCATATTTTACTTTTCCTTTGACAAGATACTAACACATTCAAGCTTTCTTTCTTCTCTTTTTTAGCTTTCGTTCGTCCGTCAATAACTGACGAGTAAGAGGATTTCATCCGTCGGGTGCTGGGGATACCTATAGAGGAGCGGTCGTGCCGGGACTTGATTACCCTAGATACTCTCTATACATACTGTGGGGGTCCCGAACCAACGCCCGAGGCCCGTAGGTTGGAAGAGCTTGCTCGTCATCGTAAGTCTTTATCTACCCGTCAGCTTCTATATTTCTAGTCGTCAACTTTCCTTATGTTTTTCCTCTTTTTTGTGCAGAAATGGATGCTGCTAAGGAGCGAATCAAGGCCGCCGCTGCCCGTCAGCGAGAGGAGAAGAGGGTGAAGGGAGAGGCGACGTCTACGCCTGCCCTCAAGCCCGTCATCAAGGGCTCCCAAAAGAGGAAGTCTGACGGAGTGGTCATTCGCCCGTCGAAGAGGCCAACCGTCACTCCCGTGAAGTCGCCTCCTACGTCAGGTCATGGAGCTGGGAAAGGCGTCATGACTTCTTCTGGTCCCGTCTTGCAGGGACCCCAGAGCTTGCTGACGCATAAGGATTTTGCCGTCGAGGCTGTCGGGGCACTCATAAGGCCGACGGACATAGATCCTTGTGCTCAGTTAGGGACGGACGAGCTGGGGTCGTCGGCTTTGTTTGACCTTTCTCGGGTAAACCGTCAGTTTTACTCTTCCTTTGACTGATGTACAGAAACCCCTTCTTCTTTTTTTTTGTGGCTGACGATTATATTTTTGTCCAGGCTTTGGTCCGTGTAAAGGCGCTGACGGAGCGATGCGTGGCCAAGGAGGGCGTCGCTTCTCGTCTTAGCAAGCATAATGCCACCCTTCGGAACGAGCATGGCCAGTACAAGGATGGGGTATGGACACTTAACCGGGAGCTGAAAGAGGTGAGGGACGAGCTGGAAGAGGTGAAACGTCAGCGGGTTGAGACAGAAGGAAAGCTGACGGCTCTTTATGAGCAGTTAGAGACAGTAGGGGCTGACGCCGTTGAGAAGTTCAAGGCGTCAGATGCCTTTATCGAATCCTGTGGTAGCTATTATGGCACCGGGTTCGACGACTGTCTTAAACAGGTGGCGTCAGCTTTTCCCGAGTTGGACCTGTCTTGCATTAATGTAGAAGACGCTCAGCCCATGACGCCTGCCACTGGTGCCGTCACTCCTCCTGCTGACGACTTGGTTAATTCCCCCCTTCCTGGAGAGAGTGGGATTGTCTTGGCCCAACCTGCTGCGAACCTCTCTTCGACTGCCGTCACCCCTCCTACTGTGTTGCTTGATGACGAGGAGCCTGCTGCTAAATAGACTTTTTCTTTTGTTTATCACCATTTTTATTTCTTTTTATTTATGTAGAAGACAATTTTATTGAATGCCCCTTTGGGCACCATTGTGTAATATTTTGACAGCTTTCAAATGCCTTTTTTTAGGCTTGGATTTGTTACAATGCCGTCAGCTTTTCATTACCTGTTTGTAGCTTATTTTGCTTGGTTTTCTTGTATGTTCTGAAATAAAGATTGCAGGCCTTGTTACTTTTTTGTACCGTTAGTTTTACTAAACCGTCGGTTAGTTTTAACGAACCCGTCAGTTTTTGATCATTTTGCCTTAAATGATTGTAGAAAGTTTCGGTAAAATCCCGTCGTCTTGTGACGAGGTTATCTGCCTTATGACCGTCTGTTTGAGGACTGACGGTTTTGGCCTTTTTTAGACCGTTTGCCTATTTATACCGTCGGTCTTAGTTGGTTTCGTGTATCCCGTCAGCCTCTCGCCTGTTTTTTGGACTTGGCTATTTTCAGCCTGCCAGATTTTTCCTCGTCCATTTATAGATCGTCAGCTTTTTGTCTTGTCTAATTTTGGACTTAGGTTATTTTTAGATCGTCAGGTGTTCCAGTTTGTAGATTAGACCGTCAGCCTTTCGCCCATCTTTGGACTTAGCTGTTTTTAGTCCGTCGGCATTTTTAGCCTAACCCATTTTGTGGACTTGGCCATTTAGACCATCAACCTATCGTCCTTTGTCCTTTTTTAGACCGTCGGCTGTTTTTGATTGTCCATTTTTGGACCGTCAGCCTTTTGGCAATTCCAGCTTGTGGATTTGGTCATTTAGACCGTCAGCCTATCGTCCTTTGGACTTGTCCTTTTTTAGACCGTCGGCTGTTTTTGATCGTCCATTTTTGGACCGTCAGCCTTTCGGCAATTCCAGCTTGTGGATTTGGTCATTTAGACCGTCAGCCTATCGTCCTTTGGACTTGTCCTTTTTTAAACCGTCGGCTGTTTTTGATCGTCCATTTTTGGACCGTCAGCCTTTCGGCAATTCCAGCTTATGGATTTGGTCATTTAGACCGTCAGCCTATCGTCCTTTGGACTTGGCCTTTTTTAGACCGACGGCTATTTTTGCTCGTCCATTTCTGGACCGTCAGCCTTTTTTGGCTTGCCCAATTTTGGGCTTCGTTGTTTTTGACTTCATGTTTGTAAGTAAAAATTTGTCTTGAGTAAACTCTCATCGTTACGTATAAATATAAAAGGTAGTCTAGGAACAAAATCTGCCCATGTTGGGCTTTATTGTAGCAAAAACATAAGTAGGAAAGAACTGCCCTTTGGGCTTATTGTAACAAACGCTTAAAAAGGTAATTGAAAAAGTCTTGAAAAGAAAGATGCTGCTGCTCCTACTGGTAGTACTTTCGTAGGTGTTCCGCGTTCCATGGATGCGGTAGCTTTCGTCCGTCCAGAGTCTCTAGATGGTAGGTGCCCTTCCTTTGCCATGCCGTAACTCGGTAGGGTCCTTCCTAATTCGGGCCGAGCTTTCCTTGAGTGGGGTCTCTTGCTGCTCCCATTACCTTTCTTAAAACGAGGTCTCCTTCCTGGAAGTTTCTGTGTCTGACCCTGGAGTTGTAATTCTTGGCCATGCGATCCTGGTATCGCGCGAGCCTTTGTTCTGCTGCCATCCTGACTTCGTCCACCAGGTCGAGCTGCAAACGTATGGCTTTGTCGTTCCTTTTTTCGTCGTGGTTGTGCACCCTGTAGCTTGTGAGACCGACTTCGGCTGGGATGACCACTTCGTTCCCGTACGTCAATCGGAACGGTGTTTCTCCTGTTGGTGTCCTTACTGTCGTCCTGTACGCCCATAGTATGCTCGGCAACTCTTCAGCCCATATGCCCTTTGCCCCCTCAAGCCGGGTCTTGATGATTTTTAACAAGGACCGGTTTGTAACTTCGACCTGCCCATTGGCTTGGGGGTGGGCGGGGGAGGAGTAGTGGTTCCGTATCCCTAACTGTGAGCAGAAGTCCCTGAAGGAGTCGTTGTCGAACTGTTTCCCGTTGTCTGAGACTAAGACTCTTGGAATGCCAAACCTGCATATGATGCATCGCCAAACAAAGCTCCTTATGTTTTTCTCTGTGATGGTGGCCAGTGCTTCCGCTTCTACCCACTTGGTGAAGTAGTCGATACCGACAACTAAAAACTTCAGTTGTCGTATTGCAGTGGGGAATGGTCCCATAATGTCCAATCCCCACTGAGCGAACGGCCATGGTGCCGTGATTGGGGTTAATTCCTCGGGTGGTTGCCTGATGATGTTGCTAAACCTTTGGCATTTGTCGCAAGCCTTCACATAAGCCTCGGCATCCTTCTGCATTGTTGGCCAAAAGTACCTGGTTCGTACTAGCTTGTGTACTAGCGACCTTGATCCGGAGTGGTTTCCACAGATTCCTTCGTGCACTTCCTTCATGACATAATCCGCTTCTTCGGGGCCCAAGCATCGAAGGTAGGGGCGAGAAAAACCTCTTTTGTATAATGCATCCTTGATTAGAACGAATCTTGCCGCTTGAACCTTCAGTTTCCTTGCTGCCTCCTTATCATTTGGTAATACGCTATTTTTCAAAAAGGAGGTTAATGGTGTAGTCCAGTCATTCTGGGGGTCGAGTTCCTGTATGTCGGCCGCACTGATGAGTGGAGAGAGCTGCGTGAAGGAGAGTGTACTTCTAGTGGCGATCATGTGCTCGGCAGAGGCGGCTTTGGCTAAGCGGTCGGCTTGCTCGTTTTCCCCCCGGGGGATTTGCATAATTTTGACCTCCAGCTCGTTTATTCTCTTCTTCGCTTGCTCCAGATACTTCTTCATTCTCTCGCCTTTGCATTCGTACTCCCCGCTTATCTGGTTAACTATGACTTGGGAGTCGCAGTAAACAATTGCTTTCTCGGCTCCTGCTACTTTAACGAGGTCGAGCCCTGCTATCAAAGCTTCGTATTCTGCCTCGTTGTTGGTAGTGGGGAAGGCGAGACGGACCATACATTCTACCGTGTCTCCTTCTGGTGACTGTAGCACGATGCCGGCCCCGCCGGCTTGTCTGTTGGAGGATCCATCCACGTGTATACTCCACTCTGGGGATTCCTCTGCCCCCTCGTCCTCGCCATTCGTGAATTCAGCTATGAAATCTGCCACGATCTGCCCCTTGATAGCGGTGCGCGGGCAATATTGGATGTCATATTCGCTTAGCTCTATGGCCCAAAGTGTCAAGCGCCCGGCCGCCTCAGGGTTGCTCATGGCCCGTCGAAGAGGCTTGTCGGTTAAGACCGCTATTGTGTGAGCTTGAAAATACGGCTTCAGCTTGCGTGCCGCCGTAACTAGTGCGAAAGCAAGTTTCTCCAGGGGTGGATATCTTTCTTCAGCTCCGTGCAGCACTCGACTGATGTAATACACGGGTTTCTGTATCTTCCCTTCTTCTCTGATCAAGGCGGCGCTGACGGCGGCCGGGGAGACGGCGAGATAAAGAAAGAGTTCTTCTCCTAGCTGTGAGGGACTCAGCAGTGGTGGGGAAGAGAGGTAAGCTTTTAATTCTTCGAACGCTCGCTGGCATTCATCGGTCCATTCGAAAGATCTTCTTAATATGCGGAAGAAGGGTAGGCACTTGTCTGTCGCTCTGGAGATGAACCTGTTTAGTGCTGCTACCTTGCCGTTGAGGCTTTGTACTTCCTTCACATTTCTTGGTGGTGCCATCTCCATTATAGCCCGGATCTTGTCCGGATTGGCCTCGATGCCTCTCTGGGACACCATGAATCCTAGGAATTTTCCTGCCGTTACCCCAAAGGCACATTTTCCCGGATTGAGCTTCATGTTGTAAGAGCGAAGGGTGTCGAATTTTTCCCTGAGGTCTTCTAAATGATCTTCTTCCCTTTAACTTTTAACCAACATGTCGTCGACATATACCTGGACGTTTCTCCCGATCTGTTGTGCGAACATTTTGTTCATAAGCCTTTGGTAAGTTGCGCCCGCGTTTTTCAAACCAAACGGCATTACCTTGTAGCAGAACAGGCCTTGGCTGGTAATAAAGGACGTCTTTTCCTGATCGTCCTCGTGCATCTTGATCTGGTTGTAGCCGGAGAAAGCGTCCATGAAACTTAATAGCTGGTGCTGAGCTGTGGAGTCTACCAGAGTGTCGACTCTTGGGAGGGGGTAGCTGTCTTTAGGACACGCTTTGTTCAAATCGGTGAAGTCTACACACATCCTCCATTTCCCGGAAGCTTTCTTGACCATCACCACGTTTGCTAGCCAGTCGGGGTAGTACACTTCTTTAATGAAATTAGCCTCTTGCAGCTTGCGGACTTCTTCGGCTATGGCTTGATCTCGCTCCGGGGCGAAGACCCGCTTCCTTTGTCGGATGGGTGGCAAAGATGGCGACACATTCAGCCTATGTACCATGACGGAAGGATCTATTCCTGGCATATCCTCGTGACTCCAGGCGAATACGTCTCGATTCTCCTTGAGGAATGCTACAAGCGCTTGCCGAGTGACGGGACTTGCGAGGGTCCCAATCCTTGTTGTCTGGTCAGGTACGGAGTCGTTTAGAGTTATCTTCTCAAGCCTCTCGGCCGGCTCTGTCGCGCTCCGGTGCTCTTCTATGTTCATGGTTTGGAGGTGATCGTCCATCTCCATCATGGCCACATAGCATTCTCGTGCGGCAATCTGGTTTTCACGTAGTTCTCCGATTCCGTGTTCTGTCGGGAACTTAATCTTTAAGTGATAAGTTGAAGTTGCCGCCTTCCATGCGTTGAGGGTGGGCCGTCCTATGATGGCGTTATAGGCGGATGAATGGTCAACCACGAGGAACGTTACCTCCTTCGTGATTTGTTGGGGGTAGTCGCCTGCGGTTACGCCCAACGTGACCGCGCCTAACGGAAACACCTTCGCGCCTCCAAAACCGACAAGTGGAGCGTTCGTCGGGACCAGTTGCTCCTTGCTGATTTTCATTTGCTGGTACGCCGGGTAGTATAGAATGTCTGCTGAGCTTCCGTTGTCGACTAATACCCGATGCAAGTTGTAGTCCCCGACCCGTAGGCTGACGACAAGTGCGTCGTCGTGTGGGTGGCGGATACGCCGCGCATCTTCTTCTGAGAACTCGATCACGGGGCTTTTCGTTTGGGCTATGTTTTGTACTGGGCCCGCCACTTGGACGTTTTGGACCATCCAGAGGTGCGTCTTTCGAGCCCTTTTTGACGGTCTGGTGGTCATCCCTCCTACGATCATTCGTATATCACCAATGGGAGGCCTGGGACGATCATGGCCACGCGGGGGTGGGTGCTCCTGAGGCGCTGGGTCTGCTCTTTCCTTGCTCACAAACTTCTGTAACTTCCCTTGTCTTATTAGGGCCTCGATTTGTTGCTTCAAGTCGTAGCAGTCGGCTGTGTCGTGACCGTGATCTCGGTGGAAGCGGCAGTACTTGTCTCTGGAACGCTTATTAGGATCCCCCTTCAGTTTTCCGGGGAAGGTCAGAGTTCCTTCGTCCTTAATCTGCATTAGGACTTGATCTATTGGGGCGGTGAGCGGAGTGAAGCTCGCGAATCTCCCTCCTGGAGGTTTAGATCGTCTTTCGTCTCTTCGATCCCCCATTCTGGGTCTTTTCCTTCCCTGGTCCGATCGTGCATCCTCCTGCCTCTCCCTTTTTCTTGGTTTTTCTTCTCGGGCCTGCAGCGCGTCCTCGGCATTCATATACTTGGTAGCCCTGTAGAGCACTTCTGACATGGTCTTCGGGTCGTTCTTGTATAGAGAGAACAAGAATTTGCCTTTTTGTAACCCGTTTGTGAATGCTGCTACAAGTATTTTATCGTCGGCCTCGTCGACCGATAGTGCTTCCTTGTTAAAACGCGTTATGTAGGACCGCAACGTCTCATCCTCTGTTTGCTTGATACTCATCAGGCATGCTGTGGACTTCTTATACCTGTGTCCTCCAATGAAATGTGTAGTGAATTGGGCGCTTAGCTCTTTGAAGGTGCTGATAGAGTTGGGCGTCAGCCGGCTGAACCATATCCTCGCGGGGCCTTTGAGTGTTGTGGGGAAGGCCCTGCACATGATCTCATCTGCTACTCCCTGAAGATGCATCAGGGTCTTGAAAGTCTCCAGGTGGTTGAGAGGATCCTTCACTCCGTCATAGCTATCTATATTCGGCATGCGAAACTTGTGGGGTAAAGGGAAGGAGTTCACGGCGATAGTGAAGGGTGAGTCGGTACGGTTCACGAGGTCGTCAAGATTACTAGAAACTCTCCCCTTGAGGGCGTTCATCATAACCTCCATCTGCTCCTTTATTGCCTGCATTTCGGCGGCGATTTGTGGTGGGGTCGCATCCATGAGGGATGGCATGCTTGCGGGCGGCCTTTCCGATTTGCTCGGGGCGCGGCTGCCCTCAGGTCTTTCCTGGTTCCCCCTTGGAGCGCTATTCTCTTCCTGGTCTTCGGGTTGGCCATTTTGCGCTGCATCCTTCTGGCGTAGCTGTTCTTCCAAGTCGAGGTTCCGTTTGGTCAAACGCTCTACGGCGGCGCCGAGAGTCCGAACTTGCCTCTCGAGGGCAGTCGTGGGTGGTTCCTCTCCTTGTACGTCATTGGTAGTTGCCATTGAACGAGTGAGTACCATGCAACCCTTTAGTCCGGGAAACGATGGTGTGGCTTAATTGCTTTGACAGCGACCTTTCCCATAGACGGCGCCAACTGATGATGCCGAAAATCTCACCAGTGAGCCACACGGTCCTCACACGCTCGGAACAGCACCTGCGAGATAAAAAGGAGATGACCTAACAGAGAGCACCGGTGTGGTGCCGGCCAAATACCCTCTGAAGGTCAAGTTAGAACTTCTTTCAACTCTAGAGTGCTAGAGAGGGTGTAATTATGCGTACCTTGATTTGTGAGGGTATTGGGGTTTTTATAGTGGTTGAGGGTTGACCCTTTTCCTTGAAGCAGAAGTCTTTTCCTTATAGGAATCCTCATGAGCGTAAATTACGGGATCCTTTCCTTATAGGACCCGGATACTAATCGTGGAGTGCAAGCAATCTTCCTATACGTGGTGGGCAAGTCTCTAAATTTCATGGAGCCGTCAGCCTTACAACCGTCAGCCTTCTTTCTTTCCAGCAGCCGAGTGGTCGTCAGGTTCTTGCTGTTTGTATAACCGTCAGCTTCGTGCTCGCAGTCTGTTTACCTTGTCCCCGTCAGCTTTACTCTGCCCGTTACCCGCTATTGGTCCGTCGGCTTGAACCTGTGCTGACGTTCTCGTTCATGACGGATGCCATGATTATTCTTCCATATCAAAAGCAAACTAAACTAAAGAGCTAACAACTAAAACAAGATTAGGATATTTTGACCAAATCCATAGTTTTTACTTTTTAGCATTGTTTTAATACTATGCATTTTGTCGGTCGAATCAATTTGCGAGGAACATATCTAATACTGCACAACTGTGTGGTTCTTCAATGGACAGTGGACATAACAAAATTTTTCTCAATGAGCTAAGGTGTCATTCTTTCAAAGACTAAAATAAAATAAAATAAGATTCTTATACCAATCACAAACTCAAAATAAAAGTATTTTGAAAAGAACAGAGTTTTTAAAAAGAATCTCTTTCAACTCCTCATATATATTTTTATTAGGTGTGGGTTTTGAAAAGCTATCAGTGGGATTGTATGTTCTTTATATTCTTAATGTGTATGTCAAATTTCGTTCAAATCAGTTGTTATTTACTATTCATTAATAAATTTATTTTTTATGCATAATTTTAACTCATAAAACTTGAAATTTAAACATTTGATTAATGATATAACAATTGATATTTGATTTTCTTGAAATTTTGCAAACATAATATATATAATAACAATATGTAATTCAACAATTAGATTTTCAAAATTCAAAATCAATAAAATGAAATAATAAGAGTTTAAAGGGTTTTTATGTAAAATGAATTTCATGTTGTACCTAACTTTCTCACTCAATAAGTAATGTATGGCGTTGCCTTTACGATATCAGTATTGCCCAATATCATGGACATTGTGCTTTAGATCACGTTGGGAATTGAATTTTCTTAGTAGGGCCATGAGAATCGAGAATATTCCATTCATATCCTACTAAAGAGAGTAAAAATAATAGGAAACAATAATTTTCCATTTTTGGAGACTTCTGCCAACTAAACAAAGGTTGCTTCGCAATTTGCACACTCCTATAAACTTTCCCAACAAAGAATAATAAGCCAAATGGGACTTTGACCCACAAGACTTGAAAATAAGATACAAAAATGCATTAGGTTAATAGAGTTGATGTCCGGGACGACAGCCTATATTTGATTGTTACTACCTACCTAAAATTTTATGGACTTAAGACTAGAATCTTCTAAGTTCTTAGGATAATTTTATATATTCATTTTAAAATTAGTAGATTAGATTATGTTATTATTATAGGTAAATTTCATAAACCTATCCTGAGGTTTGTGATAATACCCACTAGGTCCAAAACATTTTAAAACCCATCAATTTGGTCCTCAAAAGACAATTTTGTCCCTAACAGCCAAACACCATTACTTTCATTTTCTCTTCTCCCTCTCTCTTTTATGTCTTGTTCCTTTCCCCTATTCTCCCTGTTCTTTGAGCTCTCTTTCTCAAAAACTCTCTCTAACCTCAAGCTAATTGTTTAGCAAATCTTGCCAGAAATCAATTATATTTTAGTGGTTTTAATCCCTAGCAGCTAAACATTGTTACTTTTGATAGGCTAAAAATGTATTGACCACTTTGGTAAATTAATCAATTAATTATCCAGGTTAATTAATTAAGTCAATTTAACATATAATAGTGTGGTAGCACAAACAAATCACCAAATAACTAAATGTAGTAGAAAATTAGTTTGACATAGGTGGTTTGTTTATGAATGGGGAAAACTTCCGAGGCAAAACTCCACTAGGTGAATTTAAGGTCACCACTCCCAAGAATCCACTATTATCAAAACAAGCGGTTACAAGTAAAAAGAATCCTAGTACCTAATACTAACTTACAGTTGAACTATTACTCCAATACCTAATTGGACTTGCATTGTAGCGACAATCTCTCATTTCAATGCACGAATCCCAATACATAACTAACCAATGATGCACGGATCCCAGTACATGACTAACACACCAACTTGAGGAAGATTGTTGGCTGCAAAGTTCTTCAATTCATAAACAGTGAAGACTAGGAAGCTCTTTGGTCACAAAACCCTTGGCATGAAGACGCAGTAGCTTCTATAGAGAGTATGATGAACTAGGGCAATTCCTATTTCTGGTCACACAATGCATGTAACAACAATTGCAACCCTCACTCGTGATGGCTCTTAAAATAATCCTTATATATGTCTAAGGTTGTGAGAAAAGAAACCTTACACAAATACTCAAGGATATGCGTGTAATCAGATTTGGAATCTCTAATTTCATAATTCTTGACAGATATAACTTGTGTTGAGCTTTAGTAGTAATTCTCGATAGAAAGAATTTTGTCGAGACTTCTATCGAGCTTCAATGAATAACACTTCCTTCACTTGTTTTTTGGTTAGACTTGCATGGCTTTAATACTAAACTTGAACACTTGTTTCTTGAAGTACTAAACCCATCCTAGATCTACCCAATTAAAAGTAAAGTGCATATTGTCAAATGATTAGCCAATTACATTAAATATGTCCCTCACAATCTCCCATTTTGGCAATCCATGACAAAATCACAACAAACAAATGAATCATGAGAGAAGTCTTAAAACACTAGACTCATAACCACTTGTTAAATTACAAAAAAAAAAAAAAAAAAAAAAAAAAACTTTAATACAAACTCTTTAAAAACTTTGCAAGAAGAGTGTTCATGGCATGGTAGATTTTCACAACCTGTCTTTTTGAAACACTTAAACAAAACTCATCAAGGCATCATGTGTGAAACAAAAATAAAGATTGCATACATAAAGAAACATGTGTATGAAAAGAGAAAAGAAACAACACATGGAGCAATAGGTGAAGAAACATATATGAGAAAAGATAAGTACAACGTATGTCAATAAATGGTCACAAGACCAACATACAAGAGGCTAATGTAAAAGAAAAGAAAAGTACACAAGAACCTCACTACATCCCTCAAGATCTATAAACACTTGCCCTAACAAAATTGTCATATACTAACTCTCCCCCTAAGTTCAAGACTACTCTTATCCCAAAACTACTCCTTTTTTTTGTTACGAATGACAAAGGCCAAGTCACTGAGAGGTCATCACCTCATCATCACTGGAAGAGTTAGCATCCTCATCATCACCATTATCACCATCATCATTTGCCGAAGCCTCTAAAGAAGGAGATGGAGAGGGAGTGAAACCACCAAGATGAGCCTGTTGTCGTGTTATACAACCGACATGGGTGTTCACCTGACACATCTCATCGGTGAGAGAGTCAAGGCAAGCATCCATGCGCTGAAGCTACACCATGATGGCCTCCAAGGTCACACTGGCTGCCGAAGAAGAAGGAGTAAAGGTGGAGGGAGCCGAAGAAGAAGGAGTTGCAGGATCAGCATGATTAGTTGTCTAAGTCCATGGCCGCCTCAGTCGAAACTGGGACTTGCTCAACCGAACAGAACCGGCGCTGATGGCACCTATGGTTGTAAAATAAGGAGAATCAGGAATGGGGATGGAAAAATGGCAAAGGATCCGCGTGATAGCTGAAGGAAAGATAAGCTTATCACGGGTCGCTGTATCCTGATACACATTGATGACAGATGTGATGAAGTGAGAGGGGAAGTCTATAGAGAGGTCCTCAAGAAGAGACAAAAGAAAACGAGCATGAGGCTCTGTGATAGAGTTATAGTGAGACAATGGAGTAAGAGTAAATGTCATCACCATATTTAGGAACCTCGGACCTTTTGCAAAACCCGATCATGGGGTGTTTTGCTTCCCACCCCATATGGAAGGTGTCTCACAAAAGAGAGACAAAAGCTCGTCTCTGGACACAGTCCAAAGAGGCTTACAACCAAGGTAGTCAGGATGCGCTACTAGCGAAACATGTAGTACCTCGGATATAAGATCTGGGGTAACTACGATACGTGTACCTTGAAATGTAGTGGCAAACCAAGGTACAGAGGTATTGATATTGTGTATATTGGAGTAGAACTCCTGTATAAACACGATGGGACACCTTAAGGGACTCTTAAGTAGAGATTCCCAGCCCGAGTCCAAATGACGGCGGGGAGAGGAGTGTTGGAAAAGTCTGACAAAATAACATGGTGCTCTGGATGAACGCCATGTTTCTGAAAGTTCTCCAAGAAGTCCTTTCAGACCTTTTTATCATGGAACCAAACGTGAAGAGAGGGAATAGGATCAGAAGAAGAAGAGCCAAAACCAAGAGGGTTCCGAGCTGGAGTGGATTTACACACTTTGGGTGCCATGTGCAGTCTATTCAAGAGAGAGAGAGAGATAGAGAACATAACACAATCACAACACAGAAACAAAGAAATAGAAAAGAAAGGAAAGACGTATGAATGACAAATGCATGAATATGTGACATATAAAATTTAAATTGCATCATGGGTAAAAACCTAATCCAAACCTACCAGCACACAATCAACAATAATCGAACACACATCTAAATGCATGAAACATTGGTGAAATGCAATGAGAATGCAATGCATGAGAATATAACATTAAATCAACAAGACCCAACCTAACAATTTCAAAAAAATCTTTAAAAACCTCAAAACCTAGGTTAAAAATGCATGAATGCATGAAAATTAGAGGATTAGAACACTTACCAAGTGTTTGAGGCTTTATCTAGGCCGAAAAAAGAGCGGGTGAGGAGATTTAAGTGAGAAAAGAGTGTTTGGAGAGAGAGAGACAGAGAGAGAGAGAGAGAGAGAGAGAGAGAGAGAGAGAGAAGTGAGAAATGATTTCTGATTCGCACTAAGCCTTTAAATAGAAATCGCAGCTCAATGGATCGAGATATCTATCGAGCACTAAATCTTGATAGAAATGAATCTGTCGAGGTGTTGTCGATGACAAAAACACCTTGATGGATCGAGAATTTGTTGAGAATCTATCAGCCAAACAGAAGGTAGCTTGATGGATCGAAGAAGCTGTTGAGAATTTATCGAGAAGAAACCCATAAATCTCGATGGATCGAGATTTCGTTAAGATCTGTTGAGACAAGGAGAAAGAAGGGCTTGATAGAAGGGAATCTTTTGAGGATATGTCAAGAAGTTGTCGAGCTTGAAGAAAAGGAGTTTTTCAAAGAAGGAAAAAAAAAAACACAGAAATGAATGCAAAAAGAAAGCTACTTAAACATAGATCCAATCAACATATTAAGCTCTCAAAACATCTTTCAACATATATGCAAAGCATTCAAAGATCCAAAACACACACACACACACACACACACACTCACATATTAAACAAGTCTAACCAATTTTATATTTCAAAAATAAGTTAAGACAGTTTAGTGAGCATATATTAACACGTGTATTCCTTGTGATGGCTAAATCACATTGTACTTGGACATGTATCAAAAGTAGTAAAGAATTTGTGCGTTGTGTGTGAAAACATAGCAAGAGTGTATAAGTATCTCATATTATGATGATTTGAGATATGAGAAAATAAAATACACTCACATACAATCATAACTGCTTGATGGGGACTATCACCTTCAAGGTACATCCTATAACTCCCACATCTCCTAGAAACACGCTTGCAATCATATTTAAAAACATTTTGATTCTTTTTGTTTTTGTATTCTTTGCGTATTTTTCTTTTGTGCATAGCATGCATGGGCATAAAAGAGAGAGAGAGAGAGAAGAAGTACCAAATTATGTAAGCTTAAATATCACAATTTTGCTATGCTGAAGCATTTAGATGTTATACATGATTGATGGGCTTTAGTGGTGAGCTGGTTATTTATGTCTTTCTTTTAGAATTTTCTAGTCATTCCTGTCAAAAAGAGTGATATAAGTGTTAATATATAAGAGATTACTTAATCGTACTCATCACAAAACACGAGCCACAAAACTCACTTGTTTAGTTGTACATTGAGATGCTCATCTAAGTTACAAAAGATACAAAGTTTAAAAAATTTTGTTTCAATGGCCATCTAAGGTACACAAGTACCAATATACATATACACACACTATTTTTGTATTTTTCTTATTTTTCAATTTTTTTTTAAATTTGTATGAAAAGCAAAAATACGAAAAAACTAAAAAACAACCAAACAAAACCATAAAGAAACACACTAAGCATAAAACTAGACTGGCTTAAAACAAGAAAGCAAAACAAACAAGTAATGCATAACCATAAAGGGAGAGAGAGAGAAAAAATGACTAAATCACTTTGAGCCTTTTTCCTTCCACATTTTAGAAGAACATTTCTTTTGTGCAAACCTTTGATTTGGAGGTGAGGGAGAAGAATTAAAACCGTTCAAGTTTGAAAGGAACATTAAGAAGATCTCCAAGAGGAGCATAAGAGGAGGGAAACTAATTCTGGTTTTTGGACGAGACCATACTGTTACTTTGTTGAGTGGCTAACCACTTGTAGCAATTTGGACGAGTATACCCTGAAACTCCACAGTGATGATCAAAATGCGGCTTCTTTTGTTGAGACTTTTTGTTGTTTCCCATTTTAGTCTTAGGGTTTCTAGCCTTTTTCTTTTCAACCCTAAGGGGTGCTCCTAGAATAAATTTGTCATTGTCTAAGTTCTCACTAGCTATTTCAGTTTTAGCTTCATCATTCTTAGAATGAACATTATTAGCAGGCTTTTTGTTGTTTCTCATTTTATTCCTAGGGTTTCTAGCCTTTTTCTTTTCAACCTTAAGGGGTGCTCCTAGAATAGTTTTGTCATTTCTAAGTTCTCACTAGCTATTTCAGTTTTAGCTTCATCATTCTTAGAATTGACACTATTAGCAGGTGAGACAAATACAATTGTACTAGATGAGGCAATAGTAGGAGAAGAGAAATCATATCCCAAACTAGTTTTATCAGAAATAGCTTTCTGAAAGTTTAGCATCTCATCAAACTTTGCACTGGAAGTCCTCTCTAATTGAGCTCTAACTTGGAACAGTTCCCTACTTCAAGCTTCTTTGTCCTTTTAGCAAGGAAGTTGTTCTTGAACCACAAAGCTCCAATGGTTTGATTTACTTCATCAACCTTTGTAGAGAGCTCCTCTCGATCTAGCTCCACATCACTTAGTTTCTTGGTGGCCAACCTCTACAGTTTCTTATGTTTCTTAGAAACCTTGTACAATTTTGCATAGGCTGTATGGATGTTATCTTGTTCATTCACTTTCTCAAACTTAGATACCACCAAGTCCTCTTCTTCATCTTCTGATCTGTAATCCCTTTAGTAGGATCAACTGTGGCAGTGAAGGTACTCAAGATTCCCTCGTTATCACTGTCATCTGACTCAATCTCAAGCTCGGTGTCACTCAAGTTAGCAGTAAGAGCCTTGTTTTTCTTAATTGCCTTGAGATATGTTGGACATTCTTGTTTCATGTGTCCAAAACCTTGACATCCGAAGCACTTTGGTCAGGAGGAAATAGTGTACAGGCAGCCATCCTTAGCTCTTTCTTTTCTCTATCTTGGCTTTTGAATTGAGAAGAATTGGATAGCTTATGGTCCTTATCAAATCTTTTTTGCATTAGCATTCTTTATGTACTTTCTGAACTGCCTAGTGATATAGGATTTTATCTTAGAATCTTCATCATTTGAAGACTCATCAGTCTCGTTACTTTTGGCCTTCAATGCCATATGTAAGGCTAAATTTAATTAATCATCTTGTTGGCTTTATTCCATGCCAAATTTACTTGTAATTTAGTATTTAGAAACCCTGTATTTAGGTGGGAATCATGTAAGGGTAGTGTGTGAGAGAGTGTGAAGAAATGCTCAAGACTGTGCAGTGAAGCAGGGACTTGCGACTAGATCTTACGGGTGGCTCGTGACTAGCAAGCTGCTAGAAGATGCACACGAGTGAAGCATGCAAAGAAGCTGAACCGCCATGCTAGTTGTAGCACTATAGGACAAAAAGTCCAGACAAGCCATTCAGTTAGCTCGCGACTTGAACTCGCTACTCAGTCATGTCGCGAGGCCAAGTCGCCATCTAGCTCTGTTTTGGAAAAACTGACTCTTCGCATTCCTTTCTCACCGTAGTATAAATACCCCTTATACCTATGAAATGTAGAGAGCTTTTAAAGAGAATTTTGAGAGAGAAATCCTAGAGAAAAACAAGATTGACTCACCCACAATCTTCATCTTTTGATTCTCCAAATTTCTTTACTTTCACCTTCTCTATTGTTACATTCTTGAGAGGTTCTTAGCCAAATCCTTTTCTCACCATACCCACATCTGTGAGAAAGCTTTTTGGTGCTTTAGGAAGCAGTTAGGAAGGGACCAATGGTTATTGGTTGATGCTATGGGCTATAGCGAAATTCGGTAAGCTAAAGAAGATAAAGGTTCGGAGTAACCTCGTTGGAGCAAGAAGCTTGGAGGGCTTAGGTACACTAGGTAGATTAGACTTAGAGGGTCTTCTACTGTTCATGTATCCCAACTTCATTCTTTAGTGGATTATTAACCGTTTAGAGGGCGGTAGAGAGGTTTAAAGCCGAAAGCTTTGGTTTCCTCTTCGATAACATATTGTTGTGTTGTCTTTGTGTTTGCATTTCTCTTTCCTTAATCTTTGCCTTTTAATTTCTGCTGTGAATGTGATTTTAATTGGTTTAGATTGTTTATCAATTCTGTTATTAGTTTATGTTCATTTTCCACACATATATTGTTTGACATTAAGCTTGAATTGATTATTTTGTAATTGGGGGTCTAAACGTTTATAGTGTTTTATATGCTATTTGAACATTCACCATGCTCTTACTTTTGCTTTCTTTCCCAATTCTAGTTAAACCCAATTCATAGGTTTGTAAATTGCCAACCAGCTATGTCAAAGGAATGGAGTCAATAACCTTTGATTCTTCAATGGTAGTGATCTTGGCATGAAATCTCTTAGGCAGATATCTAAGAACCTTTCTCACAACCTTGGGTTTGGGAATAGTTTTCCAAGACTGAAGGCTGAGTTAACTATATCCTTCAGCTTGGTATAGAACTCATCAAATGACTCATCCTCCTCCATCTTTATCTCCTCAAAGCTAGTAGTAAGCCTTTGGAGCTTTGAATCCTTAACAACCTTAGTCCCTTCATAGGTTGTCTAGAGAATGGTCCATGCTTCCTTTGCAGTTTCAGTCGAGGATATTTTCTTGAATTCCTTATTCGTGACTTCACTGAAAATGGCGTTCAATGCTCTGCTGTTGAAGTTTGCCGCTTTGATCTTTGCATCATCCCAATCAACCGGCGCTTCCTTTGGCTTAGTCTAGCCAGTCTCCATAGCTTGCCACACATTCTCATCTAAAGACTACAAGAAAACTCTCATGCATACTTTCCAGTATGCATAGTTAGTGCCATCAAATAAAGGAGGTATAAGAAGAGATTGTCATCTATCCATGACAAACAAGGGTCAATGGATCACACAATAAAGATTAAACCTAATTAAAGTGTGCTCGCTTCGATACCACTTGATAAGTCAAAAATGTATTGACCTCTTTGGTAAATTGATCAATTAATTATCCAAGTTAATTAATTAAGTAAATTCAACATGCAATAGCGTGGTAGTATAAACAAATCACAAAATTGCTAAATGCAGCAGAAAATAAGTTTGACACAAGTAATTTGTTTACGAATGAGGAAAACCACCGAGGTAAAACCCCATCGGGTGAATTTAAGGTCACCACTCTAGAGAATCCACTATTTTCAAAACAAGTGGTTACAAGTAAGAGGAATCCTAGTACCTAATACCAACCTACATTTGAACTCTTACCCCAATACCTAATTGGACTTGTATTGCAGCGATAATCTCTCATTTCAATGCACGAATTCTAATATGTGACTAACCAATGATGCACAGATCATGGTACGTGACTAACACACCAACTTGAAGAAGATTGTTAGCTGCAAAGTTTTTCAATTCATCAACAGTGAAGATCAGGAAGATCTTTGGTCACAAAACTCTTGGTGTAAAGATGCAGTAGCTTCTACAAAGAGTATGATGAACTAGGGCAATTTTTGTCTCTGGTCACACAATACAGGTAACAACAATTACAACCCTTGCATCACTCGTGATGGCTCTTAAAATAATCCTTATATATGTCTAGGGTTATGAGAAAAGAAACCCTACACAAATACTCAAGGATATGCATGTAATCAGATCCAGAATTTTTGATTTCGTAATTCTCAATAGATACAGCTTGTGTCGAGCTTCAGCAGTAATTCTCGATAGAAAGTATTCTGTCGAGTTTTAATGAATAGCACTTCCTTCACTTATTTCTTGGTCATACTTGCATGACTTTAATACTAAATTTGAACACTTGTTTCTTGAAGTACTAAACCCATCTTAGATTTACCCAATTACAAGTAAAGTGCGTTTTGTTAAAGGATTAGCCAATTACATCAAATATGTCCCTAACAACTTTCATAATACCCTTTACGAATAATCCCAAAGTACTAGAAAAATTAGCACAGTAATAATACCAAAATCTCTGAATCCATAAAAAATAGTATAAAAAACTCTACGAAAAAATAAAAAATCTCCACAAAAAGTACAACAAAATATCTCTTTCAAAACCAATAGAAACATAAGAAAACCAGAAAAAATCCAAGCCAAACAACACACAAATACCTTTATAAATTCCTAATGAAATCTCCTAAAAATCCTAACAAAAACCCAAAAAACCCAACAAAAATCCCAGCCAACACTAAAAACCAGCACAATCCCAACTATCTTTGTAAGAGAAACTAGAAAAAACACACCATATCACAAGATCGAATATGCCATGATCCATGATGCCATCGTGAGAGTCTATTGAAGGCGAGATTTAGATCGAAGCACCACCACCACTGCTGCGTAGATTCCGATTTGAGAGAGAAAGGGATGAGAGTCTGTTGACGGCTTTGATTGTAGTCGGAATCGGGAAGATCCTTGCATGGTGGTGTTGTTGATGTTGGTGACCAAGCCAAGAGTTTCACCGTGGCTAAGGTTCAGTTAAAGAGAGTTTTGAGAAAGAGAACTCAGACAACAAAGAGAGAAGAAAGGGAAAGGAACAAGACAAAAGAGAGAGAGAGGAAGATGAGAAAATGAAATTAATGGCGTTTGGCTGTCAGGGACAAAATTCTCTTTTGAGGACCAAATTGGTGGATTTTAGAATGTTTTGGACCTAGTTGGTATTATCACAAAACTCAGGGTAGGTTTGTGAAATTTACCCAATTATTATTATTATTTTCTTAATTAGGAAGGCTCACACAATAGGAGGGAGGAACCTCAAGTTAGTTATTTGTGTAAAGAAAAATATTGGTTGAGTAATTGGTAGAATCCTCAGTGATTCAACTCTCTAATTCTCTTACTCACTCAAAATGGTAGTTTTTTGAGGGAACTAGTCTTCCAATGATTCTTCGAGGGAATCAACCTCCAAGCTAGTCTCAATGAGAACTAAACAAATGCATTGTTATTTTTTTAATTCTTCTTATTACAATCATATCAATCTTATACTAGTTACTGTATTACTATTAGTAGTAACTAACTAACTAACCACAAAGTACACATGTTATAGCTCAACACTCCAACTAACAATGTACAATACTTTGATGCTTGTTCTAACTTTGTACAAGTACCTGCTGCACACAATTATCATAGCTGTGATGTCTTGTACTGAAGTCCTAACATTACCCTCCCCTTTTGAAGAACCTTGCCCACAAGGTGAGGGTAGTGTTGCTGTAGCTTGTGTAATAGCTCCTGAGTAGCATCATCTCATGAAGAACCTTCCCAGTGCACTAGAACTTCAGTAGCTTGCCTGTGCTTCCTTAACTGAACTGGTATTTGCTACAAAATGGCAAATGGTTTAGGAGATAAATGACCTTGGGAATCCATTGGTGGTAATGTAGGAATAAGATTGATGTGTTGACCAAGCTTGGCCTTTAAGTATGATACGTGAAAAGCTGGGTGAATGCTTGAAGTTGGGGGTAAGTCCAACTTATAAGCAACATGGCCAATCTTTTGCAAAACTTGGAAAGGTCCAAAGAACTTAGGTGCCAATTTCCCAACCTTCCTTAATTGAATGGACTGTTGTTTGAAGGGATGCAGCCTTCGGAAAACCCAATCCTCCACCTCAAAGTGTCTCTCCACTCTATGCTTATTAGCCTAGAGTTTCATTCTGTCTTGAGCAGCAACCAAATTAGTCTTGAGAATACTCAAAATCTGCTGTTTAGTCTGCAAATACTCCTTAACAACAGCTGCCTTCATAAGACCAGGAATGTAATTCAAAAGTTTGGGTGGTTGAAACCCATAAAGAGCTTCAAAGAGAGTTAGTTTAGTAGTTGTATGATAGTTGGTATTAAACCAAAACTTAGCTAGAAGTAACCGCTCCACCCATTGCTTTGGTTTGTCTCCTGCAAAGGCTCTTAGACACTGCTTAAGGCTTTTATTGACTACCTCTATCTGACCATTAGATTGAGTTTGATAGGCAGATGACATGGCCAACTCAACCCCTAGCAATCTAAATAATTGCTCCCAAAACTTAGAAGTAAAGATAGGATCCCTGTCACTAATTATAGAGGTAGGCATCCCATGTAATTTGAATATGTGTTGCATGAATAAAGAAACAACCTTGGCTGCTATATAGGGATGGGACAAAGTTATGAAATGAACAAACTTAGTAAGTTTTTCTACCACTACAAGCATAACATCATGTTTTTGAGATTTAGGTAATCCCTCAACAAAATCCATACTAATAGAGGTCCAGGGTGTATGAGGAATAGCCAAGGGTTGTAAAAGACTAGCTGGGTTATTGTTTTTATGCTTGATTCTCTGACATATATCACAACTTTTAATAGAGTCCTTTAAATCCTGTTTCATTCCCCACCAAAACCAATTCCTTTTGGCTATATGAAATGTTTTCAAATAGTCTGAGTGCCCTAAAGGACTGTCATGCACCAAGCTCAACACTTTAGACTTCAAACTGTAGTTTCTTCCCAGATAAATTCTGCCCTTGTAAAGCAACAAGCCATTCTGCAAACTAAACTTGCCAGTAGCTTTAGAATTGCCAACAATGGACTGCAAAATCTATTGTACCTCTGCATCTCCTTGATAATTAGCCTTAAGCTCTTTGATCCAAGTAGGATTAGGAAAGGAAATGAGAAATAAACTGTTGTTGGTATCACCTTGAAAGTCAATACAAAACAAACTGCTAATTGCCTCTAAAAGTTCCTATTGTTTAGCAAGTTCCTCACTCCTAGTTTTTCTAGACAAGGTATCAGCTACAACATTTTCCTTCCCTTTCTTATAGTCAATAACAAAAGAGTAACCCAGTAACTTAATGGTCCATTCCTGTTGCATAGGAGTTCCAATTCTTTGCTCCAACAAATGTTTCAAACTCTGATGGTCAGTTTTAATCATAAATAGTTTTCCTAATAGGTATTGTCTCCACTTCTTCACTGCTATAGCCAAAGCAAGTAACTCCTTTTCATAAATGGACAAATGAATGCTCTTGCCTTTCAAGGCTTGACTATGGAAAGCAATTGGTTGATTCGCTTGCATTAACACAACTCCAATACCATAGCTTGAAGCATCATATTCCACCAAGAAAGGCTGAGAAAAATCTGGTAAGACAAGGACTGGAGGATGAGAAATGATCTCTTTAAGATTATGGAATGCCAAGTTAGCCTTTTCATTCCACTCAAATGGATCCTTCTTGAGTAAATCAGTAAGTGGGGTAGCAATAATACAATAATTTCTAATAAATTTTCTATAATATCCAGTTAGACTAAGGAAACCCCTCAAGGACTTCACAGTCTTAGGAATTGGCCAATCTAACATAGCTGCTGTCTTCTTAGAATCTGCTTGCACCCTTTTTCCAGAAATAATATGCTTTAAGTACTCAACTTCAAAACATGCAAAAGCACATTTGCTTCTTTTGGCAAAAACCTTATTGTCTAGTAAGGCTTGTAAGACAGTTTTGAGATGTAATACATGGGAACTCAAATCAGGACTACATGCTAGAATATCATCAAAAAACACTAGTACAAATATCCTAAGAAACGGTTTGAACACATTATTCATGAGAGACTGAAATGTGGAAGGAGCATTAATCAACCCAAAGGGCATAACTAAGAACTCATAATGGCCTTCATGGGTTCTAAAGGTTGTTTTCTCAATATCCTCTTCCTTTATTCAAATCTGATTATAACCAAATCTTAAGTCCAACTTAGAAAATACCCAAGCACCACTCAGTTCATCCAATAGCTCATCCACCATGGGAAGTAGAAACTTATCCTTCACTATATCTTTATTGAGAGTTCTATAATCTACACACATTCTCCAACTACCATTTACTTTCCTTACTAATAAAACAAGAGATGCAAATGGACTTTGGCTATTTCTGATAGAATTAGATTTAAGCAAGTCTCTAACAATGTTCTTAATTTCTGATTTTTGATAAAAAGGGTACCTTTATGGCCTCTAACATATTGGTTGGGTTCCTAGCTTGAGAACAATCTAGTGCTCATGTCCTCTACATGGTGGTAAGCCTTTTGGTTCCTCAAAAACTACAGCAAATTCCTCCAGCAAAGGCTGCACCTCTGGTGAAAGAAGTTGTTGTGCAGATGGTACCTGTGGCTGTTATGACACAATTTGCAGAAACAACCCTTTCTGATCTTATTGTTTAAGAAACTGCTCTCCATCTTGTATTATTGAACTTGTGGACTTGATACCTTGCAACCACACCTTCATACCTTGATAAATGAATTCCATCTCCAATTGTATGAAGTCCCAACTAATGAGACCAAGTGTACTTAGCCATTGGGAGCCCAAAACCACATCATAACCCCTCAGTGTTAATACATGCAGATCCACCAAGAAATCTTTGCCTTGCATTTTGATCAACAAATCCTTACATTCACCTTTAGTTCTAATCAAATCTCCATTAGCCACCCTAACCTCCAAAATCCTTGTAATGTCTATCGCCAATTGCAAAGTTCTAACCAACACAAAATCAAGAAAATTATGAGAACTTCCAGTATCCAAAAGTATGACAACCCAATGCCCATTAATCTGACCTAAAACCCTCATAGTCCCTGGTGAAGGCTGCCTAATAGAGCATATAAAGTGATATCAGCTTGATCTAACTGAAATTCTATATTATCCTCCACTTCCACAACTTCAACTTCATTGACCTCTTGCATTTCTTCTATCATGAACAATTTAAGACCTTTACAATTGTGCCTTGGCTACCATTTCTCATCACAGTAGTAGCAAATACCCTTTTTTCTTCTTTCTTCCATCTAACTTGGAGTAATCTTTGTAATAGGGACCCTTGTTTTAGTCTCACCCTTATTGTTATACTTGTTTAGTGCTTGTTCTTGCCAATTAACCCCGCCAGACTCAGAAAATGGCTTATACATCTTCTTACAAGTGGACAAATACTCTTCTTGAATTTTAGCTAACCCAAAAGCAGCACTTAAAGTTCTTGGATTTTGCATTCTCACTGCCAATCTAACCTCATCCTTTAAACCACTCAGAAAACAACTGAGCTTGTGAGACTCAAGTAGATTTCTAATTCTATTGCTTATCATTTCAAATTGGCTCTTGTAGGCAAACACAATTGTAGTGTGCCTTAATTTGGTTAGAGTTTCCATGGGATCATCATATGATGAAGGTCCAAATCTAACTTGAATGGCCCTAACAAAAGTCACTCAAGAATCCAAAGATCTTTCACAATCTTGAAACCAAACTAATGCCTCATCATCAAGATGATAAGAAGCATTCAAGATTTTTTCTTCCTCAAGTATTTCATAGTAACGAAAAAATTGCACTCCTCTAAACATCCAAGTAGAAGGATCACCTCCACTAAATCTAGGAAATTCTAACCTGATGGACCTAGGAAGTAGAGCACCTACCTTAAGTTGTGGATGATGTATTGGTTATTGCAGCACCTCATTTTCAAGAAGATGATTTTCTTGATGATGAACTAGACCTTCTTGCTGATTAACTTGTTGCTGCATTGCTAGTAATCTTTCTTCAATCATAGCTTGCATTCCTCTAAAATTGTTATCCAGTTGTTCCAATCTTCCTCTAAAATTGCTATCTAGTTGTTCCAATCTTCTTGAAATAATTTCCATGGTAGAAGCGTGATCATCCAATCTCTATTGTTCCAACGAAACAGAGTCACTCAAAAGAGAATATCTGGTTTCCAGCATCATGGCTGAACCGGCTCTGATACCAAATGGTAAATCCTCAGTAATTCAACTCTCTAATTCTCTTACTCACTCAATATGGTAGTTCTTCGAGGGAACTAGTCCTCCAATGATTCTTTGAGGGAATCAACCTCCAAGCTAGTCTCAATGAGAATTAAGCAAATGCATTTTTTTTTTTTTTAAGTCTTCTTATTACAATCATCTCAGTCTTATACTTGTGACTGTATTACTGTTAGTAGTAACTAACTAACTAACCACAAAGTACACATATATTACAGCTTAACACTCTAACTAACAATGTACAATACTTTGATGCTTGTTCTAACTAACTTTGTACAAGTACCTTCTGCACATAATTACCACATCTGTGATGTCTTGTACTGAAGTCCTAATAGTAATTTTTTGGATTTAGCCGTTTAGGTTGCATACTTTTGTGGTGGGGAAGATTGGGTATTTATACCTATGAATCCCCATGTTTCTTAGCTCAAGTGCATTATCACTCGATTTGCCAAATTGGGACGTGTGCTCCTACGAGCTATGGGAATTCTCTCTAAGGGATTAGGCCACATCCCATTCAATGCGAAGTGAAGTTGCTGGGGGGTGCAATTAATACGAGTGCTCATACTTGACTATTTGGTCCACCTTTTGAGGAGAACTTCTAAAATCGAATTTTTTGGTGACAAGTAGATGATGAATTGTAGGTGCAAGATCAGTCATTCGATACAACTTGGTTTACATTTATGCTTTGTTTCGATATTTAAAAAAGGAGGGGGAGTAGAGTAAAGGGAGGGAGAGTAATTCAATTACCTTATTTGGAAGTTTTTTAAGGAATGAGGGGGAGGGGTTTCAATTACCTCTAACCCCTCATTTTTAATTCCTCCAAATTTGAGAGATTTGGAGGGAGAGTAAAGTAGATAAATTATTGACTTAATGAATTCCCCAATTTACCCTTTTTAAATTAACAAAATTACAAACCGATTATATAAATAATCTTTGTTTGTTTCTTGAGAAAATTTAAGGTGAATGAAAAAAAAAATTGAATGTCACTATTTAGACGCCGCCAAGTCGTGGGTTGTTGGTGACGATGTCACTAGGTCCATGTCACTCACGGCAATCAATCTCGAGTCGGTGGCTGTGCATGAGATTGGGCATTTGCTTCGGCTCGGACATTCATTGGTGGCGGTGGCTTTGGATCAGTACACGTTAGGAGCGATCATCATCTCAGTTTTCGCGCTTGTCGTTGATATTTATAGCTTTTTCGCCGCGAAGAAAAAGGTTGCTGGAGAGGCGTGAATTGAGGCGGTGAACTGCAGTGGCGGCGGCGGCGGCTAACGGAGAATGTAGATTCGCTAATGCCGCCAACGCCGACATTATCATCGTCGGTACTGGCGTCATCGGCTCCGCTCTCGCTCACACTCTCGGCATGGTCCATCAAATTCTCTATCATTTCTTTTTCTCTTCTTTCTTTCTCGGCAACCAAATAGTGCACTAAGCATTTCATTTTTTTTTTTTTTGAATTACGAAAAATCTACTAAAGTTTATGGATTTGCTTCAACTTTGGCTTGCTATGTGCATTTTGTTCAGGAAATTAACATGTTAATTATTGAATTTCAGATACAGTAGGCTAATTTGGTTGATGATTTTTTGTAATATGTTAGTACTTTTCAAAAAAAAAAAAAAATCATAATTTGCAATTTCTCTTGTATTTTTTTTTAATTAGCAATTTTTTTTTTGGTATGATCTATAATAATAGAATTTTTAGATACGCGTTTGTATGCATAAATTGCACTAGTTGTTGAAAATCGTGGTTTCGTGTTTATATTCTAAGATTTGGACGAATGATAATCAAGTTCAAGACTTTACAAAATTGATAAATTAATCATAGAACAATATTGCAAGTCCATTTTCAAATAGGGGTAAATATGTTTATTTAAATCATTTCCTCTACTCTCCATCCTAATTTTTAAAACATCCAAAAAAGAGGAAGGACTATTTACTCCCTTCCCCCTTACTAATTTTAAAAACATCCAAACAAAATAGAGGATAGCCATTCCCCTCTACTCTCCTCCCCTCTACTCCCCTCTACTCTCCTCGCTCTCTAAACTTCCAAACTAACCATTAAACTTCTTGTTGCCATTCTGACCTATTGTCTTCATTATGCTCTTCATTGTCATTCTGACCCCATAATAAGCTTTCTAATAACTTTACGGTGAAATTGCCATAAAACTTAGAGGATCTTAATTCGACCCTAGGGGTTTGTTTGTTGTTTATGTGCTTATTTGAAGAGTGTTGAGAAAAAATTAGGGTATTTATTTAGCTTGTTTAATTTTATTATGTATCTCTTTTAAAGCTTAATTTTTTAAATGTATAGCTATACTTCTACCCAACTTAATTATTAAGCCCAATAAACCAATGACAATAAATTATTCGAACGAGTTGATACTAGACGATGAAATCAACTGCCTCCTCTTTAGTCAAAGCAAATTAGCAAAATCAATTATCTCATTAGTTAAGTGTAAATTTGAATGAGTTTATTTTCATCAATTTATTTAATTTATTTTGACCATTATGTAAAAATATATTTACATTTTGGAAAAAAAAAAAAATTCTTTAAAAGATTATACATTCTTTTTTGAGGTGAAAATAAACTTTCTCCAAGCGTGGAGTTATTAATAAATAGAACTCATCTATGTTTATTCCACCAAACAATATTGTTCTAAAATTTTTATCTTTTGGGGGAAAAAAAAAAAAAAAAAAAAAAAAAAAACCCTAACCTGTTATGACTTACTCGTGAGTGAAGAATTTTTTGAGCAGTTTTTCAGACACAAAAATTCTTAACATTTTTCACAATTGTTGAGTCGTTAAGTTTTTTTTTGGTTGTTCACCTCTGACATTATTTTTTTATCTATCACAAACAATCTACCACATCAACACAACAGATATATAAAAAAAAAAAAATTGTGTTTAAAGACTTTCTTGATTTTTTTTATTTCTTAATTTTATGAAGTTCTGATTGAAAATTCTCTCTAATATAAACATGTACATGCAAGGAGAAAGATAGATAAGTCTGTTGAAAAAGGGTTGTCTAGCATACCGTCCCATCAACACATAGGAATTGCCACGTAAAGAATGATGCAATATTACGTTTTGGATGATATTTATTCGAGTAATACACAATATTTTTCACGACAAATGAGTTTGATAATTAAGTTTTTATTGTGTCCCGTTATGGGTATTGGCAACATCGTTTTATCACTTATTAGTAATTAACAATTTACTGTATTGGTAACTGTAAAATCTTTTGTAAATTTTTGCTGGCCGAAAGTTATTGTATTTATTCACATTATGGGCTGTTCCTGTGGGGGCAGCCTGAAATGACTCATGTGGCTTGCATTAGATTGCACAAAGTTCACATTGTCATATCTGTTATCATTTCATGATGTATCTATTCTTGCAATCACAATCACAATCACAATCACAATGTCATACCATGTTAAAATCACCCAATGAAGATGTATGGTCCATATTCAACTCAATTATAGAACATTCATATTATGTGAAATACGCGAATAAGAAAAAAGTAATGTAAGAAACACACCAAATAAATAAATATATATATATATATATATATATATATGTATATATAATGTATAATTGCAGATAGAATAGATTGTGATTAGTAACCTCATTTTCACATAGTTTCACTATTAATATTAGTTTTATTTATATTAGTCACAATATAACAAATCAATTGTTATAAAGTTGCCTATACCTAATTTTTTCACCCTAGCCGCTCCCTGAGTTGCCATAGCCGCTCTCTGAGTGCTTGAGCGTAGAACACTGTTATCTTCCCAGGAATGATAACTACTCCCCTCTGTTAATCATCCGTAGTAGTAGGGTCCTTCTTGACCTCCATTTCCCTTCACGTGTGGTCTGATATTTTCTTATTCCATTTCAAAATAGCGTTTCCACCATGGATGATATCCTTCACGACTGGAGAAAACTATCACTGACAGAAGAGGAAGACACAAAACTCAGTCTGTCGAAATCCAAAAATCTACGTAGCAAGGAGTTTGTATTGGCTACAAAATCCAAGAAGAACCCTTAATGTGGAAGCAATAGGGCGTACCTTTAAACCATTATGGAGAGCCAAAAAGGAGTTCAAGGTGCGTGAAGCAGGAGATCATACTCTTCTGTTTGTTTTCAAACTCGAATCAGAAGCTGAACGGGTCCTCGCCAATGAACCTTGGACCTTTGATAAACATGTAGTCCTACTACAGAGATTCGATGGGTCTACACCGGCGAGGTATCTGAGATTTACGAAACTAAAAATCAGGGTGCAAATTCACGGATTGCCGATGCAGATGCTTGATTCAGAGACTGCAATTGAAATAGGAGAGACACTCGGCTAGGTAATACCTTGCGAGAACTCTAGTGAACAGGTGGGGGGTGATTTCCTACAGATTCAAGTGGAGATCGACGTATCAAAGCCTCTGTGTCAAGGTCGACGAATAGCGCTGGATGAGACTGAAGAGACCTGGGTCTCTTTCAAATACGAGAAACTTCCCAACTTTTGTTATTGGTGTGGATTAATTTCACATGGTGGAAAGGATTGTGAACTTTGGCTAGCAAAAAAGATTCGGAAAAACAGAGCCTCATGAATATGGTCCATGGCTGAGAGCTCTGCCATACAATGTCGGAAAAACTCCATACATTGTAGTGCCTAGCATAGGCGACGTCTTGGGTGGAGTCCCACGATTTGACCACCACTAAGCACGACAAAACCCTCTGAAACGACGGATAAATCCACCCGGAAAAATTTTGACCAATTTGTTTCCGGTGAGAAGGGAGGCGCTGACTTGAGGAATGAAAAGAACAAGGAAACACATGATCTAGGGGAGCAGATCACACTGAAGGGCCGAGATTATGGCAGCGCATTAACTAAGGTATCTATTTCAAATTCCAATTTAACTGCCTTCCATATTGATAATGCTGCCTTTGAAACGCAGATACAAGAACTAGATTTGAAGATTAGCAAATTTGACAAATGTGGTGCACACATGGAACACATCTCAGTTGATGTCTCACAAGCCCTACCAATCAATGAAAAGCAATTAGCCCCCTCCATGCAAACACTTATTAAACCTCAGGATTAGACACACCACGTGACAGAAAACCACTCTTCATCTAACCAAGGAAGTAACACTTTGCGTACTTGGAAAAGATTGGCAAGAGACAATCCTATGAAGATTGACCAACCACAGAGCCCCACGGCAAAAAAGAGAAGCAGAGAAGAAGAAATAGAGTATCTTCTTGAGTTACCTATCAAAAAAACACAGGTTTCAAAGGGAGAAAGTCAACAAAATCCAATGGCGGAGGCTACTCAGCAATCCCGCCAAGCGCAATGAGTCTTATAGTTTGGAACTGTTGCGGGCTTGGGAACTTGCATATAGGGAAGGAGCTGGAAGTAGTAATTCGGGCAAAAGATCCCTCTGTTGTGTTTTTAGCCCAAACGTGGGCGGATGAAGCTAGGCTAAAAGAAGTTCAAAGAACCATCAAGTTTGATAATATGTTTTATGTGGAAAAAAACCCTAGAGGTGGTGGTGGTTTAGCTCTTTATTGGAAAAATTCCATTGATGGTCGGGTGGATTCTTTCTCCAAATACCACATTGATTCTATAATTAATAAAGGTAGTGATGAAGCATGGAGATTCACAGGTTTCCATGGAGAACCGGTAACACACAAGAGAATGGAAGCATGGAATAAATTGAGGTTGCTCAATAATAGCTTGGATTTGTGCTGGGGACTTTAATGAAATCACAAAAAGTTCAGAAAAATTGGGAGGAAATAATAGAAGTCAGGCTCAGATGCAACTGTTCCGGGATGTTATAGATGAATGCGGATTTCTTGATCTTGGATATGTGGGAGACCAATTTACTTGGAGAAAACATTTTGCGGATGGTCATTCACTGTGGGAAAGATTAGACCGTGGGTTGGCTAACCACGAGTGGTTCATGAAATTCATAGGCACAAAAATTCACAATCTGTACTCAGAAGCTTCGGATCACTCCCCATTGTGGATCTCCTTGGATGGTTTAGACATCCCACCTTTTACTAAACCATTCAAGTTCGAAGAGATGTGGCTCTCTGACCATGGGTGCTCAAACATTGTTGAGGCAGTTTGGTTGTCAAGTGGAGAAGAGGATGATCATAACCATGTCATGCGCAAAATAGATAAATGTGGTAAAGAACTTCGAAAATGGGAGCGGGACTGCTTTGGGAATGTGAAAATGATATTAAGCTGGAAGAGAAAGGAATTAAAGGAGGCCGAAAAATTAGCCATGAGAATTGGAAATAATCAGTATGTCTGTGTGCTGCAAAAGGAGATAGAAGAACTGATTGATAAGGAAAATAGACTTTGGTTCCAAAGAGCAAAGGTCACGTGGGCTAAATTTGGAGACAGAAATTCAAAATTCTTTCATAGTCATGCATCTCAGAGGAAGAGGAAAAGGAAAAACCTGATCCTACAATTGAAAGATCCAAGTGGCCGAGTGTTTAACACCAATGAGGACATTGCTAAATGCCTGGTGAACTATTACTAGGACCTTCTCCAGTCACACAACCAACAATTCTGTCATGTGGCTACAAATTCCATTCAGAAAGTAATTATTGAGGAAATGAATTCCATGCTCTCATCCGAATTCACCCACTTAGAGGTAAAGCAAGCCATCAACCAAATGGCTCCACTAAAGAATCCTGTTCCTGATGGTATGCCTCCTCTCTTCTATCAGCATTACTGGAACTTAATTGGTCATGATATCTCTAATTCTGTGTTGCATTATCTTAATTCTGCTACTTTAGCTAACCACCTCAACCACACTTTTATAACTCTCATTCCAAAAAAGAATAATCTTGAATTTGCCTCTAAATTTAGACAAATTAGTTTGTGCAATGTTTTGTATAAAATTTTCTCCAAAGTGCTAGCAAATAGACTTAAGAAAATTTTGCCAAATATTATTATTGAGAATCAGAGTGCTTTCAAAACAAGTCACCTTATTTCTGATAATATTATGGTAGCTTTTGAATCTTTACATAGTATGCAGAGACACACAGGGAAGGACGACTATATGGCCATCAAGCTTGACATGACCAAAGCATATGACAGAGTGGAGTGGGATTACCTGTCTTCAGTTATGGAAAAAATGGGTTTCAATGAACATTGGATCCACCTTATGATGTTATGTGTCAAAACTATGACATATTCCAAATTGGTAAATGGAGAACCCAAAGGTATAATCACTCCAACAAGAGGCATTAGACGAGGAGACCCACTCTCCCCGTTCCTATTCTTACTCTGCACTGAGGGTCTGAATGGGCTGATCAACCAAGCCTCTTAACAAGGACACATAAAGGGCTACTCTCTTTGTAGAAATAGTCCAAGACTAACCCACCTTTTGTTTGCAGATGACAGCTTGCTGTTTTGCGAGGCCACCATAGAGGAGTGCCAAAGAGTTCTGGATGTATTGGAAGTTTATGGGAGATGTTCAAGACAACAAATTAACCAAAGCAAGACAACAATCTTCTTTAGTAAATCTACTAGTGATGACATCAGAAATCAGATAAAGTTGGCATTGAGGATTCCAGAAATTGTTCAGTATGAGAAATACCTGGGTTTACCATCACTGGCGAGTAGAAACAAAAAAGCAAGCTTCAATTACATAAAGGAGAGAGTTTGGAAAAAACTACAAGGATGGAAGGAGAAACTCCTCTCATAGGCTGGAAGGGAAATCCTAATCAAAGCAGTGGTCCAAGCCATTCCAACCTATACTATGAGTTGTTTCAAACTTCCTTTGGGTCTTTGCTCAGAAATTGAGAGCCTGATACGAAAACTTTGGTGGGGCCAAATAGGTGAAAGGAGGAAAGTCCACTAGGTGAAATGGGAAACACTTTGTCTACCAAAAAAGGAAGGTGGTATGGGCTTCAAGGATCTAGCCAACTTCAATGATGCTCTCTTGGCTAAGCAAGCTTGGAGATTAATTCATAATAAGGACTCCCTATTCTATAGAGTCTTTAAAACGAAAATTTTTCCAAACTGTAGCATTTGGGAGGCTCAAGAATCTAGCACTGGTTCATACGCTTGGAATAGCATCTTAAAAGGTAGAGATGTTCTACTCAAGGGTGGAAGATGGAGGATTGGTTGTGGAAAGGCTGTTAGCATATGGAATGATGCATGGTTACCATCTTTGGAGCATCCACGAGTCCTATTCGGTATTGTTCCAGGCTTTGAAGATGGAAGAGTATCTAACCACATCAATCCACTCACAAGAACATGGGATCCCAATTTAGTGCATGGATTACTGTCACCGGATGAAGCTGACTTGGTCCTAAGCATCCTATTAAGCCGTACTCCTGTGGAGGACAAGATCATTTGGCCCTTCACCCCCCCAAGTAAGTATACTGTTAATTCGGGTTCAAAGTGTCTAACTAAAGTTAATTTGGCGCAGGCCCCTACAACCAATCGACAGCGGCAAAGTGGCATTTGGAACCAGATTTGGGGGCTTAACATCCCTAATAAAGTGCGGCATTTCCTATGGAGAGTATGCAAGGATACGGTACCATCAAAGCAGAACTTAATGAGGAGGAAAATCTTAATGGAAGACAAATGTGAGCAATGCAGTGTGGAGTCCAAAACGGCAATCCATGCAGTCTGGGAATGTGCCACGCTAAATGAAATATGGGAGGCAGTTCTAGGATTTGACGATTGAGGACAACATGCTATCTTAAACACTATAGACCTAATTAGTGTGCTACATGAGAAGAAGAAAAATTTGGAAATTATGGCCATGGTGATGTGGATGATTTGGTACCGACGCAACTAGCTCTGGGTTAGTTCAAATGAGTTTCCCAGATTGCAAGTCCTCCATCAAGCAACTCAGTCCTTGGCTATCTTCCAACGAAGCCAACAATCCATTTACCAGCCTTCAGCTACGCCACGGCCTCCCCCCCGCGCACAGTGGAGTCCGCCACAGCCGAACTGTATAAAACTGAATTTTGACGGCGCCATGTTTCCGGAGTTGGGTAAGGCTGGATTGGGAGTGGTCGTTCATAATAGTCAAGGTATTGTGATTGCTTCACTGTCGGAACAAGCTCCTATGCATCGGATATCGCGGAAGCCATGGCAACAGCAAGGGCGTTGGTCTTTGCACAAGAATTGGATATAGCTGAATTTGTTCTTGAAGGAGACTTGGAAGTTGTGATTAACACCCTCCGTAGCAAGGAAGCCTCGTTCTTTTCATTTGGCCACCTTATGGAGTCAGCAAAATCCATGCTTGTTTCTAGTATTTGCTTAAATTTTGCCTATGTACATAGAAGTGGTAACAAATAGCCCATAACCTAGCTAGACATGCAAGAAATGTCAAAGGTTTATCAGTATGGGTGGAAGATGTTCCACCCCACCTAGTTGATGTACTATTTGCCGACCCTGATTGATTTTATAAAAGCAATAGGTTTCATTCTCAAAAAGAAAAAAAAAATTGTTATAAAAAAAATTGTGAAATTAATAAAAGTACAATGGTGTTTTGAATATAGCACATCAATTATGCAAAGAGAGCAAGGATAAAGGAATTGTGCAAATTTACATTGATACTATTTATTTTGCATTTAGATTTTTATTCTTTTTTTACGTATCACAAGAATGAAGGAAGACAATTGTTGGTTGTTTTTGTGTGTGTGTGAAGAAAGATAAACAATTTAAAAAATCAAGAAAATTTGATATTTTAATGAAATGTAGTGTAGAATAGATAATCTTATGTGAGGTGTTTTGAAAAGTGAGTATGTAAAATAGAAAATGTAGGTTCTTATACTAAAATAAATAGAAATTTTGCACGAGCTGATGTAAATACTCTAAAACCATGTAAATTTAAATTGACACTATTTATTTTGCATTTAATTTTTTATTTATTTTTTCACGTATCTCAAGGATGAAAGAAGAAAGTGGATGGTAATTGTTATGTATAAAAAAAGATAAATAATTTTAAATTTTTTTTTGATATTTTAATGAAAAGTTGTGTAAAATAAATAATTTAATGTGAGATCTTTTCAAAGGTGAGTACGTAATAGAGAAATTAGGTTTTTATATTAAAATTGATATTAATTTTTGCACGAATGGATATAAATGCTCCTATAAAAAAAAATTTCTTAACACCAATTTTACCTTAGTTATTATGTATTTCTCACTTTCCACCATTTGCTATTACCCATTTGATTTGATTTGCAACACTTCTGCTTGAAACAAAGGAATCAGATGAATAGGAAGAGAATTATAAGAATTTCAATTACATCCTTCTCTTATCCTTTTATTTTTTATTTTTGAAAAAAAAAAGCAAGAGAAAATACACACAATTAAGGTAGAAAAGAAGGGCAACCTACTAATCCACTTTTTTTTCCCGCGTCAATTACTTTTACAGTCTCACCCATTTTCCCAATATACTATAGGTCCAAGATTTAAAGTTTTCCACTACAAATATTTTTACTTCAATAATTGTTGGTTGTAAGAAATACTGAGAGAGATGAAAGTTAGTGTTGAAGGCTTGAAGCATTTTTACATTAATTAATTAAAATGAATAAATATTACAACATAAATGTAAAGATGTAGGAGTGAATATGAAAGATGAAGAGTTAGTGAAAATATTTAATTCCACATTGAAAATGAGAGAGACTATTTTATTCTTTTTAATTGTGGTGATTAATGGGCTAACATGAATTGTCACAGATATTGGGCTAGATACGTGCGCAAGGGGGAGGTAAAGGGTGGATGTAGTAATTTCGTGAGGCCCATTAAGCCTAGATCGAGTGCTGCGTCTTGGTCCAAATAAGTATTATTCAGTTTCTTGTTGTGTTATTTCCATTATTATTGGTGCATAGTTAGGAAAGTTTTTCTTTGGTTAAATGGTGGATTCAAATTCATAATAAATAACTGTCTAAGTTACCATTTTTGTGATTAGTAATAGTGTAATACATCAGTTTGTAAAATATTATAATATGTCTAACATCACTATTTTTTTCTTTTCTGGTGGAGCTTTGGGTTTGAACACTTTGTGTAGAGATTGTTCTAGCTATACGACATTTGTTGGGCTGTTGTATCCTAGGAGAGACAAGTCAACCAAAGGCTTGAATCTCCTTAAAAAGATTGAGTGCCGTGCCTTAGTCCAAATAGTGTTGCGTAATTTTTCTCTTTAAATTAATAATATTTAGAAGTATTATTCAGTTTCTTGTTGTGTTATTTCCATTATTATTGTGTTTGCACCAACAGTTAGGAAAGTGTTTTTTTTTTTTGGTTGAATGGTGGATTCAAATTCATAATAAATAATTGTTTAAGTTACCATTTTTGTGATTAGTAATAGTGTAATACATCAGTTTGTAAAATATTATAATATGTCTAACATCACTATTTTTTTCCTTGCTACTTACATTTTTACTTCAGTAATTACTGGGTTCCAAAAAAAGAAAAAAGAAAAAAAAAAGAAAAAGAGAAATGAAAGTTAGAAAGTAAGTAATATATATATATATATATATATTGTAGGGACTCATTTTGGATTGTGTTAGGTTCTAAATGTTTAGAACAACTGGCAAATCGTGAACACAAACTTGTCTAGATATAGATCTTAAAGTCTATAGGTTTTATTAGACAATGCTCAAGGTGATTCAAGTCAAGATTCAAGAACATACAAGCTGCAGGAAGAAGACTTCATATTCTGCTTGGTTCGATCAATCGAAGAACAGGCTCGATCGATCGAAAATCGTATCTGTAGAATTTTAAGTCGGCCCAAACAGCAGCTTAAGCCCATTAAGGATTAGGGTTTCAGATCTACTTCTCCCACTATATAAAGGAAACCCTAAGCCACGTTTTTGAGGACTTTTCGGAGAGAGAGATTAGAGTGCCTCTTGTGCCTCCTTTTATTTTTAGGTTTTGTACCCAAACTTCTCTAAGTCCTTGTTGCTTATATTGCTGTTTATGTGAATCTCTTGTGAGATCTTTGAGGAGTTTTCCTTCACACAAACTTAGGGTTTTCAAGATAGAGATATTATCTACATCTTGATAATCAACAAGGTTGCTACCATTGAAGTTTAAAGAATATCAAGCGTGGGTGCTTGTAGCTGGTTAAAGAATTCAAGAAAGAAAGAGTCCGTGGATTCGGAGCTTACACGGGGTCGTGTCAGTAAGTTCTACTGGTAGGTAGCATTAGGAAGTCGAGCGGGGAGTTTGTAAGTCCTTTTGTATGAACTTCGATTCTTTCATAGTGAATTCAGGTTTGCCTTGAGGATAGGTGGGTAAAATCCTCCCCAGGTTTTTTACCAGTTTGGTTTTCCTGGGTGATCATATCTTGTATTATTTATTATTCCGCTGCTATATTTTCTTGATATGATTGTTTGATTATTTTAATCTAGAATTGCTTAATTTGACTAAGTAACAATTTGGCTAATTAACTAGGCTACTCAATCTGATTGTGTTTTAAGGGGTCTAAATTTCCATCAAGTGGTATTAGAGCAGGTAGCTCTTCTTGTTGTAGATCTTTTGATCTAAGAGCTGATCCTTGACCCCTGTTATCATGGATAATTTGAAGTGTCTTTCTGCTCATGCTTCTGCTGATTTTATTGATGCCTGTGATGTTTTGAATAAAAAGGACACTATTGTTTCTGTTGATTTTTTTTGATGCTTTTGAAACTCTTCGTAAGGAATTATCTAAATCTTTGAAAATTTCTAAGAAATTCAAGGAAGAGTTAAAATTGGCTAATCTTGAAAAAGAGGATTTGATTGTGAGATTAGATGAGTCAAATAAAAGGAATGAATTTTTGAGAAATCAAATTTCCTCTCAAGATGAGAAGATGAAAAGCTTGGAACAAGAGTTAGTTGAATCTAAAACTAAAATTGAAAATTTGACTATTACCAAGCATGTTGTTGATAACAGAAGTGTTTTTGTTTCTCTTAAGTCTAAGACTGAGAAAGTTTATATCCCTCCTTTCAAGAGGAATAATAAAGAGAAGGCTTATTTTGCTAGGTTAGACAAAGGTAAAAGTTCTGATGTAGACGTTGAAGTTTCTAAATTTATGTCTAAACCTACTGTTAGAGAGCATAACAAATCTGTTTTTATGCCTACCTGTCACCTTTGTGGTGTTGTTGGTCATATTAGACCAAATTGTTCTTTGTTGAGGCAAAAACCTAAATCTGAGACTAGACTTATTGTTAGGAATACTGATGTTCCTAAATTTGTTCCTGTTTGCCACTTTTGTGGTGTCTCTGGTCACATTTGTTATAATTGTCATAAGTTGAAATTTAAGCATTCTGTGTTTTAATCTAGGATATGTGATGATATTTCTCCTGCCATAAGTTCATATAAATTGTTTCATATTCTTTTGAAAAATTTAAGCTTGTTGGCTTGTGAAAGGAATTTGCAAGATTTCAGTCTCTCTCAGAAGATTGGTGTAATTCTTCAAATACACTCTGCTTCTCATGGATTTTCACCTACAAAGCCGAAGACTCGTGCTAAATGGGTGAGAAAAGATTCTCCAAGGTGAGTGTTGCTAACTTGTCCCTGATTTAATTCTTTTAATTATTTGTGGACATGTTTTGTTTTTGTTTTTGGTTGTTTTGTTTTTTAGGTTGTTTTTATTAAAAAAAATTCAAAAACATTGAAAAATTTCAAAAAGACAAAAATATTTTATTTTGTGTCTTGTTTTATTGTTTTTGAGGATTACATGGGTTATGATATCTCTCTCTTGATTTAAAACATGCTTGACATTGTGGAGAAACTTGAATAGTATGCTAAGCTATTTCTGATTTTGTGTGAGTATGTACTAGTTTGTACATGTACTCATGGGTTAATTAAGAAATTGATATTTCTTGTTTGTGTACCCTCTATAACTTAGTTAAACATTGTCATGCATTGCATTTGCATTGTTCATTTAGCAAAATGTGTGCTTTTTGTTTTTGGTCATAAAATTTTTTTAAACCAAAAAGATTTTTATGTTTTGTATTACATATCATGGATTTGAAATCAAGGTTGGCCACCTTATCTTTACATAACATGTTTATGTACCTTGTTTAGCTTTGATGAGCTTATTTATTGCACTTTACTAGTTGAGCTTTGTAGTGCATGTTGTGTGGGAAAGATGTTTATAGTTTTTCACTCTGTCTTGATCTTGAAGTCACATGTTTTTGACTGTCGAACTTGAACCTTTTGAAAAAGGCATAAATAACCATCTCACCACTGTTCACTAGCCAATCATGAACACCTTAGTGCATATCATAAGATTTTGTGCTCGAGAAAGTGTAGCACATGCACAAAAAGAACATAAGGTATTGCCTCGGCTTAATTGCTTAATGCTTAAAATTGGTGTGTACTATTAGGTTTGATGCCATCTCACATAATAATGAGGCAAAAATACAAGAAACTTACATGATTACAAGCTTTTGTTCTAGGAGATGTAGGAGTTATAGGATGTAACTCTTTAGGTGATAGTCTCTTTTAAATTCTATGTGATGGATTGTGTAGACTATGTGATGGATTGTGTAGACTATGTGATGGATTGTGTAGACTTTGTGATTAATTGCTATTCACATATCACCTCACATGAATCTCAAATTTTTGCTAGTTGCACACACTACACAAGTTACTCTTTGTTAAACTTAGTACATTTTATTGTGTGTGATCTTGTTGTGGCCATCCAAGATTAAAAGTTCCTTGATTTTAATGCAAAATGTGTTTGATGTTTGCGCTTTAAGGACAAATTGATTGAAAATCTTGACTTTGGAAAATCTGGATCGAATTCAAGTATTTTTGAAAAAAAAAACTTTTCGTCTCATACTCATGCATTTTTTATAAAACAATGTGCTTTGAGGAGTTTCTGCATTAAAATGCTCTATTTTTCACACATCTAATTTTTCCAGACTCTCAATCGATCGAACCTGTTTTTCGATTAATCAAAATTGCGATTAAAATTTTTGGTTTGAGTCTGCCTGACTCGATTGATATTCGATCAATTCTCGATCGATCGAAACTGAAAAATTTTCAATTTCTATGTTTTTGACCAAAATTTTTTTTTCATGCATCATTTGTGTTTAGGATTCACATGCATTGCATTGATTTTGTATCCATCTTGCATTTTTGTAGTCATATCTCTCATTGTTTTCACACATGCATACACTTTGCTAAATTGGGTACTCAACTTGATTTAAAAATTGATTGATTAATTTTTGAGTTTTGTACATTCTAGTATATGCTTTTTCTTATGTGTGAACTTTAGAAAATATTTTTCTTAAGAGGTATGATGGATAATCAATGTGCAAATATTTTTTCTACTCATGCAACTGTTTATGGGTCACATAGTGCCATGTTTGCATTTTATTGAAAGAGAGAATATTTTTTCTTCATGTGTATCCTCACCTGTGTTTTTAACTTTGGTCCTGCTGGTGAGGATGCACTTGATCCTGTTGGTGATGCTGCTGCTGCTGCTGATTTTCCCCCACCTCCTTTATTTTTCCCAAAAACTATTTTTCCTAAAACTTGTTTTGTTTTTCCTATTTTTGATAGGGGGGGAAAAGTTTTTTTTAACCTGTGTTGTTCATAGGGGGAGTTGTCTCTATTTTCTATAGAGTTGTATTGTATTGTATTCCCTTGTTTCTCTTATTCTTTATTGCGTATGTGTACTCTTATTGAGTTGTCTTTGTCAATACGTGACAAAAAGGGGGAGATAGTTGATATGTGAGAATATGTGTGGAAAATACAAAAATGTCATGTTTAGGGGGAGTTAATATTGTTTTTGATGTATCTAACTTAGGGGGAGAGTTAGTTTACATATTTGTTGATTTACTATTTTTCCGTCACACATGCGTTTATGCGTTTGTTGAGTGTTTCAGGAAATATACAGGTTGATTCAATTGAGCTGCTGTCTACACTTGCAACTGATGGATAGTAGTTAGGTTGAATTTGTTGTAATGAGCATTTTATTGTATTGGGTTGTTCTTGTATTTGAGCATTTCATTTTGTATGAAAGTTTTGTTATGAATTGCCAAAGGGGGAGTTTGTTAGGTTCTAAATGTTTAGAACAATTGGCAAATCGTGAACACAAACTTGTCTAGATATAGACCTAAAAGTCTATAGGTTTTATTAGACAATGCTTAAGGTGATTCAAGTCAAGATTCAAGAACATACAAGCTGCAGGAAGAAGACTTCATATTCTGCCTGGTTCGATCAATTGAAGAACAGGCTTGGTCGATCGAAAATTGTATCTGCAGAATTTTAAGTCGGCCCAAATAGCAGCTTAAGTCCATTAAGGATTAGGGTTTCAGATCTACTTCTCCCACTATATAAAGGAAACCCTAAGCCACGTTTTTGAGGACTTTTCGGAGAGAGAGATTAGAGTGCCTCTTGTGCCTCCTTTTATTTTTAGGGTTTTGTACCAAAACCTCTCTAAGTCCTTGTTACTTATATTGCTGTTTATGTGAATCTCTTGTGAGATCTTTGAGGAGCTTTCCTTCACATAAACTTAGGGTTTCCAAGGTAGAGATATTATCTACATCTTGATGATCAACAAGGTTGCTACCATTGAAGTTTAAAGAATATCAAGTGTGGGTGCTTGTAGCTGGTTGAAGAATTCAAGAAAGAAGGAGTCCGTGGATTCGGAGCTTACACGGGGTCGTGTCAGTAAGTTCTACTGGTAGGTAGCATTAGGAAGTCGAGCGGGGAGTTTGTAAGTCCTTTTGTATGAACTTCGATTCTTTCATAGTGAATTCAGGTTTGCCTTGAGGATAGGTGGGTAAAATCCTCCCCAGGTTTTTTACCGGTTTGGTTTTCCTGGTGATCATATCTTGTGTTATTTATTATTCCGTTGCTATATTTTCTTGGTATGATTGTTTGATTGTTTTAACCTAGAATTGCTTAATTTGACTAAGTAACAACTTGGCTAATTAACTAGGCTACTCAATCTGATTGTGTTTTAAGGGGTCTAAATTTCCATCAGATTGGACTCGGAAAAATGATGGGTTTCTAGCCCAACAAGCCCCAAACAATAAATTTTTAGAGAGTGGGATGAAGAATTAGGCCCTAATAGACAGGCAACTCTAAAAACAGGAATTCCAACCCATTGGAGGCCGAGGGGTCCAGGCAGCTCCTTAAGGTTGCTCCTCGGCGTTCATCCGAAGAGCTTCCTTCCTTCCCCCCCCCCCCTTTTTCCTCCTCTTTTTTTTGTTCTGTTGGGTTCTTCTTTTATAGCCCCCTCTCTTTCTTCTCTTTCTTCCATCTGTTGGTCATCCATGTACCTTCCTTCTGACCGTCCATCCCATCAGCGGTACTATCAGTACTCAAGTGATTTACAGTGATCAAGGTTATCCAGTCTAGGAGTCACATCTCCATTAATGTGACCAGGGGTTAGGTGAGCGCATTTATTGTGGAGGTGACAACCTCTCCTAAACTTGTTTTCCTCCCCACCACTTGGGGTTAATCTCGGTCTGCCGAGGACAGGGATATCCTCAGCGGGGGTTCTAAGAGCTTGGGCTTTTATACATCGTCTTCGTACAACTTTCTTCCTCGGCATGGGCCTTGGGCTAGATGTGAAGTGGGCCGAGGTTACCAAGCTCATAGGCCCCACAATAGCCCCTCAAAATCCTGCTGTCCGTACCTGCGGACGGGAAGGAGGGTTTTGATATCCCTGGGCCCTCCATATGATTCACCCAACCTCAGCCCACGTCAACGTTGGAGCCTTTTCGCCTACCCGATGTTCGTTTCTGGCGTTTCGAGGCCCAATGTGCGTTCGCATTAAATTCTAGCGGCTTCACATTTCCCACTTCCTACGGTGTGATGGTAATCACTCAGCGGGGATTTCCTGCTTTTATGGGCGGGAAGTTACGGTTGGTTAACTTAAATTGGAGGTATAAATACTCGTTTGACCCGTTTGGCATTCTTATTTGTGTGTTCACTAACTTCGATGCGCGTACTATGAATCTAGTTCAATTTCCACACTGTCCAGCGCCCTTTTCCAGCGTCGAAAGCCTGTCCGATGAGAATCTCCCTATTTCTGTAAGTCTTCTCCCCCGCCTCGGGTAGTACAAAGTTTTCTTTGATTCTTCTTTCTCTTTCCCTCTTTCGAGTCCTTTAGTCGTTGTTAGGGATGGGGAAATTTAAGAAGTTAGTTGAATCTGAAGAGGTGATGGAGAAATTTGTTACCGATTATGGGATACCCCGTAACGTGGGCTTAAGGTATTGTGAGGAGGGGGAGTGGTACGCTAAAAGGAACGAGGGCGAAGTTGTGATTCCCATAGTAGCTTTCGTAGAGGGAGGCATGAGAATCCCTATGAGACCTGTGATGAGAGATTACCTCACGCAATTTCGACTGGCCCCTATCCAGTGTGCCGTTAATGTGTTTAGGATATTAGGGTGCGTTGACGCCTTGAATGAGAAGATGGAGTTGAGGTTAACCCATCATGATATGAATTGGTGCTACAATCTTCAGCACCTGAAGGGGAAATCATATTACATGAAGACGAGGGACGATAGGGTTCGGTTCATCAAGTGCCTCCCCGATTCTAGTAAGGGCTTGACTCAAGATTTTCTCATTGTATCGGGGTACTGGCACGATGGTCTCCACTCCGACAGTAGAGGGAGAGCCAGGTAGGGTACCCGAAGTAGGAGGTGGTCTAGATTCTTGCATTTTTTTCTTTGTTGTATATCTGCTTTGGTTGATTGATCATAGGAGTTTTGTTTCTCCTTCCGCAGATCCGCACGCCTTCGCGCGTCATTTTCATCTGGTCAACAATGAGGACCTGGAAACCATTCTTAGGGCGGAACTTTTTCTGAACGAGGCTGACAACCAAGTTAAGGCCGCCCACAAGATCCTCGGATGCGATCCAGCCCAGAAGTTGTTCCCAGTCCCAAAGTATGTTATTAAGGCTCGTGATCCTCGGCTTTGGCAAATCACTGTGGTAGAGGACGGTTTTGCATTTCCTGAAGGATCCCCAATTCTGAAAGGCATTCCATTGGCAGGTTCTTCCTCTTCCCGTAAAGCGATAGAGACCGAGGAAGGGAGCTCGGAGAAAGGCGACGAAGTGGTTGAAATAAGTTCGTCTGAGGATGAATTCAGTGTGTTTGACCAAGTTGAACAACCCGAGGATCCTCCTGGTGATCTAGGGGACCCCTACTTGTCCGAAGCCGATCTTCAGCCCCTAAGGGTTGGTGCCCAAACAGAGATGGGTCTTAAGAGACAGTCTCAAACCAGTCTTCTTGATCTGCTTGAGGGCGAGTTTGAGAAGAGTGTACCAAAGGAGCTACAGCCCAAGCCCCCTCTCCCAGGACTCAAGCCCTCACCTGCACGGACTAGGTCGTCCTCTGTCCCTCCAATTTTAGACTCCCAGCCTAAATCCTCCGACCCGAAGAGGAAGAGATCCTCTAAGGGTAAGGATCCCTTGGATGGGGGCAGATCCCATCCTTCCCTAGGGGAAGACGAGGCACGCCAACCCTCTAAACAACTAAGAATTGGTAGCTAGCACAAAGGAAAAGAGATGGCTTAACAGTCCGAGGCTCAGGCCTGGCTGCCTGCTGTCATGCTCCATAGGAAACTTTTGATGGATGATGCTACGATCAGGGACTCCCGAGGAAGTGAAGGGGCCCGCGTAGCCGACACACTAGAGAGGTCCTTCCTTCTCCCCGTCGACATGGCTGAACTAGGGACCATGGATGGGCCAGAAGTTGCCTACAACCTCATGAGATACCTGGGCATAGTAAGACCTCTGATACTTGTTTATTCTGTTTGAGTTTTAATGCCTAGCATCACCCTTCTTCTTTACAGCGTATTTGCTTCGGTTGGCAGGCCATCCAGGCTGTTTTCAGGTTGGACGAGGAGCTCGACGGCCAGAGTAACACTCTGGTGTAGGAGCACGACAAGTTCTTAAAGGCTGCAAGTACCCTTAAGAGATCTGAGACAGATCTCAAGAAGGTGATCGGAAGTCTGGAGGAAATGACAAAGGACAGAGATAGAGCGGCCTCTGACCTAGCTGCGGCTACGAAGCGAGCCGAGGATTAGACAAAGCGCTTGCAGGATGCCGAGGGCCAACTGCAGGTTGCCGAAGAGGACATCGCCAATCTGAAGAAAAAGTTGGCTGAGGCAGTCGGGGCAAGGGATATTACCGAGTATGCCAGGGACGAGGCCGTGAGGGCCAAAGACGAGACTGTATTTGCAATGATACACGCTGAGTGTTCCTTAGAACAGACGGAGGAGGAGGCCTTTGCTGATGGGGTCGCTAAGACTGAAGCTACCTTCAAGGCACAGATCCCTGAAGTATGTAGGCACTTTTGTTCCCAGACTTGGAACGAAGCCTTCAACCAAGCGGGAGTTGATGTCTCGTCTGACCTTAAGAGGGCAGAGAGAATATATTATCCTCCTGCAATTCACGAGGTTACCTCCATTACTTCCGAGGAGGAGTCTGCATTACCCGCGGCAAGTGAAAGTCAGAACAAGACTGCCGAGGACACATCCTCAGCTGACAGACCTTCTGAGGAGGCTGAGCCCCATGAAGCGTTGGAGGGGGCTGGAACCGACGGTCAAGAGGTGCCCCAAGGTGGGGTGAGGCGTCCTGCTGACTCCCGAGCCACCCCTACTGTCTCTTAGATTTCTCCCACTGTGGAAGGGTCCTCTAAAGTAGCCCCTCTGAATCAGAGTTCCTAGGTGTTTCAACAGGCTCCTCTAGCAAACTGCCTACCGAGTTGGGGGTGGCATAGGAAACTCTTATTTGTTTTCTTTTTCATTTCATTTTCGCTTTTTAGCTTGGCGACATTGTAACGAGAACCCATATTTTCTATTTGAAATATATATTTAGTAGCTTACCTTTAGTTTCTTGATTGATGCTTCCCCTTACTTGTTATACTCTAATGTTTTGCTCAATATCTTTGTTCTATTCTGGACTTTGTCTTGTGAGGCAATCAGTTGTCCCTAAAGCGTGAATCCGAGGATGGTACCACCACTCAGTTCTATCTAACGCTTTTGTTCTTCCGCATATAGTTAGCTTTCCTACAGGTTTGAGTCCGAGGACCATGCAAGACCTTGGTTCTGTCTAACACTTCTGCTCTTCTGTAAGTAGCTAGTTTCCCCATAGGTTTGAGTCCGAGGACCATGCAAGACCTTGGTTCCGTCTAGTACCCAGGTATATTTGAGTGGTTAGTTTTCCCATAGGTTTGGGTCCGAGGACCATGCAAGACCTTGATTCTGTCTAACACTTCTGTTCTTCTGTAAGTAGCTAGTTTTCCCATAAGTTTGAGTCTGAGAACCATGCAAGACCTTGGTTCTATCTAGTACCCAGGTATATTTGACTGGTTAATTTTCCCATAGGTTTGGGTCCGAGGACCATGCAAGACCTTGGTTCTGTTTAACACTTCTGTTCTTCTGTAAGTAGCTAGCTTCCCCATAGGTTTGAGTTCGAAGACCATGCAAGACCTTGGTTCTGTCTAGTACCCAGGTATATTTGAGTGGTTAGTTTTCCCATAGGTTTGGGTCCGAGGAACATGCAAGACCTTGGTTCTGTCTAGTACCTAGATATATTTGAGTGGTTAGTTTTCCCATAGGTTTGGGTCCGAGAACCATGCAAGACCTTGGTTCTGTCTAACACTTCTGTTCTTCTGTAAGTAGCTAGTTTCCCCAAAGGTTTGAGTCCGAGGACCATGTAAGACCTTGGTTCTGTCTAGTACCCAAGTATATTTGAGTGGTTAGTTTTCCCATAGGTTTGGGTCTGAGGACCATGCAAGACCTTGGTTCTGTCTAACACTTCTGTTCTTCTGTAAGTAGCTAGTTTCTCCATAGGTTTGAGTCCGAGGACCATGCAAGACCTTGGTTCTGTCTAGTACCCAAGTTTATTTGAGTGGTTAGTTTTCCCATAGGTTTGGGTCTGAGGACCATGCAAGACCTTGGTTCTGTCTAACACTTCTGTTCTTTTGTAAGTAGCTAGTTTCCCCATAGGTTTGAGTCCGAGGACCATTCAAGACCTTGGATCTGTCTAGTACCCAGGTATATGCTCTGCTTCGTCCGAAGTGGGCCACCCTGTGGACTTGACTCCTGACCTCTCAATGCCCTAGGCAAGGGTAGTTTGGAATTCTAACCTTACGCGTGGCAGTAATCCTGCCCTTAACTCAAGTTTCTGCCCTCTTCAGTTACAAGGCGTCTCCTGACTGTTCGCGTTCCCCGCTTGACGTTTCGATGCACGAGGCGTGCTCTCATTAATATTTTCGAAGATTGATGCAAATCCAACGGTCAATAGCCACCTTGGAATTTGGTCGTGATTAATGTCGTTGATAATTCTTCTCTCGTGTTTTGCGTAGATAAATTCTCACCAACTTCCACTCCCTATATAAGGCTATCAGGAGGGAGGCGTCTTCCTTCACTTCATGAGTATTCTAACAAAACAGGAAATATGTCTTCCCAACTTTCCGAGCTCCTTCAATAACCCTGTTAGACTTGTGATAAGAGTTTGGAGAAATAGGGCAGCCCCGGATGGGAGTGAGGACGTACAGGCTAAAGGCCCTCCTCTCTCGACTGAGAGCCGCTGCGGCAATAGTCTGCGTCAGACTTTCGGCGTGGCAAAATTTGGGCGTCACCTTGATTGTGCTGTGCAAGGCGGCTAGGAGGAAGGTCCCTGAAGTACCTAACGCTCTTCTCTGGGGCGCATTCCTGCCAGAGGAGTCGCGCAAGATTACGTCATGTTTGGTGCCCGAGTGTTACCGCCTCCAACGGCCAACCGCGGTGGGGCTAGGAGAGAATCAAGGGAACATCATAAGGAGGGGCCGCCAGGCGCCCATGCGTCTGTTCCTCTCTTGTCGCCGGTACCACCGCACCGGCCCAGGAGTTATTTGTAGCCTTGAAACAGGCCTGCCTCAGCCCCATTCCCTCTAGTGAGCTTTAGGTCAGGGCCGTCTGGGCCTCTGTTTGTAGCCTTAGCTTTAAAACATGCCTGTTTGAGCCTCTGTTTGTATCTTGTACTTCTTTTTCATTTAATAAAACAATGCGATGCTTCATCTCTTTTCCTTTGAATCTTCTACCTTTTTGCAAAAGTTTATTTATATTCATTTTGTTTATATATTGCTTTTTTTTTTTTTTTTGGTGGCGCATCCTCGTTAACCTTCCATAAACTAGCTATTTAGGAACGATCGTCCGTTGCGCCTATTAGTGCACAAATTCTACCCACAGACGGCGCCAATTGTAGGGACTCATTTTGGATTGGACCTAGAAAAATGATGGGTTTTTAGCCCAACAAGCCCCAAACAATAAATTTTTAGAGAGTGGGATGAAGAATTAGGCCCTAACAGACAAGCAACTCTAAAAACAGGAATTCCAACCCTTTGGAGGCCGAGGGGTCCAGGCAGCTCCTTAAGGTTGCTCCTCGGCATTCATCCGAGGAGGTTTCTTCCTTCCCCCCCCCCTTTTTCCTCCTCCTTTTTTGTTCTGTTGGGTTCTTCTTTTATAGCCCCCTCTCCTTCTTCTCTTTCTTCCATCTGTTGGTCATCCATGCGCCTTTCTTCTGACCGTCCATCCCATCAGTGGTACTATCAGTACTCAAGTGATTTACAGTAACCAAGGTTATCCAGTCCAGGAGTCACATCTCCATTAATGTGACTAAGGGTTAGGTGAGCGCATTTATTGTGGAGGTGACAACCTCTCCTAAACTTGTTTTCCTCCCCACCACTTGGGGTTAGTCTCGGTCTGCCGTGAACAGGGATATCCTCGGCGGGGATTCTAAGAGCTTGGGCCTTCATACATTGTCTTTGTACAACCTTCTTCCTCGGCATGGGCCCTGGGCCAGATGTGAAGTGGGCCGAGGTTACCAGGCTCATAGGCCCCACATATATATATTTCAATACATATAAGTAATAGGTTAAACCAGGTTTCTCTGTTGCTAGTAAAAGAAGGGTTCCCCCATCTTTTCCTAGGTTGTAGAATGACTGTCCCTTTCAATAGGTGCTTTTGTTGGGTTTTTTTTCTTGGGTTTTTGGGAAACACTTTTTTTTAGGATTCACCATGGACGACCTCACAAGTCATTGGACAGGTCTCTCCCTGTTTGATGATGAAGGGCTAAAGTTTGAATGGGTTCAGGAGTTGGCAACTCCAAAATATATTATAGCTACAAGATTTTTGACTACAAGAGCCCTCAATATTGATGCGATTGCTTTGACTTTGAAGCCTTTGTGGAGATCAAAAAATGGATTCAAACTAAAGAATCAAGGAAATCATATAGTTTTATTCACTTTTGATAACAAAGTAGACGTTAATACTATTTTGGCAAACCAACCTTGGACCTTTGACAAACACCTTATGGTTTTGCAATGCTGTGAAAAGGATATGGATGTGGAGGAACTGCCTTTTAATCTCACGCCGTTTTTGGTCCAAGAGCATGGGATTCCAACAAGGTTTAGGAACCAGAAAGTGGCTGAAGGAATATGTGAAACCATTGGTCAAGTTTGTAGTGCACAAGATGGAGTGGATTGCAAGGGTATTGGCTTTATGAGAGTGAGGGTAATCATGGATATTACTCAACCTTTACGACATGGAAGAATTATTTCCTATGAGAGAGCCTCAAGATAGCAAATTAATAGAGCAAAAATAACACTCTTTTTCAGCAAATTAACCACATTAGATATGCAAGAAGTGATCAAAGGGGCTCTTGGGGTGCAAGTGGTTCAGCAATATGAAAAGTATTTAGGTTTGCCTTCACTTGTGGGTAAATAAAAAAAAAAAGTTTTGATCATCTAAAGCAAAGGATTTGGAAGAAATTACGAAGTGGGAAGTTAAGCTTTTATCATAGGCGGGGTGAGAAATTTTGAACAAAGTTGTTGTACAAACGCTCCCTACCTAAACGATGTCTTGTTTTAAGTTACTAGTCACTCTTTGTCGTTGGATTGAAGCATTGATCAAAATTTTTTTTGGGGACATCGTGGGGATGCTAGGAAGATACATTGGGTGAAGTGGCAGGATCTATGTAAGCCAAAGTCACATGGTGGTATGGGTTTTAAGGACCTCTCACGGTTCAATGATGCTATTTTGGCAAAACACACTTGGAGACTCCTTCATGATCATCAATCATTATTTTATCGGGTCTTTAAAGCAAAAATTTTCCCGGATTGTAGTGTTATGGAAGCAAGGGAACCAAGTAATGCTTCGTATGCATGGAAGAGTATCCTACGAGGTCATGATGTAATTAAAAGAGGGGCTACTTGGAGGATTATGAGTGGAAATTCAGTTCATATATGGGGTGATAAGTGGTTGCCAGGGAAGTTAAATAATAAAATCATCTCGCCTCCTATTGCTAGGGAGAGCATTGCAATGGTTAGTTCCATAATTAACCAGACAAACCGGGTGTGGAAGGATGAGCTCATTGATTCATATTTCTTTGATTGGGAAGCTGAAATTATCAAAAACATACCTCTTTGTCGATCTATACAGGATGATGTTTTAATCTAGCCTTTTAGCCCGGATGGAGAATACATAGTTCAAATCAGGTGCAAATTTCTGCAGAATTAGTGCTTGGCTAGTGAACCTTGTTCCTCTGATGCCACCATCTTGCAGCCTCTGTGGAAGAAGATTTGGATCTTAAAAGTCCTTGGAAAAGTAAAAATCTAATTGGCATGCTTGTAAGAATTCGTTGCCCACCAAGACAAATTTGGTTAAATGCCAAGTGGTTACTGATAGGTCACAATTTGAATGACCTCTTGTGATTAACCCTAATTAATTAATTTAGCTAAGTAATTAATTAATCAATTAATCATGCAATTTTATGGAAGCACAAACAAATCACCAATCAACTAAAAAAGCAGCGGAAAATAAATAACACGGTGATTTGTTTACGAATGGGGAAAACCCTAATGGCAAAAACCCCACCGGGTGATTTTCAGGTCACCACTCCCGAAACTCCACTATTATCAAATCAAGCGGTTACAAGTAAAGGAATCCCAAGTACCTTACCAACCTACAGTTGAACCCTTACCCCAATACCCAATTGGACTTGATCTGTAGTGACAGTCTCTACCTTTGATGCACGGCTCCCAAGTACGTGACTAACCAATGCGCGGATCCAAGTACGCGACTTCAGAACACCAACTGAGGAAGAATGGTTGGCTACAAAGTTCTTCAGATCATCCTTTCTGATGAAGAGTAGGAAGATGCTTGGTTACAAAACCCTATGGTGCAAATACACAGCAACTTCTTGATGGAAGATGAACTAGGTCAAGAACTTCGTCTGTTGATCACAATTTTCTTAAACAGAGATTGCTCAATGAATATACAACTTGTGTCACACAAAACGGCTCTTAAAATAATCATTTTATATGTTTAGGGTTAGAAGAAAAGAAGGCCCAAAAACATATTCACGGATCCCAAGAAAATCAGATTGGAAATCTGACTTTTTAAATCTCGACAGATAACAGGTGTCGAGGTAGCTATCGAGAGGTGTTGAGCTTTAAAAAATTCTGCACTTCAACTTGCTTTCTCTTGGACAGACTTGATGACTTCAACACTTGACCTTGAAACATTGTTTCTTGAAGTATTAAAAACACCTAGAACTACCCAATTACAAGCAAAGTGCGTTTTGTCAAAGAATTAGCCAATTTACATAATTAAGTGACATATGTTCTTAAACAAGTTAAAACATATATGTCCTAACAATCTCCCCCTTTGGCAATCCGTGACAAAACCACAACAAACAAATAAGCATATGAGAGGAGTCATAAATCACTCAACTCATATTCACTTGTTGAATATAGTAAAATCTATCTTAACACAAACTCTTGAAAAACTTTGCAAGAAGAGAGCTTATGATAAGTAGACTTTGACAACTTGTATTTCTGAAACACTTTAAACAAAACTCATCAAGGCATCTTGTGTGAAACAGAAATAAATAAGTTGCATACAAGTATAAAGAACATGTGTATAAAGATAGAAAAGAAACAACACATGAAGAGAGAGATGAAAGAAACATACATCAACATATATAAAAGATAAAATAAGTACAATGTATGTAAAAATGGTCAAAGGACCTCATATACAAGACCAATGTATCTAAAAGATAAGAAAAAAATACATATAGCCTCACTACATCCTCAAAAAAATATGATAACACTCCCCCTATCAAAAATGTCCTATACTAACTCTCCCCCTAAGATGACTACTCTCATAGCCCAAAACTACTTTCCCTTTTTGTCACAAGTGACAAAGGGTAGAGTGTCATGTAGACATCTCATCGGCAGAGCTAGCATCCCCATCATCATCATCATCATCATCCTCAGAATCTGACGCTGCTGGAGTAGATGGTGAAGGAGTAGCCTCTAGAGCAAATCCACCCATGATCGCCTGCCGTCGTGCAATACGACCTACACGAACATTCACCTGATACAACTCAGCAGAGAGTGTATCAAGGCGAGTGTCCATGTGCTGCAGCTGCGCCATAATATCACCAAGGGATACATCGCTCGAAGAGGAAGAAGGAGTAGATGTAGATGGAGCGGATCTGGAAGGCGCCGAACGAGAGGGAGGAGTGGCACCTGGCTGTCTCGACCTGAACTGCGCCTCACTACGTTTTACGGTAGCGGCGTCTATGGTAGATATGTGTGTGAAGTGGTCGGACACAGGAAAGGGAACAGAAAAGTGGCGTAGAATCCGCGTGATAGCAGAAGGAAAGATGAGCTTATCACGGGACGCCGAGTCAAGATAGACCTCTATGATAGACCGGATGAAGTGAGAATGGAAGTCTATAGTAAGATGCTCAAGCAGGGAAAGCAAAAATCGAGCACGAGGCTCTGTGATAGAGTTATAAAGAGAAAGAGGATGGAGAACAAAGGTCATCACCATGTTAATGAATCTAGGACCTTTAGCAAAAGGCCTACATGATGTGAACTGATGCTCACCCCAATCAGCAGGGCGCTCACAAAAAGCAGAGATGAGCTCATCTTTGGACACAGTCCTCAGATGCTCACAAGAGGGGTAATCAGGAAACTCTATCCTAGGTACCCTAAGCACCTCCGCAACAAGTTGCGGTGTGACAGGAATGCGCATACCTCGAACGCGAGTGACAAAATGAGGTACTGAAAGATCAATCCCGTGCATGTTGGAGTAGAACTCCTGTATCAGCACGAGAGAGCAAGTGACCGGGATGTCACACAGTGACCCCCATCCCCTACTGTTTATGACAGAGGGAAGGTCAGTATCGGCGAAGTCCGCCAGTATAACGTGGCATTCCGAATGAACACCTCGTTTAGAGAAGTTCTCCGAAAATGCCTTATGAGCATCTCCATCACGGAACCAGATGTTAAATGGAGTAGTATCTGAAGAGGAAGAAGCTCCAGAACGCAGAGGGTTTCGAGCAGGAGTAGATTTACCTTTGGGTGCCATAGACACTACTAACGTAAAAGAATGAGAAAAAGATAGAGGGGGAAACAATCAGAAAAGTCCCAAACACAGTTCAATTATATCAAATATGTTGAACAACAAGTACGTATGCATGGGAATGCATGGGCATGTGACATGTAAGAAAAAAACATCATGGGCTCAGCCCAATCCAATCCTTGCAGCACACAAACATAAAGCACACATCTAAATGCATGTAAATATCATTATAATGCAAATGAAATGCAATGTATGACATTTTGAAATCATTTAAATACAAACCCAACCCAAAATTTGAAGAAAAACTCAACAATTTTGAAAAACCCCAAATTTTTATGAAAAATCCCAAAAACTAGGTTTTCAAACATGAAATGCATGAAAATGAAAGGGAAAAGAGATCTTACCAAGAGATTGAAGCAAGGAAAGAGCAAGATCCAAGTGGGGTTGAAGATTGAGTGAGAAAATCAAGTTGGGAAGTTGAAGAGCCTCGGACAGATCGAGTGAGATCGAGAGAAATGAGTGAAAAATCGCGAACAGCATTTAAATAGGCACCTCAGTAATTCTCGACAGCTGAGGTGTCGAGAGGTATCGAGGAAGCTGTCGAGGAAGGTATCGAGGAAATATGCCTTCGACAGATGCAGGTATCGAGAGGTATCGAGAAACAAGGCCAAATGCAAATACATGAAGCTCGATCGATCGACATGGTATCGAGAAGCTATCGAGAGGACAGAAGAAATCTCGATCGATCCACAAGGTGTCGAGACAAGTGTCGAGAAAGAAGACTCAAACATCACAAGTGAATCTGGATCAATCCAACAGGTGTCGAGAATCTATCGAGGGAACAGAGACTTTCTCGATCGATCCATCAAGTGTCGAAGAGGTATCGAGATTGCGATAAGAAACAACATGAGAAGCTCGACAGATGACCAGGTATCGAGGAGGTGTCGAGGGAGGTGTCGAGCCATTAGAAAAATGCAGTTTTTCGAGAAGGGAAAAACACAGACATGAATGCAATCTAACACACATCTCAACCAAAGATCCACTTAACATATAAACCTCTCAAAACATCTCTCAACAAGAAAATAAGCACAAGGATCATGCAAAACACACACACACACACACTAAACAAGTCTAACCAATTTTATATTTCAAAAAACAAGTTATGACAGTTTAGTGAGCATACATTAGCACATGTAAAACCTTTGTGATGGCCAAATCACATTGTACCTGCACATGTATCAAAAGTAGCAAAGAATATTGCGTGTTGTGTGTGAAAAACATCGCAAGATTGCATATGTGTATAGATGTTATGACGATCTGAGATATGAGAAAATAACTTTCAACTCACACACAATCATAACTGTTTGATGGGGACTATCACCTTCGAGGTACATCCTATAACTCCCACATCTCCTAGAATACACGCTTGCAACCATATATAAAGCATTTTTAATCTTTTTGCTTTTTATTTTTCTTTGCATGTTTTCTTTTATTTTAACATATCATACATGGGTATATAAAAGAGAGAAAAGAAATACCCAAGATGTTAAGCATTTGATATCGCACTTTTGCTATGCCGAAGCATACGAATGTCTTTGACACTGCACTTTTGCTATGCCGAAGCATACAGGTGTCATATTATGATTGGCGGGCACCAGTGGTGAGATAGTTATTTATGCCTTTCTCTTAGGATTTTCTAGTCCTACCCGTCAAAAAGAGTGATATGAGTGTTAAGTTTTAAGAGATAACCTAATCTTACTCATCACAAACAAGAGCCACAAAGCTCACTTGCTTAGTTGTGCATAGAAATGCTCATCTAAGCTACAAGAGATACAAAATTTAGAAAACTTTGTTTCATTGGCCATCCAAGGTACACAAGTACCAAAGTACACAAAACACACACTGTTTTTGTATTTTTCTGATTTTTTTTTTTTCAATTTTTTTCAATTTTTTTTTTTTAATTTTTATTTTAAATCAAAAACAAAATAACCAAAGCTGAAAGTAAACACATAAACATGTTAAACAAAATAATGCAAAAACTAGATGCATATGCATGAAGAAGAGGGGTAAGAGAAGGATATCAATCCATGGAGATGACACCAATGTTTTGACGAAGAAATTCAAAACGTTTGCTATCAAGAGGTTTGGTAAACAGGTCAGCCTTCTGATCGTCAGTGTGAATAAATTCAAGAGTGAGAGTACCATTTTCGACAAGCTCCCTAATGAAGTGGTGTCGAATTTCTATGTGTTTGGTTCGAGAATATTGAACCGGGTTCTTAGAGAGATTAATGGCACTGGTATTGTCACAATAGATAGTGAGATGCTCTTGACTAATACCATAATCATGAAGGAGTTTTTGCATCCAGAGAAGTTGTGTGCAACAACTACCAGCAGCAATGTATTCAGCTTCCGCAGTGGATAATGAGATGGAGTTCTGCTTTTTGCTCATCCAAGAGACAAGATTGTTACCCACATAAAAACAACCCCCCGAAGTACTCTTTCTATCATCAGCATTACCAGCCTAATCAGCATCAGAGTACCCAGCTAAGACACCATTAGTGTCCTTACTGTACCACACACCAAACTCAGCAGTGGTATTGACATACTTTATGATTCTTTTTAAAGCAGTCATGTGGGATTCCTTAGGATTAGCTTGATATCTAGCACATACTCCAACACTGTAACTAATGTCAGGTCTACTGGCAGTGAGGTAAAGAAGACTACCTATCATACCTCTATAAAGAGAGGGATCAACACTCTTACCTAACAAGTCTACAGTGAGTTTCACATTAGGGCTCATAGGAGTTCTAACAGAACTAGCAGATTCCAAACCAAACTTTTTCACAAGTTTTTTAGCATATTTAGATTGAGAAAGAAATATACCTGAATCTTGTTGACGGATCTGTAATCCTAGGAAGTGAGTCAATTCTCCAATCATGCTCATCTCGAACTCGGCTTGCATGAGTTTTGAGAAGTCATGAGCCAATTCATCCTTAGTCGACCCAAAGATGATATCATCAACATAGACTTAAGCAACTATCAACTCGTCGTCTTCCCTTTTGATGAAGAGAGTTTGGTCAGCCTTTCCTCTTGTGAACCCATGTGACACCAGATATTGTGTGAGTCTATCATACCACGCTCTTGGAGCTTGCTTCAACCCATAGAGTGCCTTTTTAAGGTATAGCACATGATCCGGGAAGTGTGGATCAATGAATCCTTTTGGTTGAGCCACATAGACATCCTCTTTGAGTAACCCATTCAAGAATGTAGTCTTTACATCCATCTGATAGAGTTTGAAATTCAGCTGACATGCTAGGGCGAGCAGAATTCTGATTGACTCCATTCGGGCAACTGGGGCAAATGTTTCATCATAGTCTACTCCCTCCATTTGCGAGTATCCTTGAGCTACAAGGCGGGCCTTGTTGCGAATCACATTGCCTTCTTCATCAGTCTTGTTGCGGAATATCCACTTTGTACCGATGATGTGCTCACCTTCTAGTCTAGGTACTAGAGTCCAAACATCATTCCTCTGAAACTAGAGTAGTTCATCATGCATTGCTTCTACCCAACTTTCATCTTGTAGTGCTTCCTCAACTTTCTTGGGTTCAACCTGTGACAAATAACAGGAATAAGACACAAAGTTAGCAACACATTTGTTAACTATACGTTTCCTTAGTGTGAGTTCATTCATGTTTCCCACAATATCTTCAGGAGGATGATTTAATTTGATTCTAGAGGAGGGTCCTTTTTCTTCATGAGACACAGAATCTGGTGAAGTAGGAGCATCTGTAGAGTTTTCCACAATACTAGGAGTACTTGGAGACACAGGTTCTGATTCAATCATGTCTTGAACTTCATTAGGCTCAGGAGGAAGAATTTCTTTAGAGAGTTCCTCAATGCCTTTCTCAGTGCCGGAATCTGAAGACTCATCAATAACCACATTTATTGTTTCCATTACTTTCAGAGTTCTCTTGTTGAATACCCGATAAGCCTTACTGGTGGATGAGTATCCCAGAAATATGCCTTCATCACTTCGAGAGTCAAATTTTCCCACATTCTCTCTATCCTTAAGGATGAAGCAAGTGCTTCCAAATATCCTGAAATACTTCACATTAGGCTTTCTTCCTTTCCACAACTCATAGGGGGTCTTTTTGGTACCGGGTCTGAAGTACACCCTATTTACCGTATGACAAGCAGTGTTTACGGCTTCTCTCCATAAGTTTCGAGCCACATTTTTGTTGTGCAACATGGCTCTGGCCATCTCTTGAATAACTCTGTTCTTTCTTTCTACCATACCATTTTGCTGAGGAGTAATAGGAGCAGAGAACTCTTGAGATATACCTAATCTTGTGCAGAAAGACTCCATGTATGAGTTTTCAAATTCTTTACCATGGTCACTTCGAATTCTATCAATCTTTAAGCTCTTCTCATTCTGCAGTCTTGTGCATAAAGCCTCAATGTGCTCAGGAGCATCAGACTTGGATCGAAGTAAGATTACCCAAGTGTATCTAGTGAAGTCGTCTACCACAACCATGGTGTACCTTTTTCCACCAAGAGACTCGGTTCTGGTTGGACCCATAAGATCTAGGTGCAAAAGCTCCAATGGTCTGGAAGTAGCTGAAGTCTGAGTGCTCGGATGCTTGGCTTTTGTCTGTTTCCCAAGTTGACATGGTCCACACACTACATTGTTCATTCTGCTAAGCTTTGGTATTCCCAAAACAGATTCATGCTTAGATACAATGGATAGATGCTTGTAACTAGCATGTCCCATTCGTTGATGCCATAGTTCTTCATTTGGCAAACGAATGCTATTGCACACTACATCAGCATCAGGAACCAATCCATAGCAGTTGTCCAGAGTGCGAACCCCACTAATAAGCTTCTTTCCTGACTCATTCATGACAAGACACTTTCCCTTTGAGAACAGCACCATGAAGTCTTGATCACATATCTGACTTATGCTCAATAGGTTAACCCTTAGATCTTCTACATACAGAACATTTGCGATGTCTGGCAGTCCTGGTAAAGATATGATTCCTTTCCCCTTAATTTGTGACTTGCTTCCATCACCGAAAGTCACATTGCCACCCCTTTTTGGCTCAAAGATCTTGAAGAGAGATCGGTTACTAGTCATATGTCTTGAGCACCCACTGTCAAGATACCATAGACATGTATCCATTACTTTGAAGGCAGACTTCATCATGAAACACACTTCATGCTTGGATGACAAATCAGAGGGAATGGTTCTTTCACTCAACTGCCTTTGATGAGCTAGGTCTTTAACTTTTACTCTTCTCAGCCGAACTCCTTTGCACATTTTTACTCTGAGACAGTCTAGTTTCTTTTTAGCCAAATTGAGATCCTTTCCATTATTCATTGTAAAGGAATTCAAATAACTTTTAGACTTGTATTTTCTGAGACACTCAAACAAATAGTGATTAGAAAAACAAGATGTATTTGAAAACAAGGATCTTTTCAACCCAGTTTCAGCCATGACAACAGGGGTCAATGGATCAAACACAGCAAAGATTAAATCCTAATCAGAGTGTGCCTACTCTGATACTACTTGATAGGTCACAATCTGAATGACCCCTTGTGATTAACCCTAATTAATTAATTTAGCCAAGTAATTAATTAATCAATTAATCATGCAATTTTATGGAAGCACAAACAAATCACCAATCAACTAAATAAGCAGCGGAAAATAAATAACACGGTGATTTGTTTACGAATGGGGAAAACCCTAATGGCAAAAACCCCACCGGGTGATTTTCAGGTCACCACTCCCGAAAATCCACTATTATCAAATCAAGCGGTTACAAGTAAAGGAATCCCAAGTACCTTACCAACCTACAGTTGAACCCTTACCCCAATACCCAATTGGACTTGATCTGTAGTGACAGTCTCCACCTTTGATGCACGGCTCCCAAGTACGTGACTAACCAATGCGCGGATCCAAGTACGCGACTTCAGAACACCAACTGAGGAAGAATGGTTGGCTGCAAAGTTCTTTAGATCATCCTTTCTGATGAAGAGTAGGAAGATGCTTGGTTACAAAACCCTATGGTGCAAATACACAGCAACTTCTTGATGGAAGATGAACTAGGTCAAGAACTTCGTCTGTTGATCACAATTTGCTTAAACAGAGATTGCTCAATGAATATACAACTTGTGTCACACAAAACGGCTCTTAAAATAATCCTTTTATATGTTTAGGGTTAGAAGAAAAGAAGGCCCAAAAACATATTCACGGATCCCAAGAAAATCAGATTGGAAATCTGACTTTTTAAATCTCGACAGATAGCAGGTGTCGAGGTAGCTATTGAGAGGTGTTGAGCTTTAAAAAATTCTGCACTTCAACTTGCTTTCTCTTGGACAGACTTGATGACTTCAACACTTGACCTTAAAACATTGTTTCTTGAAGTATTAAAAACACCTAGAACTACCCAATTACAAGCAAAGTGCGTTTTGTCAAAGGATTAGCCAATTTACATAATTAAGTGACATATGTTCTTAAACAAGTTAAAACATATATGTCCTAACAGTTACTAGTGATTTGTGTGAGATGTGCAAGTTGTACCCTGAAGACACAACTCATGCCTTTTATCGTTGCCCAAAACTAGATAATTTCTGGCAAAACATCCCTTTATGGAGTCACGACACCATCAGACAAAGCACCGGTTTTTTGGATATAATGTTTGTTGTTTGTGTAGAAAACATAGACCTACAGTTGTTCTCATTGGTTTCTTGGGTGCTGTGGAATCGATGAAACAATCTCAGATGAAGGAAACATTCTATCCTACTGGAGCAGTTGTTGGATAGAGCTCGTGAAATCACATTGGGGTGCTTACCTGGTTCCACCTCGGCATCAACAGCCCTAAAACAGGCAACATCATTGTGGACTCCCCTAACTTTACATGGTTACAAGATCAATTTCAACGGAGTAATTTTTGAACAAGAAAACAGAGCTAGTTTGGGAGTAGTTATACAAAACCATGATGGAATGGTAATGGCTTCACTGTCTTCGATTATTTTGTTGCCATCAACAGTCATTGAAGTGGAAACTCTAGCAGCATGGCGGGCAGTGGAGTTGCTCTAAAACTGGATTTGATAACATCTTCCTCAAGGGTGATTCTGAAGTCTTAATCAAACTCTTTAACAGTAGCAACAAGTCTTTAGTGCCTTCACGCTTCTTGTGTTTTGATGTTGCACATGTCTGACGACAATGTAATAAGGTTGCTCATTTGCTTGCTACAAGAGCAATCTTTTCATCCCTTTGTTCGTCTGGATGGAAGATGTTCCACCAGACATTTTAACTGTAATTCAGACTGATTTGAATAGCCCCCCTAATAATACGTATTGATTTATTTCTTAAAAAAAAACAGTAATAGGTTAATAAATATAAGAAAAATGCTAACAAGTGCCTTTAAAACATTAGTTAATAATCCATTTAAAGAAAGTTTTTATGGGAAATGAAAAAAAAAGTAATTAATATTTTGATAATTTTTTTCATTTTTCATAAAAGTGATATCAAAATTTTTTCTAAAATGAATTATTAATCAATACCCTAAAGACACTCGTTAACATAACCCTAAATATAATTACCAAAAATTTTAGGTAGACAGTCGATAGAAAGCATAATCATGGGTGGTCATTCAACTAAAAAAGAAAAGAAAATGGTTCTCAGACATCGTCAATTTCCAAAAAACTGATGTCAAAGACATATGGTCCTAGATTATCGGAACCAGACGCTACCTTAAAGCCTAAATGGTCTATATATCCTCGGATTCTGCACTTAGGATAGGATAACTGGAATTCAATGCCTTTTCTTTATCCAGGTGGAGCACAATAATGAGGCATATGCTGCTGCCTTCATCAATGTCACACGATTTACTGCATTCTCTACCTACGACTCATGAATGCAAAAATCATAATGCTCCGCGACGTGACTAAACTGTGAGACCTAATATTTTGTTCCAACTATAAAAAGGTTGGTCTCCATGAAGTTTACCTACCAAGTAATTCATCAAATTTTTGTACTATTTAGAGAATGAATAATGATTTTTATATTTTAGTTATTCACTTTTTTAAATACACTTTTTAACAAATTTTTTACCTTATTTTGGCATTCTCTATCTCATTTAAATATTATTTATTTATTCATTATTTATTCTTTTTTTAACAACTACACATCTTTCAACATTTTTTTCTTCAATACCTGATTATTATAATAGAAAAAAACATTTGAGGAATGAACAATAGCCCATAAAATTTGATGAGCAACTGTTTATAAGCAAAAAAAAAAAATCCAAGTATAGAGAATCCATTGGGGACTGTTTTTATGGTCCCATTCTCTATTATAGAGAATTTTATGCTTTTGCCTACATGGTTGGAGATGCTCTTACTTAACTTCTTCTTCTTCTTCATTTTTTCTTTTTTTTTTTTAGAGGTAGTTTCAACCTATTCCATTTTTAATGATTATTCTTTATTATCATAGAAAAACACTAATAATCATGACATTAATTGGTTTTTGGTTGTTTTCAGTATATGTAGAAATTGAACCACATATTTTTTATTTGATAACAAAATTTTTTACCAATTGAACTAATTGGAGTTCATATAGACTTAACTTTTTTGTTGAGAAGAAGAGGCTTACTTAACTTGTACAATACAAACATAAGAAGTTTAGGAGTCAAAAGTTTGGACAGCAATATCGGACATCTCCTTCTATATACTTATTCCTGGGTATTAATATAATTCAAACTTGGGAGACTTTAATTGAATACCTCCTGTTTGGTTGGAGTAAAATACATGAGCTCACATTCATCAAAATATGACACTAGAGCACATGTGTAAGCAATTTTTAGATAGATAAATTGTTAACCTCTAGATAATCAAAATATGACATAGTCTAGTACACCATAATATGCCCGTATTTGGCTTCATTTATTTTACCATACATTAACGCAATTCACAGTAATGACTTGTGTAGGGACTGGATTTGAGCACTTCTACTGAGGGACGAGTGGACTCAGACCCAACTAGCTTAATACAATGAATTTGTAGAGAATAAGTTTAAGAACTAGGCCTTAGTGCATGGACAACGGTCAATATAATGTTCACCACCATCAAACATAGACGAATTGAGATTATTTTAGAAAGTCTATCATCGGCTCAATCCGAGGAGTTTTGTAGTAATTATTGAATGAGGATGGTTACATGAATCCCTCCTCCTTTTTTGATCTGTTTTTCCCTATTATATAGTTCTCCTCCAACGATTTCTTTCTTCCACTTGTTGATCATCCATTCCTCCCTTTGATTACTCGTCTCATCAGTCACCTTACCAAACCTCCTATGAGTTGCAGTAACCAAGGCAGCACTGGTCAAAGGTCATTTCTCCATTAATACGGTCAGAACGTTAGTTGTGCGCATTTTATATGAAAGTGACAGTTCCTCCTTGAATTGCTTCTCCACCATGCTTCCATGGATGGCCCATCATACTTGTCTTTTTCCTAGGGTGCTTAGGGAGGCCGCCTTTGGTGGCGTGCTACCCTTCCTTTCTATGGTCTCGGATATCCGAAGACAAGATCGTCCTCAGCGATATTCCTTAGCCACTTGGACTTTCTATGCTCATCCTTAGACAATTCTTTATTCTTGGCGTGAGCCTTGGGCTTAATATGGAGTGAGCTGGGATCGTCGGATTCTTAGGCCCCACAACTTGCATAGAGCGCAATGAGCAAAATAAACAAACTCAAAATGGGTCATTCCTAGGATAAACAGTGATACTCATATTGCCTAATGTGATCATTTGGCTCTTAGCTACAAATACAATTGCTAAAATTTTCCAATTAAAGATGAAATGATGCATTCAGCCAAAAAAAAAAAGGATGAAATGATGCAGACAGACACAGTACACTGAGTCCGATGATAGTGACAATGGGATAAGTGTCGTACGAAAATTCTATCTCTATCAACTATCATAGAGAAAGCAAGCCACTATTGACCATAAACGTAGCATTATCTTTTTGAGCCGAACCTTATTCATGGGATTGTTGTCTCCATTTTCTGTGTATCCTGTGCAAGCACAGGCACTCAATAGTGGAAAAAAAGAAAGAAAAGGAAGATCGATGTAATTATCAATTTGAAAGTTTGGATTGCCCAGGTCCAGTGCGCTACTCATAATCCCAAATTCCACGCGGATACTAAGCCGAAAAGAAATACCAAGAGATTTGCCGACGGTGCCTAGTTAGGACTGTATTTCATTTTCATTGGTCAACATTTGGATAAGCTATTGAGAGCCGACAACCTTTTCCACACCACTTGGATGACTTTTTTTTTTTTTTATGGAATACATGGATGACTTCTAGGCATTATCGTATTTAATGTACAAAACCTTGAAGTGAATGATGGACATTAGGGGGCTGTTTGGATTTTCAGTTTTCATCACCTATAACTCTGTTTTCATCATTTATAACTCTAAATTGGTGGGTCCCACGGTTGAGTAGTGTGTTTGGATGTGTTTTCAGTTTTTGTTTTCATCACTCAATTTTCTGATTTTTGAGTGACGAGTTATGGAAACTGAAAACACATTTTAGGTGTTTTCAGTTTCCAAAACTTAGTTTCCATGGCGTTTTCATAATTAAACACACATGCATGGGACCTATTGTTAGTGCAAAGTCACACCAGCCCACCTTTTGATACTACTTGCAATGGCTCTCTTCATCAATGGGAACCACATCACTCCTCCATCTTCATACCACCACCGATCGAAGCTTAGACCCACCATCTTTTTTTTTTTTTTTTGGTAAACTATACCAACACCGATCGGAGCTCAGATCCACCATCTTCTTCTTCTTCTTCTTCTTATTCCTTTTTTTTTTTTTTTTTTTAAATTTGGTAAACTATACCACCATCTACATACCACCAGCGATCGGATCTCAAACCCATCATCTTCTCCATCCTTCATGACTCCACCGTTGGCACCATCATCTCAGTCTTAGACCCATTAATCTCCAAAATCAAGAAACAAAATTTTCAATTCAAACAATACCCACACACTTTTCAATTCAAACAATCTCCAAAATCTCTGACCCACTACTCTATTTTTCTCTCTCTTTCAGTTTTAGATTTTTCATCAATGGCGTCACTCGTCGATCTGGCTCTGTCGCTCATCAATGGCGTTGCTCATCGCTCGTCGGCTTTTTCAAATTTTTCATTCAAAATCTCGATCCGGCTTTGTCGCTCGTCAATCCAAAAAAAAAAAAAAAAGATCTATGAAAAATCACAACAAGCGCAACCTTCATTAAGCTCAGAACAATCACACTAGGCGCAACCTTGGGGTTTTTTAGTAAAAAAAAAATAAAAAAGACAATAATTTGACAATATACTCACATGGGTTTGGGTTTGTGTTTTCGGAGAGTAACAGGGCTGAAGGGGTGAAGGGGAAATGAGAAGTGAAGAAAATGGTGGGGAATGAGGGTGAGGCGGGTAGTCTTTGACCAGGTGCTCAAGTATGGGTCCCACAAAAAGTAGAAAAAATTGAGTGATGAGAAGCTAAAAAATATGTGCCAAATGGGTGGGGTATAGAAAATTGGGGTATTTTAAGTGATGAGTTATGAGTGACGAGTGACGAGTGACGAAAATTGAGTGAGGAGTGATGAGTGATTGTTTTCAAAAGACCAAACAGCCCCTAGACAGTCTTAAACTCTCATCCCGTGTTTTTTTTTTTTTTTTTGATAGTTACAATCGAGGACTTGACACCTCATGATTCTTTAGAGAGGTTGATTCCCGAATTTGAACTCCCAACCTATTTCTTTTGGTAGAATGCTTTGTATTTGCAGCAATTCTAATTTCATAATTGTCCTAGAGAAATCTTTCACCCAATTTCCTTGAGAATCTTAAATTAGCTCACCAACTCTTGTTGGACCTAGGTTTTCAAGTGATGATCCATCTTTATTAACATTAAGCATGAACCATCTTTCATTCGGCCTTAATCACATATATGAATATTGAACATTTGTTTTGCCATTCAAAGGTTTGATGAAATAATAATATATAGAACTATACTCTATTACCCTTTTGAAACAAATTTCAGGAAGATTGCAATGATTCCTGAATGGAAAATAAATTCCAAATTCCCATATAAAAAATACTGGCCAGGGAAAAGAAAATGATGATTAAGTTTTGCAAGGACCGAATAGACCAAAGTAGACCGAAATGGATTGAAGTAGACTGAAATAGACTGAATTAGACCAAAATGGACTTTCATAAACAACTCTGCCTCAGATAACTGCTTAACGTCTACAGATTTTTCTCTTTAAATTATCTCTCTTTATGTTTTGATGGAATGGTTTTTTTTTTTTTGGTTGGGTATTAATAATATGTGTGCTCCTGTCTGTGTACAAGGACAATCAGTACATTGCTTTTATCATATCAACAAACACATAGGCCAGTTCAAGGCCTAGGCCTTAGGGCCCGTTACAATATAGCCTACCACTTTTATAAAGAGGCTCCATCTCCATTATTATAAAAGAAAAAGACCCAAATTGGGTGGAATGTACGCTTAGACAGGATCAGAAAAATCTTATAATACTGCACTCTTGAAGGACATGAACAATAGACTCCATGTAGTCAAAATACCTTCAACTTGAACTTCCCAAATGACAGCTGAACCAATGTTGAATTCTTTTTTTTTTTTGGCTTTCTCTTCTCTCTCTTTGAATCATTCAACATCTTTAACAGAAACAAAGCCTAACCAAATTCTTTGGTAAACGTTGGCGTTTGACTAATATAGAAGGATTGGAAGAAGCAGACTAATCAACACTGTCCTCAGTGAAGGTTGACAGATTAAGGGAAATAACTTTCAAATGTTGTTCAACTCAGGGAAGCAGTCATAATATTACAGCTTCTATATCTTGATTAAGAACTTGGTAGGACTAGGAGCTTGAGGTCATTGAATAATGTTTTTCTGAGGGGTCCAAGGAAAACCAGTTGTCACCTCAGAAGTTAACGTGTAACATTGCTGATTATCTAATAGAAGACAAGCTTTCAAGTTTTGCAAGCAATCCATTGTTAATCATCTACCGCGAATTAAGTTGATTAACACCTCCCTCTTTTTCTTTCAACTTTTACACCATTGTCCCTCTCTCTGAATCCCACAAATAAGTTTTTTCCAAACTGATAATCGAATTGGAATACAAGCCTAGTGTTAATAGCTCTTGGTTCTTGTTCAACTTACCAAATTTGACTTAATTTTTGGCGTAAAAATTCTTGTTTGAAGTATAAGACCACACAGCCCATGAACACGAAGTTTTTGTTGTGGTTTTCATCACTCATATCTCAATTTCAATTACTTATCACTCAAAGATTGTATGCCCTATCGATGCAAGTATTGTTTGAGTTGCTTCTCTTCACTAAAAAATATTGAGAATAAGTGTGTGTTTGGCATGGCTTAATTTTGCTAGCTGATTTTACTATTTAGCTTATTTTTGCTACTATTTAAGAGTCTCACTGCACTTTTTGTTACTATTTATGGGTCTCATTATACTATTTCAGCTAACTTTTACATTTTATATGCAGTACTTTCAATAAAAAATTTTCAGTTTTAACAAAAAAAGCAGATCTCAAACAGACAATAAATGATGAGAAATGAGAACTAACTTTTTGGTGTTTTTTAGATTTTAAGTAATAAGTTAAGTGACATTCTGGTAATAACACATGATCTGATGCGTAAGACCTAATACCCGAAGTCGACCAACTGCTCTTTCTTCTTTTCTCTTTCTTTTTTCTCCGGGCCATGTTTTCCTTTCAGCTTCTTCTTTCTTTCTTCTTCACGCCTATATCTTCTCCAGCTTCTTCTTCTTTCTTTTCTTTCTTTATTTTATTTAGCTATGATTTTCAGAATAAATAAGTTATAATTAATGGGTTTATAAAGTTATTGAGAATGGAAGAGCAGTGAGTTTTTCTGGATTCTTAATAGTCTGTGATGGGTTTATTTGGCATGAGATTTTTAGTTTCACTAATAGTTGTATTTTATGGGCTTTTATGGTTTGTTGGTACTAGAACTGCAGTGGATAATTCTGGGTTCTTGTAATCTTTTACGAATTTCTCTCTTATTTGGCCTGGGCTGTGAGTGTGTTTTTGGTAAAGTCAGCTTTGTGGATTTTGGCTCACTGTGAAGAAAGAATTTGCACAAAGACTTTGTAATGTAAGAAGCAGATAAAGTTTATTTTGATATTGTGGCATAAGAAATTTGCTTAACATTTGTTTCAAGAGAGAGAGAGTCACTATCATCTAAGGTCTATCCGAGCTTCTTCTGCCTCTGTCTTTCTTTCTTCAAATGAGCTTCTTCAGTGCCTGTCTTTTCTTACTTTCACAAGAGTTCTTAAGACTAGTGGGTTCCGCTTTTTTGAGTTAAAGTTGCTTTTTTTAACCGAAAACTAAGCCAAGTTTTGATGCTAAACACAAAGGGGAGTGAGTTTAGAGAAAATAGGGAATTAGAATATGAGATATAAGTTAGAGGTTTGAGCAATGAAAATTGAGATATAAGAACTGAGATATGAGTAAGTGGTGAACCAAGTAGATCACTTCAAAACACAATATGCAATTTTCTCATTCTATTCATATAAGATCAGGTTGTAGATAACAGGAAAAAAATAAATAAAAATACAGATTAATACCCAAACTGACTGCCTTATGAGCATTTTACAGGGGCATGCTTAAAAATATTGAAGCCCCACTATACTAATGGTAACCCCCCCTCCTCTTCAACTCTCTCTCTCTCTCTCCCTCTCCCTCTCTCCATAAACAAAACCCTACAATCAAGGAGTAAAACATTAAACTAGAAAAGCATGGAAACCCAATTTATCACACTACCTCCTCCAGCATCCTATCACAAGTTTCTGGCGATCCCTTTTGCAGCAAACAAGGTATGAAAAGTGCTATCAGCAGAGGATTTTTCCTTAGACAGGTATTAAAATCATCCTTGCTGATCTCCCCATCACTATCAGAATCAAATAAATTAAACAGCTCACGGACCTGCAAGTAACCAGAATGACCAAGTTTTGATCTTGTTACAATTTACGAATGACATAGCCAGAACAATTTTTTTATGTAGACAATGACAACAGAATTCTCTTAAAAGATATTTACGAGACATGGGTACCATTACCCAAACAAAGGCCAATTATATGGATAGATGGAAGTATTACTCACATCATCTGCATTCAAGTCTGGGATTACAGGCAATGGTGGAGCCAGGATTTGTGTTGTTGGGGGTGGGGGGTAAAATATGTATGTAATATATGCACATCGTGTGAATAGATAACGTTGGAAACTAATTTTGAAAAAACTAATTTTGAAATTTTAAAATTATTCATTTGGATACTAAGTGATATTTTAATGTAAGTATTTAAACACCTTCACAAAAAGAAAGCATATTCAGCTATTCATCATATTCTATTTATCTAGTAAATTTATGTTACTTTTTATTATTTATACACAAAGTTTTATAAAATTGAGTAAATTATTACAAAAAATTGAGATCATATTATCATTTTTAGATTATCTTAAAGCAAACAATAATGTTTTGTTTCCTAATATGTTGTATATATATTTAGTTTCTAAACCATAATAGAAATTAACTATTTTTAAAATTTTAATATATAATTAACTATATGAACAAGAAACTTTCACAAAAGAAAAAGATTAAAAAAATTCAAATATTATAATAGCTAAGTATAGAGGGGCTCTATCAAGGTTCATGATGGATTGTGACTTTCCAAGCTGTGCACTTTGATTTCTGCGTTGGTATGCAAGAGTGCATTTTTGAAAGGATTGATCAGGGCCTTTTTGCTAAGGTAGGGTAGGGACTCACTAAAACTTATGTGTAAGACATGCTAGTGGAGGACTCATAGTTGCTTATTGGTTCATTTAGAAGATAGAGTTATACTCTATTTCAAGACTAAAGAAATAGAGTGGAGTTTTAGTTGGCTAAATTATCATTAAGTGTGAGTGAGTTGAACTTTTGGTTAGATGAAATTCCTTCCAAGTTAAGGAAGATAGTCCAAGCTAATGTATTACTTTGATCTAGATTGCTCTTTCTATCTAAAGAAAAAGTAGGCAAGGGGTTTTAATAAGTATTAGCTAAGTACTAAGTTTTTTTTTTGGGCTGGCAACCAAGTAAAATCAGTAACTTTACCCAATGAAGATGTAAGGACGATATCCAACTCAATTATAGAACATTCATATTATGTGAAATACGCGAATAAGAAAAAGTAATGTAAGAAACACACACAAAATAAATAAATAAATAAATATATATATATATATATATAATGTATAATTGTAGATAGAATAGGTTGTGATTAGTAACCTCATTTTCACATAGTTTCACTATTAATATTAGTTTTATTTATATTAGTCACAATATAACAAATCAATTGTTATAAAAATAGTTGTGAAAATTAATAAAAGTACAATGGTGTTTGGAATATAACACATCAATTACGCAAAGAGGGCAGGGATAAAGGAATTGTGCAAATTTACGCTGATAATATTTATTTTGCATTTAGATTTTTATTATTTCTTTATGTATCACAAGAATGAAGGAAGACAATTGTTGGTTGTTGTTATGTGTGTGAAGAAAGAGAAACAATTTAAAAAATCAAGAAAATTTGATATTTTAAAGAAATGTAGTGTAAAATAGTTAATCTTATGCGAGGTATTTTGAAAAGTAAGTATGTAAAATAGAAAATGTAGGTTCTTATACTAAAATAAATAGAAAATTTTGCATGAGCTGATGTAAATACTCTAAAACCATGTAAATTTAAACTGACGCTATTTATTTTGTATTTAATTATTATTTTTTTTTCACATATCTCAAAGATGAAAGAAGAGAGTGGATAGTAATTGTTATGTATAAAGAAAGATAAATAATTAAAAAAATAAGAAAATTTGATATTTTAATGAAAAGTTGTGTAAAATAAATAATTTAATGTGAGATATTTGAAAAGTGACTATGTAATAGAAAAAATAATTTTTTTTATTAAAATAGATATTAATTTTTGCACGAATGGATATAAATTCTCCTATAAAAAAAAAATTCTTAACACCGATTTTACCTTTAGAGGTTATGAGTTTCTCACTTCCCACCATTTGCTATTACCCATTTGATTTGGTTTGCAACACTTCTGCTTGAAACAAAGGAATCAGATGCATAGGAAGAGAATTATAAGAATTTCAATTACATCCTTCATTTATCCTTTTATTTTTTTATTTTTGAAAAAAAAAAAAGCAAGAGAAAATAAACACAATTAAGTTAGAAAAGAAGGGCAACCTACTAATCTACTGTTTTTTTCCCGCCTCAATTACTTTTACAGTCTCACCCATTTTCCCAATATACTATAGGTCCAAGATTTAAAGTTTTCCACAGCTAACATTTTTACTTCAATAATTGTTGGTTCCAAGAAAAACCGAGAGAGATGAAAGTTAGGAAAGTTTTTTTTTTTTTTTTTTGGTTGAATGGTGGATTCAAATTCATAATAAATACTGTTTAATTTACCATTTTTGTGATTAGTAATAGTGTAATACATCAGTTTGTAAAATATTATAATATGTCTAACATCACAATTTTGTTCCTGGCTACTTACATTTTTACTTCAATAATTATTGGGTTCCAAGAAAAAAAAGAAAAAGAAAAAGAGAAATGAAAGTTAGAAACTAAGGTTTGTCAATTGTTACAAACCATTGTAAAGGTTTGTTGATTTCGGACATAGAAGGGCCAACTTTCGATCTTGAGGAGGAATTGGCTACGCCAGAATTTATCATCGCTGGCAAATTCTATACAAGAAGGGCTCTGAATATGGAAGCTATAGCTTCGACTTTTATGCCATTGTGGAGATCAAAGAATGGCTTCAAAGTCAAAAATATGGTCAACCACATTGTCCTCTTCACTTTTGATAATAAACATGAAGTGGACTCCATTCTCTCAAATGAACCTTGGAGCTTTGACAAGCACCTTTTGGTGCTACGATTCTATGACAAGGATGAGCCAATTGAGGGTTTGAAATTTAATAGTACAGCGTTTTGGGTGCAGGTACATGACATCCCAGTGATATTCATGAATCCAAAGGTGGCGGAAGGGATTTGTAGTACTGTTGGCACGGTTATCTGGAAGTCTGAGGCGAAGATGAATGGTGGGAGTTTTATGAGGGTAAGAGTCAACGTGGATGTCACTCGTCCACTAAGTCGAGGAAGAATGGTGTCAGTTGGACAAGGCAAAGAAAAGTGGGTCTCTTTCAAGTATAAGCGCCTACCTAATACTTGCTATTGGTGTGGCTATCTTAACCATGACGATAGGGACTGTGAGGTGTGGCTTGATAGTGAAGGTTCCCTAAAAGTTGAAGAACATGAATTTGGTCCTTGGCTTCGTGCTCCACTTGTGAGTCGAGTACAAAAAAATGTAATCTCAGTGCCCGAATTTTTTCGCAAAAAGAAAGGAAGCTCGACCACTCAAAGAGCTCCGTTTCAACCAAGGCAAGCTCCAGCAAAGTCCACGGTGTCCTCTACAGCTCAAACGACACCAGGTGACGTGGATTAGAGCTACGTGGAGCAATCATTGGATCATTTACGAGGATTGGTTATAGCTGATGCACTTAATTCACCTACGATTTTTTGAGTAGAACAGTCAATAGGTTGGACTGTTGGAGAATCAATTAGAGAGAGAGAAAGGTGATGTAAAGAAGAATGAAGCGCTACCTATAGGGGCACAAACTGCTAGCCAACCAGAAATCACTCCGCATTTATTCTCTCCCAATAACACACCCGATCATGTTCTAGAATCAAGAGAATCGGTGCAAAAGGATGCTTTCCTTTCTAAGCTTGCTAAAATTGATGAGGAGCTATCTAAATTAAAGGCCGGGCCAATCACAGTTAATGAGTCATTGATTGCAAAAATTCCAATCAATGTGCATGTGACTAGTGAGGAAGTAAAGGAGGCGGCTAGGGTTTCTCAAGTCCTAGAGGTTGTCAACCATGCAAACTCACGTGTAGCCACTACTGAAACACAGAATATTCCACCTTTACGACAACAAGGGTCATGGAAAAGGTTAAACAAGGCAGATTTACCAAGCAAGCCGATCGAAAATTCAAGCACTGTTAAGTCTGTGCTATCAACCAAAAGAGTTTATGAGGAACTCTCCAATCCCAATGGTTTACCAAGTAAAAAATGTGTGGTTTCTGTTGAGATTAATTCTTCAAAGTTGGTGGAGGCTGATGCTCAGCCCCGCCCTACACAATGAGTTTCTTAGGCTGGAACTATCGTGGGCTTGGGAACCCACATATAGTGAGAAAGCTTGGAGATTACATTCGGGTAAAAGATCCTACTGTTGTGTTTTTAGTTGAGACATGGACAGATGATCCAAGGCTAGATGAAGTGTTACACAATTTTGGTTTTAGAAATAAATGGTTAGTACCCAGTGGCCATAGAGGCAGTGGTTTGGTTATGTTGTGGAAGGAAGATATTCGAGTCTCAATGGAAGATTCATCAAAGTATTGTATTGATGCACTTGTTGAGAAAAACACACCTCAAGAATGGCGTTTCACTGGTTTCTACGGCGAACCAGTGACACATAGAAGGCATGAGGCATGGACAAAGCTTCGAACCCTAAATGATAAGCTGCACATTCCTTGGTTGTGTGCAGGGGACTTCAACAAAATTACAAGACAGGAAGAAAAGAAAGGAGGTGTACGCCGTGAAAATAGTCAAATGCAAGCTTTCTGGGATGTTATAGATGAGTGGGTTTTTATGGATTTGGATTTTATTGGCCCAAATTTCACTTGGACAAAACATTATAATGATGGACATTCGATTTGGGAGAGACTAGACCGTGGATTAGCAACCAATTCGTGGTTCTTGCAGTTTTCGGGCACTTAAGTTCACCATTTACCTTGTCTTTCCTCGGATCATTGTCCATTGTTTATCAACCCTTCAGGAATAGAAATTCCATCCTATAAAAAACCCTTCAGGTTTGAGGAGATGTGGCTGTCTGATAGTAGGTGTGGGGAGGTGGTTGAAGTAGCATGGAGGTCAAGTGTATCACTAGATCCAAATAAGGAAATCTTGGAAAAATAGAAAAATGCGGCAGAGATTTATCACGGTGGAATTACAATGTATTTGGAAATGCGAGGAGGGAGCTAAAAAAGAAGAGGGATATGATAGTTGAAGAGGAAGTAGTGGCATTGAGAACTAGAAGTAATGTACAGATCAGAGAATTGCAAAGAGAGATAAATGAGTTGCTGGACCGAGAAACAAGGATGTGGAATCAACGCTCTCGAATTCTTTGGCTAAAAAATGGAGATGGAAATGCAAAATTTTTCCATAGCCGAGCCTCCCCCGGTATAGGAAAAATGTGATTATGGGACTAAATGATAGCCGTGGAGTTTGGAAGGAAGGGTCGAATGAAGTAGCAGCTATCCTCATTCATTACTATAGTGAATTGTTCACTACCTCAAGTCCGCCCACTCACCATGAAGCTCTAAACTACATTCCTCAAGTGATCACCGATGATATGAACCGTGAATTGACAAGTAGATTTGAGGAATGGGAAGTACTCCAAGCATTGAAACAAATGGCACCAATGAAGGCACCTAGACCAGATGGAATGCCCCCCTTGTTTTTTCAGCATTTTTGGCCTATGATTAAAGGTGATGTTACTCACTCGATGCTATCCTGGTTAAATTCAGGTACTATCCCACACCCACTGAATTATACCTTTATTACTCTAATCCCAAAAAAGAAAAATCCAAGCTTAGCGTCAGATTATCGCCCTATTAGTTTATGCAATGTGCTTTACAAAATTTTTGCTAAAGTCCTAGCCAATAGACTAAAAAAATTCCTCAATTCAGTTATAAATGAAAACCAATCAGCTTTTGCAAAAGGCCGCCTCATATAAGATAATATCCTTATTGCCGTTGAAACTTTATATTGCATGAAAATTATAATTCAAGTGCATCGAGTTTTATGGCTTTGAAGCTTGACATGAGTAAAACCTATGATAGGGTTGAATGGGTGTTTTTAGAAAATGTGATGAGGAAAATGGGTTTTTCTAAATGGTGGATTGGGCTTATTATGGTGTGTGTGCGATCAATCATCTAATCTATACTAGTAAACAGAGAACCAAGGTATGATTCACCCCTCAAAAGGGCTTAGACAAGGAGATCCTCTCTCTCCTTTTCTCTTCCTCCTATGCACCGAGGGCCTTCATGGCCTTATAAATAAGGCAGCAAATAATGGTGACATCCATGGATTCAGTTTATGCAAAAGAAGACCTAAACTAACCCACTTGTTTTTTGCAGGTGATAGCCTTCTCTTTTGTAGGGCCAACTCTGAAGAATGCAGTAAAGTATTGGAGCTACTATCATTGTATGAAGAAGCCTCTGGCCGAAAATTAAATAGGGAGAAGACAGCCTTATTCTTCAGCAAAGCAGTTACCAAAGCAAACTGCCAAATTATCAAAGGCATTTTGGGGGTCCGTGAAATCCATCACTATGAAAAATACTTAGGGTTGCCATCTTTGACTGGAAAGAGAAAAAAAGCAAGCTTCAATTATATGAAGGAGAGAGTGTGGAGGAAGCTGCAAGGATGGAAATGAAAGCTCCTTTCCCAAGCCGGAAGGGAGGTGCTCATTAAGGCGGTCATCCAAGCCATACTTACATATGCAATGGGTTACTTCAAATTATCTTTTGGGTTGTGCAATGAAATTAAGGTGATGGTTAGAAAATTTTGGCGGGGACAACGAGGGATGAAGCGAAAGGTTCATTGGCTAAAATGGGATGAGATGACAAAAGCAAAAAGGGAAGGGGGTATGGGCTTTCATGATTTAGCCTTACACAATGACTCCTTCTTGGCCAAACAAGCTTAGAGGTTGTTGGAGGATAAAAATTCCCTATTCTACAAGGCTTTCAAACCTCGTTTCTTTCCTAATTGCACAATTATGGAGGCAGCGGAATCTAGTCGAGGTTCTTATGCTTGGAAAAACATACTCCAAGGAAGAGATGTGATTAAACGGGGTGCATGTTGGAGAATATGTGATGGGCAGAAAGTTAAGGTGTGGCATCATGCTTGGTTACCATCTAAACCACCGGCCAACATTTTATCACCCCTTCTTGAAGGTTGGGAGGAAGCCACGGTTGACAAACTCATCAAGGAAGACTCAAGGACTTGGGATGATGATGTTATTGATGGCCTTTTTGCTCCAGAGGAAGCTGACATCATTAAATCAATCCTGCTCTCAAGGTTTCCTACTGAAGATAGACTATTTTGGCCGTAGACTCAAACAAGGAAGTATAACTGCAAATCTAGTTACAGATTTTTGAAGTGTAAGGCTAAAGTTTCAAGGGCGATGGAAGCACGAGTGGAGGACAAAAATTTCTGGCAACATTTGGGATTTGCAAGTTCCTAATAAGATTAAAAACTTTGTGTGGAGAGCATGCCATGAGTCAATCCCTACGAAAGCAAATTTGAAGCGACGTCACATTATGGAAAACGGCAAGTGCGAGTGTTGTTTGATGGAAGAGGAAACAACATTACATGCACTGTGGTCTTGTAGCAAGATCAGGTCGACCTGGACGACTTCGGAGTGGACTGATTGCCAAAACATAAGCCGCTTAGACTTTAAGGAGCTCTTATTGTGGATACTCAAAAACCATGGTAATCCGGAGTTCTTTGTGATGGTGATGTGGGGCTTGTGGCACCAACGGAATCAAGTTCGGCTCAACAAGCCTTGCTGCCATCGGACCTGATTGAAGCCTAGGCGAAGGAAAAATTTGAGGAGTTCACTACTACAATGCCATCGGACCTGGACTTTACTTGGTAATGATGTTACACAATCTATTTTGCACTATTTAAATTCGTGTTCTTTACCTGCTACCCTTGGTCACTCTTTTGTTACTTTAATCCCTAAAGTGAAGAACCTAGAGTTTGTGTCACAATTTAGATCTATCAATTTGAGTAATGTACTATGCAAGGTTTTTTCTAAAGTCTTGGCAAATAGGATGAAGAAAATAATGCCTCAGCTTATCTCAGAACACCAAAGTGCATTCCATTCTTATCATTTGATCTCGGATAATATCATGGTGGCATTTGAAACTTTACACTACATGAGAGATCATTATGCAGCTAAGACAAGGTACATGGCTCTAAATCTTGACATGAGTAAGGCATACGATAGGGTTGAATGGGAATTTATTAAAAAAAAAAAAAAGTGATGAGGAAGAAAGGTTTTGATAACCGGTGGGTGATCTTATGATGAAGTGTATTACTACTGCCTCTTATTCCGTTCTAATTAATGGAGAGCCTTATGGAGATATCAAGGCAAGCAGGGGCCTGCAACAAGGAAATCCATTCTCCCTATACCTGTTCCTCATGTGTACAGAGGGACTTCACAGTCTCATAAAAAAGGCAGCAAGCAATGAGGATATTAAGGGAGCCTCTATACATTGGAATGGGCCCAAACTAACTCATTTGCTCTTTGCAGATGATAGTTTAATTTTTTTCAAGGCTAAGGAAGATGAATGCTTAAATTGCTAGATGTTTTAGTGACCTATGAGAGAGCCTCGAGACAGCAAATTAATAGAGGAAAAACAACACTCTTTTTCAGCAAATTAACTACATCAGATATGCAAGAAGTGATCAAAAGGGCTTTTGAGGTGTAGGTGGTTCAACAATATGAAAAGTATTTAGGTTTGCCTTCCCTTGTGGGTAAAAAAAAAAAAAAGTTTTGATCATCTGAAGCAAAGGATTTGGAAGAAACTACAAGTGTGCGAAGTTAAGGTTTTATCACAGGTGGGGTGAGAAATTTTGATCAAAACTATTGTACAAGCACTCCCTACCTATACGATGTCTTGTTTTAAGTTACCAGTCAGTCTTTGTCATGAGATTAAAGCATTGATCCAAAAAAAATTTTGGGGACATCGTGGGGATGCTAGGAAGATACATTGGGAGAAGTGGTAGGATCTGTGTAAGCCAAAGTCATATGGTGGTGTGGGTTTTAAGGACCTTTGACTTTCAATGATGCTCCTTTGGCAAAACACACTAGAAGACTCCTTCATGATCATCAATCATTATTTTATCGGTGATAGGCCACAAACTGAATTGACCCCTTGTGATAGAACTTAATTAATTAATTAGCCAAGTTATTAATTAATCAATTTAACATGCAAACCCGTGGTTGCACAAACAAATTACCAAATAACTAAATATGTAACGGAAATTAAATGACACGGTGATTTGTTTACGAATGGGGAAAAACCTGACGACAAAAACCCCATCAGGTGATTTTCAGGTCACCACTCCCGAAACTCCACTATTATCACAACAAGCATTTACAAGTAAGAGAATCCCAAGTACCTTACCAACCTACAGTTGATCGCTTACTCCAATACCCAATTGGACTTGTTCTGTAGTGACAGTTCCCACCTTTTGATGCACGACTCCCAAGTACGTGACTAACCAATTACGCGGATCCCAGTACGCGACTTCAACACCAACTTGAAGGAGAGGTTGGCTGCAAAGTTCTTCAATTCATCCTACACGATGAAGATCAAGAAGATGATTGGTCACAAAATCCTTTGGTGCAAATACACAGCAACTTCTTTAGAAGAGATGAACTAGGGCAAGAACTTCGTCTTTAATCACAAATTGCTTGAACAGAGTTTGCTCAATGCTTGTGCAACTTGTGTACAATTTGACGGCCCTAAAAACAATCCTTTTATATGTCTAGGGTTAGGAGAAAAGAAGGCCCAAACACACATTCACAGATCCCAAGAAATCAGATCAGAAAATCTGATTTTATAAATCTTGACAGATAGCAAGGTGTCGAGGAGCTATCGAGCAGGTGTCGAGCTTTAATGAATTTGCACTTCTTCAGCTTGTTTCTTGGACAGACTTGATGACTTCAACACTTGATCTTGAAACATTGTTTTTTGAAGTATTAAAAACACCTAGAACTACCTAATTACAAGTAGAGTGCATTTTTTCAAAGGATTAGCCAATATACATAAAAGAATGACATATGTTCTTTAACAAGTGAAACCACATATGTTCTAACAATTGGGTCTTCAAAGCAAAATTATTCTTGGATTGTAGTGTTATGGAAGCAAGGGAACCAAGTAATGCTTCATATGCATGGAAGAGTATCCTACGGGGTTGTGATGTAATTAAAAGAAGGGCTACTTAGAGGATTGGGAATGGAAATTCGATTCATATATGGGGCGATAAGTGGTTGCCAAGGAAGTTCAATAATAAAATCATCTCACCTCCTATTGCTAGGGAGAGCACTGCAATGGTTAGTTCCATAATTGACCAGACAAATTGGGTGCAGAAGGATGAGCTCATTGATTCATATTTCTTTGATTGGGAAGCTGAAATTATCAAAAACATACCTCTTTGTTGATCAATACATGATGATGTTTTAATCTGGCCTTTTAGCCCAGATGGAGAATACACAGTTCAAATCGAGTATAAATTTCTGCAGAATCTATGCTTGGATAGTGAACCTTGTTCCTCTGATGCCACCATCTTGCAGCCTTTATGGAAGAAGATTTGGAGCTTAAAAGTCCTTGGAAAAGTAAAAATCTAATTTGGCATGCTTGTAAGAATTCGCTGCCCACCAAGACAAATTTGGTTAAATGCCAAGTGGTTATTAGTGATTTGTGTGAGATGTGCAAGCTGTACCCTGAAGACATAGCTCATGCCTTTTATCGTTGCCCAAAATTGGAGAATTTCTAGCAAAACATCCCTTTATGGAGTCACAGCACCATCAGACAAAGCACCAATTTTTTGGATATAATGTTTGTTGTTTGTGCAGAAAACAGGGACCCGGAGTTGTTCTCATCGATGGCTTAGGTGCTGTGGAATCGATGAAACAATCTCAAACTAGGGAAACCTTCTATCTCGCTGGAGCAGTTGTTGGACAGAGCTTGTGAAATCACACTGGGGTGCTTACCTGGTCCCACCTCGGCATCAACAGCATCGTGGACTCGCCCACCTTTACATGGTTACAAGATCAATTTCAACGGAGAAATTTTTGAACAAGAAAATAGAGCTGGTTTGGGAGTAGTTATACGAAACCATGATGGAATGGTGATGGCTTCACTATATGAGATTATTCCACTACCATCCACAGTCATTGAAGTGGAAACTCTAGCAGCACGGCAGGTGGTGGAGTTCGCTCTAGAACTGGGATTTGATAACATCTTCCTCGAGGGTGATTCTGAAGTCTTAATCAAGCTCTTGAACAGTAGTAGCAAGTCTTTAGCGCCTTTTGGGCACATCAGAAACGATATTTTTTTTTTCTTGCTTCGCGCATCTCATGTTTTAATGTTGCACATGTTCGATGACAATGTAATAAGGTTGCTCATTCGCTTGCTAGAAGAGCAATCTTTTCATCCCCTTTGTCCGTTTGGATGGAAGATGTTCCACCAGACGTTTTAACTGTAGTTCAAGCTGATTTAAATAGCCTCCCTTAAGAGCATCCTTATTAAATGTTGCAAAAATTATGCCATTTTGCCACACCAAAAGCCTACTTTATTATTTTACCACATCATTTTACAACATCCTATTTATCAGATATTTTATCATTCAATTCTATATATTAAAATCAATGTTGGTAAAAATGAGGGGCGCACTTAAGCGCAAAGACCTCTTGGGGCCTAGGCGCAAAGCACAAGCATGTGCCTGATTGAAGTGAAGCGCACATTTAAAAAAAATTAATAAATTTTAAAATAATTATTAATGAGAAATGTAACAACCAAATAATCAAATTATCATAGAAATTGAAATAAATTTTTTTATATAATTCATATAACATTTAGATAAGCCCTACTTTTGCAATTTTAACACAAAAACTGCAAGTCAAGTCATTTTATTTTTTTGGATAAGCTAGATATGAGTACTTCCATGTAATATCCTTTCTTAAATCTCCAATATCCATAATGCCCTATGACTAATTAGCAATATTAGTTAATAATTTAATCACTTGTAACTCTATAGGAATTACTATGCTATGTTCAACATCAACCACTAAAGTAACTAAAAAATTACCACAAATATGTTATATCGTACTTTTTTTTTTCCATGAATGAGCTAAGAATATGAGGATAGAGCAACATGGTAATTGGTACCAAGAAGATATCCAAAAGGGAAAAAATAGAATAAGAAGAAGAAGCTGGGTGGGTTACTGTTTCAAGGAGAAAAATCAAGGAAAAAATAAAAATAAAAATAGGGAAGAACTGGGAGGTTGTGGGTTGGGTTTAGCCTTTTAGGACAAGTTACACTCAAAATATCTTTTTTTGATAAGTTACACTAAAAACATGTCAAATCAATGGTTTATATCAATAATGTCAAGATCCTAAAGTTTTATTTCAGTTTTGATTTATTTTTTTGAAAAATATAAAAAAGCGCCAAAAAGTGTGCTTTGAGCTTTTTTAAAGAGCGCAAAAAAGTGTGCTTAAAGCGCGCTTCTTTGAATGAGCCTAGCTTTTGAGGCAAAAAGTGTTGGAGCCTTGGGGCTTCGAGCTTTGAGCTTAAGTGTGCTTATAGCGCGCTTTTAACAACACTGATTAAAATAATATTTACTACACATTAAAATAATATATTATCCCCTCCCCCATTATCATCAACAACAGCAACAACATCAACGGCACAACCACCAACCACCAATATCCATTACCACAACAACACCTCTACTATAAACCAACCACCACAATTACTCACCAATATCAGATCAACCCAAATTGCAGCAAAAAAAAAAAAAACCCCACAACAAGAGAGAGGCAAAGTGAAAGGCAGACAGAGAGGAGAGGGAAGAGGGTAAGATTGATGGCGGCCTCAAGGTGAGATCACCTACCAAACCCAAACTTATCACCGGCTAAACCCATTTTCAACCTCACACCATGGCAAACCCATCTACCACTATCGATGAACCCAAGAGAGAGGCAATCTTAGCCGATTTGGATGCCGCCATGGAAAACCCATCTACCACTTTCAAGCTCACACCATGGAAACCCAACTTCTCCACTTTGTTCTGCGAATCCAACACCATCGCCACCGCCACCGATTTGGACGAAGTCGCGGCTGTCTTTCCTCCTCTCTTGGCTGCCGCCACCGCTTTCTTCTACACCGTAGATGGGCTTCTTGCTCGCGTCCAATTGTGAGAAGAGGAAGAACGAGTTGGAAACTTGGGAGATAGATAGATTCTGAGAAGAGAGAGAGAGAGAAAATCAAATAAAGAATTGAGAGATATGAGAGAGAAAGAGGAATAAAAAAAGAATAAATCATATGCCACACTCGGTCCGTACTGTGGCAAATTTGTGACTCTACTGTAGCACGTTGCAAAAAATATGAGATATGGCACATTTGATTAATGGGGTCAAATGGTGTTTGGTGTGCCAAATGTGCCAAATATTTAGCATTTGGCACATATGGCACATCTGATACAGATGCTCTAATAATATGTACTAATTTGTTTTTCAAAAAAAAAAAAAAAAGTAATAGGTTAATAAATATATTTACCAAAAATTTTAGGAAGAGTCAATAGATGTTGGAAATATTTTAGTGAATAAACAAGTTTGGTTACAAAAATAATGTCCCAAATAATTAGCAAGAACATAAAATAAAAAAGGAATTTAGAACAATCTCACAATGTTATAGAATTATGCTGTGAAAGCGTTGTCCTTAGAGGTTGATTCGTGCCACCCAAAGTAAAACTTGGTGCGATTAATTCTCTTGGCCAAACAACCTCCCAGGATTAGACTATAACGTCGACCTTTGTAATGTACGCACTTCCACTTAGAAAAGGTCTAAGAACAACCCTCTATTGCCTTTCCTTAGAACAAATATTCTTGTAGAAAGATATGTAGGAGAGAAAGATAGTAGAATTGTGTATCTAAAACATAGAGTAGTAAAAAGACTCATTTAGAAATTATGTTATGATGAGTATTATATAGGCTACTTATGAAGATAATAGTCTATAGTTATTAGTTACTAATAACCCTTAAAAGCCCAATGGCTATATTATCAATTATTGCCTAACGACTATTTTTCTCATAATTGCCCAACGACTATTTTTCTCATAAATTTTCAACGACTAGAAAATAAATAAGAATAAAAGTGTTCGGAACACACACCCACACCAACAATCCCCCACATGTTACAAACACGAAATAGGAAAGGCACGCAACTAAAGAAAGCATGCATCAATATGATACCAGAAGGTTTTAACCATACATAAGATAAATAAGTAGGAACTAAAAGACAATGGTGGTGTTAAAACTCTTTTAACCAAGCTATTAGTAAACCAAACTTACCACCCACATAACTTTCTTTATCAAGGTTGTTCTTAAGCGGGTTGGCGCCTTATCCAGGCCATGCGCCACTAGGTTTCATGAGAGCTTTAGAGACCTACCCAAAAAGTCTCATAGGAAGCGGCACAACTTCCACTCACACATAAGTGGCATCCATCAGGAGTGCATGCAAAACACCCCATCCAAACAAGTAGGGAGTATGGATCCATTAAGAGCCTAAAGCTCAACCTCCAACAATCTGCAACTTAATCAGTGGCATCCATTAGGAGTGTATGCAGATACACCCCATCTCAACAAGTAGGGATATGGATCCATTAAGAGCCTAAAGCTCAACCTCACCAAATTTTGCAACTTAGCACTGTCATCACTAATCTCCTTATCGAGATAGTGGAAAACATGTAACAAATGACAATGCCCATGGACCACTAATGACCTCTACCCATTTAACCTCTTGCGTGGAATCACCCATCATAGAGAGGTTGGGCATTAGCCACAGTATCGCAACTTAGGTATCAGTCCAATCCCCCTAGATGTCTCACTCACCAGCCTCATTGCTAGTGGTTTCGTCAAAGGATCGGCCAAGTTCCTTTCAGACCCCACAAAGTCCAATGGCATAACATCGTTATCATTAAGCTACATCAACCTCAATTGGATATGTTGATTTTTCCCATTTCACAAAGTCCAATGACATAACATCATTATCAATAAGTTGCCTTAGCCTCAATTGGATATGTCGATTTTTCCATTTATAAACTTTACTCTTAACACAGATTATGGCAGTCTGGCAATCACAAGGAAAGCAAACAGAGACAATAGAGTTAGTAAAATGAGGCATATCAATTAATATACTCCAAAGTCAAACAACTCTAGACCTAGCCTTCTCTAAGGCCACTAACTCTGTTTTCATATTAGATCTCACTATGCAAGTCTTCTTGGTTGACTTCCAAGAGATAGCCCCTCTAGCTAGTGTAAACACATATCCACTAGTGGGCTTCACTTCATCTATATTAGAGATCTAGTTAGTATCACAATATCCTTCTTAAACAGTATGATAGCCACAATATGACAAACCAAAATCAGAAGTCCCCTTTAAATAGGTCAATAATTTAGATATTGCATCCCAATGCTCAATACTAGGATTATAAGTATTTCTACTCAATCTACTAACAGCATATGCAATATTAGGACGAGTACAATTTGTCAAAACATTAAACTACCAATAATTTGTGCATATTTATCTTGTGAAACACTATCACCGCGATCTTTTACCAAGTGCACCTTTAAGTCATACAAAATAGACAGAGATCACATATCAAAGTGTTTATTTTTATTTTTATTCCACGTAATGAGATTGTGATAGTACACTGCAATCATTATCACTAAGGATCTTGATGCCTAAAATAACATTTGCCTCAATCAAAATTTTCATATCAAATTTAAAGGCAAGAAAACATTTAGTATCATGCACAACATTATGGCTAGTTCCAAATATAAATAAGTCATCAACATATAAACGAATAATGACACCTTTGTTATTATTTAACTTATTATATGACCATAAGTCACAAGTCCATGTGTAAGCATCATATATCAAAATTTTCATGTCATTGTATAGGTGCTTGTTTTAATCCATACAAGGATTTAACCAATTTACAAACTTTACGTTATTGTTTAAGGATAACACAACCCTCGGGTTGCTCCGTATAATATATATATATATATATTTTCTAATTCACTTATTAGAAAAACAGTTTTAACATCCATATGATGTATAATTGGTTTGTAAATAGATACAATGACAAACAACATTCTTATAGATGCAATTCTAATAATCGAAAAATAAGTATAAAATAATCAACATAATATTTTTGCTTATAGCCTTTAGCTACCGAGCATGCCTTATACTTATCTGTGATCCCATTCAGTTATAATTTTCTTTTAGAAACCCACTTGCAACCATACAATTTTGTTTTAAACACCCACTTACAACTAATAGGCTTAACCTTAGGTGGAAGCTCAACCCATTCCAAGTGTGATTAGACATAATCTAATAATTTGTTAAAAACTTCCAACCGTAATGGTGCATCAACAAATTTAATTGCATCATAATAACATACATGTTTATCTTCAACAATATAGGTAAGAAAATTGTTACCATAACTCTTTTTCTTCCTAGTTCGCTTACTTCTTCTCAATTCTTGCATATCACAACAAGAACATTAGAAATATCGTTCATGAAACATATTTTCCTTATTTTTCAAAAGAATCTCATACTTAAAAAAAATATTTTTAAGATTCAACAATAGTATTAAATTCTAAATACATCAATATTGAAGAAAATAATTTTATATCATGAATTATAACAAAGATAACCAATATCATGAATTATAACAAACATAACCAATAAACACACAATCACATATTTAAGAATCAAGTTTCCTCCTTTTAGGTTCATGTAGCATGACCTTAGGCAAGTACCCCCACACTTTGAGGTATTCTTCTTTTAGGTTTGGGTAACATCTTAGCCAACCACCCTCACAATTCGAGGTATACCAAGTTAGGCTTATGCCATTCTTAACTTCATTTTTTTATATTTTATAAAAATTTCCAATACCTTATCTTCGGTTCCTAATACACAAAGTTAAATAAATACAGAATGGCCATCAACAAAAATTGCATAAAATCTTTTACGATCTCTAGTCATTGTGTGTTTTAAATCATCCAAATTATTATGTATCAAACTAAGGAGTTTGGTTACTCTTATTATGGGTTTGCAAGGTCTTTTTGTTTCAAATTGATAAAAACCTATCCACCATCTCAAAACAACACATATAGTCAATAAAAATATGTGTATATATGCAATATCACTCTTGCACTTGGTGGATAAAAGGAATATTTATTCCCACTAAATCTTATCCACTAGCCCAAAATACTAGTTGGATCATTTTTTTTTTAATATATATATAAAGAAAATTTTAATTATTTTTCCATAATTTCTCATTTCATATATTTGTGTCAAGAGATGTAGAAATAATAGCTTTTGTACATAAAACCAATAGCCTCTAGCTACTAGAAACCACTCTTAGGAACGTCCAAAATTTTACAAGAATAAGACACTTAATATTTTGTAAAATTTGACATTATTATACCACAATTGTATAATACAAACGTTTAATCATCCACAATTTCTTTTTCACATGACCATAAATGATTGCTTGAATACTTTAGCAAGGAAATAAAATTTAATAAAATTATAGTATCATTGTATCTTCATTATACAAAAGGAGTACCAAGTTGATACGACACTATTGATTCCACTTAACAATAGGAATGCCTTCACCATAAGTCTACACCATTTTTTTTTTCTCTTTAGAATTCTGTTGATACCCGTTTTCGTGACACATTTCGTACAAGCCCGATTCAACTAAGCCCGACTTCTTTGTGGGCTCAATTTATGTATTATATTTTATTTTATTCTTTTAAGCATGGCCCGAGCCCATGCGAATGGTTGGGGAATTGAGTAGAAATGGTTTTGGTGGGTGTGGGTTAGTTCCCATTAGACCTTTTTACATAGGCCTGACCTGTACGTGCCGCGAAGTGGGCCAAGGACGCTGGGGGCATCTAGGGCCCATGAAGGAGGTCCAATGTCAGAAATTTCCACCCCAGACTTTACTCCATGCTCTGTGTGACTGTGCCCTTTATTTTCAGCTTAACTCCATTTTCCCACACCAAGGCAGCTGACTTTAAGAAAAAGCTGAGTAGCCTAGCCCACTCAGCCACCCAAATGTGGTCTTCAAGGCCTACAAAGACCAGAGACAGCAGCTGTAAAGAGGAAATAACTTTGTTTCCAAAACCATGCAAAAAGCAACCAAAACCTTTCCCTAAGCATAAAACATAATGCACCAAGTCATAGAAATAGCATCTGAAAGGTCCAAGGGCTTCCTCCCACCTAAAAACTGGTCACAAGCATCCCCTAGAGCTTGATATAAATATGTATCACCAGCCCACAAGAGGGGCAACGTTTTTCCCTACAAAAAACCCAAAACTTTGACACAAAAAGCCCAGTTAGCTACCTAGTGTATGGGACGATTTGAAGGCCTGGGGGTGAAAATATTGATATAGGGGAACTCTCCCTCTCTTGCTCGGGACCTCCTTCGATTTCCTCCTCTGTGTGACTGCGGGCTGAAATTTCTGACTCATGAAATATATAGTTTCTGCACTTTCTTGTGTTTTCATTTTTCTGTTGTTTTCTCTTTCCATAAAGCACCATTAGCCTTTGTGTACCTCACATAGTGAATTTTGGGCTTGGCTCTCCAAATAACTGACGAATTTAACGAACCCAAGGGGAGTTTTGGGCTCATTTATGCGATCTCGGCCCTTGTCGCAAAACGTCCCCGACAAATTCTACCAAAAAATAAAATTTTACCTCATTTCTCATAAAAATTATTGCTAACATTTTTCTTTTGAATGCCAAAAAACATTTCTCAAAACACATACGTTTTTCTTCAATCTCATGTTCCTTAGATTTTAATAGACATAAAACAATTTCACAAAATACAATACACATATAGTATCACATAATTGCAAATGCAATAAGTTGATATCCACATATCAAGACAACGTTATTATTCACATATTAATTTAGATTAGAGAATCAAAATCACATTTGGATAGACGTCATTTATTTTTTCTAATAAAATATTAGTCCACCAAATTTTTTAGATAAACCAGATAGCAAAATAAACTCCACAAAAGATATAAGTGATTATATCTAAGAATATAACTACTAGCATTTTTTCTTTATAAACATAATATCATATCATAATATAAAATTTCATGATCAATAACTTGTTTATCCATTTTGAAGCAAGAGATCAACCTTTAAGATTGTTGGAAATATTTTAGTGAATAAACAAGTTTGGTTACAAAAATAATATCCCAAATAATTAGCAAGAACATAAAATAAAAAAGGAATTTAGAACAATCTCACAATGTTATAGAATCATGCTGCGAAAGCGTTGTCCTTAAAGGTTGATTCGTGCTACCCAAAGTAAAACTTGGTGCGATTGGTTTTCTTGGCCAAACAACCCCCCAGGATTAGACTATAGCGTCAACCTTTGTGATGTACGCACTTCCACTCACAAAAAGTTTAAGAACAACCCTCTATTGTCTTTCCTTAGAAAAAATATTCTTGTAGAAAAATATGTGGAAGAGAAAGATAGTAGAATTGTGTATCTAAAACATAGAGTAGTAAAAAGACTCATTTAGAAATTATGTTATGATGAGTATTATATAGGCTACTTATGAAGATAATAGTCTATAGTTATTAGTTACTAATAACTCTTAACAGCTCAACGACTATATTATCAATTATTGCCTAACGGCTATTTTTCTCATAATTGTCCAACGGTTATTTTTCTCATAAATTTTTAACGGCTAGAAAATAAATAAGAATAAAAGTGTTTGGAACACACACCCACGCCTACAATAGAATGCATAATCATGCTTGGTCACTCAACTAAAAAAGAAAAGAAAATGGTTCTCACACATCATCAATTTCCAAAAAACTGATATCAAAGACATATGGTATTAGATTATCGGAACCAGACGCTACCTTAAAGCCTAAAAGGTCTATATATCCTCGGAATCTGCACTTAGGATAGGATAACTGGAATTCAATGCCTTTCTTTATCTAGTTGGAGCACAATAATGAGGCATATGCTGCTGCCTTCATCAATGTCACTCGATTTACTGCATTCTCTACCTACGACTCATGAAGGCAAAAATCATAATGCTCCGCGACATGACTAAACTGTGAGACCTAATATTTTGTTCCAACTAACCATAAAAAGGTTGGTCTCTACGAAGTTTGCCTACCAAGTATAGAGGCTTACTTAGAGAGCTTATTTGGATGGGATGACTTTTGAATGATATCACTCAATTTATTTTCTGTTTCTATCATCCAAATCGTGTGGGTCCCACATATGAGTATTTGTTTGGATGAGTTTTGGATCATTGTTTCCATTACTCAATTCTTTGATTTTTGAGTGATGAGTTATGAAAATTGAACACACATTTTAAGTGTTTTCAGTTTCCATAACTCTGTTTTCAATGACATTTCTGTAATCAAACATACATTGAGGGACCCACTAGTCAAGTCAATCACAACTTTTGACTCTTTTTTTTTTTTCTCACTGGGTTCGATATTTTTTTTTTCACTAGGTTTGATGTGTTTGGTTTTTTTTTTTTTTTTTTTTTTCATTGGGTTCGGTGAGTTTGGGTATTGGGGGTTGAAGGAAAAATAAAATAAAATAAAATAAAAGCTGCACCAAGTGATAGGTATGGGGCCCACAAACAATTGAAAAATATTGAGTTATGACAAGTGAGTGATGGTGTCAAACGGGTGGGGTGTAAGGAGTTGAGGTAATTAAACCACAGATTTCTTATTCGATAACAAAATATTTTACCATTGAGCTAATTGGAGCCCATATAAACTTACTTAAAACTTTTTCGTTGAGAATAAGAGGCTTACTTAACTTGTACAATACAAACATAAAAAGTTTAGTAGTCAAAAGTTTTGGACAGCAATATTGGACATCTCCTTATATGAGCTAGTATCTTATGCGCCAGGCGCAAGAGAGATTTTTCCCTCTTTCTATATACTTATTCTTGGGTACATAATATAATTCAAAATTGGGAGACTTTTTAATTGAATACGTCCTGTTTGGTTGTAGTAAAATAAATGAGCTCACATTCATCAAAATATGACACTGGATCGCAAATGTGCAAGCAATTTTTAGATAGATAAATTGTTAAGCTCTAGATAATCAAAATATGACATAGTCTGGTGCACAATAATCTGCCCATGTTTGGCTTCATTTGTTTTACCATACATTAACGCAATTCACAGTAATGACTTGAATGGAGCGCAATGAGCAAAAAAAAAAACTCAAAATGGGTCATTCCCAGGATAAACAGTGATACTCATATTGCCTAATGTGATAATTTGGCTCTTAGCTACAAATACAATTGCTGAAATCTTCCAATTAAAGATGAAATGATGCTGACAGACACAGTGGATAAGTGTCGTACGAAAATTCTATCCCTATCAACTATCATAGAGAAAGCAAACCACTATTGACCATAAACATAGCATTCTCTTTTTGAGCCGAACCTTATTCATGGGATTGTTGTCTCCATTTTCTGTGTATCCTGTGCAAGCAAAGGCACTCAATAGTGGAAAAAAAGAAAGAAAAGAAAGATCGATGTAATTATCAATTTGAAAGTTTGGATTGCGCAGGTCCAGTGCGCTACTCATAAACACAAATTCCACGCGGATACCAAGCCAAAAAGAAATACAGAGAGATTTGCCGACGATGAGTATTTCATTTTCATTGGTCAACATTTGGATAGGCTATTGAGAGCCGACAACCTTTTCCACCCCACTCGGATGACTTATAGTTATATCTAGGCATTATCGTAATGTACAAAAAAAAAATTTAATTTTTTATTATTATTTTTTTATAGGTAATGTACAAAAAAATTATTTTTATAAAATCTAGGAGAAGTGAACGATGGACATTAGGCAGTCTCAAACTCTCATCTCTAGTTTTATTTTTATTTTTTAATAGTTACAATTGGGAGACTTTGACACCTCGTGATTTTTTTAGAGAAGTTGATCCTTAAACTTGAACTCGCAACCTATTTGTTTTTTGGTAGAATGCTTTGTATTTGTTGCAATTCTAATTGCACAATTGTCCTATAGAGAAATATTTCACCCAATTTCCTGGAGAATCTTAAATTAGCTCACCAACTCTTGCTGGACCCAGGTTTTCAAGTGATGATCCATCTTTATTAATTTTAAGCGTGAACCATCTTTCATTCGGCCTTAATCACATATATGAATATCAATAATTTGTTTTGCCATTCAAAGGTTTGATGAAATAATAATAGAACTATACTCTATTACCCTTCTGAAACAAATTTCAGGTTGATTGCAATGATTCCTGAATGGAAAATAAATTCCATATCCCCATATAAAAAATACTGGCCAGGGAAAAGAAAATGATGATTAAGGACAGAATGGACCAAAATGGACCGAATAGACCAAAGTAGACTGAAGTAGTTTGAAGTGGACCGAATTAGACCGAAATGGACTGAAGTAGACCGAAATGGACCAAATTAGAGCAAAATGGACTTTCATAAACAACTCTGCCACAGATAACTGCTTGGCGTCTACAAGTTTTTATCTTTAAATTATCTCTCTTTATGTTTGGATGGAATGGCTTTTTTTTTTTTTTTTTTTTTGGGTATTAATAATATGTGTGCCCATGTCTTTTTTTTTTGAGAACCATGTGTGCTCATGGCTGTGTACAAGGACAACAAGTACATTGCTTCTATCATATTAACAAACACATAGGCCAACTCAAGGCCTAGGTCTTAGGGCCCGTTACAATATAGTCCTACCACTTTTATAAAGAGGCTCCATCTCCATTATTATAAAAGAAAAGGACCCAAATTGGGTAGAATGTACGCTTAGACAGGATCAGAAAAATCTTATAATACTGCACTCTTGAAGGACATGAACAATGGACTCTATGTAGTCAAAATCCCTTCAACTTAGAACTTCCCAAATGACAGCTGAACCAATATTAAATTCTTTTCTTTGTTTTTTTTTTTTTTTTGCTTTCTCTTCTCTCTTTGAATCATTCAACATCTTTAACAGAAACAAAGCCTAACCAAATTCTTTGGTAAACATTGGCGTTTGACTAATAAAGAAAGATTGGAAGAAGCAGACTAATCAACACTGTCCTTAGCGAAGGTTGACAGATAAAGGGAAATAACTTTCAAATGTTGTTCAACTCAGGGAAGCAGTCATAATATTACAGCTTCTATATCTTGATTAAGAACTTGGTAGGACTAGCCGACTAGAAGCCTGAGGTCATTGAATAATGTTTTTCTGAGGGGTCCAAGGAAGACCAGTTGTCACCTCAGAAGTTAACATGTAACATTGCTGATTATCTAATAGAAGACAAGCTTTCCAGTTTTGCAAGCAGTCATTGTTAATCATCTACCGCGAATTAAGTTGATAAACACTTCCCTCTTTCTCTTTCGACTTTTACACCATCATCCCTCTCTCTGAATCCCACAAATAAGTTTTTTACTTCCAAACTGATAATCACATGAGCATGCACATACACAAAGTGCATTTAATTAGTTCTTCCTGTTTTTCTATGTAATAAGGTAATCGCATTGGAATACAAGCCTAGTGTTAATAGCTCTTGGTTCTTGTTCAACTTACCAAATTTGACCTAATTTTTGGCGTAAAAATTCTTGTTTGAAGTATAAGACCACACAGCCCATGAACACGAAGTTTTTGTTTCGTGGTTTTCATCTTTCATATCTCAATTTCAATTACTCATCACTCAAATATTGTATGCCCCACTGGCGCAAGTATTATTTGGGTTGATTCTCTTCACTCAAAAATATTGAGAATAAGTGTGCTTGGCATGACTTAATTTTGTCAGCTTATTTTACTATTTAGCTTATTTTTGCTACTAATTATGGGTCTCACTGCATTTTTTGATACAATTTATAAATCTCACTGTACTATTTCAGCTAACTTTTACCTTTTATCTATAGTAATTTCAACAAAAAACTTTCAATTCCAGCAAAAATAATCGAATCTCAAACAGACCCTAAATAATGAGAAATAAGAACAACTTTTTTCGTGTTTTTTTATATTTTGAATTATAAGTTAAGTGACATTTTTGTAATATCATATTATGTGATGTGTAGGACCTATTACACAGACTTGTCACACTCAAAGTCAGACCAACTGCTCTTTCTTCTTTTCTCTTTCTTTTTTCTCCGGGCCATGTTTTCCTTTCAGCTTCTTCTTTCTTTCTTCTTCACACCTATATCTTCCCCAGCTTCTTCTTTCTTTATTTTATTTAGCTATGATTTTCAGAATAAATAAGTTATAATTAATGGGTTTATAAAAGTTATTGAGAATGGAAGAGCAGTGAGTTTTTCCGGATTCTTATAGTCTTTGATGGGTTTATTTGGCATGGGATTTTTAGTTTCATTAATCTATATATATCTAAAAGCTGAAGCGTAGCAATTATTGTTGCTACGTTCCTATTGAGCCACATCATCGGCCACGTCACTATTTCTTTTTTTCTTTTCTTTTGTTTGGGTTTACCAACTCTATTAATTTTCTATTGCAAAATTAATTCTTTGTGGCCAACATGATGCATTACACTTTACCATAAACTCTATTGTCTATATTCAAAACTCTTTTTTTTTTTTTTTTTTGAGAATCGTCTATATTCAAAACTCCTTTCAACATTGAGTGTTAGTTTTAATGTAAATAGCATGGGATACAAGGTGGTCTTTTGCACTACCACCACAAGTTAACTAAAATTTCATTTTTTTTAAGAAAAGAAAATACTACTATAATCACTTCTACTATGACACATATCAGTTCTTCTTAAAGAGAAAATGATTATAATCACTATTCATCTATCACTATTTTTTCATTTTCAAGGAGCTGTTAATTCCGTATTAATGTAAAAATGGTCTTTTGACAGATTTTCTCTTTTGTGTCCCATTACTACTCAATTCAATGAGTATAAAATGCTCAGACAGTTTTATAACTTTATATCCATACATTTCTGTCCTCTGGTCTAACGTTTTAATACATGGATCATATCTTTTTACAGCTCATGTAATTAAGTTCTAAAATTTATTTTGATATCAGATACCAAATGAAAAGGCTGTCCGTGAACTTTTTATATAACTGGTGTAAGTAATGGGATGAGATACGGATTTTTCGATCTCTAAGCCATTTACATAATTTACACTTTGACAATCAACTTTTAGCTTTTATAAACGTGTGATCATTATTTCTTCTTCTTCCATCATTTCCTTAGTAATTTAATATTATACCAAAATGTTTTCTTTGCTATATGTAAACAAATAACACCAATCTGGTGTGGTGCCATTGTAAATGATGCCTTCAAGTGCGAGAGAGCAGCGATGTTTGGTGGCTTCAAAGGTGACAATAACAACTTGGAGAAGGATGCCCCAAGTGTTGAAGAGAGCCTTGCCATAGGAAGGATGCCAATGTCAAGGGTGGTACGATTTCTTTTTATATTAACATATTCTTTCTTTACGTAGATTTCATGCTTGATGAGAGCTATACACTGAGTAGGTTCTTCATTCCCACTGACAATGGTTTCCAAAAAAAAAGTAAAATCCCTAATTTGTATAATACATCTATTATATTTTGTTGGTAGTATTCGAATTGGGACCATGTTTGACATTAGTAGTAATTTATGTTTTTTTTTTTTTCCTTTTTTTTTTTTTGTATTTTATTTGTTACCATAAGTTGAACAGTTGTTTTTCGTTTTTGTTTGTTTTAATTCTGTATTGCAATAAGAAATTAGAAATATAAGAAACAAAAAATTTATTTTTTGGCATATGTTTTTTCATATTTTAGAGCACTTTTTTTCTATGATATGTCCAAATAATAAAACAAAGTAAAACTCAATTGTCTTCCTTCTTTCTTTACAGTTTCTTCTTTCTTGGCCATCATGCTTTTTACCCTTTTTCCTGTTTCGTATATTGTAACTTTTGTAATGCTTGGTGCTTCCAAAATTTTCATGTTGGATTTGATATTTCATATGTGATGCACACGACATGTAAATCAGCTTGAGATAATCCAAGATACATATTGCATGGCTACAACTAATAATTCGCACATAGGTAGCAATTATTGTTGTATGCTCATGTTGAGCCACATCATCAGCCACATCACCTTTTTTTTTTTTTTTAGCTGACTTGATTTGGAGAAAAATCATATTATAATATGTCCTATTTTGTGTTGTTGTCAAGTTTTAGTTTATTTGGAAAAGAACAAGATAGTTTGGACAATATAATGAAGAACAGTTTGTGCAGTTGAAGAAGATGGTCTTTGTGTAGTTTCTTTTCACAGGTTGTAAATATTTTGTTTAACAAATTAGCAGCGAATTATTATTTCTTTGTTATATGATGTTCCTAGATACTAGAGTAATTGTTTTAAGTGTTTGCGAATATCTGATATTACACTTCATCTTCCTTATCTCATTGGTGTATTTTTAAAGATTTTTAAGAAAAAAAATTCAATTTTGTATTTATCTATTTATTATTCACGTACATATTGGATTAGATTATATGACAATATTTACACAACACTTCTTCTTTTTGTCAAAAAATTTTCTCTACTTTTTCCTCCGTTGGAATTGTAGTCTCGGTTTATTAACTTATTTTTATATTTTTATTTATTTATTTATTTTAATATTATTAACCAAAGAAATTTTAAAATCATTACATATAAAGCTACAACCAGCACTTTTACTTAGAATCAACCACCTATTTCTATTGTGTAACTTCAAAACCTTATTAAAAATTTTAAATTTGATTGTACATTTGATATTTGGCTTGATTACATCACATTTGATACGTTTTACATATTGGGAAGGAGTTTGATTATGATGTGAGTTTTATTTTTCCCTTTATCTTTTATTTTAAATTGTGGTTTTGTTGAGTTTTATTAATTTTTTAGATATATTTTTTGGTGTGTAGGGTAGAAGAAATTGGGTTTGAGAATTTTCTTTTTAAACCTAAAAGAATAATTTCTAAATTTTATATACTTTTCAATGATATACAAAATGTTATAAATAAGTTTTATATATAAAAAAAAAAAAAAAAAAAAATATTATCGCTAACTTATCTTCTGAATTTCTAGGAAAAATTATATTCTTTTTCATTTTGATACAACAAAAATTATATATTACATTTGTGATTTTTCCTATATCAAATGAAAATATGATTATAAATTATGTTATTCTTAATTAAATTAGTCCAATTTTCAACCAAAAAAAAAAAAAAAACTTAATGAGACTACCCTAAAAGGATTATCACGAGCAACGCGCGGGGCCGCGACTAGTAGTTGTAATTTATGGGCTTTTATGGTTTATTGATACTATAACTGCAGTGGGTCTTTCTGGGTTCCTGTAATCTTCTACGAATTTCTCTCTTATTTGGCCTGGGCTGTGAGTGTGTTTTTGGTAAAGTCAGCTTTGTGGGTTTTGGCTTAACGGTGAAGAAAGAATTTGCACAAAGACTTTGTAATGTAAGAAGCAGATAGTTTATTTTGATATTGTGGCATAAGAAATTTGCTTAACATTTGTTTCAAGAGAGAGAGAGTCACTAATATCTAAGGTCCATCCGAGCTTCTTCTGCCTGTCTTCCTTCCTTCTAAGGAGCTTCTTCAGTGCCTCTGTCTTTTCTTCCTACTTTCACAAGAGTTCTTAAGACTAGTGAGCTCCACTTTTTTGAGTTAAAGTTGCTTTTTTTAACTGAAAACTAAGCCAAGTTTTGATGCTAAACACAAAGGGGAAAGTGAGTTAAGAGAAAATAGGGAATTAGAATATGAGATATAAGTTAGAGGTTTGAGTGATGAAAATTGAGATATAAGAACTGAGATATGAGTAAGTCGTGAACCAAGCAGATCACTTTAAAACACAATAGGCAAGTTTCTCATACTATTCATGTAAGATCAGGTTGTAGATAACAGGAAAAAATAAATAAAAATACAGATTAATACCCAAACTGACTGCCTTATGAGCATTTTACAGGGGCATGCTTAAAAATATTAAAGCCCCACTATGCTAATGGTAAACCCCCCCTCTCTCCTCTTCAACTCTCTCTCTCTCTCTGTCTCTCCATAAACAAAACCCTACAATCAAGGAGTAAAACATTAAACTAGAAAAGCATGGAAACCCAATTTATCACACTACCTCCTCCAGTATCCTATCACAAGTTTCTGGCAATCCCTTTTGCAGCAAACAAGGTATGAAAAGTGCTATCAGCAGAGGATTTTTTCTTAGACAGGTATTAAAATCATCCTTGCTGATCTCCCCATCATTATCAGAATCAAATAAATTAAACAGCTCATGAACCTGCAAGTAACCAGAATGAGCAAGTTTTGATCAAGTTACAATTTACGAATGACATAGCCAGAACTTTTTTTTTTTTTTTTTGATGAGTAGCCAGAACAATTTTTTTATGTAGACAATGACAACAGACTCCTCTTAAAAGATATTCACGAGACATGGATACCATTACCCAAACAAAGGCCAATTATATGAATAGATGGAAGCATTACTCACCTCATCTGCATTCAAGTCTGGGATTGCAGGTCTGATCAAATTTTCCAACTGATCCAAAAACATTAAGAAATTGAGACTGTGCAAATCAGAATACAACTAAGCATATGTACAAGGGAGAAAATGAGAAAGCAAAAGGAGGGAAAGAGAAATATACTTCATGTTCTAATATGTAATCATTTCCTCCAGACTTGCATTCGGCAAAGGCTAATTCACAAGCTTGCCTGAATAATGGCAGCTTCATGACATGTGCTGATCCAAATAGGAACTGCAAGGAACCGATAAGAGAATCACACAAAGTTGAACACCATGACAAGAAGCACAAGTGAGCAAAATTTTGAGATACAAGAGATTTTGAGCCAAGAAATGAAATGAGGGGAAAAATATAAATCTCATGTTTAAACTCAGGGACAGCTGTAGTAGTTAATTATATATGCACTAGTGGGATAATAAGTAACTCAGTGATATATCTCAATTTTTTGAATCTAGCCCTGAAAATGAAAATAGGATAATTTTTATTTTTTTGTGCATGTGCGAACAAATTTTTAGAGAGAGAGAGAGAGAAAGAGTGCTGGAGAGAGTTGGTAGGATTACCTGCTTGAATGTGATTGTTCCACTCTTCTCCACATCAATGAATGAAAATATCTGTAATCCAATATAATTTTCTTAATTCAAGGGAGACGGAAAATAGAAATAATTTTATTAACGTAAGGATACATTTGTGGAAAAGGGTTCTTCTAGCTGACCCCAATCGGATGCTTGAAGGCTTGTGTTGAGTTGAGTTGTGCATGGACCAGTATTGACAAAAGCACACGCTTACGCATGCTTAAAGCTCAAAGTCCCAAGGTATAGACACTTGGCTTGCCAAAGCAAAGCTCATTTAATGAAGCATGTCTCAAGCATGGTTTTCTAATGCTTTTGGAAGAAGCACAAAGCACAGCTAGGCGCACTTTTTATTTATTTGCTTTAAAATATATATGAATCATTAAATTTAACTGCTTAAACTTGAAGGAAATGACATGAACTGGTGATTTATTATACAAATGCTACTCTTAAGGTGCTGTACTACACAGACAATTTTTTGTTTACATATCAGATTGATCTGGTACTGAATGTTAGTTTGTTAAGAAGCAACATATTCATAAAATGAGTGTTGCTGAAATAAGATGTTAAAATTGATAAACAGAAATACATAGAAAGACATGATTCGAAATGAGGAAATTAGCTTAAGATAGGTGTGGCCCCTATTGACGAAAAGATAAGAGAGAGTCACTTGAGATGATTTGGTCATGTGCAGAGGAAAGTACTTATGTACCATTGAATAAGTGAGTCAATTTGAGTTGAGGGTACAAAAAGGTAGAAGAAGAACTAAAATAACATTATTATAATTAGTAAAAATGGACATGTCTATTAAGAAGGTAACAGAAAGTATGATTTCACATAGAATATTATAGAGGAAAAGAATACGGCTGACCCTGATTAGTTTATTGAGGATCTATATTTAACTCCAAAACTTTGGAACAAAGGCTTAGCTACTGTTGCATATCAAAATTTATTGACCCTCTCCTTTGAAAATTCTCTTATAAGTGACCAACAGAACAGTTGTGAAGTTTATTGACCCTCTCCTTTGAAAGATTGACCAGTATTAGAAATCAAATTGTAAGAGATAAAGAAAATAAATTTGTAGTGCAACATGAACTAAATGCATCAATCCACATAAAGGCATTTGTCTAGATCTAAACATTACTATGTTCTTATCCGAAAAAGAAACATTACTATGTTACAAAAATGAGAAAATCATTTGGGTAACTAACCTCTTCAGAAAGAGTACAAGCCTTGAGTCTTAGAACCTTCAAGAAGTCATTGAATTTGACACAACCACTGCAAACAGGATAAAATAATGAGAGTCTAATGGGTTTTTTGAAAATAGAAAATCAGATTTTTCTTGCATTTGAAATGTCATGATTGGTGCTTAATTACAGCAGTAAGTACGCATCTTCTGAGTTGTAACATTTCATAACAGTTAACAATGCATGCTAATGAAAGAATTACTCCATCAAATGCAGTCCTCTTTAAAAAGTCAATGAATAAATTTCCTAACTTACCCAAGTTAATAACATTATTTCACTAGAATTTAAATTAATGAGGGTAGTTTTGGAAATTTGTACATTTTTAACTAAAAGACAATGCAAAAAATGATGTTCCCTTAAAAGGTTCAGACTTTCTAAACAAGGGCAACAATATCAGACAGCGGTAGTACTGTGTAGTATACCATAATCAGCAATGTAGATGTAAGATTAACTCCCAGTAGTTGGGGTGATTACAAATGACTCTTGCTTTTGCAAACCATTACCAAAACTACCTATGGTTTGGAGTAAAGTGAAATTGTCATACTATCCACCCCATTAACGAATTCTCTCAGACTGACACGTACGTGTTGCATGGAACACTAAATTTAACCTTAAGTTGGGCCTGAATGGGGCTGAAAAATTCGTGTAAGTGGTAGCAGAATAGTTTTATTCCTGGATTTGGAAACAGAACAAGTTTGTTCCCACTTATTATAAGGATTTACTGAGGGCTAAATTTTATGTTTTATGGGTGTGCAAAGAATTCATCATAATAGCTTAAAGACATAAAAAATAAAAAATAAAATTATAAGATTCAATATCTTAATGTGGCATATTTGGAGGGAGCGAAATTGGCGGACGTTTGAGGACATGAAAGCACTGATGACGAGCTGCTTGCTTCTTTCAGTGGCTCCCTTTTTGACTGGTCTAGGGCTTAGGGACTCACCTCCAGTGATTCTCTCCCCATGTTTCTTAGTTCTCTCTTTTGTAATTAGTATTCTCTTTGTTTTTTCTTTTCTCTTTCTGTAATATTTGATATGCCTTATGCAGTTATGCATGAGGTAGTTTTTTGAATATACATCTTTATTACTTATCAAAAAAAAAAAAAAATCAATATCTTTCACCCAAAAAGAATAACTATGCAAATTTATTATTATTTATATATAAAAAAGATGCTTCAACAATACCTTGGGTTTGGATTCATTAACAAAAATTTATCCAGGAAGTCCACAGCTTCCAAGCTGCTTATATGGAACAACTGCAAAACAAGAGAGGAATGGACTTTAAATTTCCTTCAAATCATGCAGAAACTAGAAGTAAATAATGATGATACAATTGTCTACAACATTCGATGCAAAAAGAAAAAATGTAAAAGACTAGAGAGGCTGTCCATGCCATGAAAAAAATTATCAAAGAAGGGTTACGTTTCAAAGAAACTCACTCCTCTATACCATTTACTTCTTTAAAGTAACAGATGATCAGAGCTAATGTTTCATCAGCCACAGTCATGAGAATTCACAGAAACAAAAAAGACGTATTCCACGAGATTAGTAATGAGGAAGAGAAAGAAGGGGGGTGACATTGACCAAGCATACAAAAGAGAAACTTTTAGGTACAAATGATCAGAACTGTAGGCAAACTTTTAGGTACTATCATGCACAATCATGGGGGTTCAAAGAAACCCAAAAGTTGTCTTCAAGAGATTAGTAAAATTGGGAAGAGAAGAGGAAAAGAAAATTTTTTTTGGACCATATAGACAAAAGGGAAACCTTTATAAAGAATAAACCATCCATGTAAAAAGGATGCAGTGTAGATGAATATGGATCTAGAATACTAAAATTTATATCACAGGAAATTATTCAAAGTGAAGAATTTCAGTGTAAGGACTTACTGATTGCACCTTAGCCATTTCAACCATATAATGTGAGGGCTTCTCCTGCAAATAGCATGATAGCAACGTATCAGAGCCAAATACTAGTATTGTTGAGATACATTAATAACTTCAATCAGAATAATCATAAAACCAGGAGATGTGAAACCCATTAAAAAATTAATATGCAAAGCAGAACTATTCAACAACCATGTCAACAAACATCTGAATACTATAGATATCTGTGGATATATAAAGAGAAAACATTGTAATTAATCCATTGATCTGTCCTATGAAACTACATAGAGTTCCAATGCAAGTTTTACATTGTCCCTCTTCCCACCACAAACTTCATTTAACAAGGCTGTAGTGGGGACCAATATAAGCTCAAATAAGAAGCAATTCAGGAAGCATCACAAGGCCAGTGGACAGGTCAAAAAGAATGTCACAGCAGTGAACAACATGATTGTCAACAAATTATAGGACATGGCTCCAGTAGAGCAGAATGACAGAAGGATTTGGGCAGTCAAATCCCAGGGAGTAGGATTGAAACTTTCTGAGTCAATTTGAGTTTTTTACATTAGTTGTATGCCAATGTACAATGAACCTTTTGAACAAAAATTAATTATTAATTCTTTTGTTGAAACATATTGACGCTACCTATTACAAATTAGGTATCGTGTTTTCTTGTTTCTCAGAGTTTTACTGTGTTAGCAAATCTTGTCTTCTTAATCCCCTTAGTTTGACTTACATGGCTGCAATCTCATCACCTTAGGGAGCATGCCTCCACATGAGCCACTGCAACTCTAAAACAAGTGCAATAAATCACAGAGGCTTAAAGTAGCAGTCAAACATGAAGTAAAGCATACCCAACACTAAACACATGTTATGCATTATTGACTATTTGTAGATAACAGGGTATGAATTTTATACTCATTACTTACATCTTGAGTTATTTAAATTATTCAAAATTTCCTTTCACAAGTCAGATCAATACGAAGATCTCCGACGTATATTGTTTTAATGAATCACTTTCTATTAACAAGTATACGATTGTCATTATATATAATTGTATTCTCTGCACTTCATTTATAAACATCCCAAAAAATACGTCAATTATTTCGGAGTTAACCATAAATTTCTAATTTAAAGTTCATTTGCAATAATATATTTAATATTTCATTGGAAATCAACAACTTTCCCAACATTATTGGGTAAAGAACGAGCACAAAGATAAAGATACCTATATACAAGATAGATTAACATGAGCACAAATATTAAGCAAAAAAATGCAAACCTGTTTCGATTCAATTGCTTTCATAAGAAGCATTAAGTCCCCATAGGAATGAGAGGTTTGTATAACATTAAGCCCAGTAGCAAGAGCATGACTAGTCTGTACAACCATGTGTGTATTGTTAGTAATAAACTACAATTAATGGCATGATGGAAAAAAGAGAAACATACAGGGGAACTCATCCTATAAATCTGCACAAACTCCACAATTGATAGTGCTCTTAGAAAAGAAGTTACACACATTCATTTTAATGCTTCATTTTGACATCCTAATTTAAGCCATCCATCGTACTTTATATACTTCATGTCTCTAGCTACATTTGGTAGCTCAAAGCTAACGAAAAATACTCAATAAATATCAAAGAGATGTCTAACTCTTGTATTATCACTTCGATTGTGAAAGCACAAAGCATTAAAAAATGAATGAGCTAAGATATCCTCCTCCTAATAAGTTGAGAGCAATCAAACTGAGAAAATGAATTTGTGAAGTTAAGTTAAAGGAACCAATATGAACAAGAATCAACAAAAAAAAAAAAAAAAAAAAAAACGTTAAAAATGCATATATTTAAAGTATTGAAAAATCACAACATTTAACATGCTTTGCAACACCGTGAGCTGTGAGCCCACTCATACAGACACGCATATATTTAAAGTATTGAAAAATTAACACATAAAAGTCAACTGACAGGCACACTCGCACAAAAGTTCAAGGATTCAAAATTTCCAGTAAGACAGCACAATAGGTTAACTACCAAACTGAAAAACTACTAAGAATATATGAAAGTTCAAGAACATGACAGAAACAAATCAATTACAAGCAGAGACTCACCCTCTTAGCAAAATGAACAGCAGTTTCTTTTTGATTAGTGAGGGGTGAAACAACAGGAAGGTATTCTACCTGTTCAGTCCAAATAAAATGTCTCAGATTAATTCAAATCAATACAAGAGTTTGCAAAACCAGACAATGTAGTAACCCAGAGTTCAAACCCAGCAGGGACAACATACCTCCATAAAATTGTGAAACTGCGTGAACATCCTAAACATGAGCTTTGCCAGAGAGATATTCCCCCTATGCAAAATGGCATACCAAATTACACAAGGCTTATAAGGTACCATTAGAGACAGCACCAAAATGAAATTGCACACAAGAAAAGTGTCATACCATGATTGGTCAAAGTGAACATGAGGATAACGGACAATTACAGGTTGGATTGGGTAACCAGGGATGAATGCACCAAGTTGGAATGACATAAGGATCCTTCCATTAGTTGTGGTTCCCTCAGGAAATAATAGTACTCGAGGAAATCTATCGCTAGAAGCCTTTCTCTGTATTCAGATCCTCGAAAGCACATTTCTGTATCAAATAGCTTATAAATTGAAAAAAAATCTTTTGATTTTGAGTTTCTAAAGTAAACCTAAAATGATTATGAAATCAGATTTGGTATGCAACTGCTTCTGTTGCTAAGTTTAAAATGATTTTTGAATAATATATTCATATTTATGATGAAAATGGGTGACAAATTTCACAACCATTTCATAAGGGAAGGCACGTGATCCTAGAGAGGAACTGAACAATCTCGGGACATAAAAATCAACATATAAAACATTGAAAGATATGGACAATCATTAATGTCGTATAGATCAAAATAAAGATAAGACAGTTAAAATTATAGAAGTTTTCTACCTTTATTTCATTGACGGCATGCTTCCTTGATGGCGGTAAGAACCTATTGACATATATCACCTGAGAACATAAAATCCAACTCATTGGAACTGAATTGAAAACAACTCAAGCATTAAAAAACAATAGTTTCAGTGATTGCAGAAATGAAATTACCTGCATTGCTCTGATAATGGTCCCAACAAAAGGTATGGAGTCATGGGACTCAGCTGCCACAATGGTAGGGAATAACTCATAGAAATAAAAGATAGGTTCAATGTATGATACATGATTAGATACAACTATTGGAGCAGTCTCCCTGGGTGCAGGTTTTCCTTTCCTTCTTATCCAATGATACCTTCACACACATACACCCAAAAGAAAATTCACTTCTTAAGAGCCCAAAAATATAAAAATCAACTTCACATAAAAAAAAATAAAAAATAAAAAAATAAAAACTTTCCAGTATTTTCCTTGAGTTTCTTAACGTAATCCCAAGAAGGCAAATAAAGAAAGAAAAATGAGAAATATAGTGACATACCCAAAAGAGAAAGAGAATACATAATCTCCACACCCACACCAAAACCCGATTAAAAAAGACTAACTTTCTTGTATTTCCCTTCAGTTTCTCATCAACCAAACAACAAAAAAGAGCTAAAAAACCAAAAATGACATACCCAAAAGAGAAGAGAATAAATCTGGCTGAAATTCTGGTGATCCACATGATCCTAGACCTCCAAACGGGCATGGGACTTTGCCTATCTTTCCAACCATAAAGAGCTACTTTGGTGGCCACAAAGCCAATCAACAAGCAAACCCCAAAGAGGACGAGCCTGACCGCCGCAACAGGCAAACAAACCACCAACTTCAACCACTCGTACAACCCTTCGATCCGACCCGTCTTGTTCAAGAATGGGTCAACTGTGGATGACCCACATACCTCCAGACCCTTAGACCCCAGAAACTCATATGGGTTTTCTGTGCTACTAATAATACTACTGTTGCCGTTGTTGCGGTGAGAGTTTTGATGATTGTGATTTACACGACTTTCTCTGTTGTTGTTGTTGTTGTTGTTGTTGTTGTTGTGAGAGAGGGAGTCGTGGATGGTGAGGATTAGATGAGGGGGATCGGAGGGTTGGAAAGGGAGGAGAGGAGAGGAGAGATCAGGGTCCGCCATAGTTGAAGAGTTTCAGAGAGACAGAGTCCGAATATAGAGGCAGAAGACAACAACGTAAATGGGGGGATTGGAGTGGAATAATAAGTATCTTGTGAGATAAAAGCATGCGCCAATGTCTCACTGACACGTGGGTCCCACGCTGGGACCTACATGTCAGTAAGACATTGAGCGCATGCTCCTGTCCATACAAAATTTTCGTATAGGTTAAAGCTAGGTGTCTGTGCGTCTCTGATTGATTTTTTTTTTTTTTTTTAGAAATACTATGTCTACAATATTTTTACAACAATTTTACAACAAATCTTAAGTGGCAGGTTGTTACTGGTTATTATTGTTGGGGCAAAAAAGTAATTTTACTATTAGTTTTAAATTTGAACCAATAATAACTAACCACCTATGATTTGTTGTAAAATTATTGTAGACGTAGCATCTTTTTTTTTTTAGGTAGTCTCCGAAAATAGTGAAATGGTTACACTATTTTTTCACATTTACAGTGGATTTTATCATGAATATGAGTGGACAAAACATGAATATGAGTGGACTTTGTCACGAATGTGAGGAAGAAGTATCATTTTTCTTACTCTTAAAAGTATCTAAGAATTACTTGTGTATATGGACTGTGTTGCAGTGTGGTGGTAGGGGGTTTTTCTTTATTTATTTGTTGAGAAATGATATGTCTGCAATATTTTTATAATAAATTTTAAGAATTACTCTTAAAAGTATCTAGGAATTGCTTGTGTGTATGGACTGTGTTGCAGTGTTGTGGTGGGAGGTTTTTCTTTATTTATTTGTTGAGACATAATATGTCTGCAATATTTTTATAATAAATTTAAGTGGCAGGTTGTTACTCGTTGTTATTGTTGGGATAAAAAAGTACTCCAATCTTAATGTTAAGTTCAGATTTAAACTAATAACAATTAACTATCTATAATTTATTGTGAAAATATTGTAAAAATATTACTGACAGACCGTCTCTCTTGTTTGTTTGGTTATGGAGAAAATTTTCAGTTTTTATATATTGTTGCCACGTGCTATACATGGGGATTTCTAATTTCTCTCTCTTCTTTTTTCCACGATTTTCTGAATTTGCTTTTGTCATTTTAATATTTTATATTTAGGTTTTTCTCAACAAGCTTTCACAGGTTCTTTCTCAAAAAAAAAAAAAAAAACTTTCACAGGTTATTTCTATAAAAAAATTAAAAAAAAAAAAAAAAAAAAAAGGCTTTCATAGGTTTTATTTTTTATAATATAATTGGTGAAGTGATATATGATTGGTTTGTGTATAATAAATAATGTAAATGATATATATATATATATATATATATATATATATATATATATATCATGCTTTGTTTTGGTGAAAGTTTATAATTTTTCTTTTTTTTTTTAGTACTTGGTAGTTGTGGGTGCCCAAGAATCAATGATAAAGCTGAAGGGTCGCGATATTAGTCTAAGAATTGAGGAGGAAGTTGAAGGGTCGCAATAATGACGCAAAGGTGCTATAAGCCACGGGCCTAAGGGAAGAAGTCGCCCGAGGAGGGGAAGAAACGAATCATGGTACTCTAAGGCATTCTAAGGGGAAGTTAGGACCAGCAAAGAGTGGAACACAGTGGGCAATAGGGAAGCTTTAGGCCTAGTGTAGCCTGTTGCATCGGCATTAATTGGAAGACATCAGCTTTATCAGCCACATTAATGAGGAAGTGACCTGAACAGTGTAGGTCACAGCTAAGCAGATTCTTACCACCACCTTCTTCAGATATGAAAGGTAACAAGTGTCGAAAAAGGAAGGGGGTAAGGTAGAAATGAATGGTGAAGATGTGATGGAAGAGAGCTATATAATGAAAGGAAAGAGCATTGGAAAAGGCGATCAGGGGCAAGAGAGAGAAAAAGGAATAGCGAGGAGCATACTGGGGAAGAAAGGGAACCGTATCATTTTCCACATGAATTCTACCTCCACGGGAGCCTTTGTCTAAAGCTTGATGCTCACTTATTTTTGAATACAAGCCTGATTCTTCCTTATAATTTTCTTCGGACAAAGCTCATTGTTGTTGTTCTTTCTCATTTCTCACAAATTTTATTGATTTGGACCAAGTTTGAAGCATACGACCCATTACTCTAAGTGGGCTTGGTCTACAAACTTATTTGGTCCTTACAACAGTATTAAAAAAATGAGTTAAGTAAAAATTATCTTTTTTATAAAAAAAAAAAATTATTTTTAGTCAACATAAAAAGTACTATATGACTTATTTTTAGATATTGTTTTCTACTCTTTTTTTTAACTACTCTATCTCATAGCAAGCTATATAAGGGAAGTTAAGAGATTATTTTTTAACTCATTTAAAAGTGCTACCAAACATAAGAAAATTAGATATTTTTATAGAATTTTTTTTTAAATGACTCATTTTCTGTAAAACATCATAATTGAAACAAACATGAGCTTAGTGTGCGTTTGACATGGATGAAATTTGCCAACTTATTTTACTATTCAGCTTATTTTTGGTACTATTCATAGATCTCATTGTACTATTTCACCTAACTTTTACATTTATTTACAATGCTTTCAATAAAAAGTTTTCAGTTTCAGCAAAATAAGCGGATCTCAAACAGACCCTCAATCTCATTTTTATCACACGTGCAAAGACAAATGCTTTTTTTTTAATAATAATAATAATAATAAATACTTTTGGTGTAGTGTATTGTAGTTTTCTTTTTCTTTAAAAATAGTAAAGTTTTGTGGGTTTAATTAACTTGATTAGTAAAGTTTTTTTTTTGTTGAATAAAAGATTCAAGATTGAATCCCACATACCAAAACAAAGAAATTATTAGTTTCTTGATTTGATGATAAATAATAATTATCATATAGTGAACATCTTGAGTTCAAATTCTATTATATCTAAAAAAACCTAATATGGTATTTTATCTTTGAAAAAGAGACATAAGATCGAATCTCACATATATCAAAAACAGTGACCAGAATCTCACATATATCAAAAACAGTGACCATAAGTTGCTTAGTATGGTCTATTTTAATGAACTTATTGGTACTTTGAGTCTTTTTACCCTATAGTAAAAAATAATTATCACAAAACGAAACAAATAACATACATTTCAGTCTTATTTACTGTACTTTTTAATTTCTATATTTAAATGATGTTTAGATGTCTTGTTGTGGATGTTGGAGTTTGCGTTTTGAATTGCATTTGTTTATTCTGTGATTATAGAGATCAAGCATTAAAAAAAACCTGCTGAGTAGCACATGGTTGGAGAATGGAGTGGGTAGCTAATCTCTTCTGAGTTGTATTTGTTTATTCTATGATTAGAGAAGATGAGGCATTGAACTAGATAAAGTAGTATATGGTTGGAATGTGCAAGTGCAACGTATCTCATGTTGTGTACATCTTAAGGAGATTGGTGCGTGGAGAGCCCCCAAACATTTTGTAAAAATATAATTAAATTAAAAAAAAAAAAAAAAATCTCATACGATAAAATGAATAGAAGCTAGATTGTAAAAAAGCTCCCCAATATTGAAGAGGACTTTTATTTTGGGATGATTGTATGTATATAAATAAATGAATAGCCCTTTGGATGGGAAAGGGAAGGTAAATGTGTCTCTTTCTTTATTTTCAAAGTTCCAGCCTCTTCCTCCAAGCTTCTTTCATCGAATGGAATGTGATTCTAAAAGGGTAAAAGATCCATTTCCCAACAACAATAATAGGGTAAGATGCCAAAATTAAACTAGGCTACAAGACTTGAACCCTAAGCTTGAATTGTGGTGTAGAAGGTGATAGATTTGATGATGTTTAAATCCAAAAAGAGTTCTTTGTAATCAACATTTTGCATCTACTTAAACAAAAGAGAATGATTAAAATATCCATTTTTCCCTCTTAAAAACTAGAAGTTACTTCAACTTATTACATATTTTAAGTATATTTGATTCTCAAATCTAAATTGTGGTGATCATCGCCGCATGAAAGATATAATTTTTTTTGGTCAAGAATTAAACAGAAGTGAAAAATACTATCCTATAACAACAATTTGGAGGGCACATGGACTGATATAAGTAAGTAATTAGTAGTTTTAGCATATTTTTCTATGGGTATAGACTATGAGATAGAATTTTAAACTAACTTCTCAATAAGAATCAATGATTTAGGATAAACTTCATTCTATAGGGAAAATAATAGGATAGATGCCTAGATGGCAAATCTAAATGCAGTAAAAATTATGTTTTCTTATCAATTTAATGTGACCTTTTTGGTCAAAATTTTACTAGCCTTGAAGTAGGCAAGGAAGGTGACTAGATATGTACATTGTGTGGACAAGGAATCATCGAATTTTTTTCCCAAATAACATTAAATATCAAAAAATTTAGTTAGTTATTACATTTCAAAATAATGTTGTAAACTAGCATCTTGAGTGTCTAAAACTCGAGTTCCAAGATAAAATTCGAGTTTTTAAGTCTCGATTTATAAGTGGTGAGAGCTGATGTGGAAGAAAATCTACGAGGAACTCGAGTTTTTAAGAATTGAGTTTCACTTTTAAGACTCCAGTTTTACTTCTTCTTCCTCGCATTCATTCTGACCCAGCGTTCTTCTTCCTACAAATCAGACTCAGATCGTCCAATCGCCCCCTATTCTTCCTTTGTTCTTCGTCTCTGTTATTCGTCGTCGTGCAGATCAAACTTAGATCGTTCCTTTCTTCGTGCAGATCAGACTTAGATCGTCCAATTGCCCACTCAAATTTGTTCTTCCTCTGTTCTTAGTAGTCGTGCAGATCAGACTTAGATCATTCCTTTCTTCGTGTAGGTCGTCGTCATGCAAATCATCTGCGACCTCCATCTTCTTCAAATCCAGTTTTTTCCAGGTCATCGTCTTCTTCTTTTGATTCAGATCTTCTTTTCCTTCTCTTCTCCTCCTTTTCTCCTTCTCCATGTTCAAATATGCTTCTATGGAACTCAAGTCTCTCAAACTTGAGTTCCAAGTGGCTAAATTCGTCCACGACAGCAATAAAACTCGAGTTTGAGAGCCTCGATTTTTGTTATTGATCTTGAATTTTAAAAACTCGAGATGCTAGTTTTCAAAAATACTTACAATCATGCTTTAACTTATTATATTCTCTCTCTATTGCACTAGCTTGCAAATTCCCTCGGGAGTCATCTCTTTTACAGTTTAGGTGGGCAGAATTCAGAAGCTCCACTTGGCTTTTTTTCTGCCCACAAGTGTGTGCATTGGAGATTGGACCATTGGTCATGAATGATATATACATTTTTTTTTCTTTTTTGATATGAGTCATTAATGATATTTATATTTAAAATAGGAACAAAGATTGAAAGCAAATTTAAGAAGGCCCATTATAAAAAGAAAGAAAATAAAAGGAATTTAACTTTACTAGCCTGTGTCGCATTCTTCGTCCCCCACACCATCCACCTACTTGTTTTAACTACGCTTTTGGTACTTGCTGTTTTTTTTTTTTTTTGGGTATTTAATGATTAAAAAGTAAATTGTTACCCTTAAATATGTCTTTGATAAGAGTGTTTAAACAATAGTTTTCAATATTTAAAAACTCTTACGTGTATTTTTATAATACTTTTTAACTCACATATATTTTCACAACATTTAAACAATGTTACTAGAAATCTCTAGCCAAACACCACAGGTCTTGGTGTCATTTTTGTTAATAGTCTCACTAATAAGTACCAATGGGTGCTTAATCAATAAGACAAATCACTTTGTTTGATAGCAAAGAGAAAGGGAAAAATAAACCTACTCTACTAGTAATTGGTAAACCCATTTAACTTAAACATTTAATCAGGATTAAACCATTGAAATTAATGGTCAAGATTTGAGTGAAAACCATACCTAAAAAAAAAAGTGAGTATTGTAGAATGACCCTTCTTTTTAGAACAAATTGATAATTTAGAAAGTTTGAACTAAACTACTAATTTTACACGGACATAATTCATCGTACAAGAGTACCTAATCTTGACAACAAAAAAACTAGGGACGCATGTATTTATTGCACAGTTGGTTGGTCCATGTTCTTGACCATTTTAAGTTTTAATTGTCTTAACTTTAGTCTTATGCTAATTGTTTGATATCAAAATAAATCTTTAGGCACAAAAAATTTCAACGAAATTTTCACTTCATTTCGTTTGTGTTGCAATGGGCCAAATTAAAGTAGATCATAGATGACACCCTAGAGTAGTTGGATATTTTGAAGAAATCTTGTTGTCTATGGTAGCTCTCTTGATAATATGACACAAATTTTACTGCTCTTTACCACAACTTGTGCATGTGTGAACTGATGATTGGATTAATTCTCACTAATTATCAATGGTGGTTTTATGTGTAAGTCATATAATCTAATTACAAATTGATAAATGTAAAAATTGTGGCAAAGTGTGTGATTCGGTGTGTGTCTCTAGAAGAATTGTGAAGTGTAAGATTACCGAAGCTAATCCCAGTGCATTTTAGACTAGTCACCTCATCTAAAAGAAAATAGAAAGGGACAACTATATTTGGAAAAAGCAAGAGAAAAAAACATCTTTCGAGGAGCTCAGTTGGGTGATAGCAACACTTGATAAATGAACCTTTATATAGGGTCTCCTGTGTTTCAAATGTCATAAACATAAATAGTTAATAGCAAACGAATTTTTGTACACACAGGTTACTAAGAAAACATAATGTCAAATTGTAAACAGACGCAGTCACATGTTAAATTAACTTTGTTTACACATAATGGGCTATAAGGATACAAATCAAATATGATGTCTACACAGCTACAAATTGAACAGAATCTTGAAAATATGTTTATACTGGTTCTTATCCAAGCCCACCATGTACATTATTTTATTATCAACCATTAACAATTTGTCATCTCAATAATTATGAAATATTATGAAAATTATCAGAGGTATGGACATAATTATCATAGTTCAGTGGCACTACACATGACAGCTGCAAAGCAGAGTGCTAGTATGCATTTTATCATGTTTCGCTGTAATCCATGGACTGCATGTTTGACATATAGATGCAACATCTTCAACAGATGGCTTATGCACAGGGAATAAAATAAAATAAGGTTGGAAAAGATCCAGAGGAGATAAAAGCTATACAAAATATTCTGATCCAAAACTGGCAGGTAGCAGCAAACTAATCGAACTTGTATTTCAGGGGGGCAATAAAAAAGATCATAAGATCTGTATCCACGCTTAGTGATAGTGCATGTGCTGCACCAGGTATTCTGCCATCAAAATTGTGTGAATCCCATCTATATGGGATCTATACAATAAATAGCCTGACATGATTATCTGATTCAATACAAAGTCTCCTCATTCCCAATCATTCTTTGGTTCTTTTCCTACACTAGGATCGGCGAGGGAAGAGCACCCAGAGCATGAAAAGGCTCATTACAAGGGAGAATTATCTTATGCATCATTCACAGTTGGTGGGGGCTACAAACCCGTGGACCCCACATGTTGATTGCTTCAACCATTACATAAGATACAACTTCCATCAAATTCTTCTAGGGTCACACACTTTGCCACAATTTGCAAATTTGTCAACTTGTGATTGAATTACATCAATTACACATGAGATCACTACTGGTATTTGGTGAAAAGTAATCCAATTATCGCTTGACACATGTATAAGTTGTAACAAAGTGTGTGACAAAGTATGTGTCCCTAGACTTTTTTGACCTTCATTATAAGATCTATAGGCAACTAATGGGTGCATGACTATACCCTTTTTAGCATGATCCTACAAGTACCTATCGCTTTTGCTTGTACTTGATCTTCAAGGAATGGAGAACACAAACATAACAGTGATGAACAACATCCAATTGGTGCTAAAGGAACTACTCCTCATCATCACCAGAGTAGAAGTCCTGTTGGCCCCTGGTGCCATCCGCACTGTCATAGCCCTCTTCACTGCAAACCAAACTACCATCCGATGAACTATCATCTGGATCATCAAATGATTCACGGTCTGGAAGGAAGTATCCATCTTCTACAGGCTTGTAGTCCTTTCCTCTCCAAACCACAATCTGCTCCTTCTCAAATGTAACCAGGATACAAGGCACCATGTCCTGCATCAACATTGGAAAAAATCTGACAACTAAATAACTCAAGAGACTAAAATTTAAAATGCCAACTAAGTTATGAAACACAAAAGGAGAGTCCCATCTTGCCCATATTTTTCAGCTGCCGTATAACCATCACAAGACATTGTGAAAATAATTGCTGCAAGAAGAGAAACAGTAGGAAGTAAAAAGTGCCCAAGTTTTTCTTAATGACAACCAACTAGGTGGATGTCCAACAGCAAGCTCCATATACAAAAAGGATATTGAGAAAATTAAGCATACATTTGAACTTTAAAAAAAAAAAAGATATTGGTCATTTGGTCACTAGTTGTTTCACAGAAAATGTAGATTTAGGGTTTGTTTGGATATTGCTTATTGCTGAAAACTGAAAACACTGTAGCAAAATAATTTTTAAATGTGTAAATAGTGCCGTGGGACCAATTTTTAATAAAAATTTTGCTGAAAAAAGAGGTTTGTAGGTCTTGTGAACAGTGCAAAGGACCTAGGTTTGGACGCAAACGCGTCTAGCGTTTGCTATCCAAACGCACACTTAATAGACAATCCAAGCTTATCTTTAGTAAGGAATTCAATATTCATCCAAATTCCAAAAATAAAAATAAAAGAATAGAAAATAAAAAATAAAAAAAATAAAAACCTCTTTTCTCGCAATTAACAAATGGGGAAGCCTTTTGGTGGGTAACAAATGAATAAGAAAGTTACTAATAAAAAGAGAGGAATAATCACATATTCAACGGTGCGGAGACAGCTATTATTGAGTTGAACTCAGTTTCCTAAGATCATTGTATCAGGGAGCCACTGGCTTAGGCAATCTGCAATCTACTTCATTTTTAGGATTTTGTTGATTATTTAATCATTTGATTGCAATTCTATAAAGGAATGCAACACATACAGTTTGTGTATTCTATCCTGTGCATCTAATAAACTTTTATTTACCTATAAAAAAAGATCAAATAACTGTATTTATCAAATTAGTAAATATAGGAAACCTCATGCAGAAAAATTTAAAATTCCAGTCTTTTACCCTGAGTTTGCAGCCTATTTTCTTGTAATCACTCTTCTCAAGACCCTTGCAGTCTATCCGAACCAGTTCACAGGAGAGGAAAGCATCTCTAACCATGGGCACCAGACTACCATAATAACCATTCTTGGCTGCAGTTGGAACTTCTGAGTTAGTGAACAACAAACATACACCTATTGTTGTAAACTACAAAACTAAAAAAATTCTTAACTCCTAAGTAGCATATACCAAGTTTTGTTAAAGGGGGAACAGCTAGTCCTCTCTTTCTCATTTCCTTTGTCTCCTCAATGCTTAGGCCATCAATTGTAGTCTTGATCAGCCTGGGATATACAGGCTCGTGGGGTCTCCACAGCATCAATGGAATCACAGGCCTTCTCTTGGGACGATAGTACCTGCCTCTATATAATACAAGTAGGCCACCATGTCTGTGGATGATCTTTCCAAATGTTTTATCCTGAAAGTAGCACATCAAACTTGAATATAACACTTCTACCAAGATGAGATGAAAATTCACGGCCATTTAGAGATATAAAATTCCTTTTGTAATGAAAAGAAATGCAAGGAAATATCCTGATGTAAACATTACTCCACCTACATGAGGTACTGCAAACTATAGTGGAACAGATTCATAAAAAGCTAAACTTCAACGTTATTATTTTTTTATGCAAGATACCTCATGCTAAAGAAAAGGAAGAGCTGCTACATTAGAAGAAATCACAATACCTCAAGCTGAGTGCACACATTTTTCATGTCCACAGTGGGAACACCTAAACATTTTATCCTCACTGCTTCGGCATGTTTCCAATTATTATGGATATCATTCAGCATGTTGTGGGTTAAACCATCTCTTCCTACAAAAAAGACACAGATACTAAGTCAAAAGCAGTGAATAAGAAAAGGAAATAGAGGGGAAAGAAACTGTTTCTTTTGTTTAGTAAAATGGTTCAGATTTGAAGCCTTTGTAATCTTTTCATCCTAGAAATGCATTTCATTTTGACATCTAACACAGGTTACTCCAAGAAAAACTTGGCAAGATGCAAGGGCAGAACTAGAGGAAGTGACTTGATGTTAGAAAATAAGGCATCTGAACGGCTGCCTTTCAATAAAAAATTTCGAGAAGTAATTTGCAGTTCTAATTATTTTGGTAAAATGGTCATCTCTTTGATCTGTCATACTAGTATTTCAAATTAAAAAATAACCAAAGATCAATGATTTATTTATTTATTTATATGCTACATGGTAGGCACTCACTCACTAGAGAAGCTATGTTTCAGTTTCAAAGCACTAAAAGATTCCCCTGAGGATCCATTCCTACCTAGTGGCTTCTGTAAGACATTGCCATATCAATGGCAAAGAACACCACAAGAATAGAGGAAGAAAATTTGACCAGAACTGCATCCTTGTCCTTCGATAAATTTGAAGGTAATTAGCCTCAAACAAATTATGTGTTTAGTCTTTTTGCCATAATCTTCTTTCAAGCTCTTTCAAGTTAAAATAAAATCTTGATAGATGCTTTTTTTTTTTGCTTACTCTTGATAGATGTACTTCCCTAAGCGTAAGAAGACAAAGAATAAAAAGAAATAATATTCTACTGAAATTAGGAAAATTACACTATTAGAATATGGATTTCACACTCATTTCTTTTGTTGCTAACAAATTAAAAGAAACAATAATGTGGTTGGAAACCAAAAAAAGCTGATTGTTAAACATGAAAATCCTTTCAAAAGCAATTTTTTGTTAGGCATATTACTCATTTAAATTAGAATACTCATTCCTGCAGTTTGATACAAAAATATAATTGTCCTAAACCTTAATCTTTTTACTCTGCATATAACTAGTTATTCTGGTTCCTTCTCTATTGAACCAGGACTTTCAATTTGGAAACAAAAATCTTCAAAAAGCTAATGCAAAATCCTACTCAGAATATCTAATTGTAACATAATCTAAATTTGTTCCACTTGGTATCAGCTTATTTGGGTTTTTGTCGAAAGTACTTGAAAATGCAAGGTTCTAAAAAGCTATACATAAACAAAATAAGCCTGAAAACCACTCAAACTTCCAAAAACCACAAAGCCAGATTAATTTTTTGATTAGTAAAACCACAAACCAAGATTAATGGAAACAAAAGGAGAAATACCCACATGCCCAAATAAAATAAAATCTTAAAAAACCAAGCACCCAATACCAAAAATGATCAAATCAATAAGAAAATCAACACTTTGTACCGAGATTGATTTGCCTCTTGGTCTTGTGCCTCTGACACTTATCAACCAGAATCTTCCTCTCAGACTCAGTGAGTGGCATTCCCTGAACTCTCTCTCTCATCATCTTCCTCTTCTCCTCCAGCTTCGGGTCCTCCGCCGCCTCTAGGGTCCGGGCCTTGGGATCCACAGCCGGGGCGCACACGCCGGTCCATTGGCGGTCGAGGCGGCCCGGCCCGAAAGGCGAGTACTTGGGCTCCCGGAGCCCAATTGGCCTCACGTTTGGGCTGCTGTCCGTGTAACTGTACCGGAAATCGAATGGCAATTCGGAGCGTATCGGCTTCAGGCCGGTCCGATCGAGCGAGGATGGCGGACGGTACTGGGGTTTCTGCTTTTTCTTGGGGATAGGGTTAGGGTTTGGGGTTTGGGGTTTTGGGGAAAGGGAAGTTGGGGGTTTGAAGGAGTAGCGGCTGTGGAGTTTTGAGGAAGAGGAGGTGGTGGTGGAGAGGAGGCGCGTGAGGCGGAGTGAGAGTGGTGGTGGTGGTGGAGGTTGTTTTTGGCGGGAGAGGCGGATTATTAGTGACATTTCCTTTAGGATTTTAACAGGGTTTTACTCTTCCAACACTTTTACACCTCGTCTTGGTTTTTGAGTTGTCTTTTGTTGTTGAGAGTTTGTGACGAACGTTGGTTTTTTTTTTTTTTTTTTTTGAAACTTTGGGCCTTTTATAATACAAAATTCAGCAACTGACGTGGCATCATTTTGTAATGGGGTTCATTTTTAAGGGTTTTTTTTTTTTAAAATAACTATAAAACCCAAATTATATTATTAGTTAGGCAACATTTGAAACTAATTTGGTTTTTAACAATTCGAGTTTAGCTGACTCGAATTTGGGGAGCTGAGATGTCCACGTAGGCCTGGAAATCGAGTTCATTGGACTCGGGTTCTGTACATGGAAATTGAGTCCAATGGACTAGGTTTCTGTACATGAAAAATGAGTCTAATGGACTCGGTTTCTATTCATGGAACTCAAGTATTCAACTGGAGCATTTGATGTTCCTCCTTTGGCTTGTGATGCTTGTGATTCGGTATGCTCTGTTTTGTAGAGAGTAAAACAGAGCATGTGAGTGTTGTGGACTCTCTTCCTTGGTGATTTCATGCATGCTGTCCAAACTAGTAGTATTGTATTCAATAATCTAAGGCTAAACTAAAGCTCTACTCTCGTCCCTACTGATATTGCCATGGATTTGATGCTATGCTCATGGAAACGCACACAGAGGAGGATCAAAGAGTTACTTGCAGATCTGTTACCATGTTCTCTTGCTTAACCGCTTTGTTAGTCACCACTCTTCTTATTTTCTTAATCTCTACTCACATGCTCTGTTTTGTGGAGAGTAAAACAAAGCATGTGAGTGTGAGTGTTCTCTTCCTTGGTGATTTCATGTCCGTGCGCTAAACGAAGAAAACCGAGTACTTTGGGCTTGATTTCCATGAACGAAAACCGAGTCTATTGGACTCGATTTCCATGTACAGAAACTGAGTCCATTAGACTCGATTTCCATGTACAGAAATCGAGTCCAATGAACTCAATTTCCAAGCCTACGTGGACATCTCAACTCCCCAAAATCGAGTCCTCTAGACTCGAATTGTTAGAAACCAAATTAGTTTCAAACGTTGCTTAACTAATAATATAGTTTGGGTTTTATAGTTATGTTTTAAAAAAAAAAAAAACCCCATTTTTAGGCTTTCAAAGTTTGCATGGAATTCAGTTTTGAAAAAATTATCTCCAAAATCTTGACTCAAACTGCCAATTTTAGATTGTTATTTTGATTTATTGAAGGGTCATATTAACGGATGTTCTTAGACTTTCAAAGTTTGTATGGAATTCAGTTTTGAAAAAACTATCTCCAAAATCTTGACTCAAACTGCAAATTTTATATTGTTATTTTGATTTATTGAAGGGTCATATTAACGGATGTTTTTAGGACAATTGTTTATAAACTATAATAAGAAAGTTTTGACACGAACAAAGTTTCTCTCCAAACTAGTTTGGAGAGAAACCCTACAAACTCACCATATATCTTTATATTGAGTGTGAATTTTGAAAATCTAACCGTTAGATTGCATGTTCTTATTACATCTTTAATGCTTACAAAATTTCAAGAAAATCAAAGATCAATTGCTATGTCATCAAATAAACGTTATAATATCAAGTTTTTGTAATCTAAAGTTGTGTATAAAAAATAAGTCAATTGATCAAATAGTAAATAACATCCGATTTGAACGAAATTTGATATGCATGTTAAGGACATAAGGAACATGAAATTCAACGGTTAGATTTTTAAAATTCACACTCAATATAAAGATATATGGTGAGTTTGTAGGGTTTCTCTCCAAACTAGTTTGGAGAGAAACTTTGTTCTTTTGACACCACTTTTATAGGAAATATGAAAAACTATTAACAACATTTATTGTTTTATCGTTCTCCCAATAAATTGTTTCTAAAAAAAGTTCTTAAACTAAGGGTATTGGTTAATATTTTCGTTTATTGAAAGGTGTTTTGGTAAGAAAGAAGCATGCATGGATACATTAAAACCTTTAATGTGTCCTCAATGTGTTGGAAGGAAAGGGAGGAGGAGAGGTAAGGTCATGTGTTTAAAACTGATTGGTGTGTGTAATTTATCAATACAAAATTATTTAATTAAAAATTCAATTTTTGAAAAAAAAAATATTTGAATCATTATTATATATTTTGAAAAGAATAAAATAAACACAAAATGTTCCTATAAATATATATATATATATATATATATATATATCTACTAATTTTAACTAATTAATTAATTGTCGAATTCCTACCATGTCATGTCCTAATTTTTTAAGCATTGTTGTGTAGCTCTATGCTATGTTGTGTAGTATCATGTCTGTGTACACATATTTCTTAAGTATTTAAATTTTATTAAGTTTATAGAAAAAGAGAAATTCCACATATTTCAATTTTTCTTATGTTGTGGTGGATTCAAATGAGGTGAATGATATAATTTTATGTGATAGAATTTTTGAAATCTTATTATGTGAAATTTTGGGTGTATATAGCTGATCTGTTTAGACTCTTTCAATTTACATATATGGGAGGAATCTATCCTACTTAAACATTCTCATAAAGATAATTTTATATAGAAAAAATATAGTTTCTTATAAAATACTCTAAAATAAATTTATAGACATCGGCTAGTTTTAAAATAAAACTCAACTATTCTCCTTGTGTCGTGGTTTCTTCTTTCTTCTCAAGCAAGTCCTCCTTTGAATTTGAAACTAATATTTTGAGGTTGTTTGAAAGTTCAGAGCTCTGAAATTTTATAATTAAATCAAAGAACATGAGGTAAATTGTTTAAAATACCGCCATACCAAATTACCCATGCCAATCATATATCTCACAGATCACAAATTAGTAGGTTCCACTCAAAAGAAGCTGAATATCATTTCGATTAGCGTCTTTATTTAAGAAATAAAATTTGGCAATGGAACAAATGGGGGAATATATGGTTACAATATATTTATGATATCTAAAATCTCAACTGTGAGTGGTTATGGGCCACCTTAACCTTCCCATATCAATTGCCATATATATTATGACATCGACTACAGCACAGGAAAACCTGTTATCTTTCCTTTTTAGGTTTCCTAACTAAAACCCTGAGCAATCGGAGCTGAAAATGTCAAATTCAAGTTCCTTTGTCAAAACACTACAGAGGATATGCAATACTATTAATACACCGACTATTCTAAAATCACGCCCTTTAGCACACCATTTTTTATAACTGTTCTATGAAATAGATTGTAATCAGTTATCTGTTTATTTTTATATAGAACGTACCATAACTATTTCTCAATTACTCATAGCATACTACGTTAAAGTTGTGACACAGTTGTAGCATAGAAGGGTATGATCTTAGATTTTTTCTTAATACACAGCATCCTGAATGAGATTATACAAAGCTAATATTGTAAACATGTACAAAGAAAAAGGTTTCCACGCTAGCGCTCTTTGTTTTCTCTTATTCTTGATAGGTCTTGTTGGTGTAATTGGAGATGAGCAAAAGGTGTGAATTCTTTGTCTGTATCCATATTATCTAACAACTCTCTCTCTCTCTCTCTCTCTCTCTCTCTCATTTCAATGATCATGTTAAGTTGTACAGAAATTTTACATCGTTTACTTGGGAGATCATCCAGTGGACGAAGACCATGCAACTCAAACACACAATCATCTCCTCTCCTCCGTAAAAGGAAGGTAGGTTGACTCTTTTGTAAATAAACTACTTTTTCTATAACATTTTTCTTAACTAGTAAGTTATCCGTGCAATGTACGGATAACGTTGTAATATTTTATTTAAAATAATTTTGGAGAATGTTGTATCTGTATTATAGTATAATCATTATAGAACTTTATTAGTAATAAGTTCATCATAAAAAACAACAATTATAAATTGCACACATATATTCATTATAAATATTCAATTATAGTATTGAGAAATAAAATTTGAAAAAAAAAAACAATTTTGGAGGAATATTATAGAATAAAAGTTGATATAGAATGTCTTTCTCTTTCTCCTTAGTTCTAAAACAAATTAATATACACCTCAAACACCCACAGTTAATCACATTATTTACAAAAGCCACAAATCTACAACTTCCAACCTTAACATTAAAATAGTGATTGCCATTGTCACTCAATATAAAATGCAAACCCCCCTTCTTTAGTTGTAGCCAACTCATATAGGTTAGGATTAAATGAAACAACAATAGTAGAACTAGGTAGGTGTCATTGAAAGATTGAAAATAAATGATATTATTTTTAGTTTGTGTGTATTTGACATGAAAGGTTATGGATGGATATATATAAAGGGGTAGAAGTTCAAGAGGTAAAAATAGTGAATTAAAATGCAAAGAGTTTTGTGTGTATGTGTGAGGGAAGAAAAGTCTTAAAACATTGAACCATAGGATACAAGGAATATTTATTTTTTTAATTAGAAAAATCTTGAAACATTGAACCAAATAAAACAAAAAGTTAATATTTAATTTGTTTTTATCTTTGATGTGATATTTGAAAATATTTCAATTATCTTTGCATAAAATGTACTACTTGGCAGAACCTTATACTTTCTCACATGAAGTCTCTACTTATTTATATATATATATATATATATATATATATATTGATTTCTTAAGGTGATAACTTGTAATTGCAACAATATTACGTTCGCATTATTTCATTTGCAACTGATCCTTATTACCACTTTTACTACACTCCAATTACAAAACGTTAGTTATTATGAAAAAAAAGTAATGAAACTTTTTTATTTTATTGGACTTAGAATTAATGAACATATATACATGTACTTCTTAGGCATATATATGCAGTTTGAACAACCAAAAGGTTTCTTGACTTGATAACATATATGCATGGAACAGCGAAGATGATGTTAAGGAGTCAAAGGTCCATAGCTATCATTACAACTTCAATGCATTTGCCGCAAAATTATCTGGAGATGAAGCCCAAAAGTTGGCAAGTACGTGAAGCTCTTATTAATGTTATATATATGTTCCCCAATTATTTGGATTCAATTATTTATATGATATATTGATTTCTAGTAACTTAGTTTTGTTGTTGTGAATTATACAGGTATGGACCAGGTTTTATCTGTTATCCCGAATCAGTATCACAAGCTGGATACTACAAGATCATGGGACTTCGTTGGGTTACCTCAAATTGCAAAAAGAAATTTAGTAACAGAAAGAGACATAGTTGTCGGTCTACTTGATACAGGTTCTTGGATTTTGTTTTTAATTCAATTTTATGGTTTTAGTTTTGTATTTAATTTTTTTTTTTAAAGGAAAAAGTTTATCTCAAAACCAGTTTGTAATTATCTTCTTCTATTCTATTACGTGGCGATCAAAGAAATCATTTATGTATAATTTAATTACACATGAATAATTTTATACATCGTCACGTAGTGAATTAGAAAAAATAACTCTAAACTGATTTGAAGCTAAATTTTATCATAAAAAATAAAATATAAAACTGATGCAATTGGTCTACCACTAACAGGAATTACTCCACAGTCTAAAAGTTTTACGGATGATGGGTTTGGTCCTCCACCCAAAAAATGGAAAGGATCTTGTGGCCACTTTGCTAATTTCTCCGGATGCAACAAGTAAAATCCTGTCCTTATTCTTTTGATGCACTTTTTTTTTTTCCTGTATATTTTTTTAAGCACCTAGCAATATGACGCTCACTCTCTTCATTCCCACCACCACACCCCCCCCCCCCCCCCAAAAAAAAAGAAAAAAAACTAGTTCCTTCATAATAAATTAGAAAATAGAACATATGTCCCACATATACTTTCTGGAATATTTGTAGAAAGCAAATAATCTTATGACATCTGTCTCTCTTTCTTGTGGGGTTTAGTTTTGGAGGTCGAAACCCTAATTTACACGGACATTGAAATTTTTTTTGGTAATGTTAATAATAGAATCCAATTCCAAAACAAATTCTTAGAAATTCGAGAATTCCTTTTCAAGTAAATTTCAATGATGAAATAGGGCCTCGGTTTCATAAAATGAAAGAAAAACAAGATTTAAATTTCGTATGGCAATGACTGTTTTGCAAAATTAATCTATATAATATTTAAGAGTTGAATCATAGTATTTATTGTTGTTACTCTTTTGTTAAGCTACATCAGTATAGCATTTCAGTCCATTTTGGTCAATTTCAACTGTAAGATTTATTAGTAAATAACTAAATGAGTTAATTTTATTATTTTGTCCAAATTATTAGTACATGAAGACATTTAAGCATTTTTCAAAATTAATATTAATCAAACAATAAGATCTTTTAAATAATGCATCTTATGAATATTTTCATTTAAAATTTTAGTGTAAAAGAACATTTAAACAATATCCTTTACTAACTAAAAAGTTTACAAAGTGACATGATTGATTAGTTTCACATCAACAATATAATAAACAAAATCATAATTATTTTTTAGTGATATTGTAGTTAGTAAAAATTATATTACATATAAGTCTTATAAATCTATATAATACCTAAAAGCTGAAGTGTAACATTTTTTATTGCTATTCTCATTTTTGAACCATATCAACGTAACATTTTGATTAACTTCTGTTTATTCGATCCAATTGGTCTGCTTCAGTATAATTTGGTCTAATTCGGTTCGTTTCGGTCTATTCGATCTAATTCGATACATTATGGTCCAATTCTGTCCATTATGGTTCTATTTAGTTCACTTCGGTCCACAGACTCCATACGGTTCACTTCAGTCTATTTATGTCTCATTCTATTCATTTAAGTCCACTTTAGTCCATTCGACCCACTTCAATCCATTTGGTGTATTTCGGACTAATTGGACCCTAAATTAATTCTTTATGTAGGTTGCCTTTTTAGTTTTTGGTTCAAATTCAATTTTTTTCTTTAAATTTTGGGTTGCAAAGTATATAATTTTTTCCAATTTGGGCTAAGCTCTTTAGCTTTAGGCTAAAAAATATAAACAAAATAGACATTAGAAATTAAAGATATGAGTTCTAAAAGAGTAATAAAAACGAAGATTACCTTAAAATGACAAATACGTTTTTTATATACATATATATATCACTAAAAATAGAAAATGCTTTTAAATAACGCATACATTATTTAAACTACAAATTTTATATTATATACTTATAAAATAATTATATTATATTTTCTCACACATTTCGTGAATTTGCAACTAATCGAGAATAATTTGTGACAACATCCTTTGACACACGTTTTATGCATCATCAATTTCAATTTTATGTATCTCAAGTGAAGGTGTGTGTGTGTGTATATATATATATAATTTTATCACTATGTCATTGAGCCTTAAACTTACTTTTAGTGTGAGTTTGGCAAAGATTATTTTTGTTAACTTATTTTACTATTTAGCTTAATTTTGCTATTATTCATAGGTCCCACTACAGTTTTTTGTACTATTCATGAATCACACTATACTATTTTAGCCAACTTTTATTTTTATCTACAATACTTTCAGTAAAAAGTTTTCAGTTTCAGCAAAATAAGCTGATCCCAAACAATGTCAAAAATCAAAATTATGTCACCCCAATATACATATTTCTGTAGCATTTAACAATTTGGTTTTTATAGCAAGATTCCATGGTGTTACAGGGGTGGTAATTTTTATTCATATCCATAAACCCGTACATTACTCACCTTATTTGGATAAGTCTTAACCCAATCTATTTGAATATTTGGGTTAAATGGGTAAAGACCCATTTGGTTAATTAATTAGATGGGTCTAAATGGATAAATTCACTAATACCCACTAAACCCATCTAAAATTTAAAATTAAATAAACCCACAAATACCCCCCTAAACCCTTCTACCATCTAAAACTTACCTAAACAGTATATCCCTAAACACTTTCCCTCAAATTTTCTTAGTAACCAAACAAAAGTAAGGAAATTCTTGGTTGATTTCTAAGTTAAAGTTTTCGAGAATTTTGGGTTTGGGGGTTTTTAGAGACAAAAAATTTCGAAACTACATCTCTTGATCTGAGTTGAGATCGATGTTAGTGTGAGAGGCTCTTTGCGGTACCAGAAGAATTGGTTGAGAAAGGAGAGGAGGCCACATGCTAGGGTTCCTAGAATCCATGTTCGGAATGTGAAGCTTGGGAGAGAAGTGTTGTCGATGATCGGAACCATCAGAGCTACTTGCTTGATCGGAGAGTTCTTGATGTCGGAGAGAATTTTCAGTGAGCTCGAATCGGAAGCTCGTACTGTGCATTATGAGTGAAAAAAAGTTTTGATGCTTAGCTTACTGTTTGGAGAAGTGGAAAGTAGAAAGGGAAAAAAAAGTAAGGAAAAAGAAAAAAGAAAATGAAAATCTTACTGAGTGGAGCTTTGACTTCTTTGTTAATGCTCATCTTCTCTCTCTTCTTCAAACAAAATGGAACTTTTAAAAACTGAGTGGAGCTTTGATTTACAAAGTATAATGCTTAGCTCATATTTTAAAAAAATTGGACCCAAAAATAATGGAACTTTTACTTTTGGGTATTTAAGGGTATTTTGATAATTTTGAAAGTCAATAGGGTATTCCACTATAGTTTTAGAATTATTTAGGTCATATTGGGTTAAATGGGCGGGTTACTAATTATATAAGTTGGGCGGGTAATGGATAATTAATTTATATATAAATGGGTCATAAATGGATAAATGGGTAATTACACACCCAACTCATCTATGATCCAACTTATTTATGACCCAACTTGCCTATTTGCCGCCCTTAATGGTGTAGTGGTTAGTACCATGGACTTTGAATCCAGCGACCTAGTTTCGACTCCCAGTGGCACCTTCAAGTGATTTTGAATTTTTGTATTAAAAAAAAAAAAACAATTAGGTTTTTATGAAAATCGGTTCAGAAATGATCTTATCCTTCTCCCTCTTTCTTAGGCCAACATCTAGAATTTCTAAAATGAATTTGGATCAACAGGGAAACTTTCTTTTGTGCTAAACAAACATGGAAACCTGATGAAGCATTAAATCTTGCCATTCGGGTCATTCTCAATTGTTAATGTCCATCTTTTTTTTTTTTTCATGGAAAACGATATCACATTTCCTGAAAGCTTTTCATTTTCAATAATAATAAATCAATAGAAATTTTTGCAAGTGCATGCCAAACCATGAACCATTTTTCCCCCTATGTTCAAGATGGAAAATGATTAGTGAAAAGAAAAAAAAAAAAAAAAAACCAAATTAAGCCTTCTTCAATATTGATAAATCACCTTTATTATGAATGTGAGGTAAATTGTGTCAAGTTTTAGTGAATCTCAAATAAATAAATAAGAATAGAGACATAGGGTAGAATTATAATCTTAATACATCAAAAAATAAAGTGTAATAAGTTGTAGTTTGGGATCGGATATAGACATTAGTATTTATTTTTTGGTAACTTTGTCCCCAAAAAAGGACTCCAACTTAAGATATCTTTAAGTTGAAGCGATAATTAGTCTAGTGCTAGTAATATATTTTGTTATGTCTCATGTTTTGTTATATCTCATATCAAAATGTTGTTGTGATTTCTAAAAACTACAATATGTAAAATTTTGTAATTCCTATAAATTAAAGTTCAAGGAAGCTATCTTTAACTAGACCCCAGTAAATATCAAACTGAAAAATATATGTTACATATTAGTTACTCTGTTTTTCTAATTCTTAGTCGTTCACCACAAACTTAGAGTAATTTTCATGACCTGTGTTCTTTCTCTGGCAACCTTGAAGCAAGCTCATAGGAGCCAAATACTTCAAGCTTGATGGACTCCCTGATCCGGCTGACATCTTATCTCCGGTGGATGTCGAAGGCCATGGGACCCACACATCATCAACCTTAGCCGGAAACGTTGTTCCAAATGCAAGCCTCTATGGGCTGGCCAATGGTACAGCACGTGGTGCAGTGCCTTCGGCTAGGGTAGCCGTGTACAAGGTCTGTTGGGCCAGCTTTGGGTGCTCGGATATGGATATTCTTGCTGCTTTTGATGCTGCTGCGCATGATGGTGTGGATGTTATATCAATTTCTATCGCTGGAGGGTCTGCAAATTACACGACTGGGTCTATATCAATCGGTGCATTTCATGCCATGAAGAAGGGTATTATCACTGTGGCATCTGCCGGAAATAATGGACCATCTGAATCATCTGTGTCGAATCATGCACCTTGGATCCTAACCGTGGCAGCTAGTGGCATTGATAGGGATTTTAGGGGCGATGTTCATTTGGGAAATGGAAGGAACATCACAGTAAGTAATTACTATTTTTTCATAATTAAAGCTGTTAAAAATAATATTTTGTTTCTTTAATTTACATATTATTTTAAATTAATCCATGTATTGCATATTCAACGTAGACAAACTATTGGTAAGTAATCTATTTAGAGTATGAGAAAGTTTTGCTTTAAACTAGATTGGGGGAAACTTTCAAACTTTCACTAAAAATTAACATAACTACATATTTTGAAAATCTAGCCATTAGATTGCATGTTTTCATATTTTAACATGCAAGTCAAATTTTATTCAAAGAGAATGTTAATTACTATTTGATCTGTAAACATAAATTTTATGCATAATTTAAACTACAAAAATTTCAAATTTAAACATTTGATAGATTGATGATATTACAATTGAAATTTTATAAGTATGGGGGATAAATAAGAAAATGCAATCTAATAATAAATTTGTCAAAGTTCACATCTAATAAAAATATATAAAGGGAGTTTGCAGGATTTCTTTACAAATTAACTTGAAGATGAACTTTGTCCTAATAAACCTACCATTACAACAACAAAACCTTAGTTTCAAAATTTTGAGTTTAGCTATAAATCCTTAAAATATTAGCTAGGGTCGGCTATATATATTATTTTCATCCATTTTATTATTTATATATATATATATATATATATATTGAAGCCATCCATTTTATTATATTTGAAGTTATGCTGTATGTCGCTTTTTTAATTGACATGTCATTTTTTTATTACTTATATTAATGTTATTTGTGGTCTGCTTCTGTCTTGTTTTTGTTCCATTAACTTGAAAAATAAAAGTTCCATTGTTGAACAAAATTAAATATAATTCATATCTTAAAAATAAGTCTTTATCTAATAATCTTAATTAGATTATTAAGATTCTCTCTCTCTCTCTCTCTCTCTCTCTCTCTCTCTTACATTTATTATTTTTCTCATTTAATTCTAAATAACTGTATCTATTCTTGAAATAGCGAGTTTTTATTTTATTTTATTTTTTTTATAATTCAATAGTTATTATGAAGGATGAAAGATTTAAACCTTAAACGTCTCTGTTAGAAATAGGAACAAACCCAGGTAAGAGTTAGGAGACATGCCCTCCTCCCATTAAAAAAATAAATAAAATCTTAGTATATATATATATATAACTAGAAAATTAAAAATGTACCCCCAAAATGTATATTCTCCCCCCCCCCCCTCTTCTAAAAAATTTACAAACAAGAAACTCCTAAGAAAAACACAAAAAATTTTGGTTCAACCCTTTTGCCCCAACAATAACAAAGAAAACCCTTGGACAAATAAAAAATACCATGATTTTCATTCAATTTTTTAGTTTATGGTTTGGGCCCCTAAAAGTTAGAATCCTAGCTAGTTCCGTATCTGTACTATTTTATCATCCAACTCCATGCAGGGGTATGGGGTCAGCACATTCAATCCAGGAAAGGTATTATACCCACTTATCAGTGGGGCTGATGCGGCCGGAAGCAATTCAACCAGGGAAGATGCAGCGTAAGTACTTTTCATTTGCTCAAAGAGCAGGAGTGTATAAGTGGAAAATTTCACAAAAAGAATTATATACTTAGAACCTTTTGGTAATGCAACAGGTACTGTACAGAAGGCTCGTTAGACCCTGCCAAGGTTAAGGGAAGGCTTGTTTACTGCAAATTAGACGATGCTTCGGCTGGTTCTGAATCTGTTGTTAAAGGAATTGGTGGGTTTGGCGCTATAATTGAAAGTGATCAATTTCTTGATTTTGAAGTTTCCAAAATTTTCATGGCACCCGGAACCATTGTGAATGGTACCATAGGCGAATTCGTCAATGAGTATACAAAGTCCACAAAGTAATAATTATTGGTTTTTTTTTTTTTTCTTTTTTTTTTTAATATATAATGCCTTTACCATATGTTGCTGATGACAAATTCAAAATCCTGGACGAAAGAAAAAATGAAAATAATAATCATAGGGAAAAAGTTTTGTTACACTTAGAACATAATCCTTGATGAACTTCCTGATATGTTTGATAATTTATTTAACAGAGTAGTAATTAAGTAATTGACTTAATTTCTTGTTCAATGTAGAACACCATCAGCAGTGATATACAGGACCCATGAAACAAAAAGAGCACCTGCTCCATTTGTGCCTTTATTTTCATCTCGTGGTCCAAATCCAGGATCATTGCACATTCTCAAGGTAAAGGTTTTATTGTTTCATCCAAAAGTATAAATCAGAGACCCTTTATCCTTTCTTCTTGGCTTTAACATAAATGTTTCTGTTTCGTATGTGCCATGGTACAGCCTGATATTGTAGCACCCGGTGTTAACATCTTGGCAGCTTTTACACCTCTGAGTTCGCTCACTGGATTGAAAGGTGACACCCAATTTTCAGATTTTACTCTTATGTCTGGGACTTCCATGGCATGTCCTCACATTGCTGGAGTGGCTGCCTATGTAAAGTCATTCCACCCAGCTTGGAGTCCAGCCGCAATCAAATCTGCCATCTTGACCACAGGTAATAATTCAAAAGAATAGGACAGAAATTTTCACAATCCCACTCCCGGGTCCAACCTCACCTCATACTCCCGGGTATCTATCTATTTCCAAAAAATAAAATAAGACAGAAATTTTCACTATCTTTTTTACAATTATTGGGATGATATGTTGTGATTGGTATTACTAAAAGTAAAATCAATGGTGAGCTTATGTGAAAATAATGTTGCTCCAATCATAGTTAGCCATGTTAACATTATGTGAAAGTGATGTTGACTTAATCACAATTTGTCATGATAACAATCATGAAAAAATTATAAACTGTTGTGTTAGTGTCCTTAGCAAATTTGTTTTGTTTTAAGCATAATCCATGGATTTTGTACCATTGATTTAATAAAAAAGAAAAACTTACAAATTGACCTAATAATGTGATTGGTCATGTCACATCAACAACATGATACATAAATTTTTTTAATTACTTTTTTGAATTGCATTCAAAAATCAATACAACTGCTTATATTGTAAAATTTGTATACCCCTAACATCACTCTTAAAAAAATTGGCTTCTATCAATCTTAAGAATTCTTCAATAATTGCTCATTAATTACTTTCCTTAATGCTTAACATCTTCATGGCTGACACTTCCTTGCAATCTTGATCAAGCAAAACCTATGAGCCAGAGGGTGAACAAAGATGGAGAATTTGCCTTTGGTGCTGGTCAAGTGAACCCAACTGTAGCTGTGGACCCTGGCTTAGTCTATGACATGGATGAAATGAGTTACATCCAATTCTTATGCAGAGAGGGCTATAATGGACCCAATTTACCAGTCCTCGTTGGTCCACAACCCATAAACTGTTCCAAAATCGTTCCCGGACTTGGCTCTGATGCTCTCAACTATCCCACAATGCAACTTAGCTTGAAAAACAAGCGAGGGCCAACAATAGGTGTTTTCCAAAGAAGCGTTACCAATGTTGGGCAAGCCATATCCATCTACAATGCTACCACTATAGCTCCCAAAGGAGTTGAAATCACTGTTGAGCCCATGACTCTCTCCTTCACTAGCGTCTTGCAGAAGCGTAGCTTCAAGGTTGTTGTGAAGGCACAACCAACTACATCAATGGTCTCTGCAGGTTCACTTGTATGGAAGAGCTCCCGTCACACTGTAAGGAGCCCTATTGTCATTTATAGTCCACAAGATTGATGCTCATATACTAAATAGTTTGAACATTTATTCGACTTTGATAAAGAGAATATGGGTTCGGTACGGCCTAACTTAATATGATTTTTTTGTGAAATGCCCAAGTTAACTATAAAAATGAGAAGAATCAAGTGCACACATGATCAAGCAATAAATATAAATTATTCCAACTTACAAGTACAATGTCACTTGATTACCTAAGAACACAAGTACATACTTAAACTAACAAGCCTAATTAATAATTAGATTACAAGAGCCTGCTCCTAAATTACAGGAGAGTATGGACATCTCTACAAGTGTGAATTGATTTGCCTACATCCATGCTCATATGGACATCCCTAGCTACAAGCATACACTGATCTATCTTGATAGAGGTTTGCATTGTTGGATGATGTTGGAGAGCTTTCTTCTAAAACCAAATCTTCAATTTGTGGTAATAGATAGTACTTATTTCCAGTAAATCAAGTAGGGGTGGTTATTTGTAGTAAGTAACTACAATTTACAAATGTTATCCTTCTGCCAATATTTTCCACATGACATAAGTAACTATTAAAATTTATTTTCATATAGACAACAAGAAAAAATGAAAGAATTAAAGACTCTGAATATATAACATATAAAAGGTGAAGGTGGTCTAGAGTGCTCTTTACTAGTCTCGTATACATGTGTGCTTATGTAAGATAGCAATTTTTAACTATGTCCTAAGCTTCACTGAAGCTTAGAAGACAGTTAAAAATTGCTTGCTTATGTAAGATGAAAGCATTTTACGTTGCTTGCTTTGTCGCTATAATTATCCTGGCTTTTGTATACTGCATGTCTGGCTTAAGACAAATCTTGCATACTCGAGATCAAACCTGACGAAAAAGAAGAACCCATGGCTGCAAATTAGGTCTTCATCATGAATTTTTGTTAGTAAGATCATGATTTGCCTGATATATCATGATATATGCCTTTTTTTAAAAAGAAAAAGAAAAAGAAAAAAAAGGCAAGGAAATAAAATGACGGGATTTCATATTGGGGATGAGTTTCAAACAAGTAAACATTGAACATTTTTATTTATTTTTTATAATTAAATAATTACAAAGGAGGGATTTCAACCAGTTGAGTTACAAGAAAGGTTAATTTAAACATAGTTGTGGATTGGAACATGCATAATATGCATGAATCTGCTACACATTGATTGTGTGTTTGGCTCCACTTTAAGGAGCCAAAGCGTGCCTTTTGAAGCTAGAATTTCAAAATGAGTGTTTGATAACATTATGCAATAGAGCTTTGAAAGAAAGTTACGTTTTCAAATACAAAGGAATTACGCATTAACGTGTAGACAGCCAACACCAGCAATTGCAAAAAGCCATAGCCTTTTATTAAATATTACCGTTGAAATGGTAGGGTCAATTCCCAAATTGCCCATATGTTTTCTTAAAAACCCAATTGTACACTTTGATAAATCAACAAATAACATCTGTTATCCTTTCCGTAACACATATTTTATTATCTTTTTACATTATCATTTCATGCACCATGATAATGAAATTTTTTTAGATTTAATTAATATTGATAAGAAGTCATTAATAGTAATAACAAATAATTATGACACTAAAAAAAACTAAACACAAACATTATTAAAATAATACCAATAATATATATATATATATATATATTTATTATTATTATTATTATTATTATTATTAAGTAGTTGATACCACCGCACATTCTTGGAGTGTGGGGGGCAAAGGCCAAGGTTCAAATATTTAGGAGAGAGTTTCACACATATATATACTTAGATTAGGTTAGAGTAGAAATTCTATCTTGTATTAAAAAAAAAAAGTAGTTGATTACTCATTTATATATACATTATCCTTTTTGGTAATTTACAACTCAAACCACTAGCCAAACACTTAGCTTTTAAAAAAAAAAAAAAACAATTTTTAATAGTTTTTATCAAACACTCAACTTTTCAAAAAACCCAGTTTCATACTGCACTTTTTGAAGCTGCCACTTTTTTCAAAAAACACAATATCAAAAAGTTGAACCAAACTCACCTTGAATATCTTTGTGCTAGGAGAGTGAAACATGTCAGGGATACTTTAATTAAAAGGTTAATATACTATATAGGGACACCACTTAAGCCTGTGAGCAAATTCTTACGCATTTTTTTAAAAGAAAAGGCAAGGAAAGAAAATGATGAGATTTCATATTGGGGATGAGTTTCAAACTACTAAACATTTAATTACAATGGAGCAAGGAGGGTTTGAAACTTAGTCGAGTCCATGACCAGGGCGCACATGCTAGTCCATTGGTGGTCCAAGTAACCTAGCTCAAAAGGCGAGTACTTGGGCCCCCGGAGCCCAATTGACCTCAAATTTAGATTGTTCTTCGAGTAACTATAATGGAAATCGAATGGAAATTGGGAGTGTATTGGCTTCAACCCGATCCAATCGAGGGATAAAGGAAGGTCGTACTAGAGTTTCTGCTTTTTCTTAGGGATAAAGTTAGGGCTTTGGGGAGAGAGAAGGTGTGTGAGGAGCGTGAGGGAGACAGAGTGGAAGTGGTTTTTGGCTGGAGAGACGAATTTTAGGGACATTTCTTTAGGGTTTAAACAAGGTTTTACACTTCAATACTTTTATAGCTCGTTTGGATTTTTGAATGTCTTTGGTTGTGAATTGTGACAACATTTGTTTTTGAAAATTTGGGCATTTTATAGTAGTTTGGACTGAATTACAAAAAATTGGCCTGGCTTCCAAATTCAGCAACTGAGGTAGCATCATTGAACAAAATTGAGAAATGCTACCAACACAATATTACATCCGTTAGGTATTTGCTTTTACTAATTTTTATCCAAATTCAACACAATATGATGTCTCCACACTGCACAGCTACAAATTGAATAGAATTGAGAAATGCTACCAACACAATATTACATCTGTTAGGTTGATTTGCTTTTACTAATTTTTATCCAAGCTCACTGTAGACATCACTTGCTTATCTACCATTAACAACTTGTCATCTCAACAATTATGAAATCTTTTGTAAAAATTTATGACTCGAGGCATGGAACATAATTATCATAGTTCACTAGCATTGCACATCGACAGCTGCAAAGCATAGTGCTAGTACGCAGTTTATCAGGTTTCACTGAAATCCATGGATTGCTTGTTTGACATATAGATGCAACATCTTCGACAGATGGCTTAGGCCATATGCACAGGGAATAAAATAAAATAAAGTTGGAAAAGATCCAGAGGGGGGGGGGGGGGGTGGAGAATAAAAAAGATAATTAGATCTGCATCCACGCTTAGTGACAGTGCATGTATAGCACTAGGTATTTTGCTGTCAAAATTGTGTGAATCCCATCTAAGGGATCTATACAATAAATAGCCTGACATGATTATCGGATTCAATACACAGTCTCCTCATTCTCAATCATTCTTTGGTTCTTTTCCTACACTAGGATTGGATTGGAGAGGGAAGAGCACCAAAAAGTGGGCATGAAGAGGCTTACAAGGGAGAATTATCCATGCATCATTTATAGTTGGTGGAGACTACAAACCAGTGGACCCCACATGTTGATTGCTTCAACCATTACATAAGATACAACTTCCATCCAATTCTTTTAGGGTCACACACTTCACCACAATTTGCAAATTTGTCAACTTGTGATTAAATTACATCACTTACACATAGGACCACTACTGGTACTTGGTGAAAAGTAATCTAATCATCACTTGACAGAGGTATAAATTGTAACAAAGTGTGTGACAAAGTATGCGTCCCTAGACTTTTTGACCTCCATTATAAGATCTACAGGCAAATAATGGGTGCATGACAATACCCTTTTTAGTATGATCCTACAAGTACCTATCGCTTTTGCTTGTACTTGATCTTCAAAGAATAGAGAATACAAACATAACAGTAACGAACAACATCCAATTGGTGCTAAAGGAACTACTCCTCATCAGTCATCATCACCAGAGTGGAAGTCCCGTTGGCCCCTGGTGCCATCCACACTGTCACAACCCTCTTCACCACAAGCCAAACTACCATCTGATGAACTACCATCCATATCATCAAAAGATTCACGGTCTGGAAGGAAGCATCCATCTTCTACAGGCTTGTAGTCCTTTCCTCTCCAAACCACAATCTGCTCCTTCTCAAATGTAACCAGGATACAAGGCACCATGTCCTGCATCAACATTGGAAAATATCTGACAACTAAATAACTCAAGAGACTAAAATTTAAAACGCCAACTAAGTTATGAAACACACAAAAGGAGAGTCCCATCTTGTCCATATTTTTCAGCTGCTGTATAACCATCACAATACATTGCGAAAATAATTGCTGCAAGAAGAGAAACCATAGGAAGTAAAAAGTGCCCAAGTTTTTCTTAATGACAACCAACTAGGTAGATGTCCAACAGCAAGCTCCATATACAAAAAGGATATTGAGAAAATTAAGCATACATTTCAACACAATTATAAAAAAGAAAAAGATATTGGCCATTTGGTCACTAGTTGTTTCACAGAGAATGTAGAATTAACAGACAATACGAACTTATCTTCAGTAAGAAATTCAATGTTATTCTGAAAAAAAAAAAAAAAAAATTCTTTTCTCGCAATTAACAAATAGGGAAAGCTTTTTGGCGGGTGACAAACGAATAAGAACGTTACTAATAAAAAGAGATGAATATTCAGATATTCAACAGTGTGGAGACAGCTGTTACTGAGTTGAAATCGGTTTCCTAAGATCATTGTATCAGTGAGCTACTGGCTTAGGCAATCTGCAATCTACTTCATTTTTAGGATTTTGTTGATTATTTAATCATTTGATTGCAATTCTATAAAGGAATGCTGCACATACAGTTTGTGTATACTATTCCTGTGCATCTAATAAACTTTTATTTACCTATAAAAAAAGATCAAATAAATGTATTTGTCATATTAGTAAATATAGGAAACCTCATGCAGACAAATTTGAATTCAAGTATTTTACCCTGAGTTTGCAGCCTATTTTCTTGTAATCACTCTTCTCAAGACCCTTGCAGTCTATCCGAACCAGTTCACGGGAGAGGAAAGCATCTCTGACCATGGGCACCAGACTACCATAATAACCATTCTTGGCTGCAGTTGGAGCTTCTGAGTTAGTGGACAACAAAAATACACCTATTGTTGTAAATTACAAAACTAAAAAAAAGTCTCAAGTAGCATATACCAAGTTTTGTTAAAGGGGGAACAGCTAGTCCTCTCTTTCTCATTTCCTTTGTCTCCTCAATGCTTAGGCCATCAATTGTAGTCTTGAAGACTTGATCAGCCTGGGATATACAGGCTCGTGGGATCTCCACAACCTCAATAGAATCACAGGCCTTTTCTTGGGATGATAGTACCCGCCTCTATATAATACAAGTAGGCCACCATGTCTGTGGATGATCTTTCCAAATGTTTTATCCAGAAAGTAACACACCAAACTTGAATATAACACTTCTACCAAGGTAAGATGAAAATTCAGGGCTATTTAGAGGTATAAAATTCCTTTTGTAATGAAAAGAAATGCAAGGAGATATCCTGATGTAAACGTTACTCCACCTACATGAGGTACTGCAAACTATAGTGCAACAGATTCATAAAAGGCTAAACTTCAATGTTATTACTTTTTTAGGCAAGATAACTCATGCTAAAGAAAAGGAAGAGCTGCTACATTAGAAGAAATCACAATACCTCGAGCTGAGTGCACACATTTTTCATGTCCACAGTGGGAACACCTAAACATTTTATCCTCACTACTTCGGCATGTTTCCAATTATTATGGATATCATTCAGCATGTTGTGGGTTAAACCATCTCTTCCTACAAAAAAGACAGACACTAAGTCAAAAGCAGTGAATAAGAAAAGGAAATATAGGGGAAAGAAAATGTTTCTTTTGTTTAGTAAAATGGTTCAGATTCGAAGCCTTTGTAATCCATTCATCCTAGAAGTGCATTTCATTTTGACATCTAACGCAGGTTATTCCAAGAGAAACATGGCAAGATACGAGGGCAAAACTAGAGGAAGTCTGACTTGATGTTAGAAAATGAGGCATCTGAACAGCTGCCTTTCAATAAAAAATTTCGAGAAGTGATTTACAGTTCTAATTATTTTGGTAAAATGGTCATCTCTTTGATCTGTCATACTAGTATTTCAAATTAAAAAATAACCAAAGATCAATTTTTTTTTTTTTTTTTTTATTGGGTGCAAGAATTATGGAGGATTGTGAGAAGTATCTTGGTTTGCCAATGGTTGGAAGAAAATCTAAGGTCAATACATTTAAGGAGCTGTGGGAAAAGATTACTAATAGAGTGTTGGGATGGAAGGAAAAATATATTTCTAAGGCAAGGAGAGAGATCCTAATTAAAACTGTTGCTCAAGCTATATCCACTTACTCTATGAGTATTTTTAAAATCCCAAGCGCCTTATGTGATGCTATTAATTCTATAATACCTAAATGTTGGTGGGGTCAGTCAAAAGATGAAAAGAAAATCCATTTGATCAATTGGAAAAAACTTTGTACTAGAAAAGAGAGGGGCGGTATGGGGTTTAGAGATATTCAAGCTTTTAATTTAGCTATGTTAGCTAAACAAGTCTGGAGATTGATTCATAATATTCACTCTTTGTTCCATTGGGTGTGCACAGTCAAGATATTTTCCAAATTGCTCGTTTATGGATGCGGAGACTGGCATCAATCCCTCATACGTTTGGAGAAGTCTTTTGGCAGCTAGAGATGTCATCAAGGAAGGTTCAAAATGGCAGGTAGGGGATGGAAGCAACATTGAAGTTTCAAATCATAAATGGTTGACACATAAACCAGTTTTTCTGGGAGATACTCGGCCTAATTTGTTGGTGAAGGATCTGATTGATAGTACCACAAGACAATGGGATAGAGAGAAAATATTTGACCTGTTTGCTCATAAGTCACGTATGGAAATTTTGCAGTTACCACTGACACGGTTGTATTCACGAGATAGGCTGGTTTGGAAGGAAATCAGGTCTCAAAAATTCTCTGTTAAATATGCATACCAGGTTGCACAAAGGATGAGAGAGTTGGATCGGGTTGAACATTCAGGGATGGTGGCTGACAGAGGTGTTTGGAGACAGTCGTGGTCTGAATGTACCTCCAAAAGTTCGGATGTTTGTATGGAGAGCATGGTCAAACATTTTGCCTACTAGAGATAACTTGCATTGCCGAAAGATTAATATTGGTCCATGGTGTGAGTTCTGCTGCCAGCAATTGGAGTCTGCTGCTCATTTGCTTTGGGAGTGTCCGTTTGCAAGGAATGTATGGGCACTTTGCAGAGAAAAAATTGAGAAATGTTCAAATCATGTTCAAGACTTTTTCATGTTATTTCGCTGTTTGATTGATAGACTTTCACAGCAGGAGTTGGAACAATGGGCAGTGACTACTTGGGCAATTTGGAATGCTCAAAACAAATCTTATTTTGAACATATACAAACCCATCCCAAGTCTATTCTTGATGGCGCAATTGGTTTTCTACAGGAGTATCAAAGGCTGGTGGCTGCTCAATCACATAACTAAAAGCTTTAATTGAGTATTTATTTGTTTTGTTGCTGCTGTTATGTATGGTCACGATCTGTATTTCGCTGCATACTTGTTGGTCTGTATTTCTCTGCATACCTGTTATGGTCTGTTTTCAGTTTCTTGTTCGCTCTGTATTCAGTTTTCTTGTTTCCCCTGTATTTGGATTTCAGGGCAGTCTTATATGTATTTGTATTCATCTGTCATGAATAAAATTTCTATCTTTTTATATATATATATATATATATGTATATAAAATCCCCAAAAACCACAAAGCCAAATTAATTTTTTGATAAGTAAAACCACAAACCACATGCCCAAATAAACTAACATCTTAAAAAACCAAGCACCCAATACCAAAAATGATCAAATCAATAAGAGAATCAACACTTTGTACCGAGATTGGTTTGGCCCTTGGTCTTGTCACTTGTGCCTCTGACACTTATCAACCAGAACCTTCCTTTCAGACCCAGTGATTGGCATTCCCTGAACTCTCACGCGGTCCATTGGCAGTCAAGGCGGCCCGGCCCAAATGGTGAGTACTTGGACTCCCGGAGCCCAATTGGCCTCACACTTGGGCTGCTGTCCGTGTAAGTGTACCGGAAATCAAATGGCAATTCGGAGCGTATGGGCTTCAGCCCGGTCCGATCAAGTGAGGAAGGCGGCTGTGGAGTTTGGGGATTGGGGTTTTGGAGAATGGGAAGTTGGAGGTTTAATGGAGTAGCGGCTGTAGAATTTTGAAGAGGAGGAGCTGGTGGTGGTGGAGAGGAGGTGTGTGAGGTGGAGTGAGAGTAGTAGTGGTGGTTTTTGGCGGGAGAGGTGGATTATTAGGGACATTTCTACTAGGGTTTTAACAAGGTTTTACACTTCCAACACTTTTACCCCTCGGCTGGGTTGTTTTTGAGTTGTCTTTTGTCGTTGTGAGTTTGTGGTTTTTAAAAAAGCTCGGGAGAAACGATTAAATTATAAAAACTGTTATTTAAATATATGTATCAAACACTCCTTAAATAGTCTGTATAGAATTCAGTTTTGAAAAATTATCTACAAAATCTTGACTTAAAACTGTCAATTTTAGATTATTATCTTGATTTATTGTAAAGTGTTTAGGTAAAGAAAGAAGCATAAATACTTTAAGGAAAATGCTAAGGGCACTCGTTAATAATTCATTTAAAGAAAGTTTTTATGGAAAATGAAAAAAAAAAAAAAAGTAATTAATATTTTGATAGCTTTTTTCATTTCACATAAAAGTAATATAAAAACTTTCTTAAAATGGATTATTAACGAGTTCCCTTAGGGTACTCGTTAGCATGACCCTTTTTTTTTCTTTTTTGTGTGTTGTGGTGGATTCAAAGAGATGAATGATATAACTTAATGTGATAGAATTTTTGAAATCTTATGTGAAATTTTTGGCGTATATAGCTGAACTGTTTAAAATCTTTCAATTTGCATGAGAGGAATCTATCCTACTTAAACATTGTCATAAAGATAATTTCATATAGAAAAAAAAAAGTTTCTTATAAAATACTCTAAAATAAATTTATAGACATCGGCTAGTTTTAAAATATAACTCAACTATTCTCCTTAAGAAGCTTTTAAGCTACCTTATTTTTACTATTGGATACTCATAGGTTGACTTGCTTGAATTGGAATTCAAGAAAAATGGGTTCCTTGTGCTGTGGTTTCTTCTTTCTTCTCAAGCAAGAATATTTTGAGGTTGTTTAAAAGTTCAGATCTGTAAAATTTTATAATTAAATGAAAGAACATGAGGTAAATTGTTTAAAATTCCGCCATACCAAATTACCAATGCCAATCATCTCACAGATCACAAATTGGTAGGTTCCACTCAAAAGAAGCTGAATTATGAATATCATTTCAATTAGAGTCTTTATTTAAAAGTAAAATTTGGCAATGCAACAAATTGGGGAATATATGGTACAATATATTTATGATGTCTAAAATCCCAACTGAGTGGTTTATGCATGGGCCACCTCAACCTTCTCATATCAATTGTCAAATATTTATGACATTGACTGCTACGGCACAGGAGAACCTGTTATCTTCCTTTTAAGGTTTCCTAACTAAAACCCTGTGCAATCGGAGCTGAAAAAGTCGCATTCAAGTTCCTTTGGCAAAACACTACAGAGGAAATGCAATACTATTAATACACCAACTATTCTAAAACCAGCCCTTTATAGCCCCATTTTTCATAACTACCTTATGTGATAGATATTGTGACCGTTACTTGTTTACTTTTATATGGATTTATAATTTTTTTTCAATTACTCACAACATGTCACGTCAAAGTTATTGTGGCAAAGTTGTATCATAGAAGGGTATGATCTTTGATTTTTTTTTTTCTTAATACACAGCACCCTGAATGAGATTATACAAAGCTAATATTGTAAACATGTTCAGAGAAAAAGGTTTCCACGCTAGCACTCTTTGTTTTCTCTTATTCTTGATAGGTCCTGTTGGTGTAATTGGAGATGAGCAAAAGGTATGAATTCTTTGTCTGGATCCATATTATCTAATAACTCTCTCTCTCTCTCTCTCTCTCCAATGATCATGTTAAGTTGTACAGAAATTTTACATCATTTACTTGGGAGATCATCCAGTGGACAAAGACCATGCAACCCAAACACACAATCATCTCCTCTCTTCCGTGAAAGGAAGGTAGGTTGACTCAAATAAATAACTTTTTCTATAACATTTTTCATATTTTCATAAGGTGATAACTTGTAATTGCAACAATGTTACGTACGTTCACATTATTCCACCTGATCCCACTTTTACTATTCACCAATTACAAAACATTAGTTATTATGAAAAATGTTAAGAAACTTTTTTATGTTCTTGGACTTAGAATTAATGAACAACCAAAAGGTTTCTTGACTTGATAACATATATGCATGGAACAGCGAAAATGATGTTAAGGAGTCCATGGTCCATAGCTATCATTACAGCTTCAATGCATTTGCCGCAAAATTATCTGAAGATGAAGCCCAAAAGTTGGCAAGTACGTGAAGCTATTGTTATATGTTCCCCAATTATTTGGACTCAGTTATTTATATGATATATTGATTTATAGTAACTGAGTTTTTGTTGTGAATTATACAGTTATGGACCAGGTTTTATCTGTTATCCCGAATCAGTATCACAAGCTGGATACTACAAGATCATGGGACTTTGTCGGATTACCTCAAATTGCAAAAAGAAAATTAAAAACAGAAAGAGACATAGTTGTCGGTCTACTTGATACAGGTTCTTGGATTTTCTTTTTAATTCAACTTTATGGTTTTAGTTTTGTATTTAAAATTTAATAATAGGAAAAAAAATTAGCTCAAAACCGGTTTGTAACAATTTTCCTCCAATCTACTATGTGGTGATCGAAAAAATCATCTGTGTAGTTTAAAATTACGCTTTTTTTTTAATGAGTTATGTGATTTGTTTAAATAATACACATGGATAATTTTATAAACTATCACATAGTGGATTAGAGGAGATAACTCTAAACTGGTTAGAAGCTAAACTTTATCCTAAAAAATAAAATATAAAACTGATGCAATTGGTCTACTGCTAACAGGAATTACTCCACAATCTAAAAGCTTTAAGGATGATGGGTTTGGTCCTCCACCCAAAAAATGGAAAGGATCTTGTGGCCACTTTGCTCATTTCTCCGGATGCAACAAGTAAAATTCTGTCCTTATTTTTTTGATATGTTTAGCTTACATTTGGCTTATCTTCAGTACTTTTTTAACTGAACATTTCCTTTTATTTTAAATATACAATAGCAAGTGGTAGTGAATTTTAATCTCTACATTTTATTTAGTTAGTGGATGATTTGACAATTTCTCATTAAAACAAAAGAAAATTCCAATTTAAAAAATACTAGAGGTAAGCCAAATCCACTTTTGATGCAATTTTTTTTCCCAGTATATTTTTTTATGCACCTAGCAATATGAAGCCCACTCTCTTCATTTTTTCCTAAAACATAGTTCCTTTAGAAATGATCCTCTCTCTCTCTCTCTCTCTCTCTCTCTCTCTCTCTCTCTCTCTCTCTCTCTCTCTCTCTCTCTCTCTCTCGTGAACATCTAGAATTTCTAAACTGAATTTGGATCAACAGAGACACTTTCTTTTGTGCTAAACAAACAAGGAAACCTGAGGAAGCATTAAATCCTACAATTCGGGTCATTATCGATTGTCAATGCCCATCTATTTTTTGAAACATGGAAAACGATATCACATTTCCTGAAAGCATTTCATTTTCAATAATAATAATAATAAATCAATGGCAATTTTGGAAGTACTTGCCAAACCATGAACCATTCTTTCACTGTATGTCTGATTTTTCAAGATGGAAAATGATTTGAGAAAAAAAAAAAAAACCAAATTAGGCCTTCCTCAATGTTGATAAATCACCTTTATTTATTTTATTTTATTTTTTAGAAACAAATCACCTTTATTATGAATGTGAATGTTGACTCTCAACCCAAAAAAAAAAAGCTTTATTATGAATGTGCCACAAATTGTGTCAAGTTTTAGTGAAACTCAAATAAAATAATAGAGATATAAGAGAAAAATTATAATTCTAATACATCAAAAAATAGAGTGTAAGAAGTTGTAGTCTGGGACATAGACATTAGTGTTTATTCTTTGGAAACTTTCTCCCAAAGAAGAACTTCAACTTAAGATATCTTTAAGTTCAAGTGATAGTTAGTCCAGTGCTAATGATATTATTTTGTTATGTCTCATATAAGTGGTTCATATGTTGTCTTCCCCTCTCCCAGTATTTATACCAATTCACCTCTTATTGAATGTTGTTGTGATTTTTAAAACTACAATAAGTAAAAATTTGTAATTCCTATAAATTAAAGCTCAAGGAAGCTATCTTTAACTCAAAATTTTGTAAATACCAAACTCAAAAATATTTTACCACAAACTTATAGTAATTTTCATGACCTGTGTTCTCTCTCTCTGGCAACCTTTCTTTTGGGTACTTGAAGCAAGCTCATAGGAGCCAAATACTTCAAGCTTGATCGCCACCCTGATCCGGCTGACATCTTATCTCCGGTGGATGTCGAAGGCCATGGGACCCACACATCATCAACCTTAGCCGGAAACGTTGTTCCAAATGCAAGCCTCTATGGGCTGGCCAATGGTACAGCACGTGGTGCAGTGCCTTCGGCTAGGGTAGCCGTGTACAAGGTCTGTTGGGTCAGCTCTGGGTGCTCGGATATGGATATACTTGCTGCTTTTGATGCTGCTGCGTACGATGGTGTGGATGTTATATCAATTTCTATCGCTGGAGGGTCTCCAAATTACACGACTGACTCTATATCAATCGGTGCATTTCATGCCATGAAGAAGGGTATTATCACTGTGGCATCTGCTGGAAATAATGGACCATCTCTATCATCTGTGTCGAATAGTGCACCTTGGATCCTAACCGTGGCAGCTAGTGGCATTGATAGGGATTTTAGGAGCAAAGTTCATTTGGGAAATGGAAGGAACATCACCGTAAGTAATTACTATTTTTTCATAAAGCTGTTAAAAATAATATTTTTATTCTTTATTTTACTTTAATCTATGTATTGCATATACAAACCATCGGTAAGTAATATATTTAAAATAAGACAAAGTTTCTCTCCAAAATAGCTTAAAGAGAAACCCTTCAATATTCTCACTAAAAAATTGACATAGCTATATATTTTGAAAATTTAGTTATTAGATTTTATGTTTTTTATAATTTTAACATGTTTATCAAATTTTGTTTAAATAGAATGTTAATTACTATTCGATCTAAAAACTTATTTTCTATTTATAATTCAATACTACAAAAATTTCAAATTTAAACATTTGATTGATGATATAGCATGGTAAATATAATAATAAAAAAATGCAATTTAATGATTGACATGTCAAAATTCACATCCAATAAAAAGATATAAATGAAGTTTGCATGATTTCTTTCCAAATTAACTTGGAGAGAAATTTTGTCCTAATAAAACCTACCATTATAACAACAAAACTTTATTCTCAAAATTTTGGAGTCGGCTATAGATCCTCAAAATATTAGCCAAAGTCGGCCACATATATTTTTTCCTCCATTTTATTATATTTGAAGTTATACTTTATGCCAATTATTTAATTGACATGTTATTTTTTTATTATTTCTATTAACGTTATTTTTGGTCTTCTTCTATCATTTTTTCCCTTAACCTAAAAAATAAAAAGTACCATTGTTGAACTAAATTAAATGTAATTCATATCTTCAAAAATAAGTCTTTATCTAATAATATTAATTAAATTAGCATATATAAAATAAAACCATACAAGGTAGGCCCTTTTAAAAAAAATTAATCAACTAAACTTGTATGGCAACATTCTCTCTCTCTCTCTCTCTGTCTCTCTCTCTCTCTCATATTTATTTATCTCATTTAATTCTAAATAGCTGTATTTATTCTTGAAATAGCAAGTTTTGCTTCATCTTCTTCTTTTTTTTAACATTTTTATAATTCAATAATTACAAGAGAAGATGGAAGATTTGAACTTTAAAAAACTCTGTGGATTGACCTAGATAAGGGTTAGGGGGCATATATGGCACCCCTCCCTTTAAAAAAAAAAAGACTAGTAAATATATCTAGAGAATTAAAAACTTTCCCCTAAAATGTATATTCTTGCCTCTTCTATAAAATTTACAAATTGATCCATGAAACTCCAAAGAAAAACACAAAAAATACTGGTTCAATTCTTTTGAACCAATAATAATAAGGACAAATAAAAAATACCATGATTTTCATTAACTTTGTTAGTTTACTATTTTATCATCCAACTTCATGCAGGGGCATGGGATCAGCGCATTCAATCCAGGAAAGGAATTATACCCACTTATCAGTGGGGCTGATGCGGCCCGTAGCGCTTCAACCAAGGATGATGCAGTGTAAGTATTTTTCATTTGCTCATCCAGCAGAAGTGTATAAGCGGAAAAATTCGCAAAAAGAGTTATATACTTAGAACCTTTTTGTAATGTAACAGGTACTGTATGGAAGGCTCGTTAGACCCTGCCAAGGTTAAGGGAAGGCTTGTTTACTGCAAATTAGCTGAGGCTGGTTCTGAATCTGTTGTTAAAGGAATTGGTGGGGTTGGCGCTATAATTGAAAGTGATCAATTTCTTGATTTTGATGTTGCCAAAATTTTCATGGCACCTGGAACCATTGTGAATGGTACCATAGGCGAATTCATCAATGAGTACACAAAGTCCACAAAGTAATAATTCTTGGTGTTTTTTTTTTTTTTCATATAATGCCTTTACCGTATGTTGCTGATGACAAATTCAAAATTCTTAACAAAAGAAAAAAAAAATGAAAATGATAGTCAATAGGGAAAAGTTGCGTTACACTCAGAACATAATCCCTGATGAAATTCCTGATATGTTTGGTTATTTATTTAACAGAGTAGTAATCAAGTAATTGACTTAATTTCTTGTTCAATGTAGAACACCATCAGCAGTGATATACAGGACCCGTGCAACAAAAAAAGCACCTGCTCCATTTGTGCCTTTATTTTCATCTCGTGGTCCAAATCCAGGATCATTGCACATTCTCAAGGTATAGATTTTGTTGTTTCATCCAAAAGTATATATAAATCAAAGACCCTTTATCCTTTCTGCTTGGCTTGGACATAAATGTTTCTGTTTCCTATGTGCCATGGTACAGCCTGATATTGCAGCACCCGGTGTTAACATCTTGGCAGCTTTTACACCTCTGAGGTCGCTCACTGGATTGAAAGGTGACACCCAATTTTCAGAATTTTCAATCTTGTCTGGGACTTCCATGGCATGCCCTCACATTGCTGGAGTGGCTGCCTATGTGAAGTCATTCCACCCTGCTTGGAGTCCAGCTGCAATCAAATCTGCCATCTTAACCACAGGTAATTAATCAAAAGAATAGACCAAGGTAATGAAATTTTGTTATTATGCCTCATGTCTATGCCTCCAACCTCACCTCCTACTCACAGGTTTCTACCTATTTCCAAAAAAGAAAATAGGACAAAAATTTTCACAATCTTTTTTATAATTATTGAGATGATATATTGTAATTGGTATTACTAAAAGTAAAATCAATGTTGAGCTTATGTGAAAAATAATGTTGCTCTAATCATAATTTGTCATATTAACATTGTGTGAAAGTGATGTTAACCCAATCACAATTTATCATGACAACAATTATGAAAAAATTATAAATTGTTATGTTATATCTTTTGTAAATCTGTTTTGTTTTAAGCATAATCTATGGATTTTGTACAATCAATTAAAATAAAAATAAAAATAAAAAAACCTTACGAATTGACTTAATAATGTAATTGGTCATGTCACATCAACAACATAATACATAAATTTTTTAATTACTTTTTTGTACTGCATTTAAAAATCAATACAACTGCTTATCTTGTAAAATTTGTATACCCTTAACATCACTCTTAGAAAAAATTGACTTCTATTAATCTGAAGAATTCTTCAATAATTACTCATTAATTACTTTCCTTAATGCTTAACATCTTTATGGCTGACACTTGCAATCTTGACCAAGCAAAACCTATGAGCCGGAGGGTGAACGAAGATGGAGAATTTGCCTTTGGTGCTGGTCAAGTGAACCCAACTAGAGCTGTGAACCCTGGCATAGTCTATGACATGGATGAAATGAGTTACATCCAATTCTTATGCAGAGAGGGCTACAGTGGATCCAATTTACCAGTCCTCGTTGGTCAACCCATAAACTGTTCCAAAATCGTTCCTGGACTTGGCTCTGATGCTCTCAACTATCCCACAATGCAACTTAGCTTGAAAAACAAGCAAGAGCCAACAATAGGTGTTTTCCGAAGAAGAGTTACCAATGTTGGTCAAGCCATATCCATCTACAATGCTACCATTATAGCTCCCAAAGGTGTTGAAATCACTGTTAAGCCCATGACACTCTCCTTCACTAGAGTCTTGCAGAAGCGTAGCTTCAAGGTGGTTGTGAAGGCACAACCAACTATGTCAATGGTCTCTGCAGGTTCACTTGTATGGAAGAGTTCCCGTCACACTGTAAGGAGCCCTATTGTCATTTATAGTCCACAAAGTTGATGCTCATACTAAATACTTTGAATTACAAGTGTTTAGTGCAAACCATATTTTGTGTTGTTCTTGATTGGAAATCACTCAAGAACAATTATTGGACATTGATAAAGAAAATATGGGTTCGGTACAGCCTAACTTAATATGATTTTTTTTTTTTTAAAGAAATGCACAAATTAATGATAAAAATGAGAAAAATCAAGTGCACAAATGATCGAGCAAGAAATATAAATGATTACAACTTACTTAATAATTTAAGAATACAAGTACAAACTTAAATTAACAAGCCTAATAATTAGATTACAAGAGCCTGCTCCTAAATTACTGGAGAGTATGGACATCCCTACAAGTGTGAATTGATTTGCCTACATCCATGCTCGTATGGACATCCCTAAAAGCATAGATTGATCTCTCTTGATAAAGGTTGGAAAGCTTTCTTCTAAAACCAAATCTTCTATTTGTGGCAATAGATAGTAGTTATTTCCAGTAAACCAAGAAGAGGTAGTTATTTGTAGTAAATAACTACAATTTACAGATGTTATCCTTTTGTCAAATATTTTCCACATGACATAAGTAACTCTTAAAATTTATTTTCTTATAAACAACAAGAAAAAAAATGAAAGAGTTAAAGACTCTGAATAATAAAAGGTGAAGTTGGTCTAGTATGCTCTTTACCAGTCTCATATACATGTATGCTTATGTATGATAGCAGTTTTTAACTGTGTCCTAAGCTTCACTGAAGCTTAGAAGATAGTTAAAAATTGCTTGTTTATGTAAGAATGAAAGCATTTTACATTGCTTGCTTTGTCACTATAATTATCCCGGCTTTTGTATACTGCATGTCTAGCTTAAGAAAAATCTTGCATACTCGAGATCAAACCTGAGGACAAAGAAGAACCCACGGCTACAAATTAGGCCATCGTCGTGAATTTTTGTTAGTAAGATCATGATTTGCATGATATATCATGATATACGCCTTTTTTTTAAAAGAAAAAAGAAAAGAAAGAAAAGGCAAGGAAATAAAATGATGGGATTTCATATTGGGGATGAGTTTCAAAAAAGCAAACATTGAATATTTTTATTTTATTTTTTATAATTAAATAATTACAATAGAGGGATTTGAACCTCAGTTGAGTTATAAGAAAGGTTAATTTAACAATAGTTGTGGATTGGGATATGCATAATATGTAAGAATTTGCTACCCACTTGATAGCACTGTGTTGGGGGAGTGAAACACGTTAGGGAGACATTAATTAAAAGGTTATATTATAGGTACATCACTTAAGCCAAAAAACTTAAGTCTGTGAGCAAATTCTTACACTTTTTTTTTTAAGAAAACGCAAGGAAAGAATGATGAGATTTCATATTGGGGATGAGTTTCAAACTACTAAACATTTAATTACAATGGAGGAAGGAGGGTTCGAACCTCAGTTGAGTCCTTGACCGGGGTGCACACATTGATCTATTGGTGGTTCTGCAGCCTAGCCTGAAAGGCAAGTACTTGGGCTCCCAGAGCCCAATTGACCTCAAATTTAGGTTGTTCTTCAAGCAACTATAATGGAAATTGAATGGCAATTGGGAGCATATTGGCTTCAGTTTGGTCCAATTGAGGGATAAAGGTGGGCGGTACTGGAGTTTTCGATTTTTCTTAGGGATAAGGTTAGGGCTTTAAGGAGAGAGAAGGTGTGTGAGGAGCATGAGGGAGACTGAGAGTGATGGTGGTTTTTGGTGGGAGGAATGAATTTTAGGGACATTTCTTTAGGGTTTAAACAGGGTTTTACACTTCAATACTTTTACAGGTTGATTGGGTTTTTGAAAGTCTTTTGTTGTGAATTGTGACAACATTTGTTTTTGAAACTTTGGGCCTTTCTATAGTAGTTTGGATCGAATTACAGAAAATTGGTCTTGCTTTCAAATTCAGCAACTGAGGTAGCATCATTTTGTAATAGTGTCCATTTTAGGCTTTCAAAGTTATTGTATGGATTTAAATTTTGAAAATTTTTCTACTAAATCTTGCCTCAAACTGCTAATTTTAGATTATTAACTTGGTTTAATGGAAAGGTGTTTAGGTAAAGCATGGATACTTTAAATCCTTTAACATGCCTGTGTATCAGGCACATTAGGGATAGTTTTACATGCACGTCCTCAATGAGTTGGAAGGAAAGGGTTAAAAAAAGAAAACTTCTAATTTAACTAACACCTTCTCTCCTAATAATTAAGTTCTAGATCAAAGAGTATGGTCATGTGTTCAAAATTCATTGGTGTGTGTAACTTACTAATAGAAAATTATTTAATTCAAAATTCCATTTAAAAATAAAATTCTTATAGTTATATATTTTGAAAAAATAAAATGAACAAAAAATATGCCTATAAATAAATAAAATAAATATACTGATTATAATTAATTAATTAATTGTGGTATTCCTACCATGTTGTTTCCTAATTTGTTAAGCATTGTTGTGTCACTCTGTCCTATGTTGTGCCGTGTCATGTTCATGTCTATATTTCCTAGATATTTAGACTTTAATAAGTCTATAAAAAATAAGAAATTCAGAGAATTTTTACGTATTCCAATTTTTCTTTGAGTTGTGGTGGATGAAAATGAGGTGAATGATATAACTTTATGTGAGAGAATTTGTGAAAATCTTATGTGAAATTTTTGGTGTATGCAGTTGAACTGTTACTCTTTCTATTTGCTTTTGAAAATAAGAGGACTCTATCCTACTAAACATAGCATATTATTATTGTGTACTCATCTTGATGTCTCTCTCACATTTAAAATCGTGATGAATGAAAACAAGTAAATAGATTAAACTCTGATTTTTTTCCCTTTCATCTTCTCTTTGGTTTACATTAGGTGTGAGGAAGGTAATTAATTAGATTTTGAAGAGAATGCTTATATAAATGCTGACACAACCTATGTATCTAACTCCACACCAACCTTTTCCCCCTGTTTATTGCTGTTGTTTGAGTCCAAATTTTTTATTTTGATATCAGTCACTTACTTCTTTTCTTCTTATTAGATGGGTAAAATTTAAAATAAAACTCAATTATTCTCCTCCAAGAAGCTTTTAAGCTACCTTATTTTTACCATTGGATACTGATAGGTTGACTTGCTTGAATTGGAATTCAAGAAAAATGGGTTCCTTTATGTTGTGGTTTCTTCTTTGTTCACAAACAAATCCTCCTTTGAATTTGACACTGATATTTTGAGGTTATTTAGAAGTTTCAGATCTGTAAAATTTTATAATTTCACATTAAACTTGAATCAAAGAAACATGATGTAAATTGTTTCAAAATACCGCCATAACAATGCCAATCATCTTACAGATCATAAATTGGTGGGTTCCACTCAAGAAAAGTTGAAGATCATTTCCATTTTGATTATTTATTTAAGAAATAAATTTTGGCAAGGCAAAAAGTTGGGGAATGTTACAACATATTTATGGACAACTTCTACATGCTCATATCAATTTTTAATATACTGTTGGTTAATTAATATGAATAATTTCAGAATTGGTGTAGGCTTAAATATGTCATGGCCCACATATGATAGACCAACCATATATAAATCCTTAAATGGATCATTCTTGTAACAAATTTATGAAACAGACTGAAACAGAAGTGCAATGTTCAGCAAAGTTTCTCCAAAAGAAGCAAGCTAGCCTAGGCCATATTATGACATTGACAACAGCACAAGAGAACCAGAAATTCATGTTATCTTTCTTTTAAGGTTTCCTAACTAAATCGCTGAGCAATAAGAGCTGAAAAAGTCAAGTTCACGTCTAGTACTCTTATCCACAAACTGCTTTTTTTTTTTTTTTTTTGTTTCTTCTAAGACTATAGAGGATACACTACTATTAATACACAGCTAGCGCAGGAGATCTAGCTAGAGACAAAGCTAAAATTGTAAAAATGTTGAGACAAAAAGGTTTCCACACTCTTCCTCTTCTCTTATTCTTGATAGGTCTTGTTGGTGTAATTGGAGATGAGCAAAAGGTGTGTATTCTTTGTCTGATCCATATTATCTAATCTCTCTCTCTCTCTCTCTCTCGGCAATGATCATGTAAGTTGTGCAGAAATTTTACATTGTTTACTTGGGAGATCGTCCAGTGGACAAAGACAATGCAACTAAAACACATGTCCATCTCCTCTCTTCCGTGAAAGGAAGGTAGGTCGATTTTGTCTGTAAATAACATTTTTTGCAATTTCTTATGGTAACAACTTGTAATTCCAACAATATCATGTTCACATTATTCTACTACTATCTCACATTTATTATACACCAATTATAAAAAGTCGCGTTAGTTGTTATGAAATTTTTTATGTTATAAACCCAATTTAAAACACTGGTATTACTATTTTTGTGTGTGTTCTAATAAATATTACTGTTTACTAAAAAATAATAATAAACACGCGCGTGTTTATTAGGTATATTTATGCAGTTGAATAACCAAAAGGTTTTTTTTTTTTTTTTTTTTTTGACTTTATAACTTGTATGCATGGAACAGCCAAATTGATGCTAAGGACTCCATGGTCTATAGCTATTGTAACAGCTTCAATGCATTTGCCGCAAAATTATACGAAGATGAAGCCCAAAAGTTGGCAAGTACGTGAAGCTATTGTTATATATGTTCCCCACTTATTTGGATTCAATTATTCATATGATATATTGATTTATAGTAATTGAGTTTTTGTTGTGAATTATATATATAGGTATGGACCAGGTGTTTTCTGTGATCCCGAATCGGTATCACAAGCTACATACTACAAGATCATGGGATTTTTCCGGGTTACCTCAAACTGCAAAAAGAAAATTAGAAACAGAAAGAGACATAATTGTCGGTCTACTTGATACAGGTTATTGGAATTTGTCTTTAATTCAACTTAATGGATTTATTAGTTTTGTATTTAAAATTTAGAAATAGGAAAAAAAATTTAGCTCAAAACCGGTTTGTAACTATCTTCCTCTCCAACCTACCATGTGGCGATTAAAAAGATTATCTATGTGTAGATTTAATTACACAAATTTTTTTAATGAGTTATGTAACTTGTTTAAATAATATTAACACACATATATGGATAGTACATAAGAAAAATCACAGACTTTTAAAATAAGTTATATGACTTATTTAAGTAATACACATGAATAGGTTTATAAATTGTTACATGGTAAATTAAAGAAGATTGCACAAAACCGGTTTGAAGTTAAACTTTGTACTAAAAAATAAAATATAAAACTGATGTAACTCGTCTACAGGGATTACTCCACAATCTAAGAGCTTTAAGGATGACGGGCTTGGTCCTCCACCCAAAAAATGGAAAGGATCTTGTGACCAGTTTGCTAATTTTTCCGGATGCAACAAGTAAAATCCTGTCCTAATTCTTTTGATGCACTTTTTTTTTTCGCTGAATATTTTTGTATGCACCTAGCAATATAAAGCTAACCCTCTTCATTTTTTTTTTCCTAAAAAATAGTTCCTTCATAAAAAAAAATTAAAAAGAAAAAGAGCCTTAGGAATAGAACATATGTGTCCCACATTTTGTGGGGGAGGGCTTTGCATATGATCTTCTCAGAAGATACTTTCTAGAGTATTTGTAGAATGCTAAATGATCTTATGACCTAATGACATTTGTCTCTTTCATGTGGGGTTTAGTTTTTATTTTTATTTTTTGCTAGTGTTAATAGAATCCAATTCCAAAACTCATTCTTAGAAATTTGAGAAGGCCCTTTTCAAGGAAATTTCAATGATTGAATAGGGCCTCATTTCTTGAAATGCAAGAAAAACAAGATTTTATATTTTTTATGGCAATGACTGTTTCGAGAAATTAATTGAGAATAATTTGTGAAAACATCCTATGAGACAAGTTTTATGCATCAATTTTGATTTATGTGTCTCAAGACTCTCAACTGAAGGTGCATTTTTTTTTTCTGTCACTACTGCATTGACTCTTAAAATTACTTTTAGTATCAAAATTATCCTTTTATGAAAACGCGTTGCAATTAGCATCCATATTTTGGTAGCAGTTAACAATTAGCTTTTTTTGAAAATCATTAATTCAGAAACGATCCTATCGCTCTTTCTCTTAGGCCAACATCTAGAATTTTTAAAAATGAATTTGGATCAACAGAGACACTTTCTTTTTTTGTGCTAAACAAACAATAAAACCTGAGGAAGCATTAAATCTTACCATTTGGGTCATTCTCAATTGTTAATGTCCATGTATGTTTTGAAACATAGAAAACGATATCACATTCCCTGAAAGCATGTCATTTTCAATAATAATAAAATCAATGACAATTTTAGAAGTGCATGCCAAACCATAAACCATTTTTTTCCCTGTATGTTCAAGATGGAAAATGATTATTGAAAATAATACCAAATTAGGCCTTCTTCAATATTTATAAATCACCTTTAATATGAATGTGCCGTAAATGGTGTCAAGTTTTAGTGAAACTCAAATAAATAAATAAGTAGAGCCACAAGGGTAGAGTTATAATCCTAAACATCAAAAAGTAAAGTGTAATAAGTTGTTGTTTGAGATATAGACATTAGCGTTTAATGTTTATATTTTGGTCATTTTGTCCCAAAAAAAAAAAGACTTCAACTTAAGATATCTTCAAGTTTAAGTGGTGGTTAATCTAATAGTAATGATATTTTTTGTGATGTCTTATGTTAATAGTTCAAACATTGACCACCTCCCTTCTATTCTCTACACCAATTCACGTGGTTCTGATTTCTAAAAACTACAATGATAATAAATTAAAAGTTGTAATTCGTATAAATTAAAGCTCAAAGAGAAGCTATCTTTATTTAGACCCAGTAAATACCAAACTCAAAAATATTTTCAATGTCCAACTTTCTCTCCCACCCAATGAGTTAAATTGATGTCTTTCTTAAACCAAAAGATACGTTACATATTAATAATTCTGTTTTTCTAATTCTTAGACATTTATAGTAATTTTTATGATGTGGGAGTTGCATTGCATGGCCTAACCTAGGTGTTCTTTCTCTCTGACCACCTTTCTTTTGGGTACTTGAAGCAAGCTCATAGGAGCCAAATACTTCAAGCTCGATCGTGTCCCAGATCCGGCTGACATCTTCTCTCCGGTGGATGTCGATGGCCATGGGACCCACACATCGTCAACCTTAGCCGGAAACGTTGTTCCAAATGCAAGCCTCTATGGGCTGGCCAATGGTACAGCACGTGGTGCAGTGCCTTCGGCTAGGGTAGCCATGTACAAGGTGTGTTGGGTCAGCTTTGGGTGCTCGGATATGGATATACTTGCTGCTTTTGATGCTGCTGCGTATGATGGCGTGGATGTTATATCAATTTCTATTGGTGGAGGGAATGTAAATTACACGACTGACTCTATATCAATCGGTGCATTTCATGCCATGAAGAAAGGTATTATCACTGTGGCATCAGCTGGAAATGATGGACCAAATCCAGCTTCTGTGTCGAATAGTGCACCTTGGATCCTAACCGTGGCAGCTAGTGGCATTGATAGGGATTTTAGGAGCGAAGTTCATTTGGGAAATGGAAGGAACATCACAGTAAGTAATTACTATTTTTTCATAAAGCTGTTAAAAATAAGAACTATTTTTATTTATTTTACGTATTATTGCATAGACAAACTACAGATAAACAATATATTTAAAAATTTTAGCCTAAAAAATTTGGGGTAAGCTATAAATCCTCAACAAAGTTTGAAAATGTTTCTGGTTGGAACAACAGCAGATTCCAACCAGCTGAGCTACAAAGCTATTAGCGCTTATATTTTCAAAGAATTCAACATTTATTTTTGTACTAATTTATTATCCAACTCTATGCAGGGGCTTGGGGTCAGCATATTCAATCCAAAAAAGGAATTATACCCACTTATTAGAGGGGCTGATGCGGCCCTTAACACTGAAAGCAAGGAGAGAGCATTGTAAGTACTTTTCATTTGTTCATCAATCGAAAGTATATAAGTGGAAAATTTCCCAAAAAGAATTATATACTTAGAACCTTTTGGTAATGTAACAGGTTCTGTACGGAAGACTCGTTAGACCCTGCCATGGTTAAGGGAAGGCTTGTTTACTGCAAATTAGGAGGGAGGGGTTCTGATTCTGTTGTTAAAGGAATTGGTGGGGTTGGCACTATAATTGAAAGTGATCAAATTTATGATGCTGCCGAAATTTTCATGGCACCCGGAACCATGGTAGATGGTACCATAGGCGAAGTCATCGATGACTACTTGAAGTCCACAAAGTAATTATTCATGATATATTTAATTGACATAGATAAATTTAGGAATTGACTTAATTTCTTGTTCAATGTAGAACACCATCAGCAGTGATATACAGGACCCATGCAACAAAAAGAGCACCTGCTCCATTTGTGGCTGCATTTTCATCTCGTGGTCCAAACCCAGGATCATTGCACATTCTCAAGGTATAGATTTTGTTGTTTCATTCAAAAGTATAAATCAAAGACCCTCTATCAATTCCTTTCTGCTTGGCTTTGACATAAATGTTTCTGTTTCCTATGTGCTGTGGTACAGCCTGATATTGCAGCACCCGGTGTTAACATCTTGGCAGCTTTTACACCTATGAGGTCGCTCACCGGATTGAAAGGTGACACCCAATTTTCAGACTTTACAATTATGTCTGGGACTTCCATGGCATGTCCACACATTGCCGGAGTGGCTGCCTATGTTAAGTCATTCCACCCAGACTGGAGCCCAGCTGCAATCAAATCTGCCATCTTGACCACAGGTAATAACTAAAAAGAATAGGCCAAGGTATTTTGGATAATGTTTACTATTTTTGTGTGTTTTAGTCAAAGGACACATTAGCATTCAAGTGATAACCTAATGATAATAACATCTTTTATCGTGTCACATATCTGTGATTCGAACCCTCCCTGCCCCTCCACAACTATCTACTCATTTTTGAAAGAAATTATAACGACTTAAAAAGTTTCAATCTTTTTCATAATTATTGAACTAACATGTTGTGATTTGTGCTTATAAAAGTAATATCAATGATGAGCTCACAATAAAGTAATAATGTTGCTCTAATAACAATTTTTCATGTTTACAATCGTATGAAAGTGATGTCTCGATCACAATTTATCATGTCAACAATTATGAAAAAATTATGAATTATTGTTTCCTCAACAAAAGTACAAAACGGTTTATTTTTAAGCATGCTCTAGGAATTTTGTGCCATCGAATTTTATTACCAAAAAAAAAAAAAAAACTTACAAACTCATATCAACAACATAATAAATAAAAATTTTAACTATTTTTGTGTATTGCATTTAAAAATCGATGCAAATACTTATGTTGTAAAATTCGTATACCCCTAACATCACTCCTGGGACGATTGACATCTATTAATCCGAAGAATTCTTTTGTAATTACTTTCCTTAATGCTTACCTTCTTCATGGCTGACACTTCCTTGCAATCCTGGTCAAGCAAAACCTATAAGCCGGAGGGTGAATGACGATGGAGAATTTGCCTTTGGTGCTGGTCAAATGAACCCAACTAGAGCTGTGAACCCTGGCTTAATCTATGACATGGATGAAATGAGTTACATCCAATTCTTATGCAGAGAGGGCTACAGTGGATCCACTTTGCCAACCTTAGTCGGTCCGCAACACATAAACTGTTCCAAAATCATTCCTGGACTTGGCTATGATGCCCTCAACTATCCCACAATGCAACTTAGCTTGAAAAACAAGCAAGAGATAACAACAGGTGTTTTCCGAAGAAGAGTTACCAATGTTGGTCAAGCCATATCCATATACAATGCCACCATTATAGCTCCCAAAGGAGTTGAAATCACTGTTAAGCCCATGACTCTCTCCTTCACTCGCGTCTTGCAGAAGCGTAGCTTTAAGGTTGTTGTGAGGGCAAATCCAAAAATGTCAAGCATAATGGTCTCAGGTTCACTTGTATGGAAAAGCTCCCGTCACACTGTGAAGAGCCCTATTGTCATTTATAGTCCACAAGGTTGATACTCATACTAAATACTGTGAATTACAGGAAAGAATGAAAGAGTTAAGAGTCTGAATGATAAAAGGTGAAGATTGGTCTAACGTGCTCTTTACCAGCCTGTACATGTAATATATGCATAGCAATTTGAACTATGTTCTAAGCTTCACTTGATGATTAATTTCTCTAAATTAATTAAGTTGATCTGTTATATTTTCTTAGCTATTTGTTGGTCAATTTTATACATTAGTGCAACTATATGGAGATAAAGCATAAATCTCCTGACTATAATAATTGATATTGATAAACTCCAATTGAGTAGTTAATACAACATCTAAGATACCACTTGATCCAAAAGATTTAAACTTATTAGTTTGGGTCTAACTGTTTTATATTAATCATTCACCATTCTTATTAGTACTCAATGTAGGATTTCACTCCTTAACAAACCACACTATTCATACATAAATATCACAATACGAACGAAAATCAAAATTTTCAATCAAAACTTCATATATTGTATATATTATGTAACATTATTAATTGTTGATGTTAGACACGGTCTTGCTTGATGAAAAAATGTTAAAAACTCTATTCAAATTAAATATACTTTTTGTGGCCTTCGGAGGTTTCTGTTTTTCAAAGGTAAAGGTAGTATTTTCTGTTTTTTGTTAGTTGATATTGTAAATTGTAATTGTTATCTCACACTCATTGATTGTCCATAATTTCACAGGTGATATCTATAGTTTTTTATTAATATCCACATTTAATTCGTGAAATGAATAATGTGTACAAACGATGTACAATAATGATTAACGAGTGTAAAAGAATTAATGCTCGATTATAATTTGGTAATGTTGGGAGGTCTATTTCAACAAAAGAAAATCCAAGTTTTGTAAACATTTTAGGGCACAGTTTGGATGATTCTTCATGATATATTTCTAGTGTTTTTTTAAAAAACTTCGATCTAATGTTTTTGAGATTTATAAAACAAATTAATGGAATTTGAAGAAATATGTAATTGTATTAGTACTATTCACCTTCTATTTATCTCTTTTAAAATATGGACAACATTGGTATTCCACTCCTATTTCATTAAAAGAATGAGTGTCTCTCTCACAATGACAAATCAAAAAATGCTAAGCATTCCATTCCTTCCTAGTAAACTCCTAAGTAAGGAAATAGTTGGAAAATATCCTCTATATTCAATTTTTTTTTCTCTCATTCCAAACAAATTCTAAATGTCTTCTGTGGGGCCCGAGGGCCCAGAATCCCCGGCCCACCTTTGGGCAGGCCCAGGGTCCAAGCCGAGGAGGGCGATCTCCCCAGATGGTCGGCTTAAAGGCTTTTAGTCCTTCCAAGGCCCGAGCCGAGGACGCACCCATCCTCGGCACACCTAGTCTAATCTAGGTAGGGGGCAGACCCAGTGTAGGTGGTCACATCCACACTTAACGATTCTGTCTGGCCCTCCAGGTTCCATTAATGCTGACAAGACCCTTCACTGAAAAACCTTGAAGGCAGTAACCCCCAGGATGGGAAAGAACCTGTCTGATGGGACGAGTCCTGAACCATTAACCCGGATGGCCAACAGCTGTAAGGCCAGGATCGAGTTAAAGAGGGTATATAAAGTAAAGAACCCCCTTGGTGAAAGGGGGGCCTCCTCGGACCCCAGCCGAGGTACAACCCCAGGCGTAGAGCAAATAACGAGAAGTTCGAAGAAGACCGGGGAAAGGCCGACCGGAGCCAAAGCCTTTGCCCACTCTCTACAAATTCATTGTCGGGGGCCCACCTCCGAAAAAGGAGCCCCTACAATTGGCGCCGTCTGTGGGAAGGGTTAGTGCGCCGGCCGGTGCGACCGGCGATCGTCCTAAGGCAGTTATTACTCAGAAGTTGGCGGCGCAAAGAAAAGAGAAAGAAAAAGAGAAGAAGGAGAGAAGAATGGCAGTGCGAAAAGGAAACTCAACAACAAATGAAAGAAAAATCCTTTATTAATTCAGAAGAGATTACAAGAGATTACAAGTACTACAATTCTCATTATTTCAAAAAAAAAGGCTACAAATACAATCAGAGGCTCAGACAGGCGTGTTTTACAAAAATTCCTACCGACTAATCCTACAATCAGAGGCTCAGACGGACCGGTGTTGGGACTGGCCGGGCAAGAGGCTCGCAAAGAATTAATGTCAGGAATGAGGGAAGTGTCAACCCGTGCTTTTATTGGCGTCAAGAGAATGGGAGAACTTGACAATAAAAGCACGGGAAGGGGGGCTAGGGGCTGGCTCACCTTCAAACCAAAGCTTGAACAAAGTGAGGAGCCCCTAGACCCCGGAACACCCTCCCTCATGATGCTTCCTCGACCCCCTCCGAACTACACGAGCATTGACCGTCGGAGACGGCAATACTCGGGCACCAGCCATGACGAGAGTTCGCGTGCCCCCTTCATCGGAGGTGCGCTCTGGGGGAAGACGTTAGGTATTTCAACGACGTCCCCCTTGGCCACCATGCGAGACTCGGCCAGTGTTACGCCTAAACTCTGCCGCGCCGGCAGCCCAGTGGGGACTGCGGCCACGGCGGCACTTGGCTCCAGGTCTCCGAACTGCGGTCATACCCCTGGTGGTGGTATCAAAGGGGCTCAAGAGGGCGAAAGTGTATACGTCTGTTTGTGGGGGAGAATTCGTGGAATGAGGAGAAACGCTCCCCCCAGAACGCCTTTTATGGAGGGCGAAAACCAGCGGGAGTTGAACCGCGCGGAATTCGAAAGGGAAATTGTCAAAGGGAATTAATTCCCACCCAGTTCCAAGGGGATCGCCAGCTGCCTGCTGCGTGTTAATTCACGAGGGCATTAATGGAGGCGCGTTACGGACACCGAAGCGTCAAAAAGGAGGCGCAGAAGGCCAAGCGACGCCTCGTAAACCAGAAAGATGAGGAACACGAACCAGAGGCAGGGTCAGCCCCACGTGCGAAGTCACAAGCCGACCTGAGGAGAAACAGCTCACGGAAAAGACCCGTGGATGTCCCCACGCCAAAAACAAAGTCCTCGGATCCGAGGACAAAATCCTATAGGAGGCAACTGTGCAGTCGTGGTACAATGACTCTTGCTCCAGCATCCTGCAAGGGGCTAGGGGGATGGACCCCTACCCGACGTGAGACTGAGTTGCCCAAAGAGGTGAACACTGTGTCCTCACAGTCGGGGCCCACATGGAAACGATGGCAGCAATTGTACCTAGGTCTTGCATGGTCCTCGGACTCAAGCCTACGGGAAGCTGGCCACTCGTACTTAAGGCAGCAACTGTACCTAGGTCTTGCATGGTCTACGGACTCAAGCCTACGGGGAGCTGGCCACTCGTACTTAAGGCAGCAACTGTACCTAGGTCTTGCATGGTCTACGGACTCAAGCCTATGGGGAGCTAGCCACTGGAAACGATGGCAGCAATTGTACCTAGGTCTTGCATGGTCCTCGGACTCAAGCCTACGGGGAGCTGGCCACTCGTACTTAAGGCAGCAACTGTACCTAGGTCTTGCATGGTCTACGGACTCAAGCCTATGGGGAGCTAGCCACTGGAAACGATGGCAGCAATTGTACCTAGGTCTTGCATGGTCCTCGGACTCAAGCCTACGGGGAGCTGGCCACTCGTACTTAAGGCAGCACTGTACCTAGGTCTTGCATGGTCTACGGACTCAAGCCTATGGGGAGCTAGCCACTGGAAACGATGGCAGCAATTGTACCTAGGTCTTGCATGGTCCTCGGACTCAAGCCTACGGGGAGCTGGCTACTCGTACTTAAGGCAGCAATTGTACCTAGGTCTTGCATGGTCTACGGACTCAAGCCTATGGGGAGCTAGCCACTGGAAACGATGGCAGCAATTGTACCTAGGTCTTGCATGGTCCTCGGACTCAAGCCTACGGGGAGCTGGCCACTCGTACTTAAGGCAGCAACTGTACCTAGGTCTTGCATGGTCTACGGACTCAAGCCTATGGGGAGCTAGCCCCTGGAAACGATGGCAGCAATTGTACTTAGGTCTTGCATGGTCCTCGGACTCAAGCCTACGGGGAGCTATCTATTTACAACAGAGCCGAGGTACTGCTCGGTCCGAAGACCTATTCCCGTGAAGAAATTAACTACCTAATGAGGAGCCTAAGGGTCGATCCGACCACTCAAGGAAGGACCAGACAAACCGACAGCCTTCCGGACCATAGGGGCCGAGGTTTGCAAAACCGTCCTCCCCATCCGAGGATACGTGCAGCAGGGTTTTGAGGGGCTATTGTGGGGCCCGAGGGCCCAGAACCCCCGGCCCACCTTTGGACAGGCCCAGGGCCCAAGCCGAGGAGGGCGATCTCCCCAGATGGTCGGCTTAAAGGCTTTTAGTCCTTCCAAGGCCCGAGCCGAGGACGCACCCATCCTCGGCACACCTAGTCTAATCTAGGTAGGGGGTAGACCCAGTGTAGGTGGTCACATCCACACTTAACGATTCTGTCTGGCCCTCCAGGTTCCATTAATGCTGACAAGACCCTTCACTGAAAAACCTTGAAGGCAGTAACCCCCAGGATGGGAAAGAACCTATCTGATGGGACGAGTCCTGAACCATTAACCCGGATGGCCAACAGCTGTAAGGCCAGGATCGAGTTAAAGAGGGTATATAAAGTAAAGAACCCCCTTGGTGAAAGGGGGGCCTCCTCGGACCCCAGCCGAGGTGCAACCCCAGGCGTAGAGCAAATAACGAGAAGTTCGAAGAAGACCGGCGAAAGGCCGACCGAAGCCAAACCCTTTGCCCACTCTCTACAAATTCATTGTCGGGGGCCCACCTCCGAAAAAGGAGCCCCTACATCTTCCATCTCATGCCATCCTTAAAGAGAAACCAACTGAACGCCATAATATTGTCAGTAAAAAGAAAAGATTTATTTTCAAATGGCGCAATTCTAAAGTAAATTTTATGGTAATACTTTAAACATTTTAAGGGTGGCAATGTTAAAATTTGCAGGATTAGCATAATAATACATATGTAATATGATTTTAAGAGTGGAATTAGCATAAATATACAGATGTTAAAATTTGCAGGATTAGCATAAATATAGCTATGTAAAATTTGTGGGATTAGCAAAAATTTTAAAGTGGCAATGTCAAATTTCAATGGCGCAGCATTTGACACAATCTATATATATGTAATATGATTTTTTGCGGATTAGATTCGAGTCATTTGAACTAAAAAAACACATATTTATTAAATATATTACTTAGATCATATTGTGTCAACCCACTTAATAAATAGATTGTGGTAGCTTTGAGTGGTTTTAACACAATCCTTAAATATATGGGTTTATGTCTATCCATGTAGTTGACACAACTTTGTACCACAACTCGCCATGTGGCAAGTTGTGACACAAAGTTGAGCCAAAAGTTGTGTCTCTAACATAATTCGTAATTGGAATATCCCTATCTTGACAATGCACAAATGCAAATAGCCACTCCCATACATTGTACAAGCCGGTATGTGATAAGACATGCACACGTTGCCTCATTTTGGAACTCTCTTACAGAACTACTCTGTCAATTACCGTGTAATGTGGCCCCGAGATAGCTTCATAACAAGAAATGGTCAAATACATAATCTGCAAGCAATGTACACCTACAAATACATAAAACTCCAGAGTTGATCTTTATTAAATTGATCAACTCCAGAGTTTGTTCAATTTAATAAAGCATCCAAGTCAAGGTCCACTTTTTCCAATTTGTAACAAACTAGCAGTTGTGGACAATGTGAATGCTTAAGCAAAACTAGCTTTCGTAACAACTTTGGAAGTTACTGCCTCTGTTTTAGGCTTACTTTGAGTCTTTGACAGCATCACAATGAACAATTGTAAACTCATTTCCGACAATCCAATCCTATTTATTGAAATCAAACCCCAAAGTCTCATTTTCTGTTCCTCCTCCCCACCAAATTGAACCCCAAAAACACAAATTAAAGTTGGAGATGGAGATGGAGATGTAAATTTCTTCAAGATCCAAAAGTTTGTAGGTGTTTAAACAATTTCAAGGGCCAACAACCTGGTATGTGCATATAATAAGCCAGGTTTAATTGCATAGCAAGATGCCGCCGAAGCTGAAGAATTGCCTAACGACAGCTTTCAGTTGTTGTATATATTTGTTCTCTGTAGTTGCACTCCTTGGCATGGTTATGATTTCTAAGAAGGACATGAAAAGTTCAAGCGAGAAATACCCTTTAATAGCCACATTGTTGTTCGCGTTTTACATTACTTGCTTTGTTGCTTTAATTGTCCTGGGTTTTGTTTACTGCTTATCTGGCTTAAAACAAATCTTTCACACTACGAAGATTGAACCTGAGGACGATGAAGATGCCAGGGCTGCAAATTAGCCCTCAGACCATCATGAATTTTTTGCGAGAAAGATCATGTTAATTTTATTTGAGTGTATATGACGTGTAAATTTTGTTTCTCGGGCAGTTCATGGAGATTGATTATCTCATTTTTGTGAGGTTCTTAATGAACAAATTCAATGACTCTGCCTTTTTTTTTGGTAGAAAAGGCAAGGAAAGAAAGTTATGGGATTTCATCACATGAATGAAATAATTATTGGAGACGAAACAAGTAAATATTGAAGGTTTTTTTTTTTTTTTTTTTTTTTTTTTTTTTTTTTTTTTAATTCAATAGTTACAAAGGGGAGGAGGGTTTTGAACTATAAACATTTCTGTTGGAAGCTCCTAAAGATGTCGGTTGAGCTACAATGAATCTGCTTCCGATTTTGTAGCATTGTGATGGCTTAGAACCTCTAATGTCCAATTGCATTGGGACTGTCTTTGATTTACAATGTTTTTAACATTATTCCTGAAACTAATTTGGGTATTAAACTATTAATTTGGGATTCTCTGGTTGGTCTAATCGGCATTGCCCCTGGGCACATAGATGAAAAGTTTTAGAATTATTATTTCTTCCCTTCTGCGTATGAATATATGGATTTGGGATTTTGGTTGTATGAATAAAGTAATAGAAATACATTGGCGGGTTTAAGTAATAGTCCAGTGGTTATAACATCCTTTGTGGTGCTCCAATGGTTCGAACTCTACCTCTGCCTCCCAACTATCTATGATCTCAACAAATACATTGATCTCTACATCCAAACACTCATTTGGGTTTTAAATGGGGTTGCCAGTTTGGGCTATTCAAAAATTATACAATACTTTGAAAGTACAATAATAACGTACTGCTACATGCCCGTTTGCACTATAATTTGGCTGAGAGCAGGGCCACCTTGCTAGTTGCTTCATGGACAAGAATCCGAACACCCCCATCACATTACTCAATACTCATAGACAGCTACAGAGAAAGAATGGCATAAGATCAGAATGGAAGAAAAATAATCAATGGAGACTGAAATAAGCTTCATCTCACAATAAAGTGGATGCAATATTTTATAAAAGAGTTGGACCACCAGAGTGAGAGACAGAGAAAAGAAAAGAACAGGTTGGCCAAGCTAATGGCTAATCCCTAATGTCTAATGGCGTAGTTTACATTTTGTGCCAAGCATTAATGTAATAGTTAGGCATATTTCGAGATTTATGCAAAGCATTGAAAATGGGATCTAAAACTTGGATTTGATGTATTCCTAAGATGACAAACACATTGTTCTACAATCTTCAGATGGTGTCACTGTCTGCTATTGCTATGCGGTATATGTAGCATTTATTAGCACCATTATATATGGGGTTTTTTTTTTGCCAAATATTCAGTTTTTGCTATAAAGAAAATTACTGAAAAGTCTATTCCCAAAGTTATTTAGTTATTTAACCATTTTTAGCACTCAAGTTTGCAAACTCAAGTTCCAAGTGAAAATCAAGTTTAGTGAACTCGAGTTTTAAGTAGATAGGTGCTCACATGAATTATATGCAGTGGTGGCACCATGTTCAGCCCCAAAGAATTCCCAAGAACACTCTTACTTGAAAAAAAAAAATTATATATAATAATTAAATTTTATTTATTTATTTACCCTTAAAAAAAATTAAGAACACCCTCAATCAAAATTAGGAACACCCTCAAATTAAATATATATATATATATATATATTTGTTCTACTTTCAAGCAAAAATAATAATTTAATTAATAAATAATTAATTGGGGGAAGCAACTAATAAATAATAATTAATAATTTAATTAATCAATACATTATAAAAAACAAACAAATTAAATTATTTAGGCTAAATAACAATTAATAATTTTATAATTAATGAAACAACAATATAAGAAATTATAGTTTATAAAAGACAAACAAATTAATGAAACAACTAAACAATAATAATTAATAATTTTATTAATGTGGGGTACTTTTTAGCTTCTGTCCAGGCAAGTGTTGCACTTGCACTTAGTTTTGGCTTTTTTAGTTTTCCCACATCGAAAGTAACTCCCTCCTCCCCAAGCCTTATAAGCATGAGCTTGAGACGAGGGAATAACTGATGGTACTCCCTCGTCTCAAGCTCACGCTTATAAGGCTTGGGGGGAAGGGAGTTACTTTCGATGTAGGAAAACTAAAAAAGCCAAAACCAAGTACAAGTGCAACACTTGCTTGGACAGAAGCTAAAAAGTACCCCACAATTAATTAATATTTCAAATGAACTTATAGTTTATTTTTTATTCTTTTACTAGAATTATGGATAAATATTTAATAAAAAAAAAAAACACGTAGAAGGCAATTAAAAACTTTATGTATTTGCGTGTTTTTTTATTATTGTTATTGTCAATATACAAATTTTTCTTTTTATTAAATTATGTAATTTATACTTGTTGAAGAACACCCTAAAAAAAATATCTAAAACCATCACTGATTGTATGACGTGATATTTTAAAATAAAATATTTTACGTGCAACTCGAGTTCCACTAAACTGGCTCTAGAAGTGGCAGTCTGGCAGACTTGAAATGGACACTAAAAGTGATGACATGAACATTGGATCACAGCACAGCTCACTCAGAAACACACATAAAAAATTGTCCACAAATGAGGATTCAAGTTTGTGCTTGTGTTTGTTTATCCACCAACATAACGTGCATAGTTTCCCTTGGAATGAAAGCTTACAGATGCGCATGAAACACAAAAAATAAAGTCTAAGATAGTGGCTAAAAAGTAGAAAAAGGCCACTATTAATTATTCTCTGCCGACCCATGTATGCCTAGAATCATATGGCTCCCCAAAATAGAGCTAGCTGGGGTGGTCTTGTGGGTGAAGTGGGCTTGGACTCTATTTCTAGCCCCTTCCCTTCATTTTAGTACTTTATCTTTGTATCAAACAATAGCAAAGTTAAAAAGTATGAGTGTTTCTAGTGGTATTGCAATAATATTGTTGTCACTTGTAGTTGTAGACATGGAGTTTCTAGTAGTAGAGTTTATGGGATAAAGAGTTTTAACTGAAAAATTGTTTAGAGTTTTTGAGAGTTTAATAAATTGTGAATGCTGAATACAACTTTAACATTAGTTCTAAAGTTCCCACCTTGAAACTACAAATTTCGACCCTTGCTTCCTAAAAGACTACAGAAGAGTTTTGTCAGACTTGAAAAATTCTAACCAGACAGTGTCTTTTTTTTTACAGAAAGAATTTTAAAACTCTTTTCTGAATGCACAACTAGACGAGCTCCAAGTAATTAGTCCAATGTTGAATAGTGATATTTACACAAATCTATGTTGAATTCCCATATTTTGACAGAACTATGTAAATATTTAACATTGTATCAACTTCCTAATTATGGCCTAATTCAACTAGTTTACACCATAGTCATGGCTAGTGGCTACCTTCCTAGGCAATGATGTTGGGAAAAATTCTATATATCAGTGAATAAATGTCAGCAAGCAGAGTAGAAGCACAATCACGCAATAACACAAATATTTACGTGAAAACCCTTTCTCCTTGAAGAAAAAAATCACGGAACAAATTCCGAATAATTTTACTATATTAAATAGATATTACAATATTTAAAAATACAACTTGAGTAAAGAAAAACTTTCTTTTTCTTCTCACTCACTGCTCTATTCCTCACTGTGTATTTTCTCTAACTCTCTCTATTTTTGTCTTCTCTTTTTGGCTTGCTCTTACTCACGTACCAGTCCTCACACTTTGGGACTTCACTCTTTTTTTCCACTGGGACTTCACTTCTTCAGCCCCTGCACCTTCAAATGGCCGAAACTTCTCCCTTTTATTCCTTTTACCTTTTCTTCTTTTCTTCCTTTCACACTCTTCTCTTCAAATCACAATAAATGCAAGCCACTTACTTTGACTTTGCTTCAACCAAAATCTCTTTTCTTCCTGCCATAGCCCAATCTTTTCTTGCTTTTGCTTCTTTCTTTTCTTTTGCCTTCAGCGTGTTGGACACTTTGGCTCACTTCTCATTGAGAGAAGTAATGGAGTGCCATGCTCATTAAATGAGCTCTTGTAAAAACAGCATGTGGGCTGGACCCACGGTGCAGTGCACCTAACAAATGAATCTTGCTAAATTGGATTGCTGATTACGCTTCTTATCTGTCCTCTCTGTCTCTCTACTTACGAATGTAAAAAAAGGTGGTGATAGAGATTTTTTTCCTTGAACGGGAAAGATATACTTTCTATTCCTATATGATAATGAGCTCAAGTTGTTAAGTGAAATCACCTTTACTCACCTATAAAAATATCCTCTTTCCATTCCTCATCCTATACATTTTTATTCTCATTCTCATTCTCTTGGTCTTGGGGTTCAGCAAGGAAGGTAGTACCTTTGCTCTCTTTATGATTTTTGGTTTCTACTTACACACTCCTGCACACAATCCATACACACACACACACACAAAATTCATGATTTTAGTGCAAGTTTTGCTTGTGTGCAAGAGTATGTGTAATACACTCTTAAGGAATATGGGGTCAAGTTGCATAAAAGGGTGTTAATGGGTGTCTTGTGGGCTGTTGTCTATTATTGTTTCTTTATGTTTTGCCAGGGGTTGTTTCTTTAAGTTAGACATGTGCATCCTATCCACAAACCCTTCAAAACTAATCCAACCTAATTAGCTTGACATGTCGAGTTAGTTTTTTTTTTTTCGTGGGTTGATGGGTTGAAATATTATTTTGAGTCAAATTGTGTTGGATATATATATATATATAAGTTAATTTCATTATCTTTATTTAATTTTTTTTTTGTTTGATTTATTTTAATATTTTGAGAATTCATTATGATGAATTTGAAAATTTGGAATATATTTTAGGCATATTATGTGAATTTTAATAGTTTATAAAAAAAAATACCAATATAGTTTTTAAAAACTCAATTTTTTATAAGGCATGAAACATATATGCATAACATACTAACTCAGCAACTTGACCCATGCGAGTCAAGTTAGGTTAATTTCAACATATGTGGTGGGTTAGGCTAGGTTGAGAATTTCTCAACTTGAAAAGGTTGGGTTTGGTTGAAAAAAAAAAACTCTCAAATCCAACCCAACTTGACAAACACACACCTACTTTTTGTCTCCAGTGATGCTAGAGGTTCTAGAAAGTTTACTACATTAATCTTACAAACTAATGTATCAACTAATAAATACAAAACAAAACAAAAGGTTAAAAGTGTATTTGTTATGATGTTCATTTGTCAACTTGTAAGCCTTTTATGATAAAATTTGTAATACTTTTTTTCTTCATGACAGAGTGTCACTAGTGTGATTTCCCCCTATGTATGTAGTTAATCTCACTTGTCGGCTAGAATAAGATCATCTCTTTATTTCATGATTATGGCTTTTAATATATATATATATATATAACCATATAAATAGTGCTATGTTATTTAAAATTTTAGATGACGTATATCCTTTGAATTTTTTAATATTTAATCAAAATCATGAAATGGAGAGAGTCATTTTCCTTAGAGCCTCCATTGGTCAATCTCCTTTTGGACCTTGTGTAACATTTATATATTATATTAATTCAAGTCTATATGAGTTTAGATTAACTTTTTTTTTTCTTTTAGTATCTTTTTTTTTTTTTTTTGAGAAACCTTTTAGTATCTTTATTTGTTTACTTATTTACAGCTTTTTAAAGCATATAGTATGTTCCAAGCTTAATTGTATCTTTGTCAAATGTTCAATAAATAAGCTTTCAACTAATACTCATCTACCTAGAATATATATTCAACTACATGAATCGCATTTTGTCCTATGTTTTATTTTATTTTTTTCCCTGAATTAGTTCTTTCACATAGTAAATAATTAACTTACCAATAAACATGCTCTTACAAATACATGTTCTTTTGATCTTTCGCAGTCATCATGGTGCTTTGGACACCCTTGCTCTTTCTGGCATTCATGGCTACAACTTCAATTGCCTCAATGGACAAACAGACATACATAATTCACATGGACAAGACCAAAATCACGGCATCAGATCATACTCTAGGCATTGCCAAACCATGGTACGAATTGATGGTGGACTCCATGCATGAAATTTTATCTCAAGAGGAAGAAGATATGTCACCCCTTGAGCTTCTTTATATCTATAAAACCACCATTTCTGGTTTTGCTGCCCAACTTTCCACAAAACAGGTCCAATCCTTGAAAAGACTCAATGGCTTTCTCTCAGCCACTCCTGATGAAATGCTAAGTCTTCATATCACCCATACCCCTCAGTTTCTTGGCCTGCATCTTGGCGAAGGACTTTGGAATGCTCCCATATTGGCTTCTGATGTGATAATAGGCATTGTGGATACAGGAATTTGGCCAGAACATGTTAGTTTCAAGGACACAAGCATTTCCCAAGTGCCCTCTCGTTGGAAAGGCACTTGTGAGGAAGGCACAAAGTTCTCAGTTGCAAATTGCAACAAGAAACTAATAGGTGCAAGGGCCTTTTACAAAGGATACGAGACCATTGTTGGAAGAATCAATGAGACAACGGATTATAGATCCCCTAGAGATTTCAATGGGCATGGGACACACACTGCCTCAACTGCTGCTGGAAATCTTGTGCACAATGCAAACTTTTTAGGCATGGCAAAGGGTTTGGCTAGTGGTATGAGCTATACTTCAAGAATTGCAGCATATAAAGCATGCTGGCGAAAAGGCTGTACTAATTCAGATATATTGGCAGCCATAGATCGTGCAGTAGCTGATGGAGTCGATGTGCTGTCACTCTCTTTAGGAGGTTTCTCCAAGCCATATTATAGTGATAATATTGCAATAGCCTCATTTGGGGCAGTCCAAAATGGGGTTTTTGTTTCTTGTTCTGCAGGCAATTCAGGACCTTTTAGTTCGTCCGTTAGCAATGCTGCACCATGGATCATGACCGTCGCTGCAAGCTATATTGACAGAAGCTTTCCAACAACAGTGAAGCTTGGGAATGGGAAAACTTTTGAAGGGTCATCTTTATATTCTGGCGAGCGGACTAAGCAACTACCACTTGTATATGCAAGCACTGCAGGTGGGCAAGGAGCACTGTTTTGTATAAATGATTCCCTAGTGCCAAAGCTTGTGAAGGGAAAGATTGTTGCTTGTGAGCAAGGAATAAACAGCCGGGCGGAAAAGGAAGAGCAAGTAAAAAATGCAGGAGGGGCTGGAATGCTATTGCTTAATGCTGAAATTTATGGCGAGGAGCTGCTTGCTGACTCTCACACTTTGCCAGCCACTTCTTTAGGAGCTTCTGCAGGAAAAGCCATCAAGAACTATCTGCGCTTGAACAAAAATTCAACAGCTTCAATTATGTTCAGAGGGACAGTTTACGGCAATATTGCACCAGTAATGGCAGCATTTTCATCTAGAGGACCAAGTTTGGTTGGACAGGATGTGATCAAGCCGGATATAACTGCACCAGGTGTGAACATATTGGCTGCTTGGCCACCCAAGACTATCCCGTCCTTACTCAAGAATGATAAAAGAAGTATACTGTTCAATATAATTTCAGGTACCTCAATGTCTTGTCCTCATGTTAGTGGCTTAGCTGCACTTCTTAAATCTATACACAAAGATTGGTCACCTGCAGCTATCAAATCTGCTTTAATGACCACTGCTTATGTACTAAACAGCAAAAGGGCTCCAATAGCAGATATTGCTTCTAATAGCTCTAAGGCTGCCACACCTTTCGCATTTGGCTCAGGCCATGTTAACCCAAAATGTGCATCTGATCCAGGTCTGATCTATGATATCACATCTGAGGACTACCTAAATTATTTGTGCAGCCTAAATTATAACTCTACTCAGATAGCTTTACTATCAAGGGGGAATTTCACTTGTCCTAATAATGCATTTCTTCAGCCTGGTGACTTAAACTACCCTTCTTTTGCTGTGCTGTTGGATCAAAATGCCTCAAACACTAGTGTGACATACAATAGGACGGTGACAAATGTTGGGACCCCAATGAGTACTTATGTGGTGCAAGTGTATGAACCAAACGGAGTATCAGTGACCGTTGAGCCTAAGTGTTTGAAGTTTGAAAACTTGGGTGAGAAATTGAGTTACAAGGTGAGATTCAATGCATTGCGAAGAACAAAATCTTCGACTAATTTCTCCTTCGGGTCTTTAGTTTGGAAGTCTGAATTTTATACTGTTAGAAGTCCCATAGCAGTAACTTTGCAATAATTTGAAGTTAGTGCAGGTTTTGAAGTTGGGACCTTAAAGTAATTTGTAGAAGAAAGGAGGAGTGCTTCTGTGAAATTCATGAAAAGTGTGTATTTATGTATTGAACATCCAAGTTCATGTTATGTATTTAGTGCTATAGGAATACGCGTTTAATTGAAAAATGATTCACTGTCCCAGCAAGGAGTTGAATCACTTCCTGATGAATACTTTTCAAGGATGGACTATTTTATAGGTTTGACTGTTTCTAAGTTTTCTGCCCTATAGGAGAAAGATATCAAAAAAAGGAAGTCAAGAAATTGGGTAATACATTTCCTAGGGTCAATAGAGTGTGAGCCAATTTTTCAAGAATTGAAAAAAAAAAAATATATATATATATATATATATATTTTAGAAGAATTCAAGCATTGAATTTGATAAATAAATACGTCAATCCCTTAAACCTTTTTTTGCTTTTAATAAATAAACAACATTTTCCAAGCATTGATTTAAAGCAATAAATTTACATTGAAGGCAAGGCAAGAATCAAGATAACATTTATCTTGGATTAGCCTTCTGGTTTAATTTTTTATTTATTAAAAATTGACAAACATTAATTTACAAAAAAGATACAAGATTAAAAAAAATATTTGTACATAAACAAATAAACTCACATGAGATTAACCGATCAAACTGTCACAAATTCTGATGCATACGACAAGTGGTCAACCTTATGCTAATACTAGATTCCCTTTGTACAATTTTAATTTCAAACTTCCCGAAACATTCATGACCTGTAGATCTTTTCTATTTTCTTGAATTTGACCTTTTTGCTGTGAAAGCAACGTTTACCGGCCAATAAGAAATATTTCTACCAACCAATTATAGACAAGTATTAGGATTTATAATATTTTCACAACAAATTATTTGTAGAAAACTATAATTACTAGTTTGAATTTAAATTTACCACTTAAATTAGTACATTTTTCTCACTTGCAACAGCTAATAATAATCTGTTACTTAAAATTTTTTGTAAAAATATTATAAACATAGTATATCTAAATTCTATGTCGGAAGCTTGATACGCAATCAAATCAATTGAACAAAATCAGCATTTTTTTTAATACCTAATATTATATTAAAAAAAAAAACAACAAAATCAAAATCTATCTGTACCAATAAAAGGAGACAGAAAATGAAAATGTGAAAACTATTAGGTGGCTTCCCACACAAAAATGGTACTACGTAGGATTGAAAACTAAAACTGCAACCGGCTGAACTGGTATGTTTTAGTTGTGAATTGAAGAGAGAGAAAATTAAAAAAAGACAGATAAAAAAAAACCCAAATATACCGCTTCTCCGTGTTGCCGTTGCACACGTTGTTAATACGACGAAAGAGTGTTTTTTCAGTTACAGTTTTGAGTTTTCTTTCCCAGCTCTCTCTGAAACTGTGTCCTTAATTCTTTTTTCTTCTTCTTCCTTCGAAACTTCCTAGGTAATACTAATTCCTCTCAATCTTCCTTGATAATCGAACCTCCTTAAGGTATCACTTTCTCTTCATTTAACATATCTATATCTTTTCCCATCCAAAAAAAAAAAACATATCTATATGTTTTGACTTTCTCTTCTTTTTTGAGCTTTTGGGGATTTTTTTTTTTGTCTTTTCTTTTTTGGTTGTTGAATTTTTCGTCACTAAGAATCAAATCCCATTTTTGATTCTACGTTTTTTTTTTTTTATATCTTTTAATAATATAAACTCGTTTTCCAATCATAATCCTCAAAAAGCTGATACCTTTATCTCTTTCTACCTTTCCTTTCGTCTCTTTGATCGGTTTGTTGTCAACAGTATTTCAATTTGATTCTGACCCAGTTGATATCTTCTGTAGTATATTGCGTTGCAAAGATTCAAGAACGAGAGCGAGAACGATTATTCATCAATTGGCATTGTAAAGAAACAAAATTTAGTTTTTGTTGATGGATAATTGTGGTTCATCATCTTCATATCCACACCACGATCCCTATGCATACCCTCCTCCTCCTACTTCTGCATACCCACCACCACCAAATCCTGATCCATACCATACTCCTGCTTATCCTTACCAACACAATTCCTCACAGCCTTACCCTTATGCATACCCACCAACACCACCATCACCATCTTCAACCTCCCATTCAGGCCCTTTAGACTATCACCAACCTCCACCACCATCACCATCTCCAACCTCCTATTCAGGCCCTTTGGACTATCACCATCCTCCACCACCATCACCATCTTCAATCTCTCATTCAGGCCCTTTAGATTATCACCATCCTCCACCTATCTATCCCTATCCATATCCTGTTGCTTCAGCTCCCCATTATGCTCCTCAACCATCCCTTGATCACCATAGTAGTTTCCAATATGGTCCCTCTCATTACCCATATCAACAATCCGGTCCATACCCACCTCCCGAAAGCCAGGCTCAAGTCCCTTTTCGTGCCAATAGCTTCTCTAATTATCACCAACAGGACAGTTCCAGTTACATAGGAACTGGATCATCTTCAGATGTTTATAGTGTCAATGATTCCACCCCTTCTCGCCCTTCTGCATATCCACCTCTGGATGATCTTATTAGTGATATGCACTTGTCTGATAATCACTCTACTGCCCCTGCATCACACCAAGCGCCTACAGTGTCACCATTGGCAAGTGCCCCTCCTAGTGCAAGGTATGATAAACCGGGGGAACTTTATAGCCATTCTAACTCGTTTTCGAGCAGTTATGGGGCATCTTATTCAGCTCAGTCTGATTTGTCTAATCATTCTGTTTATGGCCACACGAGCTCATTCAATGGGTCTCAGCATAGTCAGTCCTTGCAGATTGTGCCACTACAGAATAAAGGATCATTGAAGGTGTTGCTCTTACATGGGAATTTGGATATTTGGGTCTATAGTGCACATAACCTTCCAAATATGGACATGTTCCATAAAACTTTGGGGGATATGTTTACAAGATTACCAGGGAACGTGAGCAACAAAATTGAAGGCCATATTAATCATAAAATCACTAGTGATCCTTATGTTTCAATCTCAGTATCAAATGCTGTAATTGGGAGGACTTTTGTGATTAGCAATAGCGAAAACCCTGACTGGAAGCAACATTTTTATGTTCCTGTAGCGCATCAAGCTGCTGAAGTGCATTTTGTGGTTAAAGATAGTGATGTTTTGGGGTCACAGCTTATAGGAGTTGTGGCAATTCCAGTGGAACAGATATACTCAGGGGCAAAGGTGGAAGGAACCTACCCAATCCTGAGTAATAATGGGAAGCCTTGTAAGCCAGGGGCTGCCTTGAAGCTTTCAATTCAGTACACCCCAATTGAGAAATTGAGCATTTATCATCATGGAGTGGGGGCAGGCCCTGATTACCATGGGGTTCCTGGAACATACTTTCCTCTCAGGAAAGGTGGAACGGTAACTCTTTATCAAGATGCCCATGTTCCAGATGGGTCCCTTCCAAATGTGAAGCTTGATCAAGGGATGGATTATGTGCATGGGAAGTGTTGGCGTGACATTTTTGATGCCATACGTCTGGCCAGTCGTTTGATTTACATTACAGGGTGGTCAGTGTGGCACAAAGTTAGGTTGGTTCGGGATGCTGGTGATGCTTCAAATTACACCCTAGGAGACCTTCTGAAAACCAAGTCTCAAGAAGGAGTGAGAGTGCTGCTTCTTATTTGGGATGACCCTACATCAAGAAACATTTTGGGTTACCAAACAGTGAGTAACTTACCTTTTGAAACATATTATGGGATTTTAGTCTATAATGTGCTCTGGTTTCTGGTTCATATTTATCAAAATATATCATTTAGTTACACTCTATCAGATTTGGGCATAAATCAATCATTAGAATGTATTTGGCATGTATTGATGCTTGTGTTCGTGTGTAATGTCTTATATTTCCTTGTGTTCAGTTCTTAAGTGGAGCTTGGTAAGCTTATTAGCATAAGCCATGATTTCTTGGGTTTCATTACATTGCGCCATAAAATGTGCTTCTCAAACCAATTTGCATGTTACTTTCCCTTTTTTTATAAATGTTACTTTGTCATATATTTTCTAATCAGAAAGCTTTTGTTAGATATATTTTGCTAATAAACCTATTTATATGCAGGATGGAATCATGCAAACCCATGATGAGGAAACTCGCCGTTTCTTCAAACGCTCTTCTGTTCAAGTGCTACTTTGTCCCCGCATTGCAGGAAAGAGACATAGCTGGGTCAAGCAAAAGGTTAGATTTTAAAAGGGAAAAAAACTTGTAGGCTCTTTTTCATACTACACAATACCATTGCTCTTCATTTTCTGAATCAGCTTCGAACTTGTTCAACATCATGATCTAGAATTCCTATGTTGGATCCCAGAGGATAGCAGCCTCTTTGGAAATATTAATGCTGCACCATACATTCCATCCAAAGAGAGGGGGGGTGGGTGGGGGAGGGAGGGAGAGAGAGGTTGTGTCCTACATTCTTGATAATCAATATGGTTTGCTAAATTTGGATCCACCATCTAGTCATTGACCCTAGCTGAGGTTTGGTACCTAAAGTGGATATGACTGTGCTGTCTGACCTGGTGGCTTTAAAAACCGAATAAGAATTTAGCATGTAATATTGACTCTCAAAGTAAATCTTTCAGACATCGGTACTGATATCTTAGCTTTTTGATGTGTCAGATAGTAAATAAAGGGATCATCCTAGTTGCATTGCTAGTAAGCTACAAGTGAGGGCTAAATGCATAATACAATTTTCATATTGTTTTAACTGTTAATACCATTATCTGGTAATGTATGGCTTGCATTGATTTTCAAAAATATAGCATTGTATTGTTTATAGTTGAGAGCATGAAAAAAACGTCAGTTATGTAAATGTCCTTATCTATAACTGTAGTTGGACTTATCCAAATAAGAAAACTGTAATTGGTTTGTTATGGAAATTGGTGTTGAAGTTTGAAGTTATTCTCACTTCATGTTATCAGGAAGTCGAAACAATCTATACACACCATCAAAAAACTGTAATTGTGGATGCCGATGCTGGAAATTATAGAAGAAAAATCATCGCTTTTGTTGGAGGACTTGATTTATGTGATGGGCGATATGATACTCCACAGCACCCTATATTTAGGACACTACAAACAGTCCACAAGGAGGACTATCACAATCCTACTTACGCGGTAATCTCTTAATCCCTATCCTAATACTGGTTGAACAACTGTCAGTAGCTATATAGTTCTGCAGTACCATATTGCTTGTTTGGCACATTGATAACTTTTGTTATGAATGCACAGAACTTCTATAAGAGTTGAGATGTGTGTTTACTAGTACCAGACCTAATGACTTAAAAAGCAAACCCTATACTGTATCATGAGATCCTACCTGTGATATGATACAAGGGGCAAATTAGTCTCATCTCAAGTGCTAAGAAATTGAAACCAGAGAAAAAATTTTGCAAGTAACATGTGGAATATTGTGGCATAAACCTATCTGATATCCTGATCCCATTTAGTCATTGGAAGGTGCAAAGAAACAGCTTGAACAAATGTACTTGCCATTATACCAACAACATGCAAGTGTATGCAACAAATATCCTAAATTCCTGAATTTAGTTTTTGAAGTCAAGCAACTGAAAATCTTGATGGAATGTTCAGCTAAATGGATATGGAAATGCTATATTAATATAAAATTTTCTTCCAATAAAATTGCATATATATGCAGCAAATATTGTAATACTTATAATTTATAGTTGTCTTTTAAATTAATCAACCACGTTTTTATATGGTGGGTTATTACCTCAACAGGGTAACACTGCTGGTTGTCCACGAGAGCCATGGCATGACTTGCACTCTAGAATTGATGGTCCAGCGGCATATGATGTCCTGACTAACTTTGAGGACCGCTGGCTTAAGGCTGCAAAACCCCATGGGATTAAAAAACTGAAAATGTCATATGATGATGCGTTGCTCAGGCTAGAAAGAATTCCGGAGATTATTGGACTCTCAGATGCTCCTTGGACTAATGATAATGATCCAGAAGCTTGGCATGTTCAAGTAAGATGGTCTTAATTTCCCTAGGGCCTTGGCTCAGGTCAAAAAGGAGTTTTGATTCACAATTTGTTTTTTTAGAGTGTATTAGCTTATTGATTAAATTATCTTATTCATTTTCTGTGGTTTGCAACTGCAGATTTTTCGTTCTATTGATTCAAATTCTGTTAAAGGGTTCCCTAAGGATCCAAGAGATGCCACAAGCAAGGTGAGGTGAAACTTAGTGATTACCTTTATGAATTTTCACTAATTTCAGTTTACCTCCCTTTCTCTCTTTTCATGTGCGTGAAAGTTAATTAATTACTTTGTTGTAACAGAACCTGGTGTGTGGGAAGAACTTGCTGATTGACATGAGCATACATACGGCATATGTAAAGGCCATTCGTGCTGCCCAGCATTTCATTTATATAGAGAACCAGTATTTCATTGGATCTTCATACAATTGGAGTTCACATAAAGACATAGGTGAGAAAACTTTAATTTTAACATAAATGGATCACACTGATAGCCATGATATGTAGAGGAACTAATATCTTTGATCTTATAAATATTTAGAACAAAAAAAATTATTTATTAAATTATTTTACCCAAAAAAAAAAAAAATTTAGAACTTGTTGCTGTCTGATGGTGTCATAACTTCCACAACCAACAGAAATCCACATGAGCTGTGCATTTGTATGACGTTAAAGTTAATGGAATCAGATTTATTCTCAGTGAATAGCAGGTCCACAGTTAGAATCTGAAAGTTGGACATGCATAAAGGAGGTTCAAATAAAAAGTAACCTACCATTTCCATTGTTTGGTCTAGTTTAGCCAATCCCAATTTGCGACTTGCAACTGATTAGCTATTGAAAAGAAGTAAAGCTCTTTTCTTGACTTCATCACCATTCTTTATTCATCATCTTTCTTAAATACCTGCATAAGTGCCATTTCCATCTTTCTAGTTATTTACTGTTTTTGACAAAATGCTCTCACTGTACTGCACCATTTTAAATGACTGCATTTTTGTGCTATTATCTTCCGGGGAAATCACTTACTGGATAATAAGGTGTCTCGTGATTTCATTTTCTTGTTTTGTTTGCTGAATTTTGCTCATACTGTTTTTCTGCAGGTGCTAATAATTTGATTCCAATGGAAATTGCCCTTAAGATTGCTGAGAAAATTAGAGCAAATGAGAGATTTGCTGTATATATTGTTATCCCAATGTGGCCAGAAGGTGCTCCAACTGGTAACGCTACTCAGAGGATTCTATATTGGCAGGTAGGTTCCAATTAGTGACTGAGAATTGAAACCTATGTTCAGTCAGGGAAGGCTTTTGCTATTATACTTAGCATTCTGAATGACATAGACCCCTACTGGTATCCCTTTTTCATCTTTTTCCCTATCTCTTTCATCCTCACATCTTTTATTAGCTAAGGGCCTTGTAGTAAAAAGCTATGCCGGAAGGTTCTCCATATGCAGCAATTCTATTAAAGCTAATTTGTGTAACTTACAGGGTGAAAGAAGTTTTTGTTGTTACCCAGATATATGTGTCTTTTGTTTGCTGGTATGAGGAAAGACATACTTTGGTCATTTAAGATAGATTTGGCATGGCCTTGGGGGTGAGGGTCTGTGATGGGGTTATTTGAAAATTGTAAATGCCATTGTTTTCATTGGTAAGTTTACACACGTGCCCAATGGATTTGAACCTACAATCTTACTCCACCCTTTATTATGCTAGGAGGTGGTAGTGTTTGAGCTAGAGCTCAATGGCAGGTTTCTGTAAATGCCAGTCTAGAGATTCTTTTTTTTTTTTTTTTAACCATGAGGACTTCAAACAGGAGTTTTTCTCCTGTAAGTCCTCAGCTGTGTCACCAAATTGTTTTGCCACAAAATATGGCTCTCATGCTTCTAACGCATACACAATTCTCCACCCATCCATGACCCTACATCTCTCCTGGATAAAAGATTCTAGAAAGTGGAAGCTTCACTCCAGCATATCAAACTTCTTAATTCATTGAATTCTATAGTGGGACCAAGGAACATTCTCTATGGGAATTGATTTGTTTCATATGTAGGATTCCAGTATGGAATTTTGATAGTTTATATGAAGAGATATTTTATTCAGAGGTTTTTTTTTTTTTTGGGGGGGGGGAGATGATTCAGAAAATATTGGATTGTTATTGTTTCTGCTTATCTTTATACTGCATTATTCCGTTATTCCAAAAATAGATTTGAAAAGAAGCAGGACCTCCCCCACCCCCCCCCCCCCTCCCCGGCAGTGCGGGGCGGGGGCAAAGAGGGGGATCCAAAGAAGAGGACTCATTTCAGTGTTATAGAAATGTGTATTCCAAAATGGACTCATCAATTTTAAACTATATGGACTGGACATCAAATGGCCCCATTTCTAGTAAAATTTATAGCATTTTTTGGTGGCTGATTACCGCATTTCTTGATCTTGAGTTATCATTGATGATTGCAGAATAAAACAATGCAAATGATGTATGAGACCATCTACAAGGCTTTGGTGGAGGTTGGGCTTGAGGAAGCATACTCACCACAAGATTATCTGAACTTCTTCTGCCTCGGCAACCGTGAAGCCATAGATGGATATGACACTACAGTGCCTGGAAGTGCTACCCCAGCTAACACTCCTCAGGTCTCTCTTCCTCTAAAAGTGATTAATATTTTAGCCATCATTTTTAGTACCACTTGTTCTTATACACAGAAGAGACCTTCTTCTAGTGTATAAGTAGAGAATCTTTCAGATTCTGTATGTGATGTTTCATACATATATTATATAATGTACATATAATCATTGAAATTTTGTCTGGAGCATGTTTGAACTCCAGAAACTTCTTTGATCCTTGAAAACATTCCTAACTATTGTTCTTCTGGTTCCTCGGAGTCTCAGACATGCTCTTATTCAGTAAATGTACTTATATATGTGTTGTATATTGGTGTTGCCAGGCACAAAGTCGAAAAAACCGACGATTTATGATTTATGTTCATTCAAAGGGCATGATAGTTGATGACGAATACATAATAGTGGGTTCTGCAAACATCAACCAGCGCTCCATGGAGGGCACAAGAGACACTGAGATTGCAATGGGAGCATATCAACCAAATCATACCTGGGCAAGAAAATATTCTGATCCGCATGGACAGGTAACCTTAGTTACTTAAGGAGCTGTTTGATCATAGAAACACTTTTTTTTCCTTTTTGGCTTTGCATTCAAATGCAGAAACTCAACAGTGGTAATTTATTTACAGAAAAAGGTACCCTTTTTTTTTTTTTGGAGAAGCGAGAAAGGGACTGTTAATATACAAAAAAAAAAAAAAAAAAAAAAAAAAAAAAAACAAACAAACAAACAAGAGAAGAATTAAAAAGTATTATGTTTTCTCAAATGTTGATATCCTCTCCCCACCACCCCCCCTCCCCCCTTTCCCTTTCTCAAAAAAAAAAAAAAAAAGGAAAAAAAAAAGAAAGAAAGAACATTTCACTTTAAACAAATTCTGGGAAAAGCAAATAAAATCTTTCCTCTTTGCCATAAAAAGGTTAGGATGATTCATTTCCAAGGTTTTTCAGGGGGAGGGTATATCTTTTTGTCTGAAAGTTTAGATATAGATATTAACTGATTATGTTTTTCACTGGAATGTTGTTTGGTTGAAATAGAAAGATATCAGAGACAAGCTTATTCTGCAGCTTCTGATTTGCTATTCATGTTGATAAAAAGAACTGCTTCTTTTACATGTAGTAGTTTATGTAGTTCCTAGATGTTATGAATAACTTTTAAACCATTTATTAACTTTCTACAAAAATAGCAATACCAGAAAGCATTCATCGTAACAGAAACATTGAAATACAACAATTTCATGTCTGCATGGGATCTCAAACTTTAGGACCATCTTTAAGCGTAATTGAACACTAAACAGAATCATTTATTTTATTGTTGTATCCTAAGCTGATATAATTTTGGCTCTTCAAAAAAAAATTTGAAACCTTTTGGCTCTTCATTTTCAATTGCATGGAACTGGAAATATTTTGGAGTTAACCAGGAACAGCTTAAAATTTTAGATTTCTTGAAAATAAAAGATAATTTTTTGCTGTTTAAAAAAAAAAAATCATTAAGTAGTTCAGTTACTATGTAAGTCACATGATCACATGGACATAAGATCTAGGGGAAGCAAGAAGGCCTGCATCCATAAAATTTAATCAAGCTTCAATCTTTAAACAGTGTGATATGATTTTCCAATTAGGTACATAATCAATGGTTTATTTAACCATAGACATTTCTTAAAAAATTTCTCTTTTAGACAACCTACACTGGCACACATTGAAAAAGTTTCAGTTGTGACATTGTGATTTCAATCAAAATGTACCAAACTCATTAAACCACAATGATGGAGTGAATACTGTTTCCTAGAGTAAATGCATTCATTTTTTTCTTGAAGTTACTTGAGTAGTTTGATGTTCCAGTGAATATCATTTCTTGTTTAACCAAAGGGTGGAAAATTACAGAGGATTCTCCTAAAAAAATTACATAATCAAAAGATTATAATTGCAAAGAGAGAAAATCAATAAAATCTACAACATAATGCATGTCATTTTCACCAAAGGGTGCAAGAACACTCGAACAACAATCTCAAATTCACCAACTTCAACCCAATAACAAAGAGCTCCACACCATTGAATGTTCAATTATTCCTCGCCCTCCATATGGTCAATTTTAAACAAAGAGGAGCTGTATTGCAAGCAAAAGAACTTCTATGCTTCCTATATCAGCTTCTCCAGCCATACATTTGCACATATAAGACCAACCCACCAAATAATTCATCTTTCAACAAGGTAATTCGAAGAATTTTCTCTAAAGCTGAGGGTACCAGGGAATGAATTTTTTTCTGTAAAGTTACTTAAAATTTTCTAGATTGGACTAATATGCAAAACAAAAGTTGTCAATTCCAAGAAATGTGGTACTGCCACAAAAAATAATGAAATTTATAAAAACCTAGATATACCAAAAACAATGAGTAGTAAAACTTTTAAGGGATATGAAAGAACTTAATTTGTTTGTTGTTGTACTAAATGCTACTATTTCATCACTCTTACTGATTTTTTAACTGGACTTACAATAACTGACTTTCTGTTTCATGCAAATGTGTATTTCATAGATTTATGGATATAGGATGTCATTATGGGCAGAACATCTTGGATTTACTGAAGACTGCTTCAAACAACCAGAGTCTCTTGATTGTGTGAGAAGAGTAAGATCACTAGGAGAGATGAACTGGAAACAATTTGCAGCCAATGAGATCATAGAGATGACAGGCCACCTATTAAAATACCCAGTTGAAGTTGATCGAAAGGGCAAGGTGAGGCCCCTTCCTGGATGTGAAACTTTTCCAGATGTTGGAGGAAGTATAGTTGGTTCATTTCTTGCCATTCAGGAGAATCTAACCATCTGAGCAGCTCATTTCTAGCTTCTACTTGCTAGCAAATTTAGATGAGAAAGAAATTACGGAGTATGATCAAGTTTTTGACATTTATATGTCATATGTCCAAATCTCACGACGGTGTACAGTTCTTTTTCCATTTTCCTCTTGTTTTAGTAGTATAGTGTTACAATTTGTTTGTAGTTTATTGTATATTTCAATGTAATATACTCACACAAAGAATCAGTCAGGATTTTGTACGTGTTCAAAGTCCCACTTGAAATGTTTGAGAGTATACTTTCTTTACAACTCTCTAACGAAAAGTTTGTGGTAAGAGGGAAGAGTTTATACAAGTGCAGTTTTTTTCTTTGAAAAAGAGCAAAAAGTTACAGGTTACAATTCACTCTGAAACTTTACAGCTTGATAAGTTTTTAGATGCAGCTTGCCATTGAATTTGCTTCTTTCTGAAAACTCCTGTTTCTTGGAGCATTCAGGTCATTATGAGGGAAGGAGAAAGATAACAATTTTAAGAAATTCCTATCCATTGCTCATTCCTTTTTGGTCCTGTAAATTAGGATTGTGCTATCTGTGACAACCATCATCTTAGAAGTAAGATATCTGTGCTGTTGGTGGCACTTTTTCTTTTTCTTTTTCTTTCATGCTCTACGAGTTAATATTTCAGAGAGTCCAGATTTGCCTTTCGCAAACTGCTCAGAAATTTGGTTCATGATAAGGGAAGAAGAAAGTTCACAATGTTAGGTAATGACTGGATCCCAATTTTGTCCCTTCATCTTGGAATTAACGCATGTGTTGTCTGGGACACTTTTTTATATATAAAAATGTACTGCGTGTTAATATTTCAGAAGTCCAGATATGCTTATGCAAACTGCAAGAAATTTGGATCATGATTCCCTTTTCTGTCCCTTAAATTGGGATATTAGGAGATGCATCAAGCTCTTACAATAGAGAGTTTACAACGGAGACAAAACAAAACTTTTTTTTTTCTTTTAAAATCTAGAGACAGTAAACAGAACTAGATATGACAGTACAGATTTAAAGATATATCTCAATTCAATCCACCTCTTGCTCTAATGTATGTATCTACCAAAAGTTCTCTATAAATTAGCTTCATCCTCAATATTCCCATTCTACACAAAACATGAGACTACAATCAGAGAAGAATGATGCTTGCGTGGAGTTACTAACTAGTAAATGAAAACCTGACACCAAATTCATATCATGCATGAGCATCAAGCCAAGCCAAGCTCTTTTTGCAGCTTGGAACTTTTTCATGAGATATTTACAAGCTTTGCACGTTGAGTTTTTGGATCCACCTCCACTCGAAGACCAAGTCCAGTTAATTCAGGCACCTCAACAGATCCTTGAAGCTCCAACTCTGCTACTGCATGTTGGTTTTCTGTATTCCCTTCCAATAAATTTCTCACAGTCCAAATGCCCCATTCCCTCAAGTACGGATTATCTTCATCAGTAACACACTGTTGTAAAAGCAGAAGAATCCCATTCTTCTGTCTAATCTCGTCTTGTACTTGCTTCCTTCCGAATGCACAATTGCCAATGACTGCAACAATGTCTCTCCTAAATCCTCTGTAAGGACAAGGCTTCAATGAATAAGAACTTGAACTGTCTTGGTTTTCACCTTGTTTGAGGCCTTTCCTGATTATGGTTGGGGGCTCAAGCTCACCAAGCAAGCACAAAAGCATTTCTACTAGTCCAGAAGATAGTAGCATATCAACAGCATCCATTGAATCGTCCTCCTTTGAGCTTCCCAGACTCCTCTTGCCGGCACAGATATCTCTCAAAATGATGAGCGAATATCCAAGAACATCAATCGCAGTTGAGCCTGTTGGAAGACCAGACTTGCATTGCAACACAGAATTAGTAACTCCAACAGATCTCTTGAATATCCCAAAAACACATGATGTGAATTCATTAGGAACAGTAATATCATTTAATCTCTCATTCAAGATCTCTGATACGATCTTCAAAAGAAACGCATGTCCGGACGAAAAAAGATCATTTCTGAATTCAATGTCTTCACCATTTGAAGAGGCACCAAAAAGGCATAATTTCGAAAACAATGGAGGAAAGTGAGGTTCTTCTAAGCAGATTCTGGAAAGGATCAACTTCAACCAATCCTCTCTAAAGCCAGCTGTTAAGACACCAGAAAAATTAGGACACACAAACATGTAGTTCAAACAAATACAGCTCGCGTCAAATTAAAACAAAATTTTACAAGCAAAAAGACATCCAGATTTACCTACACAAGCAGTCCTTACAATTTCTTCCACAATAGGCAAACCAAAGTCACCACAAAGATCTGCATCCAATCCACGGCATCCATCACAACAAGCATAAATAACCATACACAGTGGATCACAAGTCTCCCGGCTACGGACTCTTGCAAGAGCAACAAACTCATCTGGAAAAAATTTATGCCAAATAGCACGCTGATGTTCTTCTCCGGCCAAAGAAACATTGGCCAAAACCTGCAACCCCATACGAATGGTCCCATAATCTGGATCAGACAAGAGCCCAGAAGAACTCAAAATATTTGAAACAACACCAACTCCATTTTGTTCAACAAAAGCATCTTGATTTGCAACTTCTCCGGCACACAGATTTCTGAGGAGCTTCAAAGATGATAAGAGAAGGTGACGACCAGAAGGGTACTGGAGATTCTGACTAAGCTGAAGAACTATGGGAAGGATGTTCTTGGAAGCAAGGCCCGAGCGGCCAACATCAGTCCTAGAAGCTTCTATAAGATTTTCTAAGGTTTCTTCCAAAGAAGATGAGTTAGAAGCACTGAACAGTGGTTGGAGGACATCTTGTGGTATAGACAACTCCACCAATGAGGCATCACCCATTAATTACTTCAACTAAGAGCTTTTCAGTTTGATTTGCAAAATATCCTAAAACAATAAAATTTTCAGCGGCAAATGAAATGATCTGTCCTGCAGAAATTGGTGCCAAACAATGAAAACCACTTCAATAAACAAGTTCTAATAGGTGTTCACAAAACGGTACAAAAAAATTATAACATGTTTTTTTGATAGGAAGTGCAGCAAAATTATAGCATATGGAATAAACAAACACAAACCTGGCAAAACTTCTGGGATATATGTCAGTACGTTTTCACAAAGACTCACATACACTTCAACGGTGTTTGTCGATAATGTACAGAGAGATCACAATAAATGGTATTCAAAAAATTTATTTTTACATATTTTTAGCCTAAAAAGTAAAAAACACACTTTAGTCCTTAGCAGATATTTGAATTTCTGGGCTGAAAATTGTAATTTGCTAACTTGGTCCCTATACAACATAAATGAAGAGACCATATGGCAAGCCATCTCTCTTCAATCAGCTACCAGGGAACCGGCAAGCAAACTTAGCCACCTGGCACCATTCATTTCGGCGTAAAAGCTACTTGCTTTCCAATGTATGATTGCATTCCTGAAAATGCATTTGAAAAACACTTTCCAATGTTTGGCTTGTATGGAAAATCACAATTTTTTCTGTGAATAAAACTTGAAAGTTGAAACAAATGGACACCAACCCACATAACCAACTTTTCATGACAAAAAGAAAGCATGTTCAAATCAACAGGAAGGGAAGAGATCATTTGACTTTCCACACTACAACAGCCCATAAGAATAATCATAATTTGATTTTCCAGCCAACGATCCTCATTCACTCAAGCATTCTAACAAACACATTGTGAGCAACAATTCAAGAGACAAATTTTGAGAACAAAATTCCCTCAAATTCAATGCCCCATACACAAACATAATCAAAAAAAAAAAATTTACCCAGCACAAAAACACGGAGGGATTGAACAGGAAACAAAATTCAATATGGCGGAGCAGAGAGAGAACCTGTGTTTCGGCGGGTAGTACTGTCGGGTTTGGGCCGATTGTGCTCTCATCAATTTCACCTCACCCTGTCAAGGCAGCCACACCAACCAAATATATATGGTCCAAACTGTAAACCACCATGACTAGTTCGAATAAACAGGCCGCTTCTGAGGCCCACTTCAATTCTTTATTATACCATTAAAGTGTGAGACAGATACATACACTATCTTCATTTTTAGGATTTTTATCTAAGCGGGAGTTGATAAAAGTATGAAAGGTTAAGGCCGTTTAGTAGAGTTGCTGTATACCTCATTTTCGGTTTTTAAATAACATTACACATTTTTTTACGTACTCTTTTACCTACACTTATTTTCAAAAAATTACAAACAACATTACTCAAACTCCTCTATCAAACGGACTCAAAAGTTATGAACTTTTCTTTAAAACAGTAAATTACTATTTTAACTTATGTTTTTAAATTTAAAATTATCTAAATAAAAAATAAGGGTATTTTAGAGAATTTAAGAATTTGTGTAGAGATATCATTATACATCCTTAGTGTGATAGTCACTCCACAAGTATAAATGTTTGTGGAGTGTGGGGTGTGAGGTGTGAAGTGTAGGATGTGGGAGATAAGGTTACTTAGATAAGGTTAGAATAGAATTTTTATCTTGTATAAAAAAAATTAAAATTAAAAAGAATTTGTGTAAAAATATTGTATTATGCAAAATAATGAAACTGAAACAGGCGTATTATTAATAGAATAAATAGATACAGCTCCTATTATTAGTATTTTGGAACAAAATGAATAAATGCTAATATTTAAACTTTTTTTATTTGAATTTCATTTCAAGGATCGCTCTAGTTTGTAACTGTTTGTTGACTTTGTTCAGTATAACAAAAAAAAAAAATATATCTTCTCGAAAAAAGTATAACACAATTTTTTCAATAACAATTATCCTTTTGGGGTTATTATTATTTTTATATATGTTGGATATCGGTTAGATCTAAGTTGTGGGCTTTCTTTCTTCACCTTATTCACACTTTTAATACTTTCATTAAGAGGTTTCAGAGAGTGTTTGGTTAGGGGGTTCCCTCTTTGGACCCAATGATTTCATTGACCTGCCCTTAAATCAATCATCCACCACTTCTCTTTTAAACCCAAAAGGTGGTGTATCTTTTATGGGTTATGTCAACCTGCCTGTTAGGAACCCGAGCATGTTGATGGTAGTATATACATTGATGTATGGATGTGGGGATTATATTGTATGATATGTTAGTTGTTAGTTGATGAGCTGGCATATGAGCTGGCAAATCAGTTAGTAGAGTTAGTTGTTTGGGTTGTTGGTTCTAAGAGAACACATGGGATGATTTGGGGTATATAACTCTGTAACTAACATTTGTAAATGGTAAGTAAAATCATTCAGTTGCTTCTTTCTTGTCCTTGTTTCCTCTCTAATCTTCTCTCTCTCCATTTTCTCTGTTTTCTGGAGGTTAGTTACCCTCGAAGTAACCATTTTCTGCCTTAATAGTTCTTGATTCACCAAGAACTTAACATTTGGTATCAGAGCCTTACCCACCAGCTTCCATGGCAAAAACGAGATCCTCTGCCTATATCAATGAATCATTATCTCTCCTTAAAACCACCATAGATCACCATGGCCATTCTTTACAAGAGATTAACAAACAATTGAACGCTAACACCCAACAATTGAATGCCAACACTCAACAACTGAATGCTATCAGTCTAGCTCTGCAAAAACTCACGGAAGCTGAAGAACAGAGACAGCAACAAACTATGTCTTCATCTCCTTCTCCAAATGCCCAAGCTGTTCCTTTGCCCATTTCACATATGCCGAAGAGTGTGAGATTGGATTTACCTCGGTTTAAGGGTGATGAACCTGCTTCTTGGGTGTACAAAGCCAACCAGTATTTTAGTTTCTATCAAACTCCGTTTAATGAGAAATTGTTAATGGCTTCTTTCCACATGGATAGCGATGCTCTAGTCTAGTTTCAGGACAGTGATGAGAATGGGGTGTTTGCGACTTGGGAAGGATTTGTAGAAGCTCTATTAACAAGGTTTGGAAGTACTGCCTATAAGGATCCTATGGAATCACTCACAAAGTTGAGACAAACTTCAAATGTTGTAGCTTATAAAGGACAATTTGAGGCTTTGTCTAACCGGATTAAGGGGTTATTAGATAGTCACAAATTGAGCTGTTTCCTTAGTGGTCTCAAGGATGAAGTCAGACTACCAGTGAAGATGCTTCATCCCAAGAACCTCAATGAAGCTTTTGGGTTAGCAAAAATCCAAGAAGAATACCTTAACAACAGCCGTAGAAGTCAAAGATTTTCTTTTGATTCTGCTAAGCCTTCAATTTTGGGGCCCAGACCTGAAGGGAAGATGGAATCCAGATTGAAGTTGCCCTTACTACAAAGATTGTCACCTGCTCAAATGGAGGAAAGAAGAAGGAAAGGACTTTGCTTCAACTGTGATGAGAAGTTTCAGCCTGGACATCACTGTAAGTCTGCTAAGCTTTTCTTATTGGAAGGACTTTATCCTTTCCAAGATTCTAGTTCTAATGATCAATTAGTAGAACTTGATGATTTTGAAGCTACCTTAGTCCAATTAGATGAGGATAAGTTTGTTGACAGTAGGTCTGAACCTAAAGTAGGGGAGGCTGAGATTACACTTTATGCTTTCTTGGGCAGTCCCTCACCTGGCACTATGAGGATTCGAGGGAAAATTAATGGTCATTGTCTTGTGATTTTGATTGATACTGGGAGTACACACAATTTTATTGATGCTGCTATGATCTCTGTTTTACATTTACCCTTAGACCCTTCTATCACTTTTGAAGTGAAGGTTGCCAATGGTGCTTCCATTCGGACACAGGGTGTTTGTTCTAATGTTAAAGTTGCTATGCAAGGTCAAGTGTTTGCAGTGGATCTGAATGCATTAGCTTTGGGAGATTGTGAACTAGTTTTAGGTACTCAATGGCTGAGGACCCTTGGTCTTATTCAATGGGATTTTTTGGAGATGTCTATGGAGTTTTCCCACTGCAATTCCAGGGTGAAATTAGTTAGGTTGCAGCCCACTGGGTTGACCATTCATGAAGGCACTCAATTCTTTAAACCACCTGTGAAGAAAGGACTTTTGTTGCAAATTTCATCCTCAGTTGTTACCTGCCCTTCTGCCTCACATTGTATTCCAGAAATTGAAACTCTCTTGATTGAATTTACTGCTGTTTTTTAGACACCTACTGGTCTACCTCCTTGCAGAGGATTTGAACATCAGATTCTTTTGAAGGATGGCACTGAACCCGTGTGTCAAAAGCCTTATAGGTATCCTCATTTGCAGAAGAATGAGATTGAGAAGATTGTTAATGAATTGTTGGAGGTGGGGTTTATCAAACACAGCCAAAGCCCTTTTTCTTCTCCAGTGTTGTTAGTGAGGAAGACCGATGGTTCTTGGCGCATGTGTATTGACTACAGAGCTCTTAATCAAGTCACAATCAAAGATAAGTTTCCCATTCCTGTTGTTGATGAATTACTTGACGAGTTAGCAGGTTCTTGCATTTTTTCAAAGCTTGATTTAAGGTCTGGTTATCATCAAATTTGCATGAAAGAGGAGGATATTGCTAAAACTGCATTTAGGACACATGAAGGTCATTATGAATTTCTTGTTATGCCATTTGGTTTAACCAATGCACCCTCTACATTCCAAGCTCTAATGAATGCTGTTTTTAGACCTTACTTAAGGAAGTTTGTGTTGGTCTTCTTTGATGACATTTTAGTTTTCAGTAAAAGCTTGGAACTGCATCTTCAGCATCTTCGACTAGTTCTCAGTTTACTGTTGCAGCATCATTTGTATGCCAAGCGAAGCAAATGTGTTTTTGGCATTCCTGAGGTCGAATATCTGGGTCACATTATATCTGGTCAAGGTGTAAGTGCTGATCCTAAGAAGCTTTTTACTATGAAAGATCTTGGCCTTCTCCTACCACAGTTAAGGCTTTGCGTGGATTCCTTGGTCTCATTGGTTATTATCGGAAATTCATACATCAGTATGGCCAAATAGTTGCCCCTTTGACTGCCTTACTAAAAAAGAAAGGCCTTTGTGTGGTCCTTGCAAGCTAAGGAAGCTTTTCAGGCTCTTAAGGTAGCAGTATGCCAGCCACCTGTTCTGGCTTTACCAGATTTCTCCAAGCCCTTTACTATAGAATGTGATGCTTCTGGTGTTGGATTAGGGGTTGTTTTAATGCAAGACCACAGGCTAATTACCTTTCACAACCAGGTTTTGAAAGGAAAAGCCTTGCATTTATCAACATATGAAAAGGAACTTTTAGCTTTGGTTACTGCTGTACATAGATGGAGACCCTACTTGTTAGGTAGACCTTTTGTCATCAAGACTGACCAGCAGAGCTTGACTTACATTTTGGAGCAAAGGATTGCTACCTCAGCTCAGCAAAAGTGGTTGGCTAAGCTCTTGGGTTACTTGTTTGTTGTGGAGTACAAAAAGGGGTGTGAAAATAGAGTTGCTGATGGCCTTTCTAGGAAGGTGGATGTTGATGTGAGGGGTGAGGAGGACCAAGGGTCTCATCCAGCCTCTCTGTGTATGATTTCCTTTCCTTGTCCTACTTGGATTGATGACTTAAAGGCTAGCTATAGTTCCTCCTATGAAGTTCAACAGATTCTTAAGCAGTTGCAAACTGAGACCCATTGTCCTAAGTCTTTTTCTTTGCATAATGGTTTACTCTTATACAAGGGTAGAGTATTTCTATGGCCTACTTGTGCTTTGAAGCCCAAGGTTCTTCATTTGGTACATGACAGTCCTTTGGGTGGACATGCTGGTTTTCTCAAGTCTTACCATAGGCTAAAGCAAGATTTTTCTTGGCATGGGATGAAAGCTGATTTAAAGCTTCATATTAAGGAATGTGATGTCTGTCAACAAATGAAGTCTGAGACCTGCCATCCAACTAGACTATTAGAGCCATTACCTATTCCTGACAAGCCTTGGTCAGCTGTGAGTATGGATTTTATTGATGGTTTACCTCAATCTCAGAGAATGGATGTCATTATGGTGGTTGTTGATAGGCTTACCAAGCATGTGCATTTCATTGCTCTCTCCCATCCCTATTCTGCAGCTAAGGTTGCTCACTTGTTTGCTCAGCATATTTTTAAGCTTCATGGGATGCCTACTTCCTTAGTTTCTGATCGAGATCCAGTGTTCAGTGCTAAATTTTGGGCAGAATTGATGAGGCTTCAAGGGATTCAGCTTGCAATGTCTACTGCTTACCATCCACAGACTGATGGGCAGACTGAGGTTGTAAACAAAAGTTTAGATCATTATCTTCGATCATTCTCTGCTGACAGACCTTCAGAGTGGTATGATTGGCTGCATTTGGCGAAATTTTGGTTTAATACAAATTACGACACTGCAACTAAGCTTACTCCTTTTGAGGCTCTCTATGGCATTGCTCCACCTAGACTACTGGACTATATTCCAGGCACTACTCAAGTAGCTGCTATTGACTCTTTGATTCAATCAAGACAATAGATTTTGTCCCTGCTCAAGCAAAATTTGGTTGATGCTCAAGCAAGGATGAAACAACAAAGTGATTCGCATAGAACTGAGAGGGAATTTCAGATTGGGGACTGGGTGTACTTAAGACTTCAGCCTTACAAGCAGCAATTTGTAGCTTATAGGGCCTCCCATAAACTATCTCCTAGGTTCTTTGGTCCTTTTAAGATCATACAGAAGGTTGGACCAGTTGCTTATAGGTTGGGTCTCCCTGCTAGTTCTTGCATTCACCCAGTATTCCATGTTTCATGTTTGAAGGCTAAATTAGGCCACAATTCTGCCCTTCTTCCTAGTTTACCTTCTGTTACTTCTCAAGGAGTTCTGGCCCCTGAACCTGTGGCCATTCTGCAGACCAAGACTCTTCAGTTGCGCAAGAGGACTATCACTCAATTGTTGGTCCAGTGGCACGGCTGTTCATCTGATGATGCCACGTGGGAGGATCTTTTGACACTTCAGCAACAATTTCCCCATCTTGAGCGCAAGCTGTTTTAATGGGGAGGGTAGTTGTTAGGAACCCGAGCATGTTGATGGTGGTATATACATTGATGTATGGATGTGGGGATTATATTGTATGATATGTTAGTTGTTAGTTGATGAGCTGGCATATAAGCTGGCAAATCAGTTAGTAGAGTTAGTTGTTTGGGTTGTTAGTTCTAAGGGAATGCATGGGATGATTTGGGGTATATAACTCTGTAACTAACATTTGTAAATGGTAAGTAAAATCATTTAGTTGCTTCTTTCTTGTCCTTGTTTCCTCTCTAATCTTCTCTCTCTCTCCATTTTCTCTATTTTCTGGATGTTAGTTACCCTTGAAGTTAGGAATGGCAACGGGTCAGGTTCGGGCCGGGTTTTTCCATACCCGGACCCGACCCGCGGGCAAAATTTGTGGCCCAGACCCAGCCCGTTTAGGGTACTGGGTTTTTTTTCCGAGGCCCGGACCCGCCCCAGCCGGGCTCTATGGGCCCTGCGGGCCCCGTTTAGGGATTGGGCCCAATTCGTGGCCCAACCAAAAAAAAAAAAAAGAACCCCAAATTTATTTTTGCCTACGCCAAGCCTGCACTGCCTAATCCGTGGCCCAATCCGCCGATTCCGACTGATCTTATTAATTTAAATAAAAAAAAAATACAAGCACAAACACAAACATCAACACAAATACACGGTAACACAGCAACAACAACAACAACACAAATACAAATACAAATACAAAACATTGAAGCATCAGTCTTACTGAAATGAGATTTTTAGACAATAAATAATAAATAAACATAAAAAATAGAGGAAATAAAACTCCATTTATGGACCGATTCTTACATGAATCCTCAAACATCAAATACCCAAAAACAAAAACTATTAAGAGGAAATGAACCCAAAAAAAAAAAAATGAAGAACTCAGACAGTAGCTTCATCAACGGTGGTTTCAGCAATCTTTGCCTGACCTCATAAGATCCGTGCTCCTCCGTGACAAACGGCGACCACCACGAGATCCGTGCACCTCCACGACAAACGACGACCACCACGAGATCCGTTGACACACAGCGACAAAGAATGTCTGTTGTGGGAAAAGAGTAGAGGCAATTTGAAAGTTGGGGATTAAGAGTTTGGAAGCTGGCTTCGTGCTTCAACACCGAACCCATATCGGCGAACAGTGATCCGTGTGGCAGGGCTTGACGAGGAATATTTGAGGGAGGATTATGGCTTGCATAGTGATGGAGATAAGGACGAGTTTGAACCAGGGAAGGATGAGAGAGGCGGCTGAGTTGAGAGTTGAGAGAGAAATGAGTTTTAGTGTCGGAAGGAGGCTGAAATGAGGGAGGGAGGCTGAAATGATGAGGGAGGGAGGCGAGGGAGGGAGGCTGAAATGAGGGAGGAAGGCTGAAGAAAATGAAATGAGGGATTAGGGATTAGGGTTAGATAGGTTTATATATATATAGAGGGTATTTTTGTAATTTAGGGAACCAGGTTTTTAAACGGGCTGGGTCTCGGGTCGGGTCCAGGTTTTTTTTATAAAACCTGGACCCGACCCAAACTCGCTTCGGGTTTTTTTTTTAAACCCATACCCGACCCTATTTCTAATTGGACCGGGTAAAATCCGGCCCATTAGGGTCGGGCCGAACCAGGTACCCGCAGGTCGGACAAAAATTGCCATCCCTACTCGAAGTAACCATTTTCTCCCTTAATAGTTCTTGATTCACTAAGAACTTAACACTGCCCTTGAATCAATCACCCACCACTTCCTTTTTTTTAACCCAAAAGGTGGTGTATCAGGTTGTGTTAAGATACCTGTTAATAACAAATTTTTTTTTTTTGTAATTTTTGACATTTTTTTAATCTTTTTTGACAATTTTTTTTTTTTTAATTTTTAAAGTAAGACCCAGGGAAATCTTAACAAGCACCGCATGGTGCTTGTTAACATTTCTTATCTTTTATTAATAACTTTTTATTTGATGATTTTATTTTAATAAGTTACCTATTTAATTATATTCTCTCCTTACACCCTACAATCGAATGTCAATAACTATCTCATCTGTAAAAAAAAATTTTTTTTTTTAACATTAAAGTATTTACAAATAATGATTTATAAATCAAATAGTCAATAACATCAAATCAACACAAAATTTAATATATATGTTAAGAATATAGAAAACATGTAATACAATAATAATTCACAATATCAATCAAATAAATAAAAACTAAATGGAACAACTTGATCTGACCTAATAATACAAATTCTTAACATATCGTTACATAATAAGGAAGAAGTCCATAAAATCCTGTTTTATAAACTGATACACTAGTGACTAGACTAAGACAATCTAGAAATGTTCAAAGAATTTTGACTTTTTCACATAATTTGGAAGAAAATAAATGTTAAAAAGGGCTAAAATAGATTGAAATTGACCTGAATTTGGATTGCAGTGAAACATGAGGATTATTTGTACAAACTTACAGACTTGTGCAAAATATTTGGACAAAGAAACGACATGGATTTGACAACTTCACTATAATATTTGACTGGAGAGATTATATTGAGGAAAAATTATATGATCCTTATAGTAAATCACATCACTTGTTTACCATTTTACTCAAAAACTTTCATATATTTAAAATTTTTGAGTTAGTTTAACGATTTTTTTGTTTAATCATAAGTTGACTTGATAATTTTAAACAGATAGAAGTTTTTTAATGAAATTGTGGACAAATTGCATGGTCTACCATAAAAACTGTATAATTTCTCCAAGCCCTTTACTATAGAATGTGATGCTTCTGGTGTTGGATTAGGGGCTGTTTTAATGCAAGACCACATGCCAATTGCCTTTCACAGCCAGGTTTTGAAAGGAAAGGCCTTGCACTTATCAACGTATGAAAAGGAACTTTTAGCTTTGGTTACTGCTGTACATAGATGGAGACCCTACTTGTTGGGTAGACCCTTTGTCATCAAGACTGACCAGCAGAGCTTGAAGTACATTTTGGAGCAAAGGATTGCTACCCCAGCTCAGCAAAAGTGGTTGGCTAAGCTCTTGGGTTACTTGTTTGTTGTGGAGTACAAAAAGGGGTGTGAAAATAGAGTTGTTGATGGCCTTTCTAGGAAGTTGGATGTTGATGTGAGGGGTGAAGAGGACCAAGGTTCTCATCCTACCTCTCTGTGTTTGATTTCCTTTCCTTGTCCTACTTGGATTGATGACTTAAAGGCTAGCTATAGTTCCTTCTGTGAAGTTCAACAGATTCTTAAGAAGTTGCAGACTGAGACCCATTATCCTAAGTCTTTTTCTTTGCATAATGGTCTACTCTTATACAAGGGTAGAGTATTTCTATGGCCTACTTGTGCTTTGAAGCCCAAGGTTCTTCATTTGGTACATGACAATCCTTTAGGTGGACATGCTGGTTTTCTCAAGTCTTACCATAGGCTAAAGCAATATTTTTCTTGGCATGGGCTGAAAGCTTATTTGAAGCTTCATATTAAGGAATGTGATGTCTGTCAACAAATGAAGTCTGAGACCTGCCATCCAGCTAGACTATTACAGCCATTACCTATTCCTGACAAGCCTTGGTCAGCTGTGAGTATGGATTTTATTGATGGTTTACCTCAATCTCAGAGAATGGATGTCATTATGGTGGTTGTTGATAGGCTTACCAAGTATGTGCATTTCATTGCTCTCTCCCATCCCTATTCTGCAGCTAAGGTTGCTCACTTGTTTGCTCAGCATATTTTTAAGCTTCATGGGATGCCTAATTCCTTAGTTTCTGATCGAGATCCAGTGTTCACTGCTAAATTTTGGGCAGAATTGATGAGGCTTCAAGGGATTCAGCTTGCAATGTTTACTGCTTACCATCCACAGACTGATGGGCAGACTGAGGTTGTAAACAAAAGTTTAGATCATTATCTTCGATCATTCTCTGTTGACAGACCTTCAGAGTGGTATGATTGGCTGCATTTGGCGGAATTTTGGTTTAATACAAATTACCACACTGCAACTAAGCTTACTCCTTTTGAGGCCCTCTATGGCATTGCTCCACCTAGACTACTGGACTATATTCCAGGCACTACTCAAGTACTGCTGTTGACTCTTTGCTTCAATCAAGACAGCAGATTTTGTCCTTACTCAAGCAAAATTTGGTTGATGCTCAAGCAAGGATGAAACAACAAAGTCATTTGCATAGAACTGAGAGGGAATTTCAAATAGGGGACTGGGTGTACTTAAGACTTCAGCCTTACAAGCAGCAATCTGTAGCTTATAGGGCCTCCCATAAACTATCTCCTAGGTTCTTTGGTCCTTTTAAGATCATACAGAACAGTTGCTTATAGGTTGGATCTCCCTGCTAGTTCTTGCATTCACCCAGTATTCCATGTTTCATGTTTGAAGGCTAAATTAGGCCACAATTCTGCCCCTCTTCCTAGTTTACCTTCTGTTACTTCTTAAGGAGTTCTGGCCCCTGAACCTATGGCCATTCTGCAAACCAAGACTCTTCAGTTGCGCAGGAGGACTATCACTCAATTGTTGGTCTAGTGGCACGGCTATTCATCTGATGATGCCACATGGGAGGATCTTTTGACACTTCAGCAACAATTTCCCCATCTTGAGGGCAAGCTGTTTTAATGGGGAGGGTAGTTGTTAGGAACCCAAGCATGTTGATGGTGGTATATACATTGATGTATGGATGTGGGAATTATATTGTATGATATGTTAGTTGTTAGTTGATGAGCTGGCATATGAGTTGGCAAATCAGTTAGTAGAGTTAGTTGTTTGGGTTGTTAGTTCTGAGGGAACGCATAGGATGATTTGGGGTATATAACTCTGTAACTAACATTTGTAAATGGTAAGTAAAATCATTCAGTTGCTTCTTTCTTGTCCTTGTTTCCTCTCTAATCTTCTCTCTCTCCATTTTCTCTGTTTTTTGGAGGTTAGTTACTCTCGAAATAACCATTTTCTCCCTTAATAGTTCTTGATTCACCAAGAACTTAACACTGCCCTTGAATCAATCACCCACCACTTCCTTTTTTTTAACCCAAAAGGTGGTGTATCGGGTTGTGTTAAGATACCTGTTAATAACAATTTTTTTTTTTTTTTGGTAATTTTTGACATTTTTTTAATCTTTTTTGACAAATTTTTTTTTTTAATTTTTAAAGTAAGACCCAGGGAAATCTTAACAAGCACCGCATGGTGCTTGTTAACATTTCTTATCTTTTATTAATAACTTTTTATTTGATGATTTTATTTTAATAAGTTACCTATTTAATTATATTCTCTCCTTACACCCTACAATCGAATGTCAATAACTATCTCATCTGTAAAATAAATTTTTTTTAACATTAAAGTATTTACAAATAATGATTTATAAATCAAATAGTCAATAACATCAAATCAACACAAAATTTAATATATATGTTAAGAATATAGAAAACATGTAATACAATAATAATTCACAATATCAATCAAATAAATAAAAACTAAATGGAACAACTTGATCTGACCTAATAATACAAATTCTTAACATATCGTTACATAATAAGGAAGAAGTCCATAAAATCCTGTTTTATAAACTGATACACTAGTGACTAGACTAAGACAATTTAGAAATGTTCAAAGAATTTTGACTTTTTCACATAATTTGGAAGAAAATAAATGTTAAAAATGGCTAAAATAGATTGAAATTGACCTGAATTTGGATTGCAGTGAAACATGAGGATTATTTGTACAAACTTACAGACTTGTGCAAAACATTTGGACAAAGAAACGACATGGATTTGACAACTTCACTATAATATTTGACTGGAGAGATTATATTGAGGAGAAATTATATGATCCTTATAGTAAATCACATCACTTGTTTACCATTTCACTCAAAAACTTTCATATATTTAAAATTGTTGAGTTAGTTTAACGATTTTTTTGTTTAATCATAAGTTGACTTGATAATTTTAAACAGATAGAAGTTTTTTAATGAAATTGTAGACAAATTGCATGGTCTACCATAAAAACTGTATAATTTCTCCATTTTGAAGATCTAATTATCACCGACAAGTCAACAACAAATGCAAAACAAGATGTTTTCAGTTTGTAGTCACAACCTCCGTGAATTTGGACGTTTTGTGTAGCACTTTTCAACCTGCACTAAATAGATAAAGGTTAGAAAAAACCATACTTGAACAAGTCACAATCACAATGGAGAAGTTTTTCCACACCTAATCTGCACGTTTGTGTAGTACAATTAAAAATTCTTAACAATGTTTAGTGTAAAATGAGTTGCTTGAAGAAGGTGATAAAGAATAAGGAGAATCATGGCTGCAAATGTCGAACTTTTATCACGATGTCTTTATCTAGTTGCTCGTTTGTGTTATGTCCCCAACCCCCTGGTCTATTTCCCAAAAAAACATATATATTTTTATACATTATATTCAATTGTAGGCCGTAAAGCATAATTTTTTTGCACAATTTGCACTTTTTTTTTTTTATTGAATGTAGGCCCTTTGTGCTCATTCATGTTTTTTTTTTTTTTTTAATACAATTCTCTCTTGTTTACCCCTCCAAAAGAAAGTAATTTGTAAAGAACCCAAAATCTTTTTGTTTTTTTTGGGTTAGCCTTAGCTTGACCTAAAAAGAGAAAACGATTAATATAACATATGTTTAATGCAATCCATTGGATGAGATTGCGTATGCTGTTGTAATGTGGGCCCAGGCCTATTCCAAATTCTCACCGACTATAAGTGGACCCTAGTACCCAATTCACCCACCATTTTGGGCCTCACCTCTCGAACGGGCCAACAGAAATGGGCCCCACAGCCCCACACAAAAGAAAGCTTGAGAAAAAGCGGCCATCATAAAAAAACATTGAATTCCAATTGAGATCATCTGGACCGTCCATTGTCTTCAACCTTTATTATCTAACGGGGTTGAATGGTCCATCACTATAAGCCACCATGGCCCACAAACATATGGGGTTCCATCCTGGTGGTGGGTTGGGCCCTACATTCCCCATTGATGTTGTGAATGGTGATAAACATCTCAACATCGATGGTCAGCTAAAAAGGAACAGTTCCACGCGCCACAATTGGGTGCAACCAGCACTCTCTCACATTATGGTACTTTCGAAGAACCTTTTTATCCGTACGGTTCACATGGAAAATAACACCTTAAAGAGAAAATCCATTAGATAAATATACATATATATATATATACACTATATGGCCAAATTGAACTTAATTATCAAAGTTGGGGCATTTAAATTTTACACCTTAAAATATTAGAATTTAAATTTTACTTTCTAAAATATTATTTTGTTTGCACCTGAAGCTTATCTATCTATATTATTCAAAAATGTCATGTAAGTTTGCCATGAGTGTTTAGTCCATCTACTAAAATGATGTCACATTATTTTTATTATGTCATGTCATTTTTAATTTTTTTTTTAAGCTACAAAAATGATCATGTTGCATTATTTTATTGGATAAACTAAACATGTGTGACAAGTTTATATGTCACTTAATTGAAAATATAGATGAAGAGACTGCTGATGCAAACAAAATCGAACTTTAAGGGGTAAAATCTAAATTTTAAAATTTCATGGTGTAAAATCCGAACTCTCCCAAACTTTAAGAGTGTAGTTTGTAATTTTTATTTTTATTTTAAACCTACCAATGAAAGATATGCTTTTCAACTTTTTGTTCTTTTGGTAGAGGGACATACCTTGGAGGAGGGATGGGAAAGAAATTAATCCACTTTAAAAATGGGTTTATTGGAGCTAGCATGTAGTTTGACTTTTTTCTTTTCTTTTTTGAAAGAGAATTTCAACTTATGGCATCTACTCCTAATAGTATTTCTTTATCATCAGACCAAGACACCAATCAGTTTTTTGTGTAGCCAGGAATTGAATCCCAGATCTCTTATACAACTATCAAAGACTTTACCAATTAAGCTAATCAGATTGGACATGTAAATTTTAGTTAAACTAATCGGATTGCTAGTATAATGTGAGTGCTTTTATAATGATCATTGACAAGAATGTAATTTGTTTTTACTTATAAGTGTTTTTAGTGTTACTAATGGGATTTGCTTTTACTTATAAGCTCTGAGGGTAATTACTATTTAGTAAGTTTTTTTCAAACATGAGAATATGAGTAATTATAAGAATGGATAAAAATCTTCATTCTTGTATTTTTTTTTTTTTTTTTAATACAAGATAGAATTCTACTATAGCATAATCTAAGTGTATATGTGTGTGAAACTCCCTCTTGGAAACTTGAACCTCAGCCCTTATCCCCTACAAGCATTTATACTCGTGAAGTGACCATCGCACCAAGGGTGTGCGATGGTCATTCTTGTAATTTGAAATCATTTATATTTAATCTTACAACTAAAAATAATAATTAAAAAAGAAAAGAAAAAAAGAAAGAGCATTATATTAGATGTGACTAAGTGTGCATTTGCGCAACGATCAGTGTGTGTTTCCAGCGTTTACGTTTTTGGATAGGTTCCACAGCACTGTTCATGACCGAGCTAAAAACACAAAAATGCGCATATCAATGTATTTTTGGGTCCCACGCACTATTTACACTTTTAAAAATTATTTTGCTACAGTATTTTTAGTAATAAATTTTCAATTTTTAATAAATAAGCGGTATCTAAACACACCCTAAAATTAAGAATCAAGACAGATATATTTTTGTAAGTGTAAAAACACTAGGGAATAGTAAGGCACATACATTGTCGAGACTAACTAAAGAACTAAAGGGTACAAAAATATGGACCGATTTATTACCTGTTGTAAAAGAAGTATAGAATGTATTATGGCTTCTGATATAGCCATGATTGAGTAATAAAATATCTATTCTTATTCTTAAAAAAAAAAAAAAAAAAGATAAATTACATTTACTTAAATTTTAAAAGCTAAGAACAACACTAGCCATTAACTAAATTAATAAGCCTGTCAAAATCAATTACTATAAGTAACTATTGTTTCTAAAAAACATACAACAAGTTATTATTGACTTTAGCAGAAGAGTATTATTTTTTATTTTTTTCTAGATTCAAGGAGCAAAAGAATAAAAATATCACAAAGCATGAATATGATATAAGAAGAAAAATGATTTACATTGTTTTACTTTATGTACTCAAACTCCTTCCCTAGGCTTCTTCCTCACAAAGAAAAAACTATTGATAAGTCCATGTATTCATAAGCCTTGGGTCAGTTGGGTGTCAATTTTTAAAGATCACGATTATCTCCATTTCAAAAGAAAAAACATTCTGTTTAAACGACGTCCTTTTTTTTTTTTAATCTCCTTTTTTGATTTATAGTTTCTTTTTTTTTTTGAAAACATTTATAGTTTCTATACTATACCTTTTGGAATCTTATGGTTGCCCTAGTGGTCCTTGTATTGTAAATGCGCATCATATCGCAATTCCTTGGTCTATAAATAGTTTTTTCAATGGCATGAATGCCACCTAATTATCCACCTCAATTCTCTTAAATGTATTACCCAAAAAAATAAATTCATAAATTCTAAATATTTTTTTTATAATCAATTAAACTTAAAATTTTTCATTTTGTTGTACAATTACGTTATTTACGTACCACTCACTATTATCAGTTAAGATATGATAAATTATTATTTTGTCAATTGTCATAATATAAGAATTAAGAAACTCATAAACAATGATTTACAGTCCAACCGAAATGTTTAGATTCAAATCCTCTCCCTCTCTCTTCTTCTGAAAAAAGAAAATTTCCTCTCTCTTTCTTGGTAGCTATACAATTATAGGTTAAAATGAAAAACAAAAAATTGGTAGTCCAACACGCGCCAATGAGTAAGGTGGGAATAGTACAAATACCTTTGTAGTTGTAGGGTAAAATAAATACAATAACGGCTATTAAATTAAATTAAATAGGCATAGCGTAAGAAAATTTTTGGAGGTGGGGCCGACCAATCCATCGCATTGATAACAAGAACCAAACCTCAACACGAACCGTACACGTGGACCACCTATCCAGGCTGGCTAACTAGCTATAGGTGTTGTGTGTGGACCCATCTTTTTACTGGGGTCGTTTGGCCACCACAACTTGGATGCACACTTTAGGCATCGGATCTGATCTGATCTGATTTCATCGTCCATACTTGTCCCCACATAGCCTCTACCTATGAGGTTTTGAGTTTAGAGTTTAGAATTTGGACCCCCCACCTTAAATATTACTATTTTTCACTAGTTTATTTAGATTATATTAAGAGTAAGTCTAGTATTACAACTTGTGTCACAATTCGGTCATGTAACGAGTTGTAATTGATAGAGAGGTGTTTTTATATGGATCTATTATCATTTTTTCACCAACCAAACTTGCTCATGAATGAGTTGTGGTACAAGTTATGTCATAAATTGTGACCCTAAACTTATTCTTATCTTAAAGTTAAAACTACAAAAAGGGTTTGGTGTTTGATTCCATTATGGTTATTGCCCAACACGTGTTCCAATGGGTCCGCCATTGTCGGTGGCTATTGCCTATATGACCAATTTTCAGCTCCCAAAGTGGCTGGGCCACTTTAAAACACACACCACCCCTGGCCCTGCATTTACTTTCTCCTACTGTATAAGCCGTTTTGTAGAGATTGGAGACACTGGGGTAGGTCGATCGGGTTAGAGTCACACTCACACCTATACTTTTGTTATAAATATATATAAAATTTTAGTTTTTTTTTTTAAATTAAAAAATTAATAATTTAAATACATAACTGGATGAATACAAATTCTAACAGGTTTAAAATTTTTGATATCTAGTTCACTCCAAATTCATTGATAAAAAGTTTATAAAATTTTTTTTATTAGAGGCGAGTGAAAAATGCGGCACCTATGCTTAGCGAAAGCATGAAAAATAGTACATACAAAGATTTACGTGGTTTAATCAAACAGCCTACGTCTATAATGAAAAAGTCTTTGACAGCTACATATATTATATTAAACACTTATATTACAATGAATCCAATATAGAGTTTATATACTAGAGAATACTTAACTAACCCTAAACTAATCATAAACTAACTTGAGGTTAATATGCTTGTTCTACAAGTACATAGGCCTACAATTGGATTGAGCCACTTGGGCCATAATATATCTAACACTTACTAAAACCAACTCATTGCAAGCTATGTTGGATTCTTTTTTTATACATGTGTGTGTGATTGTTTGAGACTTGAGATAATGCGATAACATTTAACAATTATGATTCAATTTAGTGAAATGAAAACTTTGTGAATTTTTTTTTTCTCTTTTTAGGTTCTCCATTATTCTTTTATTAATTAATTTTCATGCTACTATTCTAAAATTCTTTGACATTCTAAACCATTGGCAATAATTTGTAAACAAAGCATAATCAGAAAAGTATTAGAACATTTTGTAATATTCTTATTCACCAAAAAATATATTCCTTTTTATTCCATAAGACCGTTACGTTTTTTTTTTTTTTTAGGTGGTAAATCACTATGTTGAATCTTTATCTCAAGTTTTTGTGACTAGTTAGGATTCTTATCCACAAATTACACCAAACTGTTCTTATTAAATTTAGAATGTCGTGCATATTTGACATTAATAAATCCCATATTTGAGTAATAAATTAACGTCCTTTAATAGAGAAAGGTATACTTCATTTTAGCCGTGCAAGTGTAACCTTATACGATTATATCACATTTCTGTAACAAAAATTCATAAGCGAATGAAATAAAGAAGCTCTACGATATACTCCTATAATATATAATAAAAATTTCCATTACGCTATGCATTGCATTGCATTGCTCCCAATGTGTTATTAACTGAAAATGAGAAATTAATTGCAGTGAGTAATTAATTAACAAAAATACAATTCACAATTCACAATTCAATTTTCGTACGCAACATGCATATATATATATATATATGGAAGAACGCATCTGATTCTGAATTTGATACCCACCACCACCATCATCATCACGCTTTGCTTAGCAAACGCAATCAAAAGGCCCATACATTATACTTGGGGTTGGGCCCCTCCTCCCCCCACCCCAATTAAAAAAAAAAAAAAAGGGGACCCCACGTGCTCCAAGAGGCATAGGGTACCCCACCCCCTGTACTACGAAGTGAGTGACACGTGTCCAATTTTCCAATCTTTTTCAATACTTTACCCCACTCGTCTCGATCGGACCACCAAACCCACCCCCAGTAAGAGAGTAGGGACCACCAGCAACCGCGAAGGCCGCAACGCAACATAGATTACAGTGCGAAGACGGTCCCGCTTTTTGGCCCCCACCCCACACTCCCCACCTTTTTTGGTGGCCCACATTTTTTGAGTTTTTGAGTATCAACCCCACCACACACGTGCCTCCACTTTTTTTTTTTTTTTTTTTTAAACACTTCCCTGGCCTCACGTGCGCACGTGCTCCCCCTTTCATGAAATTCCAAAAACAGAAACACGGAAAACACAGAAAACACTTTCAGTCCCAGTTTCAGACTTTCTCTCAGTAGCGGCTTCTTTTTGTTTCGATGGTTTTTTTCAGTGTTTCGAAGACCGAGACATGAACTGAAGCTCCTGTTTATCGTAAATCTCTAACGAAAAGTCTCTCAGCTTCTGAGTGGTTGAACTTGAAATAGTCGCAGTGGGAGCACTAACTGTAGCAATTGTTGGTGTACTTGTTGTAATAGCTGTAGCAGAGCTTGAACACGAAGCTGCTGAGCTGGCTTGGATTTGAACTGGCGGGGCTATATTATTAGCCATGGAGGACACAAACGACGATATGGGTCGGGCCGAAATGTTAATCAAAGGCGTGGCTGTGGCCGGGAATGTGAATATGTGGGCCGGGTTCGGAGCTCCGGGAATTGACGTCATCGGAGGGACCATAATGAACGCGCCCGGAACGACGGCGTTTGATGGTATAGCCCACATGGGAACCAAAGCTTGAGGCACCGCTTGTATTTGAGGCATGGGGGTTGTTGCTGTTGCTGTTGAGATTGGAGCGAGCCCAGAGGAGACCGAAACGCCGTCGTTTATGTCTATGTATTCGCTGTTGGCGGGCCGTTTGCGTTTCTTCTTGACGGGTGGGTCACCGGGTTTCGGGTCGGACGTTGGAGCGGGCGTGGTTGGGATTTTGAGAGTCCCATTAACAGACATGGCGATGGCGGGGACGGTACCGGTTCCGGTGGCGGCGATGATGGCGGGCTCGGCGTGTTCGAGCAGCCACCGGATGGTTTCGCCGTCGGACTTGTGGCCGAGTTCTCGGGTCAGCTGAAAGATCCGAGCAGCGCACGTGGCGGGCATTCGGATCCTCCGGCCGCGACCCTCCACTTTGGTGTGGCGGTCCTTGGTGGAGCCCCTCTTCGCAACCGCTTTGGTCATGGGAATTCCCGAAGGCACGTGCATAGCCACTGGCATGACTTGCATCGCACGTGACGTGTCGTCGTCGTCCTCCTCCTCCTCCGAGTCCGGCTCTTCCTTCGGCTTAGGCGGCATCGTGGGTCGCGCTTCTTGTGCACCGCTGATTTCGTTGATTCTGAGATCAACGGCTCTCGTGGCGCCTCTGTATTCTTCTTCAAGCTCTTGTTTTTGAAACATAGCCATGAGAGTAACAACAACTAACAACTAGAATGACCCAAAAGTCCAAAACCTAGTAAATGAAAGAGAAGTAGAATCCACGTAAACTCCGAGAAAAATATGGAATGTTTTTCTGGGAAAAAATAGCGAAGTTTCTCGGGAAAGTTAAGGGAAGAATAGTTTTACTTTTATGTGTGTTTTCAATTCTTAGCTTACGCATTAGAGTGAGAAACCAGAGAGAGAGAGAGAGAGAGTAGCTGGGGAATGAAAATGGAGAGAAACGAAGCCTATAACACGTTGAGATGGAGAAAGCACCGTTCGTAATATATAACGTGGAAATGAAGTGTGGTTTGATTGATATGTTTGGCCTAGTATTTTCATTTTTTTTTTTTTTTTCCATGGCCTAATAAATCTACGGTTGTCTATTAGTCACAAAACTCGGTTGACCCACTCGATGACGACACGTGGTGGCTCCCATTTCACTGGATTTATCTGTTGGGTTTTCGGTCAAAGGTGGTGATGACTCCAATGAGCCACACAACAAATTCTCCGATTTTTTTTTTTTTTTTATAAGAACAAATATTTTTTTTTGGTGTTTGAGTTTATAAATTATAAGATGAATATTGTTTTGGTTGAATATTCGTGTGAGCAATGTAAGCCTCCCACTATTTCTCCATATTAAACGTTTTTATGTTTTCATGTTTTGGATTGAAATCATGTTCAAAGATAGGCATTTTCATGAGGTCAGTCTATGAGTCTAATATTAGGCTTGAATTTTTGAAACTTAGCCCATACTTTCATGTTTGTCATGAATCGTGTAGTAGCGGGCAACATGAAATGAAAGATTTGCATTTACATATCTCTTTATATATAGACTCTTGTAAATGTGGTACTTTTGAATAGGAATGTTCAGAGTTGTGATTATCATTTAATTCAAACTTTTTTAAAAAAAAAAATAGTGTAATAATGATTGTGTTTAATTCTATGTTAAATCTAATAAGATTCATGAGGATCATATCTCTGTACAAAAATGTAATATTAATACAATTAAACTCTATAATAATGCTAATACAATATTTAATAAGAATATAATATGCTTGACCTTCTCTTGTCCAATATTCATGACTCTTGTTGGGATCGGTTTAAGCCTTAGACCGAAGACCAAACTAAATAATAATAATAAAATAAAAAATAATAAAAATAAATAATAAAAAAAAGAAAAAGAAAAGAAGGCCAAACTATATAGTCATCATAATCAACCTATGGCCTTGAGTTGGTCAGGACTAAAGCTGGGTGTTTGTTAGTTGTCACCTTTCAAGGACTCATCACTTTTTGGTCCTTTTGTTGTAGTTCCATCTCTTTTCTAAAATTTTACTCACTCACTGACACTCACTAATCCAATCAAAGCCAATAAGTCATGGAGCTAAACTTAAGGGTAAAATGTAATATGGTTTTTTACCTTAGAAGAGTTTCATTACTACTGGTTTTGTAACTCATTTTCGATAATACATCAATATTCTAGCATTCTCAAATTTCAGCTTTTGTTACATAAGAAAAGGGCAGGAGTTGGGTTCAATACTTCAATATACAAAAGAAAAGGGCAATTATTTGAACATGTCCAAATTTAAACAATTAAGTGTACAGGATTACTAAACCCAAACCTGGTTCTTAAGAAATTTGTTAAATAGATGCTAATGATATGCGTGTATCAATGAGTTTATTTTATGGATACTTATCTAAGCAAAGTGGAAATTCATTTAATTTTATTGTAGCATTGATTATTTGATTCCTAATTTGTAATCTCATGACCTGTTATGGTGAAAAAATTTAGCAATATATTTTGTAATTTCAGTAAAAATATAATAACTATACTATATAGATATTTATCTAGTAATTATTAATGTAATCTGGAACTAGTAAACATTATACCTCTAATCCTAATCCTAATACACTAATACAAATGTTTTTATTTTTTTTTATTTTTTTAGAATACTAAGTATTTTTAACACACACACATGGGGGGGGGGGAGAGAGAAGGTCTTAAAGAAACTTACAGTGGTGTATATCAAAGAATTAGGCCATTTTGGATATATACCACTGTAAATTTCTTTAAAATATTCTTTCTTCTTCCCGTGTGTGTGTTAAAAATATTTTAATATTTTCAAAAGAAAAATAGTGGGTTGACCTTTTTTTTTTTTTTTTAGTTAATAAAAAAGATACAGACGTGGTCATAAATTTTATACAAACAGAAGGAAACTAATGGCGTGTTTGGAAGTTTAGAGAGGGGGGAGAGTAGAGGGAAGTAGAGGGGAAAATAGTAGAGGGGAATGGTTATTCTCCACCTTTTTTGGATATTTTTAAAATTAGTAATAGAAAAATGAATAATTAGCCCTTCCTCTTATTTGGATGTTTTAAGAAGTAGGATGGAAAGAAGAGGAAATGATTTAAATAGACAAATTTACTCTTATTTGAAAATGGACTTACAACATTAGTCTATGATTAATTTGTTAGATTAAATAATTATGACTATAGCATGCAATTTTTTTTTCTAATGTGAATTAAATAATCAACATTAGTCTATGATTAAATAGTTTTTCTATTTTTTTATTATAATAAAAAAAAAACCATCCTTAATTGATAATAATTAAAATAAGAAAAAAAAATATTTGGTTTGTTTGTTTACTGAAAATATCAACAAAATATTGAATTTTGAATTTTGAGTTTTAGCACATGATCCTTATAATTACTTTCCAAGTATTTAACCTTGTTGACGACAAACTGTAAGGTGACAAAATTGACAATTATTCAAAACAAGAAATAGGGGTTGACTATATCTTTCTATAACTATTGTCAAATATATGACTTATAAGAAATTAAAGATTTCCAGTTTGGTATTCTTATTCTGTGATCAGTGAGAATGAAAATTGCAAGCTGCACAGAAAAATAATAGGTTGAAAAGGCTTCAAAATCTTCAGTCCTTTTTTCTTAAACCACTGTACTGAAGGTGCAATATCAGAGGACAAAATCCAATACATACGAAAAGATAAAAACTGTTAGGTCGCTTTAATTTGCCTGTGATTTTGTTCATTATGTCAGTGATGTGCTAGTCCTACTAATGCGTAAATACTATCTGGAATTAATCGTGAGTGATTTTGTTCATTTGTAATTTTTTTAATTTAGAAAGGGTAATTGAAGAATTTATTTGGTCAATAATTTATCTATTCTACTCTTTTTCTAAATCTCTCCAATTTGGGGAATTAAAAATAAGAGGTTGAAGATAGTTGAAACCCCTCTAAACTCCTCCAAACCCCTTCCTCTCATTCTTTAAAAAACTTTCAAATAAGATAATTGAATTACTCTCCCTCCCTCCAGGGACGGAACCAAGATTAGAACTTGGGGGGGGGGACCAAAGCTTAAAACACTTTTTTTTTTTTACTTTTTTTTTTATTTTTATGAAAATTAAAACTTACATCTATTTCATATTCAACAAAATACTACATATAAAATAAGTGCCGCATGTTTGTTGAATTTTGGAAGAAAGATGATCTACATAGCCGCATGCCTTCGAGTTGTGAACAATGTGATGCTCGTGAATTCAGCAAGCACCTCTCAGATTACATGTTCTATCTTTTATACTAGCAACAAGGTATGATGTTCGAAGTGTCAGGAATTTCAAAACTAAGATTCAAGGACACCAGCTCGGAAGCATCACGATTCTTTAGCTAAGATAAAGGAAACGATCTGGTAAGCAGCTGTAAAAATATGCTTAACTCACGAAAATTTAATATACTAGTTTTTTTTTTTTTTTTTTGAGGGGGGGGGGGGGGTGGGCGGCAATGTCCGTCCCTACCTCCCTCTACTCTACTCCCCTCCTTTTTTAAACATTCAAACATGCCATAAAAGAGAGAAAAAGAAATTAGTAGAAAATTAAAAGGATCTTTTCTTTTTTTGAATCCGAAAATTAAAGGGATCTTAAAGCATAGCTCGCCCTATAAACTAAGAATTCTTTGGAATAACTATTTTAATTTTAAAAAGTGTTGTTCGAGAAAAAAAGTATGGCTTCAATTGTCACTAAAGCAGTTGGTAAACCTGTGGACTGGAGAACTGTTGTTTTTATTAGTCAAGCATTTGGCCGATATTGGTATAGAAGCGTTGCTTCACAAGTAAGTTATGAAAAAAATAATAATAATTAATTTCCAATAAAATTCTCTCTCTCTCTCTCTCTCTCTCTCTTTATAATAAGAATGATAATGTATCCTAAAAAAAATTATTATTATTACTAACCTCTGAGCACAGGCTCACGTGCGTACTCAGAATCTCTTTTATTTTTTTGGGTAAATGTTAATAATTTGCATTTATTATAATTTAGAAATATATATTTTTAAATTTCAAATAAATAAAAAAGATAAATGTTAGAGATAAGCAGTTAATTTCTTTTTTGAACGCGAAGAGAAAAAAAATCCTAAATTTTAAGAATTCTCTTTTTGAATTCAAAATGAAATTTGTTATTTAACATTTATGACTCTATTTCTAAATGAAGTTTTCTTTCATTAATAAGGGTATTTTTGAACTACATAAAAATTTAGTTGAAAGAAAGGAATTCTTTTGTATATAGTATAGATAGATTATAACTATTCATATTTCCTATTATTATTATTATCAAAATACAAACATTAACTTTATAATCGTTTTAAATTTCCTAAGGAAAATTTTCGAATAATTATAATTATCAAATATTAATTAAGTTTCCCTTAAAAAAATAATCAAAGGTTCTAAATTAATATTAACACATCAAAAAAAAAACTTTTTAACATCAGGAATTGATGTCATAGGTTGAAACTCTCTTAAAAAAAATATTTAACACATCAATTTGATAAAAACAAAGTCAAGATTAAAAGTCACCAATTGTGTCCCAAAAAAGTTGCAAATTAGATTTTCCAAATAAATCAAGATTTAAACTATTTCAAACCCAAAAATAGGCTACCAGTTTTCAATTCAAGACATCAATTTCGTATTAAAAGCTTGAATTCAAAGAAAGGAAAAAGGTTTCTATGCAACTTGGATAGCATGAATTTTTATCCAACTTATGACGTGGTACAGTGTCCATATAAAATTCCCCATATCAAGGTTAAAGTCAATTATAGCCTTTTATAGGTCCAAATTTTTAATTAAGTAAAAATACTGAAAAATGAATGAAATTAATATTTAAAAAAAAATGCTTGACTAACTTCATTCCAATTTCTAAGGGACCATGGATTTGAACCTTAATGTCTTAAAAACACTAAAATATGCAAATTAATTAAATTACAAGGCTCTTGTTAATTATGCTTAATTAATAGGGAAAAAAAGTCACATATATTGTTGTATATATTCCAACATTCCATGCATCTGCACTATACCATAGAGTAAAAACTCAAACAAGACAATGTCATTTTTACCCACAAAATAAGATATAAAATATTCACTCTATGCATGTTGCTATCAATCATTTTCACATTCTATATCTAAAAAGATATATTAGGTAGGCATCTCAAATGTGGCAATAGTCTTTTATATGGAGTTAAAATAATCGTAATTTTAAATAATACTTTAATCACAACATAAATACATAATGGAGAAACAATCAAAAGATAGTAGAGCTACGATGTTCTAAATACTTTGCAACAATTATTTAACTTAATGGGGTATAATATTTCATAATAAATGTAACAAAAACATTATGAAAATAATTATGGTTTATATATTTTTCATTGAAATACGACAATACTTGACATGATATTTTTTGTCTCTCTTGTTGTTGTGTTTCAACTTTTAAACAGTCTCCTAAAAAAAGTTAAATTAAATTAAAACACACAAACGATCAAACTAATCAAATTAACAATGAAGAGTAACGGAGATTACCTATAAAACAAATACGAGTATTTTTTTAAGAGAAAAAAACAAATAGGAGTATTAAGTGCAGGTATTTGTATTGCTTAAACTTTGTGGTATATTTTAATTGTTTTTAAAAGTGAGGTCCGTGTGAGATCAATTTTGACAAGTGAGGATTGAAAAAAATTGTTATGTACAGGAAAAGTGTGAGTTTAATAAGATATGCCTTATAAATCAAATAATTAAGCTTAGTTTTAAACTATGCCAAATGCACACTTATGTTTATAATGTGAATATATAATGTTAAACAGAATAAGAAACTTTTATGAAACTAAATTCAAATATAAACTGAAACCTTACCTGATAAAGATCTAAATAATCTAATCCAAAAATTTTGTCTCAAATATTATACAACAAAATATATAATCATATATATATATTTAATAAATAGGGCATGCATAATATTTATTGACTTTGCTGTCGTTTTGTGTTTAAAAAACAAACAATCAGGATATTGTGTAGTAGGTTTATATAATTGCATGTGAATATATATAGGGCTAAACAGAGTGAGTACGTAATGAAATTAAAGTTGATTAGATTTTGTTTTGAGATACCAAAACATATGAATAAAAAAATTTCGAAAATTCATAGAGAAGATCAAACAATATTTTATTGAAGACCAAACCTAATTGTTTAGAGAAAACAAACATAATTTACTAAAAATTTATTTATTATTGGAATTTTTTTGTATAAATTAAATTTCAACAGATCTTGTGAAAAAATGAATTCTAAAATTCTAATTGATTAATGTCCAGAAAATAATTTAGTTATGTTTATTACACTAAGCATGTCATTAAACCCCAATAAGATTTAATCCGATTTTAAGAGTTGGGTTACTGGGTCACTAGTTCAAGCAATGAAACATCAGAGTCACAAGATAAAAATTATATATATATATATATATATATATATATATATAAAACAAAAGTTATTGAGAAATCATAAAATCAATATGTAAGTTAAAAAAAACTAAGCATGTCTAAATTCCTAATTAAAATTAAGTCTAAAAAACTAGTCACCTAATATAATTGAAAATCAAGGTTCTACAAGTAACAACACCAAAAAACATTAAATTAAAAGATTTTTCAGTCATGTCTTTGCTAAATAAAATCCTATTACATGTTTTTTTAAAAATATACTCATTTAATTTCTAGATTGACAAATAAATAGATGAATATCTTCTCAAATAAATAGACATGTAATAGATGAAAATCCTATTACATGTCTTTGCTAAACAAATAAATAGATTGACAAATAAGTTGTGAACTATAGCAAATTACCAAATTGTCTCATTTTGAATGGTAGAGAAGTAGAGAAGGGTACTACAATGGACATATAAAGAGTAATTGTATTCGAAATAACAAAACGGGTTGATGAAAACAACTTATTTAAGTTGCAAAGAGCCTGTTGAGTTTTACTGGTTCAATTGTGTAAGTTATCCTATTAAATTTTAGCTCGGTTTTTGTTTGAAATTATTTAATGTGTGTGGGGTGTGAGGATTACGTACACCCAATAAAATAAACATATTATTATTGAATTGCTCCACGTTAAAGAGAAAAAAGAAGGGTAATTTTTTTTTTTGGAGAAGAAAGAAAAAGGGTAATGTGAAAGTGAAATCAACAATTATTTGCACAACACTATAAACATTTTTCAGTTTTGTCCTTTTCTTGTTTTCTTAAGGTGGGTCAGAGTTATTTTTATCTAATTGGCTAGTATGAGATGTGAATGCGTATGTATACGTGTATGTGTGACCCAGCCACTCTAAATAAGCCGTGGCTTTTGTTGTTGTATGGGGCCGCAAGACTATGCCCACAATGGCGAGGAACTAAAAACATGCGGTGATGGGCTAGTTAGGTACCTTACGCGTGCATGAATTGTGAGACGCTGTGAGACCCACTTCTTCATCTTCATCTTGGTCTTGGGGATTCCGCTGAAATGTAAAGGCTGCACACGCAGCTTGTTGTGTACGGCAACAAATAGACCGGTGGGGTCCAATCCCCTTCTGCCAATCTTACGGCCCAACTCTTCTATGGTGGGCCCCATTGTGATGGCATTTAGGTTCTACACGGTAGATTCTACTAACTATATAAATACACAAATATGAGTATGAGTACGAATATAGATATGGTATAAAAACATGAACAATTTTTTATATTAATATGATACAAGTACAACATTCTAAGTGAAGTGTTTATATTTTAAAAAAAATAAATTGTAAGATCTAATCTCCTTCCGTTAATCTAACGGCTCAACTCTCACCTGGTGGGGGCCCCATTGTGGTGGCATTTAGGTTCTACTTCCAGATTCTACAACTGTAGGTGCACTTTGTGGTGTGGTGTGGTCCGTATGGACCATACAACTGGGGGTGGGATCCACCATTATTACCGGTCCCTCGTTCACTCAGTCGCAGCCACAGCCACATCCACATTTACATCTATGACTATGGGGGGTGAGGACCCACCATAACCATTTCCAGTAGGCCACTACGGTACCCACTTGCACAAAAGTGGTCCATATTTAGTTTTCTAGATGGGGACCCTCTTATTGGCTTGGCTTGGCTTGGCTTGGACCCTCCATTTTAGTTTTTGGTACATGGGATGGGACCCCCACAATTTTTTCGTTTTAATAAATCCTGCACTAACTTGTCCACCACCAACTCTTCGTGGCACGTATGCACTGTTTTGTTTTTCCTTTTTTGTTTGTTGAAAACTTGAAAGTAATATCTCACTTTTTTTTTTTCTTTCTGGTGGGGGGGCATGGCTCGCTCATGGGACCAGATTTTTAATTGAAAATTAAATCAGACCATTATTGAACTTTTGAAAAGCTGTAGTGTTTTTTTTTGAACCGTAAGCCTTGGTTTGTTTTTGAAAAATTATGTAAAATAATTCAAAGCAACTGGTATCTTAAGCTTTTTTTTTTGGAAGTTAATTGAGAGCTTATGTCTAGGTCTAGCTAAAGCTTACACTCGATAATTTTATTGTTTTTGCACACCACAGTTTTCATATGGAATTGGCAAGTGTCCCCATGTCATTCCATATTGATTTTGAGAAAAAAAAAAATGGAAGAACCTTATATGTATTTTAATTTAGTGCGAATTCCTTGTATAGTTAATAGATGTAATGGTATGTCTTTGGTGGAGTTAGCAGTATCATTTGCACACAGTTTGTTTACAATATTGTTCACGTTTATTTCTACTACTGCTAACGAATTCCTATTTTGCGGTGCTGTATGTAATATCTCTCTCTCTCTCTCTCTCATTTGTACTTTTAAAAAAATGTAAGCTAATCAGCCAAACCTGCACTCACTTTTATAGTGCTGATTTTTTGAATAATAATAATAATAGTAAACAATGACATACTCACCCAACCAACCAATGGATAGGGTTAAGTTAGGATTTAGCTATGACTTGAGCAAAGAAAAATAAAAAACCAAAACAGAAGAAATGAACATTTAATTTATGGAAAATGTTAACAGGCATAGTAAAGTATCCGTTAAGAATTATTTATTGTGAGGTCTCTTTAATAAAAAAAATTGGTATAAATTAATAAATTAATTAAAAATATAACTGAAGTAACAAATGAAACTTAAAAAGTTAACTTTATTAGTTCTGCGCTTCATAAAATTAGTCAAAAATCTAACATAAGGTACAATGATATGACATAAAGTAATTTCTTAATGTACACTACCTTTCCAGTGAACAGCATTTGTACATCTTTTTGCTTATCAAATAACGATTCAATCTGTTAAGGGCCATATAGTTCAAATAGCATTGTCTTTTCCTTGATAGGAGAACCAAGATTCTTTGAAAGGACCTTCCCAATTATTGTAACTATTGAATTATATATATATATATATATATATATCTATACACTCAACCTGATACTGATAATCTTCAAAAGAATATCCTTTGTTATAGCAGATGCTTTCTTCAATCAAAGGAATATCCAGCTGGAATCAAGAGAGGCATGATTTACAACAGTTTACAAATTATACGTCACATGTCAAGAAGACCAACGCTGGCATAACGAGTAGCAATGCTTTTTGTGCAAGACAAAAAAGGTTGCAACTTGACCGTGGAACAAAGAATTTTTCAGAAAAATAGATAATATGATTATAAAGAAAAAAAGAAAAAAATTCTTATCAAACAGAATATATGCAAGGAAAGATATTGGAAAACCAATTGTACTAAACTATTGAGAAGTAAGAAAAGTAACGAATGATGTCATGTTGAATTACAACATCCAAAACCAAGGTACCTCCTCCATCCAGACTTGTACAATGGATTTTCCAGACTCATAATAAACATACTGTCCAAATTGACAGTGGATCAAGAAAACTTTACCCCCTAAAATAAAAAAACCAACTTATGTTCTGGCCTGAAAATAAAATAACAATAAAAAATAAGGAACTCACAAGAAAACATCTGTGAGGATCTAAGCTATCACCAGTGGCCAAATCAGAGGGGACAAAATTTTGAACCAAAGCAAGAGTGTGAGACACCAAAGCTCACCCTGGTGCTTTTCATATTGTATTTTGGAGGATTTACTTCATCCAAAAATTGTTCTTTTGTTGCTTTTGTTCCTTCTGGGTAATAGGTCCTTAAAATATAGGACCGTAAGAAGGGTAACTAGTTGGTGCTTCCGTCTTATGATCCCGACATGTAAGTGTATCGTGTTTGGGCTCCAGTAATAAGATCAACTATTTTCTCTGCAAATGAAGAAATACATAAAGAAAATGAGAAAGATGCGAGCATGCTATTAATGTAGCACACTTGCTTACATAAAAAAGAATTTGAAAGTGAAAAACTATATGAAAAGCACCTGAAAGAAATCCAATGATAGGTACAGGTTCCAAGACGTTCCTGGTGCTTTCAAGTTTTTGCCTGAGATATCAAAACCATATATATGACAGTTATGGTCTTGTTTCTTATAATTTCTCCTCTTTAGAAACGTCATACACAAATAAACCGTGTAGATTAAGAATGAAATACTGAAATAGATCAGTACCTAGTATACTTGCTAAAGAAAGGATCTCTCATAAGGTAAAGCGCCAATAACATCTTCCTTCTTTTAACCTATATCAAAAAACACTTCAGCATTGACTCTACTCATGAAGGACTAAACAATAAAACCAAAAAGTCAGTTCCAAAGAATACATATTGCTAGATTCATGCAGAAGACCAATGAGCAGGATGCACCCAAAATGTCTATAAAGTCTACATGGTAAAGATTCAGAGAGACTCAAACCTCATTCTTTTCAGAGATTGAAAGATGAAACTGTTGCTCTTTTCTAAGACTGCTCGACTCTGTAACTTTTGAGAGAATGCCCATCCCAACGAAGTCCACAGTCAGAGAAAGCAACCAAGGAATCCATGACCTGATTCCATACTTCCGGATAAATAAAACATAAATTAGTGGTCTTGTGATAAATAGCATTTCCCCTGCTAGAAATAAAGCCCCATGAAGACCCTTTTCAGACAATATGGTGGAAATGGTTGGCCTCTGAACCACTGATCCTGTAACAACAGAATATTATTTTTGCAACATATTCTACGAATGAAACACATCATCTTAACCAATCACTTAATTTAATTTTATATGAATAGTTACTTGGAGGCTCCATTATAGCATGTTGTTGTTGAACCCTGCGCAACCATACTGGCTCTGAAACCATCCTAGCATTTTCTCCGAACCTGTTCAATGCAGACAGTGCTCTTCCTTCAAGATTCTGTGCATGATTGTTCATTAAGTAATCTGACTCACTCTGCCCTCCAGGCTTTGTGAAACCACCATTTTCTTGTTGAGAACTGAAGGCATCTGGCTGCTTGTCGACGTTTGGTGTCTCCCCTCCATGCAGAAGCATCTTATATCCACTGTTCCAAAACAAGGCTAACCTAACAAGCACCCTGAGATTCATTGAATACCCAATGATAAGTCAAATAGACAAATGCTCTCATAAAATAAACGCCTAACTGGAGATGATAACTAGTGGCAGACTGAAGACAGCTTTTTTTTGGGGGGAAAGGGGGGGGGGGGGGGGGGGGGTGTGTTGGAAGCTGCTTACTTGGAAGCCTCTGTAACAGCAATGAAATTCCATTTCTTATCATCTCCATAGTAATGTTGTGCCACAACTTCAGTTAATGTTTCCAAGTCCTTCAGTGCAGATATACATAATGGATAAGGAAATGAATAAGGCTCCGCAGAGCCTCTGTGCATTGGAGTAGGAGCCGTATCAATGATATGTTGATTGATAGCAGTGATTATGCCCAAAGTAGTAGTTACTGCAGAAGATCACCAAATTGTTTAAAAAAGCACCAATCAGTATATAGCACAAAGAAAACAGGGTTCAATAACAATTAAGTCCATTTAAGTTTTACACGAGTTGTCAATTTAGCCCTTTATGTGAATTCCTGCCAATTAGGGTCTTCAAGTGATTTAAGCCCTTCCTTTAGTGTCCATGACACCCCTTTTAATATAAATTTTGAATTTAAAGAATCATTTTTTTCCAGGCTTATTAAGAGGAAAAGCATTTGCAGCATAAAACGACGCAGTTTCCCCTTCTTCAAAAAATCAGAAAATCATTCTCTCCTTTTCCCTTTCCTTGGCCCCTCAGGACCAGGCTGACCGGCGATGAAATGGATTTGTGTAAAGTTCGCAACTGTGAAGTGGTTTGGTGAATATTGATACTGGCTGTCGGCGGCATGTTTGGGTGTGGGTTTGGCTGGAATTAAGAAGAAGATTCAGGTCATGCATGGCGGTTAATGTGATATGTGGTGGCTTGGATGATTTTGAATGGGGCTACGTGTGGTTGAAATTTTAACAAAATTGTCATTGGGACTAGTGCTTCAACCCAGGAAGAGTACAAAGCAAAATACTTTCCAAGCTAATCTCTCTCAGGCCAAGAGGAATAGAAGATGCACATGTGGTCAAGCACAATGAGAGTCTCCGAGTGCTTCTCATCACCTTTGTCAAAAACTTCTTCCTCAAACGCCAACCAATCACTACCCACATACAATCCCCTTCCCCACGTTGCCAACAAAGAAAGGTCTAGTCTCGAATTTGCCAAGTTCATAATCCACATCATCACTCTCATTCTTAGTGCCATCATCTTCTGGTTTTTCCCCATCCTGGTAACGATAAAGAAATTGCACCTCCTCATTGACCCATTTGCTTTATCCTCATTACGTCACTTAAAAAATATGTTTTTTATGGACTTGTTGAAATTGAAGAGGATGTAAATCATTAGATGAGAGCAGGTGGATAGAGTGGAAAAACACATCAAGAGTATTATATGATCATAGACCTATTAATTTTTTTTTTTGGATAAGTAACAAAAAGATTTTATTTAAAAAAAAAAAAAAACAGCCTAGTACATAGGAAATGTACTAAAGGGGCAAAAACATCAAGAAACCAAATTACAATGATCAAGCAAAACAGGAGGGGAAAGACAAGAAAAAGATGATAAAACTAAACACCATTTGAGAAAAGTAAAAAAGACAAAAGACTTAAACTCAAGAATGAACCGTTCACATCCCTCAAAGCTTCTAACATTCCATTCCCACTAGATACACCACATCAAACAGTGCGGCACAATCCTCCATATATCTATATTGCGATGTTGCCTGCAATTGCATGACCAAGAATCCAACAAATCCACTACCCATTGCAGCATCACCCAACAAATACCAAACAAGCAAAAGACCATACTCTACATCTCATATGCTATAGGACAATGAAGGAGGAGATGATCTATAGATTCCCCACACCTTTTTGCAAAGATAACACCACTCAAGTACAACAATATGCCTCTTCCAAAGATTATCCGTAGTTAGAATCTTGACTTAAGAAGCAGTCCAAGAGAAAAAAGCTACCTGAGGAGTAGGACTGATATCAGGTTGGGTCGGGTCAGTTTTACTGCCACTCGCAACCTGACCTGATAAAAATTGTTATCAAGTTTATCAGGGAGAAACCTGACCCAACCTGAAAAGTACGGGTCTTGGGTTGGGTCTGTCCTTTTTTTTCCCCAAAAAAATGCACCATTTCTACCATCAAATTCTCTCTCTCTCTCTCTCTCTCTCTCTCTCTCTCTCTCTCCTATGGTGGCTGAAAGGTAAAACCCTAGACGATGAACAAGGCTGAGTCTCCAACGAAAAAATTCTTTCAACAACAACAATAGCAACAGCAACAGCAACAGCTACAGCTACGACCATTCACCACCTGCGCACATTAGCACGTACCACTCCTTTTAAGATTCTCATTCTCATTCTCTCACTCACGACGCCCCCATGTCTAGGTCCGTCTCTCTCTCTCTCTCTCTCTCTCGATTTTAGGGTTTATTTTCTCAAATTTCAGATTTTTTGGTTTGGAGTTCGCTGTACTTTGCTGACTTGTTCCTCCATTTTTCTTGGAATCTTGCAAAACTCGGTGCAAATATCAGTCTTTGTTTTTGAAACTTGTTGCACAGTTTTCCCATTCCACAATGTTGAGGGATTGACTAAATTTTTTATATGAATGTAATTTTTTTTTTCTGGGTTCTTAGAGTGTTTGATTTATGGTTTATCTTTGCTATTTTAATGCAATATTAGCTGATTTCCTTTGTGTTAATTCAAAATATTTTAGTGTTTTACTTTTCGATTATGGTGAATCTTAATGTATTTTAGTTTATTTGAAATAGTTCATAATGGGGTATTGGATCGGTTTCACTTATCTGATACATTAGTTGTGTGTGTGTGTGTGTGTGTGTGTGTGTGTGTTTTTTTTTTTTTTTAAATCAGTCGGGTCAGGTTGGACCCGAAACCAAACCGAACCCAAGGCAGACCCGAATATTGGACCCGAACCCAACCCAAGCATCCATTCAACCCGCCCAAGACCCTTCGGGTCAGTCAGGTGGGCCAGGTTGGCTGGGTCTATGCTTAGCCAGTGAGGAGGAACCTTCAATTGCCACACCATTTTCCATTTTCCACAGGAAATATACGACAATAGAAGGGGAGAGAGAATGATAATACCCACTCACCTCGAAACCACAACCGCTTTTGGATAAGTAAAAGAAAACCGATTAAGCTAAAGTGAAATTTTTTATAAGATTGCTACAAGACCATCTATGCTTTTGCTTTTAAATCAAATCTTGTTAAGAAGCAACATATTCATAGAATAGGAAGAAAAGTGGGTGGAAATACAAGGAAAGATAGGATTCAAAATGAGGAAATTTGCATAGAATGTTAAGATGGATGAGTGGAAATATAAGGAAAGATGGGATTCAAAGTGAGGAAATTTACTTAGAGATAAGGGTGGCCCTTATAGATGAAAATATGTAGGATAGTCCCTTGAGATGGTTTGATCATGTTCAAAGTAGAGCGATTAATGCACTAGTAAGAAAAAGTGAGTTAATTGGTAATTTTAGATGAAGACCAAAAATAACATTGATAGAAGTAGTAAAAAATGAAATTTTATATAAGTAACAAAAAGTATGACTTTTAGATAGGATACAATAGAATGGGGGAAAAAAAAAAATATATATATATATATATATATGTGGCCGACCTTGACTACTCTATTGATGATCCATAGTTGACCCCAAAATTTGGGGGCTAAAGCTTGGGTTGTTGTTGTTGTTGTAGTAAAAACTTGTTGAAAATCAAGTTTTGGTCCAAAATGGTTCCATCTTATATATTTAACAATAAACGTGTACACCAGCTAGCAAAATGACTTGATTGACCATGCTTGCCAATGTGAGGGGCCAGATTGACAACTTGTATGAAGTGTAAATTTTGGGGGACTAAATTTTCTTTTAGACTTGAAATACACAAAATTATACTGTAAAAGAATATGAAATAAAATGGATAGACAAACCAACTGGTCCAAAAGATAGGAAAAACAAATAACAATTCTATAACTTTCCATTACATGCAGACTGAAGAAATATATATATATATATATACAGGCCAGCTTAAATTATCTTTTTCCAAGAAATTTACTTTTGTTTCTATCCCTTCATTTTCTCAAAAAGACATCAACCAAAATAGGAGAAACACTCTTTTCAATAGTTAAGCTAATAAGAGAAGCTAAAGGTTACCAAAATTTCACAAAACCTGCTTCTGGTCCTATCTCTGAATCAGAAAACCGTTCAGGAAGAAGCCATGTCATTCCCTGCAAAAGATTTTCAACACCTAAATAAGATAACAAAGCTCCAACAGCTAAACAAAGATCGGGATCAGTTATGTTTTCAACATTCATGAGCAAGCACGGATGATATGATAATTACAGAACATGTCAAGAGAATCAAATTAATTCAATTGGGGGAAAGTATAGGTCAATTAGCAATATATCAGATTATGCAATGAGTTTGCATGTAGTTTATATGGCTTATTAACCAGCAACTCACAAAAATGAACATGACTTTATCCTTTTATTTTGAGGTAAATAATGAGTTGAAATATAGTGAAGATCCTTAATCACAGGCCCTCAACATCATTGAGTATCCATCTTTTTTCCCTTTCTTTTTTTCACCTGAGCTACAATCCTCCATTCCTGAATCAGCTTCCTGCTCCTAAGCACTTCCTCTATTGCTAGAAGCTAGTAGCTACTAAAACTTATTTTTAGCCTCATGCCAACATTTTTCTTTTCTTTATTTTTGACTCTCTTTTCACTGCCCCAAGGACATCCCATCCTCCATTATAGGCTATGAATACCCTGCCATACTTACTAAATCAATTTCCTTAGGACTCTGTTGCTGCTTGGTTTAGGGAGCTTAAGGCTAGTAGTAGCATCACCACGACCAAATTCCTCAAATATCTTACAAATTGATCCTGTTATCATGAAATCTCTGTAGGTTGGGCTTCTGGCTACAACACCTATCCATGCCTATTCTTTCTCTTGGGGCAGACAGTGAACAATAATCTTCCCTCCACCTAAGGTTTCTCGCTCAAAACCTGAGCTGGCCACAAAATCAGGCTTAAGGTTGAGTAGCCTAATTGGGATGGTGACTGACTTAACTCCCTCTTCTTCTCAGTTTATAATAGGTTACATGGCTTCCAGATGTATGGCTTCAATTGAGAAACCAAGGACCTTTTTTGAAGCCATATGCTTAGCCTCAGCCCTCAGCAGAATCAACCACATCAAAAAATTCCACTAAACAAAGCTTCGGACTCTTCACTATGGTTTTCACTAACCCACGAATTTCAATAGTCAGGTAAGAAACAAAATATGATCATATGAAAACAGTTTATGATAAACCCTTTTCTGTACTTTTTTTTTACCATCTTGGAGCTACAAAAACATATAAGGACAACCCACAAACTGCATAAGATTAGATATTGATCAATTAAATTTATAATCTAACACAACAGATAATATAATTATCATTAACTGATAGGACGCACATTGGCCTAGATGAGATAACATCACCTTGATACCCAAACACAATTACTGCTTTCAATTCCATGTCCAAAAATAGTTTAAAGATTACTTTTTTTCATTGTCCCATATGAGATAATTCATAATTTCAAAATATTCAAACGCAATAAAATTTTACATTTTTTCTCGGAATTTCTCACATATCAAGCTACCATGGATATCAAAAGCAATAATAACGAAAACCCACAAAGCCAAACACAACAAACAATCCAATACCCAATTAAATATTAAAACTTTGTCCATAAATTTGTAACAACTGACAAAGTACCAAAACAAAAAAAACAACGAAATTACAAGGAATTGAGAGGGGCTCACATTGGCTAGAGACTCCAACGAGTGCACATACTCCTTGTTCCGCCTAACCCACCTCTTATAAGCCTCCATATCAGAAACAAAGAAATTCACAGCACTGATTGCAAACTCAACCCCTGGCTCACTAAGCTAACGCCACCACCACCACAACCACCACCTTGGTCTTATTCACCATTTGGGCCCTGACCCAGAAAGCCAAATAAACTAAAGTGAAACCTTGTTTTTGGTCTAGGATTAGATTTTGAGGAGCCCGATAATTGAGAACTTGAAAACTGAGCAATGACCATGAATATAATAAGAGAGACAGAGAGAGTGAAGGTTGTGGTGAGCTGTAAACTTATGTCATTTGCTAATTTAAGGTTGTTAGATCTGTCCGTTCATTGGATACGATCGTCCGATTCTGTGATGTGTTTTAATGATGACATGATTTAGCAATTGTAGTGGTTGTTATGTACAATGATTCTACACTTGCTGCTGTAGATCCCGACTGTATGGGATTCACACCACGGCCAGCCGAGTGTCTTTGGTTTTTTCTTGTTTATCTTTGGATAGAAATAATAAGATAAGTGTTCCATCATTGTATTCACAATATTTTTACAACAAAATTTAGGTCACAAGTTGTTACTAGTTCTAATTTGAGTTTACTACTTAAATTACTATTTTACTCACCAATATCAGCATTTTCTCAACTAATATTTATTAAAAATCGTATTGTTGGGAAATTGTTTTGTGAAAATTTTCTTTTTTAAATTTGATAAAAAAAAAAAACTAAATTTTGTTATTTTAAGTTTTTAACTAACTCATTTGTAGTTTCATATATCTCCCATTTCTTTTTGAAAAATACTATGTCCACAACATTTTTATAATAAATTCTAAGTGACAGATTGTTACTAACTATTATGGTAGATAAAAATGTAATTTAAGTTTTTAATTCATATTATAACCAATAATAACTTACCATATAGGATTTGTTAGAAAATTATTGTAAAATTATTGTAGATGTAGCATTTCTCTTTCATTTTATAAGTCTTTAAAATTTACTACTCACCAAAAAGAAATTACAATTTGTACCTCTTTGAGATTAAGTGTCAATAATACTTAAGATATCTTATTTCGATCCATAATATCATTATATTTTTGCTTAATACAAGTTGTAGAGGGTTCGAGGACCGAAGATAATTATAATATGAAAGTGTCTCGCACAATCCCACCCGTAAAAGGGTATGCACCCCAAAGACATCACCAACCCAAGGATGTGAGGGAGTGCAGAATGGTGCTATGTAAGAACTTATGGAGAAGAGGAAGTATCATAAGGGGGGCAAAGACGGTGGGAGGAAGCTTCCTAGAAAAGCATACCTTCCCCCTCTGCATTGAATACCCTGCAACAACCTTATCAACTGCATTAATGAGAAAATGACACCTAAACAGTGACTTCATAGCTAGCTGCTCATTCTACCACTTTCAGTAGAACTTTGATAGGATAAGTATCTTGAAAAAAGCCTTGAAGTATACAGATGGAGGGTTGGCATGCAAGGAGGAAAGATATATAAGGAAGGGGAACCTCTAGATTAAGAGGTTAAACATTTTCTCATGGGATAAGAGAAAAAGAAAAGGTGATAATGGATAAGATAGGGCAAAACTTGGAATGTTTGTGCATAAGTAACCAATCCTTTGACAAACCTAAGGAGAGTATCATTTGTAATAGCTACTTAAGAGAAAATTCTATAACACTTCGAATTCTTTGGCCACAAGCTAAAACTTGGTCCTGAACCACTATTGAACTGTCTTCCCACTCTCTTTAGAGATTCTATTGTTTGGGTTTGATTTGAAGGCCAAGGCATCACTGTTTTAAGTGGGATTGGACTATTACTTTCTGAGTACTTACATAAGTAATGTAAATTTAAATTTTGATAAAGTAATATATTTATTATTATTATTTATAAACGAGAGTATACAAAGTTATTCAAATGGGTGCGTGTTGGTTTCTCATCCCACACACACACTATTTTATAGCAGGGAGGAAACTGTTGAAGTGATGCTAAAACAATTATTAGTAGTTTCAAACCTAAGACCTCAAGAACTACTACGTCAACCTCTTAGATTTTAAATAATATAAATTGATTACATGCACAATATAATTTTGCTTCCTTAACATATGTGTCCATAGTCTTTTTAACACCTTTTGTTGAGAGAGATATTTGGGGTGTGGAGAGTAAGGGTTTGAATAATAGGTATTGGATTTAGCCAAAAAAAAAAAAAACATAGATATCGGGAAACGCAAATAATGTCACTACCATTGAAATATCAATTGAACCCTAAGCACTTTTAATTACAAAAGAGTATTTCTTTAGTAAGGACTTCAAGATACTAGATTTGACTTTTTCTAATTTTGTATGTCATTATTTTAATCTTGATGATAGGATTAAAGCTATGCATTCACTTTAGTTAGCTCAATTGATAAGTCTTTTTTTTTTTTTTTCCACTTAATAAGTTTTTTGTCATTAAATAAGATATATCATATATATATATATATATTATGTGAAATCTTTTTTTATAGGATATATTATGTGAAACTTTAAATAATGTTACACAACTCAATAATTTTGATTGAATTAATATTATTAAAACCACTGTAAGACAAGAAAAAGTTAGATTGACAATGTATTAATGTGTTTTTTGGAAATCACATCACATGGAGAGAGATAGAGAATATGATATATTATATGAAACTCTGAGTGATGTTACACGATTCAATAATTTTGATTGAATTAATATTATTAAAACCATTGTAAGACAAGAAAAGGTAGATTGACAATGTATTTAAAAAAAAAAAAAATCACATCACATGGAGAGAGAGAGAGAGAGAGATTATGTGAAACTTTAAATAATGTTACACGATTCAATAATTTTGATTGAATTAATATTATTAAAACCATTGTAAGACAAGAAAAGGTAGATTGACAATGTTTTTTTTTTTTTTTTTTTAAATCACATCACATGGAGAGAGAGAGGGAGAGAATGATATATTATGTGAAACTTTAAATAATGCTACACAGTTCAATAATTTTGATTGAATTAATATTATTAAAACCATTGTAAGACAAGAAAACGTAGATTGACAATGTATTTTAAAAAAAAAATCACATGAGAGAGAGAGAGAGAGAGAGAGAGAGAGAGAGAGAGAGAGAAGGATATATTATGTGAAACTAGCATGTAATCTGATGACACACAAGAATCAGTAGGCTAAAATATTTCAGATTATGACAATGGCTGTAAATCCTATAAAGGAAGAAGGAAGCATCAAAAGTGATTGGTATGACCCGGCCAAGGACTCTTTGATGGTTAAGTCAGTTTTGTCCCTAGGATACAAGAACAGAAAAATAATGGATGATTAGAACTTACCTTTGGTAGACGGGACCTACTCCTTTTATAGAGAGTTTGACGTGGGTCTACTTGTTTGGGACCTATCATCATTGTGGGTGATACTGGTGATTAATGAAGCAAATGGAGTATGTGGAATGAGGTGTATGGAATTCCTTCCACATATTAAGCAACGTGTTGTGTTTTGCTTATGTAGAACTCTTGGAGAATTTGTTGTAAATTTACCAAGTACAATTTGGTCATTCATGGGTATAGCCGTCTATGACATGGTCGTCCATGGACAAGTTCTTTTTGGCGGATCTCATTATTATTAATGAAGGGTCTTGTTCATGCATTTTGTCATTCCATTGTGATTTTTCCTTAGATGTGATCAAGTCCATGGATGACAACCAAGGACGAGTTATACTTAATTGATCCCCATCATAATCATGCAAACGCATGGATGTATTTAAAATTAAACACAATTTTTATTATAAAAATATATAATTTAGTCAATTTTTTTTAAATAGCATGTAACACGTGTATATGTATGAATACATTTAAAATTAAACACAATTTATATCATAAAATAATAAATAATTAGTCATTTTTTTTTAAGTAAACTAATTAGTCATATATTAAAATTATTACCCAAAATTAATACTACTTATGATCATTTTTTTTTCTTCTAATTTTTAATAAGATAGAATGTGTGGTGATCTTTGATGTATGATGATTTGTATTGAGTATATGCGATTATTTATTTATTTATTTTAAATTTATGGTTCATTAATATTAGATTCTTAGTATTTTGCATTCATTAACTCACTTGGAATAAAGATTAAAAAACTTAAGCAGATAATTATGGTGTGACTCCTATAACATAAATTTAGACACATAGCACAAAGTTGGATTCTAATTTCAAATTCTAATTGAACTTTCTCTGAGTTTTACTTATTAATATATATGTATATATAGACTAAGTAATATTACATGACTCAATAATTTTTATTGAATTAATATTATTATAAAACCATTTGTAAGAAAAAAAGAAGAAGATAGATTGACAATGTATTTTTTTTTTTAAATCACATAACGTGAAGAGAGAGAGAGAGAGAGAGAGAGAGAGGTACGTCGGGTCGGATCAGGTTGGCATTAAACCCAAATAGAGACTAGAGAGCAAGTGAACTTAGTTTGGAACAGGGTCGAGAAACGACGCCGTGTTATCTGACTAGATCCTACACTACCACAAGGGCGCGCGTCCATACAAAAAAAAATCATTCTCTCTAGGGTTTCCAATTTTTGCAACACAGGAGAAAATTCAAAAAATGCAACTCACTCTCGAATTCGGGTAATTGCTCCTTTTGTTTTGTAATCTTAAATCAAAACCTGGGCATATGACTTTAATAACAACTGCTTCTCTCTCTCTCTCTCTCTCTTTTTTTTTTTTTTTTTTTGGTGTTTCAATCTGCTTATAAGTTTGAGAGTTTTAAGGTTAACATGAATTTGTCAAGATGAATCCTTTTTTGTTTAGTGTTCAATAAAAATTTGGTCTTTAATCTGTTTTTCACTCTCTCAGTCAAGTGTTTTTTGATTACTGACAAAAGGTTGCATAATAAACGAAACCCACTTCTTTATTCTCCAAATTTTCAATATATGTAATATAAAAAAAAAAAAATTGATGGGTATTTTGTTTTGTAAGATTTGGGATTTTGCAAGTACTGTAGCAGTGCAGTGTGTTCAGTTAAAAGGTTCATATGGGCATGTCTTAGGTTCTTTTATGACATCAATTTACTTATCATGTTCCAATTTTTAACTTTGTACATGATTGCTTTTAATCTTTGTCTACACTTTATGTCTCATTGGAATGGATGCAATGTTAATTTTATTGGCAGTGGGGGATTAGAGCTTCTCTGTGACTCTGTAAAGGTCCATAATGTCAATGTTGATATGCCAAAGGGTGCAGAAAAGGTAAATTTTTAGTTTTGACAGATGCTTTCCTAAAAGCTTAAAGTGTGAGATATGTGAGCAGACTCAATGTGTTTATCTTTGCACCTGGCAGTTAATAATGAAAGATTTGCTCGGTTGGGTTCGAACCAATTTGATCAAGGAGAGGCCTGAAATGTTCATGAAAGGAGATACTGTGTAAGTTTAAATTTGCTTCTAAATTTCAATCTTGAAGGTGGGCGTGTGCACATACACTCCAAAACTATGAAATTGTAGTTATGAATGAAATGGGAGAGTCACTTGAGAGGCGGAAAAGAATACATGTTGCTGATCTTGAGTGGTCTGTTGAGGATCCATAGTTTACCCCAAAATTTTGTTGTGAAATAGATTATGGTAATAACACTTTTAGGATGATGAATATGAGTAAGGTGAAAAAGGGGAGTACCTGGAGAAAGGAGAGGATTATAAGTAAGATAATTGATGCAATCTATCATCATAAACATACTTATTAAACATGTAGAGGTTTTGTTTGTCTTGCAGGAGACCTGGTGTTCTTGTCCTTGTGAATGATTGTGATTGGGAGCTAAGTGGGCAGCTCGATACAACCCTAGAAGAGAAGGATGTGGTGGTTTTCATCTCAACCTTGCACGGTGGATAGTATCTAGATGAGATGACTGTGTTGTGTACTAGATGATAATGTAATTGTTATTATGAGATTTTTAAGAGCTTTGGCATCCTAGCCTTGTTTGTGTACTTTGCTGATATTCATTACTGAAGCATTCAGGAAAGTGACCCCCCCCCAAGGGCCCCCCACAAGTTATAAGAGGTTTTGTTTGTTTTGTTGATTTTACTGCCCATTTTCTTTTCCATTTTGTCTTGTTGACAAGTAGATTTGTTGAAATGATCTGTTTTTCATTTCCATTTTATCTCTGTAAATTTAAGAATTCGTAGGAGATCAAATGTGCCTATAATTTAAGAATAATATAGACTTTCTTTTCTGAGTTATGGAGTTAGATTCTTTATTTTGGCAGTGAATCTAGATTCTAGTGCAAATTGGGTCCACTTAATGTAAAGCATTCACATCAAATCTACTAAAAAATTTAGCTTTTAACAACTCAAATAGATATTTTTTTTATTTTAACATTTCACGTTACAATATACCTAATATACTTAATATTCTCTTTTTTACCACTCAAGTCTCTCTCTCTCTCTCTCTCTCATTTAAATGGTGTTTTTTGTGTTTACCATCTTGCAACAATAGTAGTTTTTTAGTGTTTTTGGTGCGAATAGCATTTTAGCTATTTTAGTACTTGATGTGAATGTTCTTTAAGTTAAGAGGTTATGGGGGGACAAAGCAGAATCTAAATATGGGTTCTATTCTATTTTGTTGAGATGCAACGTTTGGTTTGCTAATGGAAAAACAAGGACCAAATAATAGAGAGGGTAATGTATCAGTGCTGTGTTGTGACTTCTAAATCGTCAAAGAGTTTAAAAAGGATTTCTTCTGTTCTTGATTGCAGTATTTTCACTATTTTGCAATCCAACCTGATTAACTTTGCAGAATACTAGACTCTTTAGAAAGAGGATTAACAAGATAACAAATTACTACCAAGTCATTTTAGAAGTTTTTAAAATGTAAAATTGTTCCTCCAGGAATAATAATAGATGGGATTCGAATTACAAAAAAATAATAAATAATAATAAAAAATAAAAAAGGGATTGTTGAGAGTGGGATTTGAACCCACGCCCTTTCGGACCAGAACCTTAATCTGGCGCCTTAGACCAACTCGGCCATCTCAACGATGCTTGGCATATGTCTCCAGCTTTGGATATTATTCTTTATTTTAGCATTCTTATAGCGACCACTTGTTTCCACTTCTTTCTTCTAATAAATCGACATCCAGTTCGATGTGGAGTTGGAGTTGGGAATTATTAGGATATGGTGTTGCAAACAAAACAGAGGAAGCAAAATGGAACACAACTTTTATTAAAAGGAACATAAACTCATTGGTTTCTCTCATTCATGCCTACATTTTATTTTGTTCCATAAAATATGACAAGTTGTCCTAGTTCTTTCCTAAACAATTGATTCTTAATCAAAGATAGAAAGGCAGATGCATGAGTAAGCTTTGGAGTTGTAACTTATGCTACAAGGATTATGCTAATGGATATCCATCTTGGTTGTTTTTGCTCTTCCAAGCTGCAATATTTCTTCTTTTTTTTGGTAAACAGACGATTCATTACTCAAACTAAAACAAAACAATAGGTTTAGGGCAATGTCTGTTAAAGTACATGCCAAATAAATCATCTATAACCACAGTCATAATGTCTTGATCAGCGCCCCTCCTAGCAAGAACATCCGCACACCAGTTAGCTTGGCTATAGCAATACTTAAACTGAATCCAGTGGAATTGAGTTACCAACTGCTTGCAGTCGTCCAATATAGGAGATATGACATTGTTCTCATACTTTAAATTAAGGCTGCGTTTGGTTTGGCTTTAAACCACTTTCGAAAAAGCATTTTCGTAAAATTGGAGTGTTTGGTTGATTTGGAAAATTCAGTCAACTTCAAACCATTTCCCCTTTGACAGGAAAATAACCCAAAAATCTTGTAAAACCATTTCCGTTCCTATTTTCACTTCAAATGACTTTTGGAGAGAGAGAGAGAGAGAGAGAGAGAGAGAGAGAGAAGATCGCACACACTAGTTCGACGATCATGCCTTTGACGTCGCCGGCGAACCCCGAGCTCCAGTCTGACGATCGCATGCACTAGATCGCACCGGTCTCGTCATCGGCGAACCCCGAGCACCGCTCCAATTGATCTCGCCTCCGCCGCGCGTTCTTGCCTTCGACCCAGACTTTCGACCCACCGATCTTCGACCTTCGACCCGCTTGATTCCTGTGTGATTTTTTATTTTTGTTGTTGTTGTGGTGGTGTGATTTGACTGTGATTATTTCATTTTCTGTAATTTTTTGTGGATTGAGATTTGGCTGTGATTTTGAACTTTTTTTGCAATAAAATTTGTTTGGATGCTAAGAAAATAGCTGAGAAAATGTGAAAAATTTGTAGGAAAATAGTATTTTCAGAATAGAATCAAACACGTGAAAATATTTTCTACAACAATTTTCATAATACAACCAAACACTTAAAAATATTTTCTTTTTTCAGAAAATAGCATTTCTGAAAAGTATCTATTTTCCGGAAAATATTTTACGGGAACCAAACATAGCCTAAGAAAAGCATCCACAATCGCTTTAGCATCAAGCTCTACAATCAAAGAAGGTAGCTGTAAATTGTGGCAGAGAATTAAGCCATCCCTTAGACTCCATAATTCAGCCATAAAGTTGTTTGTTGCACCAATACACCTCGAGAAACCAGCCATCCATTCGCCCCGATCATCTCTAACAAATCCTCCACATCCTGTTGAACTCGAGAGAGTACAGAGTGCTCCATCTGTGTTCAACTTTGCCCATCCCTCTGGTGGTCTTTCCTATCGTATTCTCTTAATAACATTTCGAGTTAGGCCTCCAGGAGAGTGCACGCAATACAAAAACTCTTCAATTTGGCTGATTATCTTGGCAGCCTGCCCTGGGTTTTGAGTCTTCCTTTTAAAAGCCGCAATATTTACCGCAATATTTCAAAGCCTCTCTTTCTCGATGAAATTTTTAACATTTTTTTTTTTTGACTCACAAGCGATCCTCTTTCTATTTACCTTGAAGGGTTAAGAGAAAAAAATAAGGGCATTCCTGATGCTTTATTTTTTTAAGTATGGCATAATCCTCATCATTAATTTGCTTTTATTTATTTTTATTTTATTTTTTAAAGCTATACTATTATTACTATTATACTACATTACTTATGTAGCAGAAAACAATTGCCTTCAAAGATTCCTTCCTACCACTTTGACAAAACAGAACAAGCATGGGAGGAGCACATTTTTTTTTTTTTTTTTTTTTTTTTTTTATGTAGCATCAAAACTTGAAATTCTTTTTTTTTTAGAGTGTCTTGGTCTCAACTCCGTAAATGATGAAAGAAATAGGATTAGACGTCGAATGTTCAAATACCACCACTCCCGACTATGGAATTATTACCAATAAAAAAAGAGGGGGGGGGGGGGGGGGGAGAATTTACCATTGTAGAGATAGTTCTTGATAAGATAAGAAAATAATAAATGAACCATACTTTCAATATCATCGATCACATGATTGATATGTCACATTGTCACTGGGTGTAACACACAATGAAAGTAAAATATACCATTTATTATAACTGAAAGGTTCATGTAAAAAATTATAAATTAGTTAAGCTACAGAAAACATTAACCAAAACTAAAGCAGAAGATGAACTCCTCTTGGCAGCATAATGCGGGGGGTATGGTGCCACCTGACTGTCACTTGAAAAGAATGAAGAAAGGAAAATGCAACAGAGGCCATACTTTGACCAGGGCATCATCAGACCTTTTGTTTTCCCTTTCTCAGTTTTTCTAGTTCTGCTTCTGCATTTTGCAGCTGCTGCCTTAGTGTGGATACCCTTCTCTCCAACGCTTCCACTGTGCCGGTGGAAGGTTGATATGGTGACAGAAAATGACATGAAAATGCTTTCAGAGCTTCAACGCCAGTAACCTACAAATCAAAAAATGTCAAAAAGGGCCAATAATAATAAGTAAAAATAATTTTTTTACACCCCATCTAGAATTACTGAATTTCAGATTTAGGTTCTCAGTTTGGTATGATGATCAACTAAGAATTCACAAGCCAGGAGGATACCTCCTGAAGAAACAAGCAAGAAATTTAAGGAAAATATAATAAATTCAGCAATTAGCATTGGTAATAATTTGGAGAAAAGATGTGTAAGAATGACATGAGTTCAACTTAGAGCAATGTATGTTGGAAAAAATAGAAACATCATGTCTTTCCACAAGTTCGATCTAAAATCATTTGGAATTGATCATCAATAGTCTTGAAAATTAATGACCTGTTAGACCATACGTCTACGCCTGATAAGATTGTTTAATGTATGACAAGCAAAAATATGATTTCAAGATAAGATATTTTCTTTTTGAAGATTTATAATTTTTTGGCATTGTAAATTACCTCTTCTGGCAGCAATGGGAGCTTGGTGATGTTAAAGTCATCATACAACATATAGAACTGGTCAAGGTACTTTTGTTGCATCCGCATTCTAGCTTTGAGTAACTTGGATTCTACGTCTACAATTAGGAAAGAGCCCAATAGATCTATAACTCTTGTTCTAATAAAAAAATTATTCCAAAGGTAAAATGAAGTATGAGAACATGTAAACTCACCATCTTCATCATAAAGTACTTGGTTAATGATAATATTGTGTGTATCTATCTCAAACTTGGCGAGTTCCTGGACCAGTCTCTCTGTTTCATAAAGAGAGAGGAACTCTGGAATGCAAACACAGACAAAGGTTGTCAAGTCCTGCCAACAGGGAAATACAAGTGCATTAAGAAATAACTACAAAACAATCAGTCATTCAATATAATTTTGAGTCATAATTAACGAGGAACATCAGATCAAGTGCTTCAGAAATAACTATAAAACATTCAGAAACTAAATGCAAATTTGATTGATTAAGTTTTGGCAAGTCAAATAAAATTACAATAAACCTCACAAGTCCTGGTGCTTTTAACTCCTCTAGATTTAAGAAGGAAAACATAAGGGAGAACCATGTCTAGCATACATCTAGATAAAGTAGAAACAACATATATATATATTTTTGATAAGTAAGGTAGCAACAACATATTTTTATACTTTTTCCTTTAATAAAGCTCTTCACCTGCTGATGCCAAAAAAAAAAAAAAAATCATTTATCCAGAAATCATATCAATAAAGAACCAAAAACTTGAAAAAAAGTTTAAAAAAAGAAGAAAAAAAGAAGCATCTTTTACATTTATATAGTGTATTAGCTTGTAATGACTAATGACTATTTGAACCTTAAATCTTGATGCTTTGAGCAATTCGCAAGCTAGTGTTCATTAGGTTCAAATGTCTCATTGAATTTAAGGGCTTGTTTGGATCACCATGATTTTGAGTGATATCACTCAGTTTTCATCACTGAGTTTCCAAAACGTGTGGGTCCCACTAAAAAAATATTGTTTGGCTTGGTTTTTGGACGATGTTTGAGTGATGGATGATGGAAACTAAAAACAGAATTTTGGTGTTTTCAGTTTCTGAAATATGAGTTATGGTGGCAAAAAGTGAGTTATGTGACCAAACAATAATTTTGGAGTTTTTGAGATAAAGAGAGGTTTGGGTTATGAGTTATGGGTTTTGAGTTTGAGTTATGAGTATTGACTTATGAAAACTAAGTCATGACCAAACCAAACGAGCCCTAAGTCTCCTCAAAATGACTGAGTAAAAGATCAATTTTGATGTCATTAAAACACCTTAACTTCCTAAACATAGCAATTACTACAAAGGAGAAAGTAGCCACAGGATAAAATATCAGCAAAAATGCCAAAGTATTCACACCCATAGTTAATGCAACTGCTTGCAGGCACCAGAGGGGTGCAAATCATGCTTCAATAGAATTGCAAATCATGCTTCGTTGTTACTGCAAGAAGCCTTGAGTCAAAAAACACCCTTTTTTTATAAGTAATAAATAGCTGTATTGATTATATAAAAAGGGCACACCAAATCATGGAAACAGTTTTTGTATAGTGGATATCTACAACAGCGTTGTGCTTCCAATAGTTTATTTCTTCAAGAGTTTCAATTTCCCTCTTGTAAAGATTATCAGATTATTATTGATGAAAGAATGTAATCATGAATAAATTAGTTAATAAATTCCCATTAATATCAACAATGAGTAATACATCACTTGACCTATAGTAATGCTCATAAAAACAATAATGATAATTGATGCTGAGATCACGTAGATCTTTAAAGAGAAAAAGAAAAAAAAATCTGAGATGGGGAAGGAGGTAATTTATCTATGCAGCTGATGTAACTATCCAAAGTTTATTTATTTATCCATTTTAAGTTTATATTTGGCCTAGGAACTTTGTAGTTCATGAACAACAAATTTTTTTATGGGTAGATAGTTGGGGAGGGGGAGGTGGGGTTTGAACGACATAAATGGAACACCACAAAGGATGCCATTACCACTAGGCTATCACTTGAACCCTGAAGCTCATGAACAATAATAACAAAAGCTTCCTAAGCACTTTATACAAATTTCTCATTAGACTTCCTATTCCCCCTAATAAGCTTCCAGCCCTCCATACCCATTCTCAAAACTATAGCTCACACATCCCTCTTGATGAATTTAGAACCCTAGCTTTAAAAACCTTAAGCATTTAGAGTCTGGCTTCAACTTTTATAAAATTTCACAACATACATGATTCAACAGAAACAATTGGAAATCTGCAAAAAAGAATAATGAAATGATCATCATTTAACATAGAGAAGAGTGAATGAAATATGAATAAGGTGATCTTACTGGGTCTTTGAATTGCTTATTAACTTGTTCAATCACATCTTTCATGCCTTCAAGCCTTCCCAGAATTGCATCCTCGCCAAATTCTTCTTCAACACCAAAAAGGCGGGACATCTGCCATGAATAATTTTAAAGCTTTCTATTTACATCATTAACATCACCAACAAAGATATGTCAATACTATAAACTGAACCATTTCTAGCTTACAAGCAAAATAAATATTTAAAGTAATGAATCCAAATTCACATCTACTAGAAGTTTACACATAAGGGATGGTGCAAGTAAGGAGTTTGCGTCATTCCAACCCTAACAATTAACAATATAAACTGCAAAAGCAACATGACCTACTTCTACTCTTCCATTATTGCAGCAGAAATGGTTAAAGATGCCCAGCAAAGGGGTCTGGTTTAAGAGATGATTTTAGAACAATTGTATCTAACACAACAAGGAGAATACATAAAATTCAGGTTGCCAAATCCAATGATTTCTGTGCCATACACACCACAAATAGTTCCAAATTCATTGAGAGAGTAGGATTATGCTCTATCATACAAAGAACATACCTGACTGATTACGCCACCAAATTTATTTTTCAAGGACATCATTTTCGTGAGACCCTTTTCTAAGGTTGATGGAAATTGCAACAGCCGCAGTGTATGGCCAGTTGGGGCAGTGTCAAATACTATAACAGAATAATCCATTGTTTGCACCAATCTGCAAGAAGTTAGTCCACGCAGGTAAATCAGAAAAATATATGTAAATAAATTAAGTAGGTTAACAGCATTTAAAAGAAGTCCACAAAGAAAGAGCACAAATTTCTGGGTAATTGTTTCAAAAAAGAAGAGATGCATAAGCATCAATAGGCCACTCAAAATTGATGCAGGCTGTGACCTGCTGGGTACTCTAGCAAATAATGTATCACATAAATATGCTTAATGTCTTCATTTTCATTTTAGTTTATATGCTACAAAATGTTATATACACTTGGATATGGTTAACAGAAGTTACCCTCAAGGTCTCTTGCAAACAACCTGAATAAAATATTAAATTAAATTTCTCCTTTACGACCTAAAAATTGTCTAAGACTCCAATTCTATGAAGATAGCTTTAATTCATAAAGTGAGAAAAGGATCAGTATCATGGTAATGTAACCCAAGTTTTAAAGCAAACTTTTAAAATTTGTATCACTGCATTCACCCCCTCAATAGATCAACCAACCAATAAAATGTTGACTAAATGGCAGAAGAGCCACTTCCTCAGGAGACTTTATCTTTGACATGGTTAGCCTATTCAACTCTAACAAATGCGCAAAAATATTTGCACTAGCAGCGAACTGCTGATGAATGCCTATAATTGGTACAAATGAAAAGCCTATTCGCAGACATTAGTCCTCCAAGACCCCCAATCACCTACTTATCTCAATCAAAATTGGAGTCCACCAAGACCTAGACATTAGTCAAGTACAAGCTATAGTGATCATAAAAATTCTCAGTTACACTTAAAACTGAAGTGAGGAACAATGAGCTGATGAATTTGGAAGGTCCAATATAATCAAATAAAAGAAAACAAGACTCTTACTTTAGCATCTCTGCAAAGCTCATAGCTTCATCAATTCCAGGAATTGCATTTGCTAGTTCAGAAAACAAGCTATCCATTCCATCAGAACTGCCCACATCCTCACTTTCAACATTAGGATCCACCTCCTACAAAGGACCATACCTAAAGAATGAGATCACATAATCTATACATGCAACATCCAAACATTAACTCACTAAAAACACAACATGAACAATAGATAAAAATGCAAGTACATTGCTATTTTGTAAAGATATATAAACCCAAATATGGTGGTTCAAGTATATCCTTATTTTTTTTAGAATAAGGATAAAACTTAGATAAAGTTACTATCTTAGGTTCCCTAATTAAATTCAACCATTTGGTTGCATTAACCAATGAGCCACGTGATTGAAAAGTTAATTGTCATTAGAAAAAAAAAAAATATATATATATATATATATATTTTCACGCACTAGTCAATAGAATCAATTGGGGAACTGAAGGACCTAAGGGACTGTACTTAAGTTTTACCCTTAGAGTAAAGCCCAAATAACTCAGATGGCAAATTATCAAACCAGCAGTCTTCATCGTTGCATAGAAACACTCTATAAGAGAATTTATCCTACATAATCAAAAGAAGAAAAAAATCTAAATTTTCTACAAGTAGTTCATAAAGCTATAGAAAAGCAGAACTGGATATTCCCAAATCCATCAAATAGAACCACATTCTAGTCAAATCAAGATGAAATTCAAGCAAATAAAGTTAATTTGAAATCTGGGTATCTCTCAAATTCATCAAAAACTCGACATTTAAAGACCCACCCAAAAAAAAAAAAAACAAAAAAAAAAAAACCCAGAAACCCCAATAAATAAAACTGAAGTAGAAGTGGAAAAAGAGTACCATAGCGTAGAGATTGGAGAAGCCATTGACCAAAGTGGGGGTCTTAGTGAAACGTTGCTGAAAGGCATCGCTGAGATTGTGAGCAGGGTCGGTGGAGATAATCAAAACAGAGGAGCGAACCCTAGAGAGAAGGATAGAGAGGATGGAGCTACAGGTGGTCTTGCCCACACCACCTTTGCCTCCCACGAATACCCATTTCAGAGACTCTTGCTCCATTATGTTCTGTAACGTTCCTTCTGGTATTTCTGTACCCATTGTTTTTTTTTTTTTTTTGCTTGTTCTCTCCCAAAAAAAAAAAAAAAAACCCAGAAATTGAGAGAGAGAGAGATATAAAGTATTGGATTTGGGGGTTTCAAGTTTTGGATATAAATAAAAAAGAAAAAGAAGAAGTTTAAGAATTTGTTAATATAGAAAGAAAGAAAGAAAGAAAGGAGAGGAACAACAGAGTACCAATCGAAGTCGAGGAAGTTGGAACTCAGAAGTTCCCTTTGATTCTAGTTAGACTTTGCTTTAGTTTAGATTTTAGATTTTAGATTTTATAATAGTATGGACTTGTGAATGCAGCACACTCTACGGGTCGTGTGCTAATGTGCACTGGGAATGGACCGACTACAATTGTATTTATACCCTTCACATTTAACCATCCTAGAAATATGTGGCTTCCACTTTAGCTTATAAAGTCAATATCAAAAAAAAAAAAAAAAACTTATAAAGTCTCTTTATCAAAAAATAAAAATAAAATAAATGATAGAGTCTCTTATCATGATTAAAAAAAAAAAAGGCCTACGGTGAAGTCATTAATATAGAATTATGGCGTAAAACCAAAATCCATCATATTATCGATCTATGGAGTTTCTGCAATGTCTTATAAACAAAAAGTGAAATAATATAATTTTTTTAGATAATTTCAACTTATTAGTAGTATGCAACTATGCATTGATAGTATGCAATTTACATAAGAATAATGTTGTCCATCCCCAATTGAGGCCTAACAAAATGGTCCGACTAAAAGCCACATGAACCAAAACTATTTGAGCTGAGCAGAGAGTTAGTCAATGGCAGATCTTAAACTTCAACAACCAATGTTGGCGGTCACCTTCTCCAAAACCTAAGCCACCCAATTTGACCAACCAAACCATTGAAAGAAGGTCAAATCTATCCAAATCCATTCAGATCCAATGAAAAAATGGTTGATTTTAGTTAGATTCGGCAAATAACTAATGGTTTTTGTTCATTTCAGTAAAGATCTATTCGTTTTTGCTCAAATCCAGCTATGAGATAGAGGTTTTTGCTTAAATTCAAGGAAAATGTGGTGATTTTTGCTCAAATTTGGCAAAGATCTGGTGGTCTTCGCTCAAACTATAGGCTGCCACTAAGCAAAACCTCCGCCAACATCTTCATCGGCGTTGATTGACCCAACCATCATCCACTGAGTATGATCCTACTCAACCCATGGGTTTTTGCAATTGGTAGTGGGTTTTTCAGTAGGAAACTTGATGTCATTGAGTCGTTGCGGGTTAGGCTCAATCTTACCCTAATCGACCCATGGACACCCCTAAGTAAGAATGACATATATAGTAAAGAAATTTTTTTTATAGAGTTAAAAATAATAAAAAAAATTATATCTTTTAATAAAAATTTCAATTATAAAAGCACTTATTTGAAGTCAGAATGTTGAGAGAAGATAGTTGGGATTATTATTTGCTCAAGAATGTTAGTTTTTTCTCCAAATAATATGAAATTGATATTCCACATTTAAGGGAATGTTATATTGAAAGTTCAGATCGTCACCATGATTATATTACAGTAGAGTATTATTATCATTTTGTCATATTCAATGCTACCATAGACTTTCAATCGCAAGACCTCAATGGTAAGTTTGGTGAAGGACTAAATAGGTAATTGAATTTTAACACTTCGGTTACCATCTTGTAGAGAAACACCAACCTTTTGATTTTTCGAAGCAAGAGAGAATCTCAACCCCACTCCCCACAACTAAGTAGAGATATAATGGGGGAGAGGAGAGGAGAGGTTTGAACTGCAAACATTAGGTATTAGAAAGGATGCTGTCATTTGAAATCTAGGAGAAAATCAATTTGAGACTTCAGTTTAATTATAAAAAAAAAAAAAAAAAATCAAACAATAATTGACTTTATTTTTTGATAAGTAAGACAATGATCAATATTTCATATTTTCAACCATCAATTCAAAATTTAATAGTTGAGATTGTTCAAACTCCAATGTTTAGAGTACTAATTTGTTAACGATAAAGTCCCTAACAAATTAAAAGTTTCAATATTCCTTTTTTCTTCTATCCCTTTTAATTTTTAGTTAAAGCGAAGAAGCCATCTAATTTAGGTAAGATTCTAGAAAAAACTAGAAATTATAGTATAGTTGTTACATAATGTTTGAGTTGATTTTTGGAAGGGCTAATAAATAAAGGCCCAATCAACCCAAGTTCAAAATAAAAGGGGGTCAAGCCCACAACTAACTATAGTATCACATCTAGGCTAGTGGTGCATAGCAAACAATATCATGCAAGAGGTTTGTTGAGGAAGAAATTGATGCCTCTGAATAAAATGTTGGGAAGTCAAGCCGAAACTCAACTATGGGCTCTTAAGATGGTACCCAAAGGCTTTCGGTGTGATAACAAGCCTATCCAAGCAAGAAACAAATGCTTCACTTGACAAAATAGCAACAAAAGCCCAATAAAAATACTTTACAATACTTAATTAATACGTTAGTAGTTCTATTTTGATAGTACAAGGGAAATAAATTCTCTAGCGGTAAGGATGAAATTACACTTAAGTTCAAAAAGATAAATTTTCCAACGATAAGGGTGAATTTATTGTACTTTCAGCTATCATTACGTCAATGTGAGGGAAGAATTCTATTGTTACAAATACATTATATCCTTCAATAGTAAAACAAAAAGTAAAAATTAAAGGTTCCATGGGAAGAAGAAAGGGATTAATTGGCATGGTGTGAAGGGAGAGAGAGATCCTAGCTCAGTGTAGCAAGTATTAAACTAAGATTTTGGGGAGTATGAGTACATAAGGCATGAATAGGGTAATGTGGGTTGTTTTGAGTGAGTGGGATGGAATTAATGCTGAGGTTAAGGCTAGTAGTGAGCTGTTTATGACTAATTGGGAGGCATTTTTGGGCTGTGATTATGTAAGGGATGAAAGGAATGTCTGAGGCTAGGTGAGTGTGGGTTAAGGGGAATGGGTTGTAAGCTTGAGGAGAGTTGAATTACAAGCAAAATGACCAACCAATTAAAAAGTTTCAAAGGGAGTAGTTGTGTGTTTGTGGGTGAAGGTGTTTATGTTTTTATAATGGAGTTTTAATGAAACATTAATTAACAAGAATCCAAAAAACATAGGACTAATCAGAGGCAAGGAATTAGGGTTAATCATCCGAGGATTTAGCTAGAAGTAGGAGATTTGCTTTTGGGGCTGCCTTGCTTCTTTAGGTAATATATGACACATGATGGGATTTTGGAGTGTTTTGCATTAAATGTTAGGATTTCTGGAGCTAAGTTTAACCAATAGGATTAAGCCAAGTATAAAAAATGAATCCTAATGCTGCAACTAAGATTTGGACTCCAAGAAATAGGATTCAACACCCCAAGCCAGGTGTCAAATTCTAAGTCCACTTCAAGGGTTCTGTTGGAGATACAGTGTTGAGGAAGATGATGGAGTTCCATCACCCTTTAGATTTCAACTGATATCATAACCCTCGGGTATAGTTCATGTCAAGTAGAGGGTGACAGAATGCTGATGGGATAGACCTTAGTTCATCCTCAAAGACTTGGTTCTCTTGTAAAGGCCTCCAACTGTACCTTGGTCAGTGATGAACAAGGGCTAGTTATCCACTTTCAATCATCTACCTCTTGCTGGGGTCTTTTGGATTGGATTTGCTCACATGGGCTGGTTCCTTTGGGCTGGGTTGTGTGCATCCTACAAAATGGACATCAACAACACATGTTGCCATGGGTTTTCATTTCTCGTGGACTTTTTTATTAGTAAATATTTTTTGGGTTTTCATAGGTACTTGCAATGGGCCTTTCGGTAATTAGCTGTAATGTTTGAAACAATAGGACAAGTTTCAAAATACCTTTGTAAATAACATTTACTACGATGAATTCCATATCGTAAATAATGTTCATGGTTTCTAATAATTGCATCATAATTTAAATGATAAGCTTGTGGGATTGAATATTTACCATGAGCGTTGAAGGTATATATTATGGATGTTGTGATGCAAATGATGACCATGTGTTTCATGGGTTTATAATATGAGAACATAATCTTCAAGATAATTCCCTATGAGCTTTTATGAGAAGATTGCCATGGTTTTTGCCATAGTAATATTTAAGCAATAATTATACCATGATATTTTTTCTTTGCTAAGCATTAATAATCCTGGGCTTTTTGATAAAATAGTGCCAACGTAAATTGGGCTTTCGATATTGCTAGCGAAAACTGAACTTTTGATATTGCCAATAAAAATTAGGCTTTTGATATTGTCAGTGGGAATTGGGCTTTTGATTTTGCCAATGAAAATTGGACTTTTGATATTACCAGTGGGAACTGGGCTTTTTGACGAATAATTTGCCACAGGTTTGAATCATGAGCTTTGATCATAGGGTTGAATCCCATTGGAAAAATAGTATTGCTATGAATTTGAATCATGGGTTTTTTCGAATATTTGCTAAGTATAAAATTCTTGGGCTTTAGAAGGGATTAGATTTTATCTTGCTCAATAAATAATTTGGGCTTTACAAAAAAATATTAGGTCCAATAGTATTTTGCATTCGTAACCCAATTTTGTGATAGAAAGGAGAATGGTTATGGGTTAGCATAATGATAGTCAAAATATATTTAGGCATGCCCAATAATTTGTTTGTGACATTTGAAAAGAAATAAATATGTGTTATTTAAATAATATTGGGTGTAAAAAAATGTACCCCAACAAGGTTAAGCTCATAATAAGGACAAATGGAATTTCTATTAAGTATTGAATAAATTATACAAATAGTTCCCTCAAAATGCTACATAACAAAGTGGGGAGATTGAGGGATGTGATTAAGGAGAGAGAAATGACTTTGTGTGCCACCACACTCACAAACACTATTTATTTAAGATGTTGTATATACTCCAAATCAGAGTAGTGAATATAGTGAAAATTAGATAGAATTAATGGAGGGAAGTTGATCCATTCTTGCCTCACTCATTAGGATTTATAATGGATTAAGAAAACTTCTATTATCCATCTCTCCATAAGAAGTTAAGAACTAAGGCTTTTGATTGTTGGATTTTTAGAAAACATATATAGAAACCTTGAGTTTTATTCTTAGTTGGATAATAGGATCAGCTGCTTTAATGATTATTTTGGGCAAACCTTTGACCAATCCCACATTTTGAACTTTGTTGAAGGGAGACAACCCCCTTAGAAACTTGCTAAGTTTGTGAAATGTGGTCAAAACTCAAAACTCCTTAGATATAGACCTTTGTTCATTCTCATTTTTTAGCAAAACCAGACATCAAATTATTGCTTAAATATAGCTTGGTGGTGGATGAACAAAGCTCATGTTGTTTAAAAACCAAGCCACGTTCACCCTGTTAAGCAGAAGGATAATCGTGCTGTTTTCACCCTCCCACCATGCCCAGTTCTCTTTTTGATTGAAAATACGATTATATACTAGCAAAAGAGAGGTTACAATTATCAGCTACAAGGGCTACAGCACCCCTGTCCAGCTGCTCAAGATGATGAATTTTCTGGTAAATGCTGAAATGCTTGTGCACTTTTATGATCAGCTAGGTCCATAATAGAAGAAATATGATAGTTCTGGCATAGACAAGTAGCTGCTTAAAGAGAGGGAAGAAACAAACAAGAAGAAGAAGAGAAGGGATAGATGATCAGCCTATTCTTTCATCCTTTAATGGGTCCTAAACAAATAGAAACACATCCATGGGAAACATAACATGATAGATTCAAAGCTTCCATTATCAGTCGCATATAGATATTTGCTGAACACCGACAATATAGAGCATTGTACACCATTGATCAGTGAGCAAGTTCAGCTCTACTATACAATATGCGTACATGTTAGAGGGAAAGGGTATTTAGTAAAGAGAGTTATAGGTGCAGCAGGTGGCAATGATGGATGAGACACAGATCAGGAGTGCAGGAAGTAAGGTGGAATTCAATAGTTTACTCTCACCCAAATAACCAGACAGTGTTATCGTACCATCTGCAACTACACGAGCCAGTGTCCCAGCTTCCGTGGAAAGCAATCCACCATTGTACGTCCCTCGGGAAAGCCTTGATGACATACAACGAGATAGGAGCGATAAGTTCACACCTGGATTGGTCAATCAAATGAGATTCCAAATCATGTGCAAACTGCAAAAGCATCCCCTAACAAAAGATGCAATTTATGTCACAATTACCAAGCTATAGTCTAGGAAAGGTATGCCCCCAGTAAATGGGATCTAACATTCTTAGCAAAACAAGGAAACATCCACCCCAAAATTTGATCAATACAAATAACTATAACTGTTGCTTATGATATCATATCAAGGGCAAGGGATCAGCTTTGATTTAAATCTCATTTGGGCAGTGTTACTCAGACTTAATCCAACCCACTTAATTCTTTTCCCTCACAGAACTACAAGTGATTAATTTAGTCAATGAGTAACTTCAGCCTTCAGGCCAAAATTTTAAGTCCATAAATAAATTTTCCAGATAAGCAGGGTTCTGGCTACACAATAAGGGTGATTTGTATCTTATAATGCAAAGTGTAAACAAAACATACAAGCAAATAGTCCTTGCACAACTAACTTATGTTTTCTAAATATATAAAGAGCAATAGTTACCTTCAAGGACTTCAGCTGACACAAATGTGATTAGGGCGGAGCCAACATATTGAGGGACAGAGTAAGGGTTGAACATGTGGAAGCTTAGGAGGATTCCAATACACACCATAATTTCAGATGCCAGTAGAACTTGCCTACAATCAGGTCAACCAGAAAAGAGATAGGGGAAGGGAAAAAAGAAGAATGAAGAAATATGTATCAGCTGTGATAAAAGATAAACTAATCTAGACCATAAATATGGAGTTGACATTATTTGGATACAATATATTTAAATCATAAGCAGAGGACTAGAATTTCTCATCATATGAAATGAGAAAACCGTAAGAATTATGCTCTAAAGAGCAATGTAGACATACTTGGGGTTGGCTGAAAATTCATAAAATCATCAAATTTTCTTACTGGTCGGTCCTGAAAAATTAGGATCGATGACAACCCTTAGTTATATTTCATATATTTCAGCACCCTAAATTACTCAATTTAGGACCATTCAATCACAAAGAAATCCTTGGGTAGTGACAATAGGATACATAATTTCTATTCTTTTTTCACTTTCTTTTATTTTCCAAGAGAAGGTGAAATCAAATCCAATTCCTCAAGTAAATAAATTTATAATCTTAGAATTTCATTGCTCATTAGATTATAAACCTTGATGCTGTAAGTGTCTTACCTTTTTTCTGTAGATAAATAAGTGTCTCACTGACATTTGCCAATAAAAAATTTCTAGTAGCAAAAGGTAATGCTACGGTCTAATGTTACCTTACAATATCAAAGCAACAAGGTTTTGAAGTCCTTGCCGTGATCTTCTTTTTTTTGGGGGGGAGGGGGTGGTGGGGGTTGTGTTTGTGTGTTTATTTATGATTTTAAGCAATAGGATTTTCTGTAATACAGAAATGGTTGCTTTCATTGGAATCCACTATTCATTTAAGTGGCACATGATTGTGAATTACAATCTAACGCACAATTATTGGATGACAAATACAGTACAAAGATGTGACGTGGGGAGGTAGATAAATTGGAATGGAATAAAAAAATCAAGGCTTCCAAGTTAGGAAATACTGCAAGGCTTAAAGGTATACCTTTCTTCAAAGATGTTGGTCATATATTTTCCAACAATGACGTTTACTGGAAGCACTGTTAGACCAAGACATGCAAGAAAGATTGCCACTCTGCTGATTGGCCAAATAAAATAATATCCAGTGATGACACTTGATTCAGCAAGTACAATCTCCATGGCATATTTGAGCATGAAATACACAAACAGTTGAACCTGGAAAGGAAGAGATCATATTAAAGTTTAGTGCTAATATACCTCAGATGAGAGAAATAAACCAAAATGACATGACACAGATTTGCTACCAATAAGCATGAAAATTTGAGGAAAGGTACAAAAGAAAGATGTAAAAAAACTTTAGTGAAAAAAGATTGGAGGCTCCACTTTTCACTTATCTATCCAAAAATCAGCAAAGCTAAAACTTAGAATGACAATAACAAGTTTGTCCTTTAAACTTTGATAAACCTGGATGAATTAATTTCCCCACGAAGTGAAAATGACTGAAGTGTAACACTAAAGACAAACTTTACGATCTCTTATTACCAATGTTTTATACTTATTTCCATTATTTTCTAGGGATTTCCAAATCTTTTGTTGCCCCAACAAAGTTGAGGCATCTAGAATATGCTTAATGTGATTTAACTCTCCTCCCCTTGATGGAATGATCAGAACTTCAATTATGGGTAGTACTTATATTGTTTCCAAAATATTAGTGCATGAATTTTGATGCAATCATAACAAGTAGCTTTTTAAAGTAATAAAAGGTAAAAGATTATCTATTAATAGACCAGGAAAACATATCATATTATTTTCTTTATATAAGAAATTAACAATTCTTTGACTTTACCTCAAACATGTAAAAATTAAATAGGTATGACTTCTACCACAACATAGAAATTGAGTGCTCACTGCTCATAAATCTTTTTGGATGGCATATACTTTGCACAGATATGGAATTCTACAGGGTGAAAATATATATAGAAATCAGGGTTTGAAAGATGTAAATGAAATTTGGCATCAGGGTTTAGATGCATAAAATCAACTTTCTTAATTGCTGTTGGCAAAAATGGCATCAACTAAAAACATATATTATTTAATATGTAAATGAAATTTGGTATGAACTCTAAACCTTGACTGATGGTGTAAGTAATCTATATGCCACCACAATTGAAGTGACAGGTTTGTGAATTTCCTGAGAATCTTCTTCAGCATCATCACGTTCCTGGTCTTCATCTTCATCTTGTTGCTTAGCTTCTATTTTCATTAGCAATGGTTGTGTATAACCATTCTCTACAGTAACATTTGCTAATTGTCCTAGACAAGACAAAAAAATTCATAGAAAAAAATCATGCCTGTAAACATATAAATTTTTTTTTACTTATTACTAACAAAATTTAAGTACTTAGTGATATGAAGCAAATCGACTCTTATAGATGTTATTTTCAAGCAGCTGGGCCCAACCCTACTATTATGGGATAGCTTGCCCCCCACCTCCCCTGATGCAAGGAGAGCATTAAAACCAAATTCATTTAAGATTTTGCTACACAGTTGATGTTAAGTTGTTAACTGAGCCAGATGATATGATGCTTTGCCTTGAAAAGATTCATTTTAGGACTATAGAGATCGAAAGTAAACAAAGTGGATCAGAACACAATAGGCAGTTAGTTGATCCCTTCTAGAATCAACTTGTACCAAACATGAGGGACTGGCATCTAAAGGACATGAGTGCACTTGATGAATAGAACTCATGCACCAAGCCTTTTTTTTTGGATTGATAAGAATAATTTTATTGAAAAGAGACTCCATGGTGGGAAAAAAAAAAGTAGCCTAAATAATTACAATTGAGAAAATATCTACATGTGAATTGACTCTATGAAGGATTGAATAGAGTTACTATCTGTGAGACCCAATACAAGGGACCACTCATAGAAAATGCTAATGAATGATGCTTGCAATTGAGTTGACATGGATTCCACATCCTCAAAAGTACGTTGATTTTTTTCCCTCCATATAGTCCACATCAAGCATGAAGGAATGAGATTCTAGATATTAGGTCCCCTACTCCACCACCATTATAATAAATCAAAAACTTTCTCTAGTAAAACCTACTAAATCCCAAACAACTTGAATATGAAACTCCACAACCAAAAAACTACACTACAATGTAACAAAAGGTGCTCCACAGTCTCTCCACTACAACAATGCATTAAACATAAACTCACTAATGAGTAATCCTTCTTGACTAGGTTCTCACAAGTGAGAATATTCCCCCAAGCCGCTGTCCATACAAAAAAGGAAACTTTTCAAGGAGCCTTGACCCTCCATATGGATTTCCAAAGGAAATAAATAGAAGATGAGTCCTGTAATGTCTCATAAAAAGATTGCACAATGCAATCCCCATTACTCTTTAACTTCCATCTCATTCTCTCCCTTAATGGGAATATGGGATTCTAATAGAAGGAAAAATGAAGCCACCCCATCAATCTCCCAATCATTAAAGTTTCTCATGAATTCCGCATGCCAACTCCTCCTCCCATCCCTCCAATAATGATGCCACTCAAGCGTTCTTATCCATGGAAGTTTCAAACAATGTAGGAAACATCAACTTCAAAAGTTGATCCCCATGCCAACAACCATGCCAGAATTGAATTCGGCTACCCAAGCCCATGTCAAACTGAGTGTACTGTTAGGTAGATGGAACAAAAAAGCATAGAAATTTTGCACTCCTTTCATCCCAATCAAAATGTCTTACTTTATTTTCTAGGAATTCCTAAAATATGTATCTACTTTCTAGTGAAAATTCATAATTCTTCAATTTCCTATATTCCCCTTACCTTTTGATAAAAAGCAAACAAGATTTCTTATTAAAAATCATGCCACCCCTAAGATAAAGTAATGCACATTTTAGAAAAACTCTATATCTAACCTTTTATTTGTTAATAATCGTGTAATTTCATACCAAATAATATCAAGTGGGATGGAGGGAATGTATAATTATAATTGGTTGTTGCTCAAATGATACTAAAGTGACAGACAGTGTATGATAAAGGCAGAAAGGTTCATCACTAGTAATTCAAGAGATAAGGGAGACTGTAGGTTAAGAAAAGTACTAGGTATATACTGGGTTGTTATGATCAAGAAAGAAATAGAAAACCATTATAATTAGCCAAAATGAACAATCTTGTTGACATACCCGTATTAGCTTCGTTCGGCACAAGATTTTCTTTAGTTTCACAATGGGGCTCTCTAAATGAAATCCATAACCACAATAAGTAGACAAGCCATGCAAGAGCCATAAGCCAACCAGGTAAAGTTTCTTCATTGAAGGTGAGTTTGTAAATCTTAAATTTTGTCTGAAGTAAACAAGCAAGAGCAGGACCACACGCCATTCCAAGCGCACTTGCACTAACAAAAGCTGCAGAAGCCTGCATACGCAATTTCAATGGTACACAATCGCTGATATAGCGCCGGTTAATAGCTCTTGCAGAACCTAACCTAAAATGTATAGCATGACCCCATTGGTTAATAAAATGAAACCAAAGTGCATGCTTTTGAAAAGGACAAGAAAGAAGTAGTATCCATGATAATAAGCACCAAGATGCATGCATAAACTATTCAAACTACTTTAATTAAAACTTTGGAGTGACACAAAAATTTGGGACAGCAATTGGGTGTTATAACCCCCAGAAGCAGCAATAATAAATAGCAAGAAAGCAGCATTGTTATACAAAGTTCCAGTATCAACAATATGGTATTTCTAGGCAACTTGTCATCCCACTATCACTTGAAAGTCTGCTCAAGATCTAAATACCTTCAAAGTGTACCACATTAATTTGCTAAGGAGTATGATATCTTTTACTTTCTTTTCATATGATAAAAATGTGAAAATAAGGAACAAGAGGTAGAACAAGAACCACAACCTGATTTTAACTAGTTGTATTTGCAATTAAGGAATCATATTCTCTACAGTTTGTGATACTAAAGGATGAAATAAATTTAAGGGTTTGAATTTTGTAACGTATAGAGGCTCCAATATTTAAAACTTAACAACATATGTTCATCTCCTGTGGAGCCCAAAAGTGCCCTTATTCATCTTCATTGTTACCCCTAGACAAATCTACCTTATTTTGATCCAATAAAATGTATTCTTTTCAAAATTGATTACTAATATATATTTGTTTGAATGAGGTTTTGGTCACATACACACTCAAGTCTAGAAAATATAAATCCAGTTGAAATTCAAGTTTTCTTTTTCAATTATACACATGAAAGAATAAAGAATATGCCTAAACCACTTGTAAAAGCAAACATTTTACTTACATTGAGTATGACATGCAACAACAATTAGCTTACTTATTAATCAAATGTAAGTTTCACTACTCAAGTAATGAGAGTAATAAAAAAATTGCTTACCCACAGAACAGGCGACCGATCAGAAGAACGGATATTGAATTAAGATCATAAGCCAGTGCATATAATGTATTTCCCACTAAAAGGACGATGCTACTAAACACAAGTGGTCTCAAGTATGATCTATTAGACCATGCACTAAAGTAAACGGAAGAAAACACCTGAGCAACAGCCATAGACCCAATCACAACACCACAGACAGTTGCTGCAGCTCCAAGGCTCAAGGAGTAGTCATCTGCTGTTGGGACTATAATGTATGTGTTGACCATGTACAGAAATGTGTTTGCCAAGTTCAAGAGAAGTGACATAAAATGATATCTTTGTTCAAAACACTCATTTTCAGATGGAGTTGGTAATTCCTCCTCCATAATAAATGCGTGTCTTCCCAAGAAGTGAAGGAAATTTGTTGAGTTTGATAACCTGTCTACAGCTGATTTAATAGAATCAATGACAGGATCCTGCAAAACCAGTAAAAAGGCAACTAGCATCATATGCTGTAGTCATTTTTCAGAATATGTTAAAATAATATGACTGCATCCAAAAACAATGTTTTGTGGTGAAAAATCAAGTTGAATACCTAACAAAGTTTGAAACATACAACAATACCTCTAAAGTTTCAATACTAAATACTTCATATTTTTACTTCACCTTTTTATATAGAAAAACTTCTAATGTTGGCTGTTTCAATTTTAAATGTGTTGCATAATCTAAATTTTTATTGAGTTATGTAGACATGTGATCACATCATCAACTTGAGTCAGGTTTTTTTTCTTTCCATATTAACTTCTCCTTCTAGATTTATTAAGATATTTGGGTATATAAGGATTTGGGATAAAATGATTGGACTTTAGCTCCTATCACAAAAATATCAAATGAAGTCTAACCTCCCAAGAAGGTTTCAAGTTATGGAAAGTGGATTTGGAATCACTCTTTTTCACCTACCCACTTCATCGCAAGACTAAACATGCATGGAAAACATGAAAAATGATTATGCTTTTTAAACCCCAGTTAGAGTAATGGTTAAGTGATTAAATTCATTATATCCTACTAGTTTAAACTTTTGGAATAAATGGGCCTACAGCAGGCAGTCCTGAGTAACTCTATATGTTGATTAGTGTCTTGCTTAAATAATTAGCTCGTAGAAAAGATTTCTCTTCTATAAATTCAGTCAAACACTTAGATTTGCAGTTGCAGCCATCTTGAAATTATTTTAAAATTAATACTTTTTAAAGATGTAAGACATCCTAGCAATGAAAAGGAATTATAACCAGCACATGGCTTTTGAATTTCAACAGAAACTTCATAAACACTTCAGAAAATAAACCATGACATTGCAAAAGACAAACATAGTAACACTGCATATAATCTTGAATGGGGATGAGAGAAAACCAGGTGGGAAAAAGCAGGTTGATCGTATATTGAAATATAGTTCCCCTGATTGTTTTGAAGGTCTTGAAGGTCTGCGAGATTGTGAGATATGGCTCCAACAACAGCGCTGAAACCCTGCAATTCATTTACTAGTTGATAATGCTTCCATTCACACATAGAGACAGTAGAAGTTAATCTATGCCTAAAAGAGCTATTAACAAACATGAAAAGAACTCAAAGCCAAAACTATGAAGGAGACCAAGAAAAAATTTCCAGGGCATTATTCAAAATTAAGACATTGTACTAAAAATAACAACATTTATTTTAAATTGGTCAATTTACCACATGCTTAAAAACTTGTCGCAACTGGGAGTAAGGATGATTTGCACGAGTTTTGACATAGTAGTCAGTGAACTTACAGCCAAACCTCTTATCAAACTTTTTCAATATCTTACGTATACCAATAGCATTCATCTCAACAAAAAAGAGAAGCCTCAAAAGTTCTTGTCCAATTGCTCTATATGCTTCTTGCAATTCAGATATTCTTGATCCATCTGACTGTTGTATAAGAGCATGGTGCTGCTCTCCAAGATTGGATAACCTGGTAGCAAGCAGTCCTTGTTTTTCCAGCAGGAACAGGACAATTTTTTCGATCTGAAATCCAAAAACAATCAAAGATGACATAAATTTGGTAATCAGTTTTAACAAATGAGTATAGGACCTGCATTATCCATGAATCTTTATGGATTGTCTTTTTAAAAAGAGAAGTTCCCTCTCTCTCTCTCTCTCTCATGCGAGCGCACGCAGACACAAATTATGCAAAGCATCTACAAACCCATTCATCATCATAATTCACAACTACACAATATATTAGCATGAACTTTCTTAGGAAAACTATGCAAATATTCTTTATATTCAAAATCAGAGAATCGAGATAAAATTTTGAGTCAAGTATGCTAACCCAAAGAACATGTTGCTGATGGGATACACTGAAATCTCAGTCTCTAATAGTAGTAAAATTAAGTCAGTTTAAAACAAATGCATGAATTGTACTTTTAGAAGACCACAAATTGAGATCAACTGTATGGCACAAAGTGAAAAACATAACTTAAATTATTCCCTATCCAAGTGTGACCCTGCATCTACTCATGGATTTTTGAACCTCACTTTGTAGCATTCATGTAAATGGGGTGCTATTCATAATTCATGCAAGGTAAAAGTTACCTGATAATCTAGCAGTCTTGAGAAGTCCTTCAGAACAAAATGGTGATTTTGTGTTCCAACCTCAATTTGTTCTGTGTATCGCTTGACTTTTTTCTTCATTAATTTATAATTAATGTAGTATCTGAATAGAATTGAATCAAATTATAAGAAAACTTGATAAGATTCAAATAATAGCATGGAGACAGGGGAAAAAGGATTCATTTGTGGAATAATTATTTACATGTAACAGGTGACATAACAATTTGATAATGGTCATAGAAATTGATGCACACGAATGTCTTCATTATACTGGATTTTAAAGCAATTCTGAAGCATTGGGTTCATTCAAATAACCATTTCATTTCCAACCTTCTTTTTGTATTATATATCAAGAATCACGTGAAGTATGACACTCAATTGAACAATTTAGAATACCAGAAACTAAGAATTACCTAGTCAAGTCAAGTCAACAAAGGGAATTGCTCCTCTACTTTTCGTGGAGCAAAATAATATTTTCTTTAAAAGCAGGCAACAAACATTAGTGGCTTCAAATACATGTGTTCCACATATTAACACTAAATATAAGTAGCGGAAACAACTTCCTCTTTCGAAAAAAATATCAAGATTAACATAGAATATGATATATCTTGGAAATGTTTCCAATTAGCAGGATAGGACCGCCGTTAGAGGTTCATAATCAACTTGTTTCAAGGCCCTTGATAGAACGAGATTTTTAATTTATATAAAAAAAAAAAAAAAAAAAAAACTCCTAGACAACCACCCACCCACATCAAATGAATTTCTAGTCTTGCAACTTTAACAAAGCCCAATTGACAATCTATATCTTAGAAATCCAAGCTTGTCTGTATGGATTTTATCTTTACCTTTGTTTGTTGGTTTATAATATTATTTACCAAGCTAAGCAGGCATTATCAATGGCATGCGGTAGGGGTACTAAGCACTCATGGGATTTCTGGCTTTATCAATTTCTCCCTAGTGCTGAGATTGTTATCATCCCCCCCACCCTTGATTTTTACACACCCCCTTTATCTTTTCATGCTAAACCATTTTTGTTTGTTCCTCATAATTCAAAGATGGTCCTCTTAGACACCATAACTACTTTTTACCTGATTTTTTTTTCTTCTCAAACTCATTCAAAAATAATAAGATCTTTTAAGATTATATACTTCATTATAACCAATATTATGCCATTAATGTGACTTATCATTCTCTAAAATTAAATCCACTATATGTACATATGTAATGCTTATCAATTTCACACTAGTGCACTACATTACATACATATGAATAACGAATCAAACTTGTGACCTGCCTCTTCTAGCCAAATGATGTTTAGACAGGTTATTAGCCATAACAATTCTCGTATAAAACTTGGGCCCCTTTGGGGAAACTTTCTGGCTCCGCCAACGTATTTATTATCTGATTTACATTGCATTTACTCAGTCTAGTGAAAGAAAAGCTGGTTATCACAGGATATATAATATCTTATAAAATAAGATATAGTCCAAAATTTATAAGAAATATATCGACTGCGACATAATATGTCTGGGAAATGAAAAAGAATTAGGCAATAAAAAAATTTACAAAGAAACTTGAAAGAATGTAAAACAAACTTGTCAACAAATCAAAATCATGAATAGAGCAAGTATGAAAACTAAGGTAGCAGTTCTGTTAAAAAGAAAACATATTCAGCAAGGCAATAGACTACAGCCAAACAAAATGTATTGCCTACTGGAATTCACTCATTTGTCCAACACAAGACACGACCAAAACCTAATTCTTAGCAAATAGCATTTAGACCTTAAACATTGGCTGAAAGTAACTAAAACATACCCCTGCCATTCTTGAATTTGTGACTCTCTCAGCTTCTTTCCAAAGGCAACCATCTCCCAGGAAAAGGATTAATAAGCTGTAATAGAGCATAATTAACACAAAAGACACTGATGACTTAAAAATAATGCAACACAATTTTATGGACACGTTTCTCAAGGGTGAAGCCTAATATATTTATGTCAAAGTAGCAAATGGAAACCTGCAATGTGTATTTCTTTTCCACTTAAATGCTAATGATTTGCTTGCCTTACTCACTGATACACATCAATTGGGATTGCTACCAATAAGCATATTCTTTCTGCGTACTCTTTATCACTAATATTTCTAATATAATGGACTGAATTTCTTTTCAAAACAATATATAGAAAGTGAATACATACAGATTGATTGATAATTAGTGTGTACATATAGAAAGTGAATACAATAAGGGGAACCAAAAAAAAAAAAAAAAAAACCACAACAACAACAACAAAGGAAAAACTTTAAAATATAAATAATTCAAATGAAGCTACTAATCAAATCAAATCTTTTGAATCTATATCTTTTTCCTATATATAAAAAAATAAAATAAAAAAACTTTTTCTTTCTTGTATTGTATTGTACCCTCTTTTCTCTTCACTATAATTCTCAAAATTCCTTTGACTTTCTCTCACATTTCTTTATTTTTGGTATTCACTAAGTTAAAAATGCACAAGATCTAAAAATGCTCCTTCGACTGCTCATTTTGTGAGTGTGTGAGATTCAGAGACATAAAAATAAAATAAAAAACTCTGTATTAGTTATTAACTTTATTTTATCTTCTCATAAAAAAAAAACTTTATTTTATCTTATTTTCTAATTTTTATTTAAGGAAATGAAAAAAAAGGATAAGTGAAATATGAAGCATACATAAAGCACACACCCAGATATCAACAACACAACCAAATTGAAAACGAAACCTTAACATTAACAATGCTGAAAAAAGAACCACAATAAGCTCTAAGAATGCTTAAAATACAAAAACCCAGAAATAATTTGTTATAAGAGAGAGTAGAATCACTAACAAAATCCAGAGGTGGAAAACCCACTTCTTCCTCTACATGTTGGTCATTTTTTAAGTAGTGACAAAGACCAATATGTGTCTCAAAGACTGAACTTTTGGATTTGGTACGCTAACTTTGCTAAGCACTCAGAGACACAGAGAGAGACAGTGTGTGTGTGAGTGAGAGAGTGAGAGAAAGAAAACAGTAACTCGCGCGAAACTAGTTGAAATGGTTGGGAAAACCAAATCACGAGAACGGGTATATAGGTATGGAATCATTGACACGTCCAGCGTTTGCATTGTATAATATGTTACACGCAACAAATCCTACCGTCAAGAGAATCTTTGTTTTTTCATCAAGTCTGTTTCCCATGTGAAATGGAATTGAGTAATAGTAAATCTAAACACATGACCAATATCATGTCCAAATTTCACAGCTTAAATTGTGAAATTGTGTAAGAATAGTTGTGTCAGTTTTGGCTATTTCTAGAGTTCTGTGTTCGTGTTTGCACAATTTATATTAAAGAAACATGTTAGCAATTAGAATGTACAATACACTATATATGTATCGGAAGATATATAAGAATTGGTGAAATGATTGTGTACTCTCATATTATAATAAATGTGTACTTCTTTTTCTCACATGAATAGTTGGTTTTACTAATTAAATTCATAGTGAGACTTACTATTAATGTGAGAAGGAAGAATACACATTTATGGTACTTCAAGAGTATTTAATAATTTTTCTATTAGGAAGTATGACACCTATAAAATATAAATATGCATAAGGTAAATTACACCAATTTCCTTTAGATTTTACACATGTCATTCTTCTAATTTATACCTCCGAAAAACATTTATAGGAAATGCCATTCCCCTTGAATTTTGTATAGATAGTAGATACAACAAATAAGCTCATACTATTGACTTTTTTAATGGACTATTCTATTTTCTAAAAGATATACCTAAACAATAAATGAAAAGACACCTTTACCTTTAGTATAAATGAAAAAAAAAAAAAAATCAAACAAAGAGCAGTAGGAATCTTTTTTAAAAAACAGAATATTTTATGAGCAGTAATTATGATGTGAGATACATGAATTTAGAGTGTCATTTTGTGAAACCTAAGGAGCAAGGTTGTCAAAATTTAGATCCTACGTAGGATCACAAGAGGTAGGTAAGCTCGTGGATCGTAGAATCTGATCGTGGATCGTAAGATCTTACCTATTTTCAGATTTGAATCAAAAAAATACATTGATAGTGACTTTGTATATTGAATAATCACATAAATTATGAATCTTCCATAAAAAAATAAAGATTTTGATCATATGATGTAATTTGCATGTCCTACATCCCTACATCTATACTAATGAAACAAATATATTTAAGTTTTAATGCAGTGTATTTAAAAAGTTCAGTGAATGTTTAATTAGAAACCAACCAAGTACCAAAATACTAGCACACTTTTTCCTACAACAGCAGCTCTTGAACCCTTATATCGTCACCTAATATTGATAACCAAATGATACAATAGTGATCACACATTCACACCATACACATGTAACTTTTATTTATTTATTTTTAAATCTATAAAGGAAGGCATTAGAATTATTACTTCATTATCTTTATCAAAATCTGTACCATCATCTTCCGGTCAACACCCTTTGCTAACCACTCATCATCCGAAGACAAGTTTTTCAAACCAATTTCTTCTGTTGCACTTGATGGTTTAGGTATTTTTTCTTTTATCTTCAAGTTTTACATAACAAATACCAATTCATTCATTTTTTTTTTTGGTTTAAACAATTTTCTCCTTTTGAGTGTACTTAAAGTTGTACCAATTTTAATAAAGAATTCTCAAATGAGGGATAATATACCAAAGTCATTTAGTCTTACTATTCCAAATGTACTCCAATTACTTTCACAACCTGAAGAGCTATATGTTAAGCTCAATATATCTTATAGCAAAAATTTTCAATTCAAGAAAGTCATCTCTATATGAGTCCCACCACTTAGTTGATACATTTATGAAATACAATGTCTTAGTCTTGAGATTACAAATTACAACTTATAAAGATGAAAAAAAAAAAAAAAAAAACTAATTTTTACGTTTTGGTAAGATTCCATACGATTCTATACAATCCTACATGATCCTACATGTGATTTTACAATTTTTACGATCCTTGTGCGATTCTAAATATTTGGTGAGGTGGGATCGTAAAATTATACGATCGTATGATCTAGATCGCAATTTTGACAACAATGCTAAGAAATATTGGTGTAATTTATCCTATATGCAAAGAATACTTAATTTGAAAGAGCAATGCTAGAGACAACTTTTTAAAAAAACTTTCTAAGATAAAAGGTTGTAATTACAGTACCATTACTTTTATTATGCACCATTTACAATATATATGCCATGCTAATAGTAGTAAAATATCTAGTGTCCATGAAGTCTACACTTATTGAATGTGAAAGAAATTTTTTATTTTTGAGAAGCCAATGAGAAAGAAAGTTTAAAGACGGAGAGCATTAATTTTTTAAAACAATAAGTTTAGAAACATAAGTTTTACTACAACTCTTTTCACAACTTGATGAAGTGATTAATTGTGAATAGTCGACAATCACTTTTACATAGACCAACTACTTTTCTTTTCTTTTTTATGGGACCAACCACTTTTTTTTTTCATCATTCACAATCGGCTACTTCAATAAATTGTGGCAAAAATTATGTTCCTAAACTTATCTTAAAAAAAGAAGAACTATTTTTTCTCACAAAATATATGGTATTAATGATAAACCAAGGGGTTATAAGGTCATTTCAATAAACTTAAATTTTGGTGTAATTTACCATTTATTTATTTTATTTGAATCCAAATATGTGTTTGGTATTATGTCATTTAAAATTTTATTGTATAACATAAGGAATATAACTAATTTTAAATGACACAGATCAAAATAATACATCGGCAAGTAGAAGTTCCTAAATTCGTAGAGTTATAAATTGAAACATAAGTTTTGATGCTTGCATAGCCATCATTTTCTAACTATAAAAGAAGGTATGAAATAAATCATATTCATTTCTCAAAAAAATAAAATAAATATTTCATATCAAAAATTTATCACAAGTAATATATGTCTTTTAAAAAAAAAAAAAAAAAACCCTCCTTCTCTATCCATATATTAATCATGGATATCAAGTTTGAATCAATAGAGAATCTTTCTTGTGTTACTCACTTAGAAATTAATCCAGTTTCTGCGAAGTATAGTTTTACAAAGTTCTGGCCCTACTGTACCTTATCCAAATTTACATATATTGGCAGAATTTCTGGTTAAATTTAAGAAAGGAGAAATCTCCCTTTAGAGTATAGTATTACAAAGTTCTAGCCCTACCTTATCCAAATTTATATAAAGTTTGAATTGTATGCATTGATGGATTTCCAGCCATTCCCACTTACTAGAGGAGTGGTAAATCAAAATTGATGAAAAACTAGTTCAAGATGAAAGGAAATTAAGCTGCTATAGTACCTGGAACAAACTAACACAATGGAGCCAAAAGTTTCTTCAACTTACGTAGCTTAACCTCTTAAAAAGTCTACTTGAGAACTGTTTAAGAGATTAATTGAAACTAATTAAGGTTCTAATCTTCATAAAGTTGAGGTAATCTTAGCCCAAAAAAGGCCTGAGGTGATTCAGGTCACTTTTAAAACTTGAGAAAATTGAGTGAAAATTTCAATTGCTACGAAAAAATAAAAAATAAGTACCATATATATAGTGCTGACTCAACCGCATTAATCTCATATCGAGATTATAATAGTTACATAAGAAACCTAAGCTTGTGAGAATGGCATGCTTCAGATATCTTAATTTCAAGGCTACTAATTAAATAAAGTTGAAGTATATATTTACCGTACGTACTTCAAGAGGCAAAACTTTCATGCGCATGCAAAGGCAGTGGATAGCAGTACCACTCTGAAGTCTGAACTCTCTGGTTATGAACGCAAAGTTCACTAAATTTTTAACGGTTCAATAAATACCCAATTTGCTGTGAATATTCAAGCACAGAGAGAGAGAGAGAGAGAGAGAGAGAGTTTCAATGACTGTAGGTTCACATAGACATTGTAGGCTCATAAATAAAACAAGGATTTTCCACCCAATACATAAATAGCTAATTAATTAATGAATAAAATGGTTACTTGCCAACCCCAAGAAATAAAAAAATACTACAATTTATTCAAGTATTCCAACTCAACTATATATGGTACAAACAACCATGATTTTGTAATCTCAATCTCAATCTTCACATGCACTAGTAAAGGTGTCGGGGACTCGGAGTACTTGTTTGTTTGTGCGGTCTTTTCCTTCTTCTTTGCTCCATCATAAATAATCAAGCATTTTTATATCTACAAAGAAAGAACTTCAATAATTAAAAATAGCAAGAACTCATATATATATATATATATATATAGGGTAAGACTTAAGTACAGTACTTAGGTGTTGTTTCTTAAGTTTTCATTTTAAGATTCAGCCATGTAGATCTACAGAATGAAAGTATATTTTTTTAATTAAGTAGATATATGGCTGAATTTTAAAAAGAAAATTTAAAGAATAGCACCTAAAGTATTGTACTTAAATTTTGTCAATATATATAATAGAAAATTCAACAAAAGGAAATGTCTGCTCATTTATATATACAAAAATTTGGTGTATGTGAATTTTTTATTATAAATAATTGCAATATACTGTTAACTTATCAATTTGGATCATTTTCTCTCTATTTCAAACATGTGTAAGTGTGGTGTGAAATAGGCTTTGCTCTGCAACAAATATACGAAGTCCACATGTGAAGCTAAAAGCAAAGTATTTTTATTTATTTATGAAATGAACTAAAAGCAAATTATTATAACAACAACTAATATATATGGTTGCATGGGAACGAATATTTGTATTGCAACGTATTTTGGACGTCAATGTCACATTAGAGAGTGCCTTAATTAACTACGGACAAGAATCATTCAGAGGTCAATGTCACATGAGAGAGTGCCTCACATTAGAGAGTGCCTTAGTGGCATATCCGCATATGCTTATTGTCCGGTCTTCTGTATACATTCACAAGTTGATTTTTTTATGTGGCCCCATTTAGAAAATTTTCACATGAAATATATTCCATTCTCAGTGGTCTGTGCACTGTTTACAGGGAGACTGTATTTCATGTTTCGATCATATCAACTCTGCATCTATTTTACTATTTTCTACTTAATAAATGAGTAACATTTGTTTTAAAAAATACATCAGACTACTCTAATAAATGATAATGATACTGACAAAACTATTGGGAAGATAAATTAATCATTTATTGGAGTAGTATGATGTGATTTTTTGAAATATATATCACTTATTTATTGGGTAGGAAATATCAAAACAGATGTTGAGTTAGTATTATCTAAACATGGTATATTTTCTCGTTCATAGGACCTACAAATCTCTTTTTTCAACAAAACTTTTATTAACAATAGATCTCATGGCACGATTCACATATTTAAAAATTATTTTATTATAATATTTTTAATTTTTAATAAAATAAATGGTATCCAAACAGATATTATACTTAAAGCATTGATAATACTAAAAGGCTATATTACTATTTTTAGCATTACTAAATGCAAAAATGAGACTCCAATGGTGAAGTTATAGTAAAAATTTTTGATTTTTTACTAAAGATGGCGGTACCCGATAGCTCAAGAAAAAAAAAAAAAAATTTTTATTTTTATTCTGTGTTCACACAACTTTAATTATTTTATTGATTTATTTTCTTTCTTCTTTACTTTATTTTTACTCTTCGTTTTCTTTCATCTCTGTTCATCCGTCTCTCTCATTTTCTCTACTCTTACATTTTCTCTCTTTCTTCTCAAATTCTTTTCTTTTTCTTCTCAATTTTTTCTTTGCTGTGTGAGAGTCTCTTCTTTTGCCGTGTGGGTGTGTGTGTGATGGGTCATCGGCGTCGTGGTCATGCCGTGGTTATGGTGAGTCATCAGTTTCGCGTCATGCCATGGGTGTGGGTTTGTACCGTGGTGTTTGTGGGTCTTGCCGTGGGGTTTGTATTGTGGGTTTCCTATCCATGATGTCGACATGATTAGGAAATGGAAATTTATAAGCTGAAAGGTTATCATATGAGAGAGACTCCAGATTTTGCAAGTGTGGTCATAAATTAAGTATTATAATAAGCCATATAAATTGATGATATTTTCCATGCGAGAGTAGTGTCAAATGCTAAAAGATTATTATTATTATTTTTTAAATGCTAAAAGGCACATGAATGAAACTAGCTATGAAATATTTTTATTTCCTACTGGTGCTAAAAGGACCTAATCTTGACTATTTATAAAAGCAAATTGCAAATTAAATTAGTGGAGAAATCTAATTATCGATTCTGTTAAAAACAAAAAAATCCTATCAGCTGTAAGATAAGTGGTTTCAATATTTAGGCATGCCGCATGTGCAGCTTTCTGGTACTCATTACATAGAAGAATTCATTTTTAGTAAAAAGGCATACTTATTAGTGGTAGAATTCATTTGTAGTAAAAAAAGCATACTTATTAGGGGTAGGACTTAAATCATCAAATCAAGTATGAGATTTGTGGTTTTCTTATCCATGATTCAGCATATAAAAAAACAACAACAATTGACTTAATTCTAAATAATTTTTCCGTGTATAATAAAATTAATATTAACGACTTTTTTTTTTAATATAATAAAGTTTCAACTTATAATATATACTTTATGGCGGTTGTTTTTATCACTAGGCCAAAACATTATGACTTAACCTGACATGCATGATTCTCCAAAAAAAGAAAAAAAAAAAAAAAAAAAACAAACGTGGCAATGAATACATCTAGTGGATTATTTAGTATTTACCTAACAGCACTTCTCGGTTGAGCAGCTTTCCCGTGAATTTTCTGAGTGGCCAAGCATAGCCTAACACAGTTGATTTTTTATGTGATTGAGCCAAGCCAAACCCATGGCTCATATATGGATCCTGCCAATTTCGGGCCTGTCTTTTTAAGGGCTCATGTCAATTCCTAAAGTTTGGTAGGGCCCATTTCCAAAATGGACCAGTCAGTCGTTGTTCATTTGATTTACTGTACTGCCACCTTTGGACCCATCATCATTATTGTTATCATGAAATTTTTTTCGTCTACCACCTTTGATTTACTGTACTGATGTTATATTTTTAGTTTTTATTGACTCTATGATTTAATTGATGTGAAAGTGGAAAAGGGAATAATGTGAAATATATATATATATATATATATGCATATATGTGTGTGTGTGAGTTTTATTAACGTATATCTTTAAGGCAAATGTTAATAAACAATTTTATGAAATTTTTTTATCGGGAATTAAATAAGCTGTCAGATTTTATGATAGTTTTTTCAATTTTCAATAATTAAAAAAAAATAGATTATTAATGTATACTCTAAGGACATGCATTAACCGGATCCTATAAAAAATACTAGGAGTGGGGGAATCTGAGATAGTTTTGCAATCAACATCTCAAGGTTTTCAATCTTGACCTCATAAGGGTCGTTGCCCCAAAAAATTAAAAAAAAATTGATTGAATTCTTCGTATGAGTTAATTTTAGCTTAAGCCTCATTTACTTTGTGGCCCAAAAAGCATCGTTTGTAAATATCATTGTTGGTGGGTGTCGTTTCGTTTGCCAAGAAATTTTTTTTTTAAAAAAAATAAATATTTAGGAGTTAGGCCTAATGGTTAGTACTGGATAAACCCAAGCAATTATTCAACTCCGGAATAATGATGTTCTTTGACGAATATTTTTCTCATGAAACCGAAGCTTGGTTGGCTAGTTTTAAAGTTTAAACTACCCTTCATCCACTTGGCCCCCAAATTTTATTTTATTTTTTTTTTGAAAATTTATTCCTTTGTAATACTAATATAATTATATTTATTAGAAGTTTTTAGGAAAAATACCCTTGGCCTATTATATTCTTATTCAAAATATTCAACATATAAATGATAGTGAAATAATTTTTTTTTTTCCTTCGTAAACTTATAGTTTTGAAATGTTTATATTTTTAGATATAAAATAATTAGATTCAATTTGATTTATAATGAATAGCAAGCCAAAAGTAAGGACATCAGTTCAATCCTAAAAAATTTGAGGAGGATTTTATAGATTATACAACCTGAACTGAAGGCAATGCCACAAGAAGCTGTCATTTTGGTGGAGTTTGGAAATTGAAACAAAGCACTATGGACATTACAGTTATCATTGAAGACTGAGCATTGCAAAGTTCAATTACATTTCAAGAGCTGAGATTGGAAATTAAAAAAAAAAAAAAAAAAACCACTTTTAGTGTTAGTGTGGATTGCGCTCGTTTGTGTTTTAAACAGTGAGTTCTGTGCACTGTTCATAACACTTACAAATATGAAATTCAGCAAAATTTTTATTAAAACTGTGTCCCATGGTATTATTCACACGTTTAAAAATTATTTTATTATAGTATTTTCAATTTTTAATTTTTAGTTTTCAACAATAAATAATATTTAAATGGACCTTATATTAGGCCTTAGATCAGACATTTTTTTTAAGCTTCTAGAAAGCTAAGCTTGCCATGTAACCTCCTCCAGCAAGGCAAGCCCAAGGACTAGCAACAGAGACAGGGCCCAAGCCCTATATCTTTTTGCTGAGTATTCACAAAAATTGAAAAAACAAAAGGCCCAACGGGCTAAATAATGTGGAGCTTAATTGAGCTTCCTGACTGCAAAAACATATACACTACAGCTAGAAACTTTGTGATATCCATGATATTCAATGGATTTTTTCACGTAATAACATGATATATGTGGAACGAGAGAATTATATATACTCGGAAAAATAATTAAATATTTGAAGAGGTTTGAATACGTGTATCAAAAATAAAAATAATAAACTAGAAGCAATTGAAATGAAGTGCGAATAAAAGGGTGTGCCATACTATAAAAAAATTGCAGAATTACGTGACTTGAATTCAATACCTACCAGTACCGGCCACTAAATTTTTGTCAAACCTCGCATAATGGCAACGACAACCTAGTCTGGAATATATATTAGTTAGGTCTCAATGTTTGTATAGTCAAATATATACCCAAATTATGTTAAAAGAAAAAAAGAAACTTTATTACGGCAGTTGATGCCTGATAGTTTGGTAGTGGATACCATAAATTCGGTATTTATTGTAATTTTGTGCTTTGCAATAATTCAATTTCAGAAATTTGGGCCGGTTAAAGACTTATTAAAGCCTCTCAGCCTCAGGGTACCCTAGTTTGGTAATTGGCATATGCCGGATGTCCTTTTTAATTTTCTTTTATAACAGAAAAAATTAATGCTCGTAGAATCGCAGATGTCTCGTTATTGTACACTTCATACACAGTTCGTTTAAAATTTACGATTTCAAAGAGAGTATACAAAAACGAGCATGTGATAAGTAATCATTACTCTGTGGTGCTTATATCAAATTAAGAAATTATGTCATTTTTTGTGTGGAAAATTTTGTAATTAAAAACTCAGAATCCAGGTTCAATAGAATAAATTTAACTCTTGCCACTTACTTTCTTACCTCACCCATGATAGTGTGTCGTGATTAAGGATCCACAACTTCTGTTATTGCTTAATTCACTAAACTTTGCATATATCACCTTCTCTTGATTATCCACACAAAACTTCTGTTATTGACTAACTCTCAAAACTTTACATATATCACCTTATCTTGATTACTTGCCCCTATTGATCCTGGAGAGTGGAATATGGGACAGATGGCAATTTTGAGTGATTTTGTTTGCATTCCCAAATCAGGATACATGTATTATATTATGTCAAGTGTCTAATCATTCGGTTTTCTCATTAGTGGAAAATCTCAAAATCACCTTCCACCATTTGTTGTAAACCAAGATATGGACTACATTTCATATTTTTCTGTATTTTAATTATGACAAGGATTAGAAACAATGTCAATGATAATAACAATATCATTAATGCTAGTATACCGCACGTAAAACGTACACATTTTGCGAGAAAAAGAAATTGTAAGTTCATATAATAGCGACATTCAATTAATTATAATTTGTCACATAAAATAGTTGTGATAAAAAATATGTATTTGTACGTGCATGATAATAGCATTATTGTAACAATATTAATTAGTAGATTTGGAAAATGTAGGACACGTGGCTATTTTCTATATGATTAAAAAATTACAAATTGGAAGAAAATAAAGGAATTAAATGAGAAGGATCTCTTAAAAAACATCAATTTTTTTTATTTAAAATACTAAATATTTTTAACACACGGGAAAAAAGGAGGAGACCTTAAACAAATTGAAAATGGTGTATATCAATTTTTTTGATATTATTGCATAAGGCATTGTTTTTTTTCGTGCGGCTGGCAGTCCATAGGTTCAAATTTAATTCCATCACGTATCTTTGTTCTAACACCTTTTTTTATTTGGCGTTTTTTTGTTTTTGGTTTTTTTAAGTGCTAACACTGTTATCTTCCTCAACGAGAAACAGATAGCATAGTGACTATTATAAAGAAGGGAAAAACAAATTGTTCTAACACAAGTATCTAGAAATATTTTGAGACAATTAAAATTAAGAAATCATGATAACTTGAATGAAACAATCGAAGCACTAAAAGATTTTCTTTCTCTTAGAACTCACTCAAATTTAAATTCACACATATGTGCTAGAATATTTATCTACTTGAATCAAACAGGATTTCACCACAATAGAAGGGGGTGGGGAGGAAATAAAGTAATAAACCTTCATACATATATACATGAAAATAAAACCCCAAAAAATAAATAAAAAGCTAAACCCATGATAATTTGCACATCAGACTTGTGATTTCAAACTCTAGTATCTATTTGATTGATAAGATATCAAAAGCAAAAAACACAGAACCAGAAAAAGAAGAACTTTCAATCTTTTAAAGAGAAATATACAGAATCCCACTATGGGAACGAACATATATATATATATATATGTACAAGTACAACAACAGAACAACAAAACTACCTTAACATCTTCCTAGGATTCGAAGGAGTAATTTTAATAACAAGTCCAGGGAAAACATCATCTGGGTCATGAATATGAGGGTTGCGCTCAACTATATAAGGGTCACCACACTTATCACTGATTGTGTGCAAAGTTTCACCTTCTGTAACCACATAAATTTCATCACATGGTCGGTCCAAAACCAAGAGCTGCTGGTCACTATCGCTGGCTTCAAAAGTAGTGTTGGGGTTGGTCTCCCTAAAAGAGCTTAGCAATATAAGAGCTACCAAAACAAGTGCACAACACCATGAGGCTGCATCAGCTATAGATATTAGCACAAGTGTAAGCCTCTTTGATTGCTTGGAAGCCATGAGAGAGAGAGTTGGAGAGAACAAGAAGTTGGTGTTTGTAAATTTATATAAAGAAGAAGGGAGGTTGGTGTGGGAATTGGGGTGAAAGGTGTGTACTGTGAAGGTCAGTTTTGGCGGTTTTTTATGGGGGAGGAGTTGGGGGCTAAAGAAAAGGGGTCACGATATTATTACGTGGATCACTTTCTTTTTTTGCCAAGCTACTCGAAAATGACCTTTCCTTTAAATTCATTGTTTCATTATGTGTGTTTTCTTGCTTTATTCTTTTAATAACGTCCATAAGACTCATAGCTCAAAAGAGTGTGTATTTTTCTTGAAAACGGTATTCAAATAATTCATGAATCTCTCCTAATCAATCACTAATTATTATAGGGATAGCAATCCTTTGCTTCGGTAATTTTCTTTTGCTTATCATTGTCATAGAGTGAGAGTGTTTTTGTGGACAAGAAACTTCATTGAGTGTTAATGGTTTTAAGTAAATACTTCAAACAATAAGCACAAGGCAAAAGTGGTTTTAGCAAACCCAATTGCCTTTGCTTGCTAAAATGGCCATCATATGCGCCAAATATCAGTTTTGATAAGCTACAAGAAACATACGCTTTATTTTTTCTTCAATCAAACATGATCATGATTAATAACCTGGAATTTTCAAACTTGGCATACAATAGGGGCGGTGGGTGGCATTGCTAGTCATGTCACAAAGACCCTATAGAAAGTAGAAACGTGGAATATTTGGAGGAAGTACTTGTCTAGTTTTATAGCTTAAAGCTTAAACCATCATGATTTTTATTTATTTATTTATTTATTTTAATTTTCCCCCATCTTTTTTTTAGAGATAATTACAATATGTTGCTAACTCTGTAACTCGAACAATTTTCTCCTAGACCTCTAACCACTTTGTGTATGGAGAAATATAAATTTAGCTACAATGCATTTTGATTATTTTCCCATCTATATATAAAAAAGTAGGAATTTGTGCCAGATGGCATTCTTGTTTAAAAGGAATCAAATATGAAATACCCTTTCTTTCATTTTTTACCTTACAATTTATTGTATTTAAGTCAAAATTATGAATTTATTCATGTGTTAAAGAGGTAAATATATTTATTTTTATGTACTAATTATCAATAATGATTTACTAAGTATTTATATAAAATAATTTTATATAGTTTTAAAAAAAATTATATAGAAAATAATCAATTTGGAACACTTATTATTAGAGAGAGAGAAAAAAAAAACTGTTTTGAAACATGACACCATTCTTTTATCAACAATTGAAACAAAAACTAACAAAAAGACAAGCAAATTTAATAACGTTTTTATTTATGAATATGAAAAATAATTGAGCTTTTAAGTTGGTCAAAACAATTACATATTTATAACTTCATTAATGCAATATGTTAATATTTTAATTAAACAACTTTAATTATTAGGCAAAATTTAGGTACAATACTTAGATGCTGTTTTTTAGGTTTCTCTCTTAAGATTCAATTATGTAGCTTTTTTCTCATAGAATGGAAATGTATTTTTAGTTAAGTACAATCGCATGGCTGAATCTTAAGAGATGAATCTAAGGAATAACACCAAAGTACTGTGCCTAAGTTTTGCCCTTAACTATTTATGTATTGCCAATTTTTTTTTTTTTTTATGTGTCATTAAAAAGAGTATTAATGGGGGTAATTAATTAATTTATTGTGTACACATTATCTATAGGTGGTGTACTAAATATTTATTAAGATGACCACCGCGCACTCTTGGCATGATGGTTACTCCACAAGTATAAGTACTTGTGGGATGTGGGGGGTAAAGGCTAGGATTCAAGTTTACAGGAGGGAGCTTCACACATATATACACTTAGATTAAGATATAGTAAAATTCTATCTTATATAAAAAAAAAAAAAAAATTATTAAGATGAACTTATATGGTTATTTTTCTAAGGACAAAGTTTAGCTACTAAACCTTTCTTGATATATTTTTATTGAAGATGAATTTGAACAAATTCATCATTGGATTATACATTCTTCTTATGTCTTCCATACTTGCAAAATTTCTAAAAAATTAAAAATCAATAGCTATGTTATTAATAAATTATTTAAATTGCAAGTTTTTGTAGTTTAAAATTATGCATAATATATAAACTTGTAGATCATTTAGTAAATAATATTAGATTGATACAAAATTTGATATATGTATTGAGAGGGTAAAACTTAGTTGTAGCTAATGGTTACAACTCTTAACTAAAAAAATTAATATGACTATATATTTTGAAAATTTAACAATTGGATTGCAAGTTCTTAACATATATGTCAAATTTAGAGCTAATTGGATGTTATTTAATATTCGATCCATAAACTTATTTTTTTTGCATAATTTTATATTAAAAAAACTTGAATATTTTAGAAAATTTACAAATATTAAAGATATAAGAAGAAAATATAATTTAATAGTGAATTTGTCAAAATTCACATTCAATAAAAAATATATTAAGTGAAACCATGGAAACAATAGAGATGGCATTGAATTGCTGGAAACAACTAATGAAGAAAAAAAAAAAAACTAAAAAGAAGAAAGAATAGAGAAAGAACATATAAATAGAGTGGTTGAATAGCAGAGAATATGGGATGTAGGTGTATATGTATTGATTAGTTTGCTAAACCATAAAAAATAACTTTTTGAAGATTCAAAGTAGATAAATTATAGACAACCCAACTTGAATGCTCATCATATGGAAATCTAAATGTTGAGAGAGAGAGAGAGATTATACGTGGACACCACTGTCGACCACACATTTATTCAAAAAATGGTAGGGGTAAATTTTTCTAGGGGCTACTTTTTGACCCAGAAAGGACGCCTATGATCAACTGCAACTCAAGGCCTTTGAGGGTCGCCGTATAGACCAAGACCAAGCTGTCTTTTGCAGATGAGCAAACCTCTTGCCTGGCACTCGTTTGTGCGTAACTCACCAAGTGTAGGGGCCATAGCTCAATTGAGGGCGGTAGCGTTTGTTACACATACCGACACATTCATTTTTTGAACTGAAATTTTGAGTTGAAGATACGATTTCAAAACATGCATACGTAACAATGTGTGTAACATCTTTATCCAACCTTGTAGCCAATTATTGCGTAAGAGTATGGGCTTCAAGCTAATATCTTGTAACTTATGCCTTCTAAAAGATAGAATGATTTGATCAACTTGTCATAAAAACCGATATATGCACTATCCAATGAAGGTCTCTGGGACCTTTAAATAAGATACTCACAGCATCCTAGTTAGGTACACATTTTGTTGTAGTTGTAACCTTGGGCCCATTATTCCTGTCTCGACAAAAATTATTCTCAGTAGCTTCCAACCTTCTCCAACGGCGTTGAAAGACTTTTGGAGCCTCTTCTTAATAACACAAACTCACCCTGGGGCCTGGATGAGCCTCATGAATGTTTGATTTGTTTGTCTCTGTCCCTTGTTTGTCAATTATATATCATTACTCCCTTGCGTGTTCCATAGCATAGTCGATGCACCTACCAGATTGACCCAAACCCATCACTGATTAGACCTTTAACATGGTTGGGATAGTTGCTAGTTACTACTTTCCTAGGATTTGTAATGGCCGGAACCTAGCTTGCTTAAAAAGGCATTTGATTAAATTTACTTTTTTTTTTTTTTTTTAAATTTAAACTACACCAATCTTTCTCTAAGATTTCATAAAATGAAACTCTTCCAACTGAAAAGTCAATACTCTCTTACTCAATAGTCAATACCTCTAATGGAATATATCATTTAAAAATAAAAAGATTCAAATTCATTTATATAAACTCCAAGGGTAAAGTATCATTTGTCCACAAATCTCAAGATTAGAGAAGCCTGCAAGTAGTGGCTTATTTAAATTTATTTCAAGCATGAGTTTATTTATGAGCTTATAAAAATTATATTCATCTATCTTGTATTGTTAAAATTGTATATAATTGTACTGCAATATAGACTATTAATATCATCAATATATTACAAATCATAATTTGATATCGTATGAAATTATTTAAAAATTTATAAAAGCAAATTTTAAGTTTATGTAAGTGTATTTCAAACATTTATAAATACAAATATTAATATTATATATATATATACACACACACACTATTCGCTAACTCGTGCGATTCATGGAAAAATTCAAAAAAAAAATGTTCAAGAACTTATTTATTTTTTTGTTTTCATCTTATATCATCTTCCTTTAGATTGATGATAGCTATAAGATTTTTTTTTTTTTTTTTTTTTTTAAGCTATAAAATTTATTCCTAACATCCATATACTCCATTCTAAACTTGCAAAAGCAAAAAATTTATAAATCCTTTATAAATTTATTTGTGATGCATCATAGGAATGCTACTAACAATAACATCTAACGAAATATAATCTTATTTTCCTCTTCTTCTTTTTTTTTCTTTTTCTTTTTCGTGTTGTAGTAGTAGTTTGAGAGATTTGTTTTGCAAAATAGGCCTAAACAAAATTGGTCCGACTTTGCTCTAGTCATCATATGATTATTATAGCCCAAGCTTGTCTAGGATTATTTTGAATGATTATAAACCATTATCCACAAACCGTGACGATCTTGGACATAGTTTTGGCAACAAAATGAAAAACTTAAAATAATAGATTTAATCATGTTCCTAGTTAATAATAATATCCTACCTATCATGCATCCTCAAAACACACCTTCTATACAAACTTGACAATGATGAGCTGTAGGAGGCTTGTACGTAAAACAAATGTTAGGTGCCTCAATTTCTCACCCTATCAAAAATTAAGTATTCAGGAATACAGTTACATCTGGAGTAAAGTCTTAGTAATGCTTCGAATGTGACAACAATAGTTTCCCTCATATATTGAAATATAGGAGTGTAATACTTATCGTTGACAAACTTATCAAAGAAAAAAATAATAATAAATAACTGCAGTTAACTCAGAATTTTTTTTTTTTTTTTGCAAGATGTAGCAATTGGGCCTTGCCTCAAGTTAAATAAAGAATATTAGAATAGATCAACTGAATGTTGGACAGAGGTGATCAGACTTCAAGTTAATATCATCAGTACATTCGAAGCAACTGCAATATCCAACTCTACTCAATGCCTCTCAAAAGCAAATAAAAAATAGAAAGGCACTCAAATAAATAGAGACATATTAAAAAAGAAAAAAAAAAAAAAACTACTTTTCAGCTAGGCAAAGCTATTTCAGTGATCAGTTGACTCTCATTACACTTAGGGTGCGTTTGTGTAGCGACTGCAGCTGCGTTTGTGTAGATTGCGTTTTTTTTTTTTTTTTTTTTTGGCTAGTCCATTGCATTGTTTATGGACTAGCCCAGTGATAAAAACACGTGAATAGTAATTTACAACAATAAAAAATATTTTACTACAATATTTTCAGTAATAAGTTTTTAATTTTCAGCAAAATAAGCGTTATCCAAACGTACATTCATCCTTATGCCTTTAGTAATGTGCCTAGTAAGGATAACAAATTAGACACACATAGAAAGGAATGAAGGCATCATCACTGTCTGTAAGTCCAACCTGGTCTAAAATTTGTTAAGTCAAACTTATAAGGCAACATCATGTAACACAACTTTCACCATAGTCCTTTTGGCCGGCCTTCCTATCAACTTTGTGGGGTCTTCAACTTGAACCTTAGAAATACATTTAGATGCCTTGTATTTGGTTTTCATTTAAAATAGGGAACATGTACAGGCGTGTGTAGTTTGTACAATACATGCTTGTTAGATATTGAGCATGCTTTGTCCTTGCTGGAACATATTGTAGCTCATCTGTAGTGGGGTCAAGCTTGAGCTCCTCAAATTGCTCTTTTTATTATTTTTTTTTTAAATTTTTTTTCCTTCTAATTTTAACTGTTAAATATATTATTAACAATGCGATGTGTTATACTATGTTATATATGCTAGAGTGGACGCGGAAGGGGAAGCATAGAATAGGACACTGAGAATACGAGGGTTACATGGTTTAGCTTTGTCGGCCTACATCCATGAAGGAATCCCTTAAGTGCTATGTCTTTATTGTATAAGAGTATAGTACAATAACCTGTGTTACTATAAACCCTAACATGAGTATATATAGGTGACTAAACCCTAGACTACTAGTACAAGTAGAAGTGGACTTGGGCCTATTACATTGTGCTAATATGTCTAATATATCTCTAACACCCTCCCTCAAACACAAGGTGGAAGTTCGATGAAGGCTTGAGGTTAGATATGCATAAGAAGATCCCTTGGAGATGCCTTTGAAGAAACCACAATTAAGAATATGTCAATTGACAAATTTTGGAGCTTCAAATAAAGAAATGGAGTCCAAAATTGGAATCTACGCGAAAAACTGAGTAAGATTTGTTAACAAAAGTCAACGAATCTTGGTCAAAGTTAGTGGCCAGTGCTCACGGGTCAAATTCGGGTGGTTCGGGTCAACGGTCAGCTAGGTGACATGGTACTGCCGAGGCGACATTGCTAACGTGGCTTTTTGTTGACGTCATGGATGACATCATATTAAGCTGATGTAGTCTTTCGAAGCGTATCTCTATCGACACGTGCAAGAGATGCTAGAAACCCAAGTAGCACGTGTGGGCGCGTGTCTTGATTTCGGCCGCTGGGCTTCACAAGTTTTGTAGATCGGAGGGCTATGAAGTTAATAGAGCAGCGCGTGTGCCATAATCTAGCCTGGAATTCGAGAACTTCGGCGGCGCATAGGAGGAGTAACCGAAGGCTTTGTCAGTGCATGGAGACGCGTGCGACAGCCATTGGATTCTAGGTTCCTGGGTTTTGGTCGCAAAATGTCGTGGAGCGCTTTTGTCTTGTTAGTTTCATTAGGCGAAGGCTTGATGTGTACAGATCTGATAGGGAGAGGCACAGATTGCTTGGGCTTGAGGATCTGGACACATCAGTGAGCCATGACGGCTATGAGATGGCGTGGAGTCTAGATTCAGCAGACAATCATGTGTGACTTCTGATGGTGGTCTGCACATGAGAATCTTCTTTGCATGCTAGAGATGTTTGTTTGATGCTAAGACCAAAGTTTGGCTTTGATACTATGTTAAATATATTATTAGCAATGCGATGTGTTATACAATGTTGTATATGCTAGAGTGGATGCGGAAAGGGAAGCATAGAATAGGATATCGAGAACATGAGGGTTACGGGGTTTAGCCTTGTCGGCTTACATCGACGGAGAAATCCCTTAAGAGTTACATCTTTATTATATAAGAGTGTAGTACAATAACCTGTGTTACAATAAATCCTAACATGAGTATATATAGGCGACTAAATCATAGACTACTAGTATAAGCAGGAGTGGGCTTGAGCCTATTACATTAGTTTAGGGATGGCAATGGGGTGGGGTGGGGCGGGGCGAGGCCAAAGGATGGGGTCTTCATCCCTACCCCGCATGGTTTTGTCTTGCCCCATCCTCGTCCCGCTTCGTATGATGGGGAAAACTTTCTCACCCATCCCCGCCCCTTGGGGCCCTGCGAAGCCCTGCCCTACTTCGTAAAACTCTACTTTTTGTTAATTTGCCTTACAGCTAGTACAATTTTTTTAATGAAAATTATTTCATTAATAAAAATATACTTGAAATTACAACTAAATTTATCCTATCAAATTAAATCAATTTTTAGAAAAATTGAATAATATATTTAAGTGTTTAACAAGACAATCACAAAAAAAAAAAAAAAAAAAAACTCATAGTATAACACATAACAAGATAAAGGTAGGGAACCACATTAAGTAGAATAAAATAGGTTAATATTAATATATTTGTTTAAATAGTAGGGTTTTAGAGTATGAAAAATTTACAATTATAACCCTTAGTAACGCTGCACAAGGCGGGGACGGGGAGGGGCAGGGCGGGGTGGGTCTAAAGAGTTTAAACCCATCCTCGCTCCGCCCCGTGGTGTGGGGCTAAAATCTTACCCCATCCCCGCTCCACCACCTTTGTGGGGCGGGGAAAACCCGTGCAGGGCAAAGCGGGGAGGAGTGGGTTAAGTAGGGCGGGGCAAAATTGCCATCCCTACATTAGTTTAATATGTCTAATATATCTCTAACATTAAGTATTCTTTTCTTAAAAAACAATTAAATATAAAACACCCAAAAAGAACCTACTTGATTATTTTTTTCAACCTTTTTCTCATAAACAAAACTGGAAAATAAATGAATGAATGTCAACAGTAACACAATTAAATTCCAAATAAGCATAAAACACAAGACTAAAAGTTATTTCTTTTCCTCCACATTTACTAAGCAAAAAAACAGAGAGCATACAAATCCCAAAAATAAAAAAGAACTCTAGACCACCAAATAACCAATACAGCAGACACAAATTTTTTTTCTCTTTGCTAGTGCTAGTCTGCTTCCACTTTACTTTTCCTTCATTCTCTATGAAACCATATAAAATACTACTCATGAGAACACGCTCTAGAAATTATTACCATTGTGATTGTTGAATGCATTGAAATTAGCATATAAACTATATAGATAGCATATGAAGAATGGAAATCCCAAAAAAAAAAAAAAAAAAAAAAATTCAAATACCAAACTGTAATCAAACAAATGCTAAATATTATTTTCCTTCATATCTTGAACAATGGATTTTTCAGAGAAAGAGAGAAAGGGCGACCTATTAGTCCAAATAGGATATCTCTAGCTGAATCATTGCCAAAGGAGAGTGGGCTAAGGCAGAGCAAAAGTTGTCTTTTAGTGAGCGATAATGGAGAAGAAATTGGAGACTACAATTTCTACGTGTGGGTTTTTTAGAGTGAGTCGGTTTTCAAAAGGTTTATAGCGTGAATTTTAAAATTTTTTTTTCCAAATGGCCTTAAATATCAAACACTTAAGTTAGTTGTTACGTTTCAAAACGATATTGGAAACTAACATCTCGAGTTTTTAAAACTCGAGATCCGATTATAACTCGAGATTTTAAAACTCGATTTCTCGTGTTTGTCATACCCTTACGTGGACAAATTTTCCACATGGACCAAATTTAGCCACGTAGAAATCGATTTTATAAGACTTTAAATCTACACACTCTAAAGAGTCTAAAATAGAAACGCAGCCACTTTCAAACGCCTCACTCTCAAACACTCGCAGTCAAAACACTCTCAAAGTTCAAACACCCAAATTAGTCACCTTCAACCCGCGTGCAACAAAACTCACCCTCACCCTCAAACGCTCTCCTCTTTCCTCACAATTGGCTTTAGACTATCCCCTCACCCGTACCTTCAAAATTCCTTTTGTCCCTACCAACGGAAGTTCAGATATTTTCAAGTTTGAAGATATGTTTTCTCATTTGTATGTTCATTTATAGAGAATTGATACTTTGAAGAATGGGTTTGAATGGGTTTATTGTTAGAAATTTGAGTATTGGTTTATTGTTATAAATTTGAGTATGAATTTATTGTTGCTAGAAAATATATATTTTTTCTTAGTTTTTTTATTCATTTTGTTCTTTTTGAATACTTTGTGTATTATCCCCAACATAGTTCTTGTTAGGTTATTTGGTCCTATAGGAAATGGCTTTTAAGTATGCTTTCTTTAGGTCTTTTGTTAATCTGTTCTGCTCTAAAACTAGTTATTCTGTTTCTGAATAAAAGCACGTTTAAATCTCTGTGTTTGGTTCAAGATATTTTATTTGATGGAATTTGTACTTTGTGGCTTTAATGTCAAGAATACAATTATATGATATATTTTTTTTCTATCTAGCATTTTTTTTTCCTTTCCTATTCAAAGTGTTGAGCCCTTTAAATTGCAATTTCTCTGAGCTATTGCCATCTTGATAGTCATTTTGTGAGACTGCTAGTGAGTTTGATTGGTTGGTTGGTTTGGAGTTGTTGATTTGGTATGTACCTATGTATTTGGATTTTGGACTCTTTACTATTGGGGATGAGTCTCTTATGAAACAAGATGGTAATATAGAACATAATAAAATATGAGTAACATGTTTATACTGTCCTACAATGACTTATATTTCCTACAATGTAAGTTCTTGATGGAAAGTTGATTGTCAAATTGATCCACTTGCTTGATGTTAGCCGTGGAATGTGCAAATTTGCTACAAATTCTCTTGTCCCAACAAAAAGAATAACGAGTAAAGGATTTGACCAAAAAAAAAAACTAGTAAAAGACACAGCAAGACCAACAATGTTACCTATTATAATCCAAATAGACCAATCCGCAACTAACGAATTGGGAGTAAAGGTATTGAAATATCTTGGAATCATCTAATGTGATTCGTTAGGTCTTTATTCGCCTTTGATATCTAACATCTTAGAAGCATCTAATGTGGTTCATGAAATCTTTATTCAACTTTGATAATCAATGTCTTGGAATCATCCTAACAGATATAGTTTAGGAGTGTAACAAATTAAATGATGTAATTTCAAAATAACAAATCATTCAACCCATATTAAGCCCTCAATCGATATCAACAAATTAAATCTCAATCCATTTAAGTGAAACAACATTTGCATTTGTGGTTTACTATGGACTAAGAATTTAATTTGCTATCCTTCCAAACATCCTTGTTTAATTTGTTGCTTCAAATAGTTTAATATATTACATTCTTTGAAGGAAAAGATAGAAATGTGTTACAATTTTAAATTATATAGAGTTTATTTCATGTTGTACTATGTTCACACCTATATGGACAATTTTCAATGGTTAATTCGTTTACAACCCTAAAATGACTTATACATTGTCCTCATTTTTTTTTTCCTTGTATGTAATGAATTTAGCTGGTCCTGATCCCTAAATTTCCTCTATTTTGGCATTTATTATTGTTGTTGTTATTATTATTATTTTTCCTCTTGTTAGAACTTAGATATATCAAAGTTTCTTGATATGTTTTTTCTATTTCCTACAATGACTTATATACCATCCTCGTTTTTTTTTTCTTCTTCTTGTATGTAATGAATTTGGCTTGTCCTGATCCTTAAATTTTTTCTATTTTGGCATTTATTGTTGTTGTTGTTATTATTATTATTTTTCCTCTTACTAGAACTTAGAAGTTTGCATTTGGTAGGTAATCCTGTATATGTACAATATTATGTGTACATATAAAGCCAAGTTTTTTTTCCAGAGAACATAAAGCAAAGTTTATTTTTTTTATTTTATTTTTCAGTCTATGACTAGTGTTACATAATGACAACAAGTTATTTGCCCCCACACTATTAATGATCTCACAATAGCACTCTTTGCAATATGGACCCTCGGATCGATGAGGAGCCAAAGATTGCACGCCCTGGTCCCATTAATACTTCATTACTGAAGCAACAACCAAATCATCGATCAACTGACATTTGGAATGGCGAGGTGAAATATCTAGTTTTGACAACCGCTTTAATTTTTACGTTTTCTTTGACTTTTAGCAAGTTCTTTCAAAGTTGTATATCTAGTTCTAACAACCGCTATAATTTTTATCGATTTTTCAAGACCCGGGCTCACTTCAGTGCCATGGTCACTTTAAGGAGATGGCAAACATATCAATGCAAGACAATCGGGTGATAGACATTATCAAGTTGGTGGGGCTAGAAGGATTGTTTAGGGCCCCATCCAGAGAGATAGATCATGGCTTAATATTGGCCCTAGTTGAGCAATGGCGGGGGATTGGAGCTGACTGTGCGAGGAGTTGCTTAGTTTTGGAGTTCCGGCGAATGACAAAAAAACTTTGGCGGGGCAAAGAATTCTCATCAACCGCCTTGTTAAGCACATTGCAGAGCCATTGCCTCATGATGCAATGGAGATTCAAATACATTAGTATGCCTGGTGCTATATTTTAGCGCTACTAGGGGATAAGATTTTCATGGACAAGGTGTGAGATAGGGTGCATCTAATATTCTTGGAGTTCTTGTGGAACCTTCATGATCTGCCATAGTATAGTTGGGGAAGTGGTTGCTTGGCATGGTTGTACAAAGAGTTATGTCGGGCAAGCCATAAAGATCATTCGCAGATTGGTGGGGTGTTGCAATTGGCCCAGTATTAGGCATGGGCAAGGTTGCCATTCTTGTGCCCGAAGATAGAGCCCCTATCTGGATGTGATTATGGCCCATGGCCAAAAGCTCCACTTGCATTTAAGTAAGTATTTTCACGATATTCAGTATGATATGCAATGTACTCTTCTTAGTAACTAAGTGGTGTTATCGTATCTTATGTTATCTGCTCGTAACTATAGGTGGGTATAGGTGCCAAGCTCGAAGAGTAGGCCATCCGACATGGCGTTGGTCCATTATCACGAGCAATTAGTTAGAATGCAGCTGGGTCAGGTAATAATATACAAAAAATCTATTGGGTTATGCTGAATAAAGATTATTATTATTATTATTATCCACATTTTTTTTGTTTGTTTGGTTAAGTATTTGAGGTTGTCTGCATCGAGTTCACTATGGTCAAATGTCTCATCGTCATCAATGTCTCTCTCAATGTCCCTCTCAAAGTGCCCTCGTTCAATCCTCTCTTCATACTCATCTCTATCGACAAAATCTTTACCGTTAATGGCAGTCTCATCAACATAGTCATTATCATCATCGTCATCTTGAACATCATTATCCTCTACATGTGTAGAATACTCATATTGAGCATCCAGAACTGTAACCTGTAAACTTGTGGTTGATTGTTGGATTTCCTCGATACCAATTTCTACACGCGACACCAACTGTATGTACAACTCAATACCATTTACTTCAGGTATTCTCTTCAACTTGTCAAACATGATTTTTACATGTTTGTCTGCTTTTATCGCCATATACTTGTAATTAAGTCGGTGCTTCAGGACTTCATATGGCATACGATAAGTAAGTTGTACGTTGTGCACAGCAAGATTCACACACAATTCTTCCATAACTATCATCTTCAATTCATCAAGGGTCTTCAACCTATAATCAATTTGGGTATAATAACACTTTATACCCGGCCCTTTAAATGGTAATCCTTGGTTCGCATTGGCATTCTTAAGCGGACCACCGTAGTATAGGATTATATCAATTACAGTCATTGTGAACCTGTTAGAGTCAAGTTACTCTGTTAGTTAAAAAACATTTTGTCTAGTCAAACTACACAAAGTACAAATTCCAATTCATTCAAAAGACATGAATTTCATCACACATTCGTTACACATTTCATACCCAAATCCTTTTTCCGTCATGCTATGACTACCCATTTCATACCTAATACAAAAAAAAAGTCATTTCATTACACATTCAAAGGGCATGAATTACATATCAATTTCATTACATTTCTTTCGAAGGGCATGAGTAAGTCACTCATTTCATTACATACCCATTTCATACCCATTCAAGGGGCATGAATTACATACCCATTTCATTACAATTCATTTGAAGGGCATGAGTAAGTCACTCATTTCATTACATACCCATTTCATTACAATTCATTCACTACCTATTTCGTACCCAAAACAATGATGAATAAAGTCAAAGTCCTTGTAAGATCATGATAAAGATAAGAGCCTAGAAATGATGAATAAATTTTGATAACAAAAACCATGCAAATAAATACTCAAAAAATTTACACTAACAAAACAAAGTTCAATAATTCACAATATTGGTATCTTAACTAAGTTATGTTAACTATCTACCAAATAAATAGTCAAACTCTTTAACCCACATCCAACAACAAATAATACCCAACTACAATAACAATTAAATCAAAAAATCCTTACCTGAGATATAAATTTGTTGAGAGGGAGGTGTAGTGACAGAGAGAGGCAATGTGGTGTGAGATCAAAGACAATGTGGTGTGAGAAGTGTGAGAGTTATGGGTGAGTGAGGCAGTGAGTTACTAAGGAGTGCGAGGCTGAGTGTTAGAGGCTGAGTGTTATGGGTGAGAGATTGTTGAGTGACTAATGCGTATCTGTGTGTTATAAAATTTTTCCCAGCAAAACTCGAGTCTATAAAACTCGAGATCCAAGTATAATTTAATTAAATTTCGAGTCTTATAGACTTGAGATCTATGTGGTATAATCGTTTTTTCCTACGAAAATCGAGTCTTAAAGACTCAGTTTTGATTTATAGAACTCGAGTCTTTAAGACTCGAGATCTATATGGCATATTACTGTCCAACTCATCAAGTACGAAGCAAGTCTTTGAGAATTGAGTTTTGTATAGAACTCGAGTTTCTAAAACTCGAAATGCTAGTTTGCTAAAACCTTTCAAACGTGTGTCAACTTACTATATTGTCTGCCCTTACTATGCTAATCCTCAAATATCCCCGTGGATTTTAGTTATTAATACTACACTTTTCCTGCTTGAATTCCTTAATTTTGATATCTAAAATACCCTCATCATACCCATTTACAAGTTTTTAACTAACGGGGATAAATATGTAAATTAAAACTCCTACACTTTAAAATCCACAAACTCATGTACGCTTTGTCAATTTCTCTCATTCTTCTTCAAATTGATGACATTTTACATCCTCTTTCTTTCTTCTTCTTCTACTTTAGATTTGGTTTATAAACAATGTCAGATGCTCCAACAGCTTTTTAGGTTTTATCTTTTGCAAGTTTTTTTTCTTTTCTTTTGTTTATCATTGACTTTCTTTGAGTTCGTTCCTGACATAGCTACCAAGTATTCATAGATAATAGAAAGAAATAAATCAGATTTAAATATTTTAAAAAAAAAAATGCTGATGTGTAAAATTGTGAAAAGTCAACCAAAAGTAGAAGCTTCGGTTATATATATATATATATATAGATTAATTCAATCTCATACTCACGAATTAAAAAAAAAAAAAAAAAACTAACTTATTCTTGAGCTTGACTCTTTTTTAAATAAACGAATATGTATAAATTTAGGTTCTGTTAACAGATGCCTTTAAAGCATTTATTAATAAACTATTTTAGAAAAGTTTCAATATTACTTTTATAGGAAATATAAAAAGTGTCAAAAAAAAAAATTCAATTGCTTATATAACTTTGGGTTTTGTTAATAGATATCTTTAAGGCATTTGTAAATGGACAATTTTAGGAAAATTTTAATACTACTTTTATGGAAAATATAAAAAGTGTTAAAAAAGTTAATTGCTTATATAATTTTGGATTTTGTTAATAGGTGTCTTTAGGGCATTTGCTAATGGATAATTTTAGGAAAGTTTTGATGAGAAACATTAAAAGCCGTAAAAAAACAGTAATTTATTTCTTTTTTTATAAATTTTTTTTTCAAATATTTCTTGTGGGGGAAAAGGAGCCAGGCCCAAGGTAATGGGCCGAGGGCCCACGAGAGGACTATCTTACATCTGAAAAGAGAGAGGAGAAAAGGGCAAGGCCCAGTTAGGAGTGGGATCTTCATAATGAAAGATCAGTGCTATCCGAGGAGGATATCTCCTGTCCGAGGAGGATGTTTCACTTTAACAGGATATCATAAATTAGTTGAGTACGAGAAAAGCCAGAATGACTATCCGAGGACTTCACCTGATTAAGATAAGCTCAGAGCATGTTCTGGAACGATAAGGATGGGGAAATATCTGAGGGAAAGGCTGCTGCCACCGTATTCAATGCATTGCAACAGCTTTTCTGGCCGCATTTATGTGGAGAAGACCTTTGAACAGTGCATCCCAACCTACCGCCACTCACACAGAGCTGAAAAGAAGATACCTGACGTGACAGGTACTTGAGCAAGTTCATGAATGAAGAGCATGTGGACGATGGAGATGAGGGTAGGAGTGACTATATAATAGAGGGAGGAAGACACTGTAAAAGGGGGGAGTTCCATTGTTATTAATCCATTATTGATTCTAGCTCTTTGACCCATACTCTACAAATTTATTGTCTTTGGGTTTATGTAAAGAATTTGAACCCTACAATTGGCGCCGTCTGTGGGGAGAGCTTGAGCGTAAGGGAAGAGTAGCAGCGGATGGTTATGGCTGATCAAGGGCAACAACTGGCAGAATCTGGGGCCTCCCAACATATTGATCATTTTCTTAATCTGGAGCATAGGCAGGACCGTGAAGGCAGTGTACACACTACACACACTGAGCGAACCCAGCCTCGTGGCGGAAGTCAGGTTTCCCATGCAGAGAAAAACAGCATGCAAATAGAGATTGAAAGGTTGAAGAGGGAGTTACGCCATGAGAAGAGGAAACGTGCTGCACCACACCCTGATGACGACTTGGACGACGGACAAGACATTACCTATGAGTAGAACTCTCAAACTCCAATCAGCGAGACTTTTTTGTATGAAGCTGAGCACCCTCGTGAGAAGCGACCACGAGAACTACCATATGGAGGGGTGGGCAATGATGCCATGAGTAAGGCCCTGAATCAGATCTCCAGGTCACCTTTTACACGTAGGATCGAAGGAGCGGAGCTGCCTCGGCGTTTCAATCAACCAACCTTTACTATCTATAATGGCAAAATAGACCCTGTGGAACACGTCAGCCATTTTAACCAAAGAATGGCTGTCTATGCCAGGAACGAGGTTCTGATGTGTAAGGTATTCCCCTCCAGTTTGGGTCCTATAGCCATGAGATGGTTTGATAACCTGAGGGCCGATTCCATCGATTCCTACCAAGAGCTTACTCAGGCTTTTGGTTCATGATTTGTCACCTGCCGAAGGGTGCCCAGGCCCTTGTCCTCCCTTTTGTCCTTGAGCATGCGTGAGGGGGAGACACTGAAGGCGTACTCGGATAGATACTGGGAGATGTTTAATGAGATGGAAGGCAATTTCGATGCCATGGCCTTGGAGACGTTCAAGTTGGGTCTCCCCACTGATCATGGTTTAAGAACATCCTTGTCCGGCAAGCCCGTTATTAGCATGCGCCAGCTTATGGATCGCATCGAGAAGTATAAAAGGGTTGAAGAAGATCGGCAATAGGGGAAGGGTAAGGATAAGACTACCACCCAGGACAGGAAGGACTTTAAGTCGGATCGTTATAACAACAGTAAGCCGAGGAGAGATTTCGCTGGGCACTCAAGTTCAGCAAATGCCCAAACAGTTAATACTGTGTTCAAAGAGCCCGTTCATCAAGTTCTGGATAAGATAAAGAACGAACCATTCTTCAGATGGCCGAATAAAATGGTGGGGAATCCGGAGAGACGCAATCATAATGTCTATTGTCAATATCACCAGGATCATGGGCATACGACTGAAGATTGCAGAAGCTTATGGGACCATCTGGACCAACTGGTCAGCGAGGGCAGGCTGAAGCACCTTTTACATCGCTCCAGCGGACGAGGGCAACCAGTTTCTGATGCCGAGAGGGGGGATTCTACAAAACCCCCTCTAGGTATTATTAATGTTATTTTTGCAGCCCCAGGAAGGACAGGATCCCGTCCATCGAAGGTTATGTCTGTGGCTCGGCTGCCGGTGGGAGATGCTGATAAGAATCCGAGGAGCCCTGGGCATGCAATACCCCCCATTCTAGGCTTTTCAGATGAGGATAAAGCTGGGACCATTCAACCCTATGAGGACGCATTGGTAGTCACCCTCAGGATTGGGGGATATGATGTGAAGAGAGTAATGGTAGACCAGGGCAGCGTGGTGGAGATCATGTACCCTGATCTTTTCATGGGATTAAATCTCGTGCCCAGCGACTTAACTCCATATTGCTCCTCCTTATTTAGCTTTGAAGGAAGAATGGTCATTCCGAAGGGACAGATCCGACTGCCCGTGCAAACTGGCTCGAAAATTGTTGAAGTGGATTTCGTGGTGGTAGACGTCTATTCCCCTTATACGGCGATTGTGGCTAGGCCCTGGTTGCATACACTGGGGGCTGTTTCCTCTACTCTGCACCAAAAAGTCAAATATCCTTCCGAGGGGCGAGTTTGTGAGATCCGCGGGGATCAATCCTCGGCTAGGCAATGTCTAGTGGCGGCCATACGACACGAGTCTGAGGATGAGCCTTCGGAAGGGGTGATCAAAGACCTATAGCAGTTAAAGGGACGGTTGTCACCTGTCGACGGGCAGAGTGAGGGTGTAAAATGCGAGGACTTAGCACGGGTCACGATCGAGTCCGATCCTGAAAAGTACTTTCAAATTGGAGCCTAGATACCTCAGTCAGAAAGGTAAGAGCTAATTGAGTTCCTCAAAAGAAATATTGATGTATTTGCGTGGAGCACTTATGAAGCCCCAGGGGTAGATCCGGAGTTCATTTGCCATCATTTGAGGGTTAACCCTCTGAGCATACCAAAGAAGCAACCTCCTCGGCGGCCATCTAGAGAGCACGTTGAAGCAGTCAGAGAGGAGGTGCGAAAGCTCAAGCAGGCCGGGGCTATTAAAGAAATTTTCTATCCCGAATGGCTAGCAAACACTGTGGTGGTAAAAAAGAAAAGCAGAAAGTGGCGAGTCTGTGTAGACTTCACGGACTTAAACAAAGCCTGCCCTAAGGATCCCTTCCCCATGCCGAAGATTGATCAGTTGGTGGATGCTACTGTTGGCCATCCTCGGATGAGTTTCTTAGATGCTTTTCAGAGGTATCATCAGATCCCCCTCGCTCCAGACGACCAGGAGAAGACCGCTTTTGTTACCCCCATTGGTAACTACCACTATAAGGTAATGCCTTTTGGTCTGAAAAATGCAGGTTCTACGTATCAGCGGATGATGACCAAGATGTTTGAATCACAATTAGGCAAAAGCATTGAGATTTATATAGATGATATGGTGGTTAAAAGCAAGCTTGTTTCTGATCATTTGAAGGATCTTGATGTGGTTTTTGAAGTTCTGAGGAAACATAAGTTGCGCTTGAACGCTTCGAAGTGCTCGTTCGGAGTTGGGTCAGGCAAATTTTTGGGCTACATGGTCACGCACAGGGGAATCGAAGTTAATCCTGATCAGATAAGGGCTATCCAGGATCTGCAGCCTCCTCGGAATCCGAAGGAGGTGCAGAAGCTAACAGGAATGACGGCTGCGTTAAACCGATTTATATCCAAGTTTGCGGACAGATGCAAACCCTTCTTCTCCCTAATTAACAAGTGGAAGGATTTCAAATGGACTGAAGAATGTGCCTCGGCCTTCTAACAGCTTAAGGATTATTTATCTCGGCCACCGATTATGTCCAGCCCTGAGCCCGACGAGGTTTTATTTGCCTATATCGCAGTGGTTCCTCACGCTGTAAGTTTAGTGCTGATAAGAGTGGATCAGGGAGTACAGAGGCCGGTCTATTGTGTAAGCAAATCGTTGCATGAAGCCGAGGTCAGGTACTTGCCGCTGGAAAAGGCTATCTTGGCCGTAGTGCTTGGAACGCGGAAATTGCCTCACTACTTCCAAGCCCATACTGTCGTGGTGCTCACGCAACTTCCACTCAAAACAGTACTTCAAAGTGCCGATTATACGGGGAGGATAGCCAAGTGGGGCACTATTTTAGGGGCTTTCGATATCAAATACATGCCTCGCACGTCAATCAAAGGCCAAGTCCTTGCGGATCTGGTGGCCGAATTTACGGAGCCCAGTATGGAAGATGTAGCGGTAATGCCGAGCATGGATGAAAAATCGGTTGGCCTGGTTTCTCAACAAGATCCTGCTCACTGGGAGTTGTACGTAGATGGCGCTGCGAACCGGAAAGGTTCTGGAGTAAGGCTGGTCTTGACATCTCCGGAAGGGATCATCATTGAAAAGTCACTAAGGCTGGATTTTGGTGCAACAAATAATGAGGCTGAGTACGAAGCCCTGCTGATGGGAATGGTTATGGTCCGAAAGATGGGAGGAAAGGCCGTAAAGGTGTTCTCGGACTCAAGACTGGTTGTGGGCCAAGTACAAAGAGAGTTTGAAGCCAAGGACGAAAGGATGCAAGGTTATTTGAACCGAGTCAAACGCCTGCAAGGGGAATTTGAATTTTTCAGTTTGCTGCATGTTTCCAGATGTGGCAATGCACACGCAGATTCTTTGGCCACATTAGCCACCTCTTTGGATCAAGATTTGCCGAGAATTATCATCGTGGAGGATCTTCATGAGCCCACTGGAGTAGGAAGAGACGCAATTCAAGTACACCAGATTCGAGAAAGTCCATGCTGGATGGATGCCCTAATCAGATTTTTGAAAGATGATGTCTTGCCAGAAGAGCGAAAGGAGGCTGACAAGATCCGAAGGAGGGCTGCCAGATTCTGGCTGTCCGAAGACCAAAAGTTATATAAGCGCTCTTACTCGGGGCCATATCTGTTGTGTATTCACCCAGAAGCGACTGAGTCGTTACTAGAAGAATTGCATGAAGGAATTTGTGGAGGTCACACCGGAGGCAGATCATTGGCCCATCGGGCCCTTACCTAGGGATATTGGTGGTCGAGCATGCAAGAAGAAGCTCGCGACTATGCGAAGAAGTGTGATTAATGTTAGCGATTTGCACCAAACATACATCAGCCGGGGGGAACCCTCAACCCGTTATCTAGTCCATGACCGTTTGCCCAATGGGGTTTGGACATCGTGGGTCCATTCCCTAAAGCTGCAGGGAACAGAAAATATCTTCTGGTCGGCACCGATTATTTTACGAAATGGGTCGAAGCTGAACCTCTTGCCAACATCCGAGATGTGGATGTGCAAAAATTCGTGTGGAAGAGCATTGTAACTCGCTTCGGAGTTCCGCAGACCCTCATTTCGGATAATGGCTTACAGTTCGACAGTAGCTCATTTCGGAATTATTGTGGCGAACTTGGGATCACGAACAGATATTCTACTCCTTCCTATCCTCAGAGTAATGGACAAACTGAAGCAGTCAATAAAGTTATAGTCAGCGGCTTAAAGAAGAGGTTAGATGACGTAAAGGGCAGGTGGGTCGAAGAATTGCCACACGTGCTTTGGGCTTACAGAACCACACCTCGCAGGTCTACTGGAGAGACCCCTTTCTCAATGACTTATGGGTCCGAAACTGTAATTCCTTTGGAAGCTAATTTCCCAACTCTGAGAACCAGTTTGTTCTGCTCGGACAACAATAGTAAACTCTTAGAAGCCGGATTGGATTTAATTGAAGAAATGAGAGAAAACGCAATGGTTCGGCTGGCTCACTACCAACAAAAGCTTAGACAGGGCTACGACGCCAAGGTCAAACTGAGACCCTTAGAACCCGGTGACTTGGTGCTCAGGAAAGTTGTCGGCAACACGAAAAACCCAGCCTGGGGAAAATTAGGACCAAATTAGGAGGGACCATATCGCATCACGTCATGTGCAGGCATTGGAGCATACTTTCTAGAGGATTTGGACAGTCATGTAATACCCCGCCATTGGAATGTAAATAACCTCAAGAGGTATTATTATTAATCGAGTTGTTTTCGTGTCTATTTATAATAACACTATTTATTCGTTCTCTAAGTGTGTAAACTTAAATCTGATCATGCCTGTAGTCCTCGGACCAGATGATCTCGGATTAGTTAACACTATTTATTTGTTCTCTAAGTGTGTAAACTTAAATCTGATCATGCCTGTAGTCCTCGGACCAGATGATCTTAGATTAGTTAACACTATTTATTCATTCTCTAAGTGTTTAAACTTAAATCTGATCATGCCTGTAGTCCTCGGACCAGATGATCTCGGATTAGTTAACACTATTTATTTGTTCTCTAAGTGTTTAAACTTAAATCTGATCATGCCTGTAGTCCTCGGACCAGATGATCTCGGATTAGTTAACACTATTTATTCATTCTTTAAGTGTTTAAACTTAAATCTGATCTTGCTTGTAGTCCTCAGACCAGATGATCTCGGATTAGTTAACACTATTTATTCGTTCTCTAAGTGTGTAAACTTAAATCTGATCATGCTTGTAGTCCTCGAACCAGATGATCTCGGATTAGTTAACACTATTTATTTGTTCTCTAAATGTTTAAATTTAAATCTGATCATGTCTGTAGTCCTCGGACCAGATGATCTCGGATTAGTTAACACTACTTATTTGGTTAATTGGTTAGTATTACTTTTTGGCCTCTGTGAACCTTCCTAAGTATATTTACAAAAGATTTTATCCGTTGTTTTTTTTTTTGCATATAGCATTAGACAGGGCTATCCTTTAATGTTGACTACTATATAATGTCTTCTTCGGACACGATATTGATTGTACAAATTGTTTGCAAAGCGAAGTAATTTTATTTCTCTATCACTGTAATTACCAGGTGAAATCACTTGTAACACAAGAAAATCATATTAAACTGCAAATACCAGCATCCAAACAAAAACTAATTCATTAATAAAAATCATAGTTTACAATTTCCTCAACTGCAAATAAAAAAAATATATAAAAATAAGAATAAAAATAAAAGATCTGAGTCTATGATGGGACTTCGTGGGGAGGATCCGAGGGTAGTTTCTCCCCTTCCAAAAATTCACCATTTTCTTGCTGGGGCTCAGTAGAAGAGACTTGATCACCTGGCAGTGGAAGACCCTGGTTAGGCTCAAGGGTAACCGAGGGATTCGGCTCAGTCAAAGGCAGCTCAGAGGCCTCTGGGAGTTGTGCAGGAGGAGCATCGTCATCTGGATACTGCCGAATATCTTCGCCATAAAAAATATTTTCTGGCAGTCAAAGATCTGAGTCAAGGGGCACTCCAGCAGCATCCAATGCTTTGCCCCAAGTCAGGTCGCAGTAATCCCGAGCAACTGAGGCAAATTGCTCGGTGAGACCTTTTTCTGTTGTCTCCACCCCCAACTGGTAGGACGCCCTCTTCTCGGCTTCAGTGGCCTCTTTGGCCAGCTGGGCGTCCCTCTGAGCTTCCTCGGCAGCCTTCTTAGCCTTCAGCAGCTCGGCGCGAAGCTCCTTGATGGTTTCCCTTTCTGCTGCCAAATTTTTCTGAGCTTCGCTTAGCAGCCTGCGCTGAGACTCAGCCTGGGACTCAGCGTTTCTGAGACTAGCCTCCAGGCTATCCCTCTCTTAGGCTACTCCTTTTAGCTGATCCGAAAACTTGGAGGTCTCTTCCTTCAAGTTATCAAGGACTCTCTGTGCTTCGGACCTAGCTTGAGCCTCGGCCTGGGCTTCCACAAAAGACTTGCGGTTCCACTCCTCAGCCACAAAAACCTGCTGGGTGATCTGAACAAAATGATGGTGTTAGCATGTAAATATAGAAAATCAACGCTATAACCAAGAAGTGGAATGGGTATACTTACCATGGCCAAATCCCTCTTCAAAGACATGAAGAGTTCATATTGGCTAAAACGCCTATATGAATCCATGTCTCGGGGCAGAAGTAAGGGTTGCTGCAGCGCCTCAGCTATCAGTGCAGCACAACCCCCGTCGTAGTTCCTGACCGAGGTCTCCCAGGAAAATGGGACACCGTCGAGCTCTAGCCTGGGGGACCATATACGTTGTCCTCGGCGCACCTCGGCCAGAGAAGGCTCCTTTCTGCTCTCCACCGAGGATCCCCTCTTTTGGCGGGGCTCTTTGGCCACCTTTTGCTGCTTGGTCTTGGGTGGCAGTCCTTTCTCCTTGTCCTCAGGATCCATCGGCCTCTTCTTCTTTAAATCCAGTATAGGTTTGAGAGCCGGATCAGGAACCTATGAAGCGGGAGGAGGTGGAGGCAAATTTGCCGCTGGACGAGAAGTCCCCGTCCTTTTGACTTCAACTTTATTGCTCCTCCTCTTGAGAAGTAGTCTCAGATCAGACATCTCTTCCTCTGAGGAATCTTCAGGTACTGTGGTCAGCAATAAAGGGGGTCGGACGCAAGACTGCCTGTCAGGTTCCTCTTCGGAATCCGAAGGAATAATGTGGACACCTCCTTCGTTTTCCCCTTCAAATTTGAACCTGTCAATTTGTTCGTCCAAGGAGGTGGACGAGGAGCTGACTCTCTCTCTCACAGGCGGCTGTGCAAGGGGGACTTGCTGAACTGGTCGGATGAGCAGTGGAATACCTTGGGGATTAGGGTGTGGAACCGGGGGGAGATCGTAGGGCGCTAGAAAATTCTTCTGAGCAACGTCTATACGTTGCAACCTATAATCGCCCTGAGTAATGGAGTTCCCCGCTGGCTGGACGTCAGCTTTCTTGGGAGTGTAACCGAGTATAAGGGGAACAGACCTCAACTGTCTATCTTCGCTGACGTATATCTCCAAGCGCAGTAGGTAGTTGAGGGCGGGCACGTTGATAAGGCTCAGCCGAGGAGCAGTATGTATCTTATCTGTAAAACAAACAAAGCAACCAGATTAGAAAGCAAATACAAGGATAGACTACGGAGTAATTGTAGAAAGAGAAAGTCCTAAAACTATGGTTAAAGACCCTAAGTCCGAGAGGGCACACCTGGCTCTCCTGGCTTGGTCGGACAATGTAGACCGTCGTGCCATGCGCCCGAGACGATCAAATAGTCGTCCTTCATCCCCTTATTGGATTTAGGAAGGCAGGAAAACAGCCTCACGACATCGGAGCGGGATTTAAGGTAATACCCCCCTCCCCTTTGGCTACGACATTCATACATGTATGCTAAGTCGTGCCAGGTTAGCCCTAGACCTAACTGCTCATTTACGACATCAAAGGCCCCTAATATCTTAAAAGTGTTGGGTGCGCATTGCTCGGGGGAGAGCCTATGATTGAGGAGGTAATTTCGGGTTATAGGACCCATTGGAAGGGTCATTCCCCCTTCAATGAAGGCGATCATGGGAATTATGACTTCCCCTTCTTGTCGGACTGTCAATAGTCCTTCCGGAGGACAATATTTCAGATTTACCTCCCGGGGGATATTATGGGCCCTCTTAAATTCCTCTATCAACGCCGGACTATTGACGAGATATTGGTATTTGCCCATTTCTAAGAAAATGAGTGAGATAATAAGAGAGAAGATGGCGTTAATGGAAGAAAGTGATAGCCGAGGAGAAAGTAAAGACTCAGGAGGCGCCGAGACTTACACTAGCACGAATGAAATGAATTCCCTAAACTCGAAATGTACTTTTGGATGGGATCTTGAAGGCAGAAGACGCAGGAATCCGAAAGGGCGTGAAGTGCTTTTGAAGAAGGGAACTCTCCGGAAGCTCTGAAAATGCTCTAAGTGCTATGAATATGTAAAGTAAGAAAAGAAACTGCCTACAGAGATTTATATATGGGGACAGACGGAGCGATGTCATTCATCTCGCTCGAATCGCGAGGACAAACCCCAACCGTTTGATCAACAATCCACCGTTGGATGCAAGAGACAGAGCCGCCTGAGGTAATTGATGCAATGCCTTGGGAATGAGAGATTTACAGTGGTAATAATGAGGCGCGCGTCTCCACAATCTCGCGCGTATAAACAAGGGTATTTATGACTTTTTGTTTTTACTTTTGTTGATTTCTTTTATTTTATTTTCCTTTCATTCCCGCGTATCAAATCAAAATCTTATTCTTTCTTCCCGCTTGCGTGGGAAAAAATAAAATTTTGAGGGGCTATTGTGGGGGAAAAGGAGCCAGGCCCAAGGTAATGGGCCGAGGGCCCACGAGAGGACTATCTTACATCCGAAAAGAGAGAGGAGAAAAGGGCAAGGCCCAGTTAGGAGTGGGATCTTCATAATGAAAGATCAGTGCTATCCGAGGAGGATATCTCCTGTCCGAGGAGGATGTTTCACTTTAACAGGATATCATAGATTAGTTGAGTACGAGAAAAGCCAGAATGACTATCCGAGGACTTCACCTGATTAAGATAAGCTCAGAGCATGTTCTGGAACGATAAGGATGGGGAAATATCTGAGGGAAAGGCTGCTGCCACCATATTCAATGCATTGCAACAGCTTTTCTAACCACATTTATGTGGAGAAGACCTCTGAACAGTGCATCCCAACCTACCGCCACTCACACAGAGCTGAAAAGAAGATACCTGACGTGACAGGTACTTGAGCAAGTTCATGGATGAAGAGCACGTGGACGATGGAGATGAGGGTAGGAGTGACTATATAATAGAGGGAGGAGGACACTGTAAAAGGGGGGAGTTCCATTGTTATTAATCCATTATTGATTCTAGCTCTTTGACCTATACTCTACAAATTTATTGTCTTTGGGTTTATGTAAAGAATTTGAACCCTACATTTCTTAAATCAATGCAGTTAATTATCCATTAAATTTTCCTTATAACTTTTAGTTGAAATCGAATGAGAGCCATCCATAATCAGTTTAGTTCATTTATAACCCCTAAAAAACAGTGAAGGCAGTAGTATTGGTTTTAAAGTTAAACGACGCCGTGGCAGAGCATTTTAAAACCCTGGTTCTGGTATTTGAAGTCCGAACTCAACGCCACGAAAAGCTTAAACCCTTCAAAACCAATCAAACACAGAGAGAGAGAGAGAGAGACTCAGTCACACTCACTCAGCCATGGCTACCCAACAAGAAGAAGAAGAAGCCAAACTCGAACGGTTTCTCCAGTGGTTACAGGTTTCCATTTTCCTTTATTCTCGTCTTCTTCCTCCAAAAAAAAAAAAAAAAAAACCATAATTTGCTAATAAATTGGGAATTGAATTGAATTTCAGGTGAACGGAGTTGAACTACGTGGTTGCAAGATTAAGCACTGTGATTCCAAAGGCTTTGGTATTTTCTCGGCCGCCAATCAAGCTTTTGATGGTAACTCACACTACTGTCCCATTAACTTTCTGCTGCTTAGTTTGTAATTGTAATGTAATACTGATAAATTTCTGGTTGGCCTGAAAGCTTAAGCTCACTTTAACGATAATTATGACAAATATACAGTCACACAGGCATTTTTTATATTGTTACTCTACTCTCCTTGCTGAGGAAATGTAGGAAAAGGAATTGATTATGGAACAGAAAGTGGGTTTTTTCAATGTGACAATGTTGATTTAATAGGACCCAGATGGTGAAAACTGGATTTTGAGGTGCAAAATTTGGTGGGGTATCTTGGTTTGCTTCCTGGAGTAACCATTTTGCTTGAATTGCTCGTAGAAGCAAGGAAATTGGTTGTTGGATAATTATTATAATGAATCATTGCCAATTTTTTTTCCTCATTTGAAGAGTGGCAAAATTATTTGAGTTGTTGTTGATTAGGAAAAAAAAAATCTTAACTCCCATGTGCAAGAGTATTGTGTATGTGATGAGAAGTTTTATCAAAATATTGAATGATTATGTTGGTCAAATAGTTTATACTCCAGGGTAAGCATTTACTAGTGGAACTGTTTCTTTCAACTCTTTTCCGTAGCCATCCATAGAAGGAGATTTTGAATAAAAATAATTGATTTTGAAAATAATTTCAGGTGTTCTGTTAGTTGTTCCACTTGATTTAGCAATAACTCCTATGAGAGTGTTGCAAGATTCTCTTCTTGGACCAGAATGCAGAGCAATGTTTGAAGAAGGAGAAGTAGATGACAGGTTCCTGATGAATTTGTTTCTAACTTTGGAGCGCCTCCGTAAAAATTCTTCATGGAAGCCGTATGTATAAAGTGCACATTTTTTTTTGAATCCTCAATTGTTTTTTTTCCCCCCTTTTTAGTGATTGAATTCATTTGGGGTGGGTGATTGTATCAGGTACCTCGATATGCTTCCAACCAGTTTTGGGAATCCACTTTGGTTTACTGATGATGAGCTATTGGAGCTAAAGGGAACCACGTTGTATCGGGCCACCGAATTGCAGGTAAAATGATTTTTGGGTACATCTCCATGTCCCATGGATGCCAATTAGGTGTTGTTAAAATTGCACTTAAGTGCTCTAAAAGTGAAAACCGAAAAGCACCAGCTGAAGTTCTTTTAAGCATTTTTCACCTAGAGAAGTGAATTTCAAAAAAGTGCGCCTAATGCGTGCTTTTGAAACAAGCTAAAAATTTGAGTGTGTGTGTGTAAATATAAATGGATAAACCATTAGATCTTAACTCTATTTATATGGGCCCTTGATTTGTTATACAAATACCAATCTTACAATGTGATATGCTACACAAAATTCAACCCCTCATAATAAATTCTAGAAGAGGAGGAAAATGTCTTACCCATAGCACAAGGCTCCTTCTTTTGTGGAGTATGGGAGATGTGGTTAATAGGCAATCTTACCTCTAATTTTTGGAGGGGCTGATTTTTGCACTCAAGTCTGCGACACATCATTTGGGTAGCAGGCACTTGCAAGGTCTGATCGCTAGTATTTATATTCAAAGGGACTACACAATCCACATAGCACCAGCACCAGGATTTTATATTCAGTAGTAGTTGAACACATGATTTCCTTTAGTTATGCTAGTCTTAAACTCATTATCAAATAGCAGTTATACGACATTATATAAATGCTATGCTTAAATTTTATATGATTAGTAGATCACTTGCATGCCACTCATTAGTAGTTGAACATATGATTAACTTTAGTTATGCTAGCCATACTCTCATTATTCAATATTTTTATAGCAAATTGTATAAAATGCTATGTTTAAAATTTTAAATGATTAGTTAATCACTTGACTGACATATTGTCCATTCTTATTTTCTTTTTTCAAATTCACCACATTATTTTGAAAAAATGCATGCTTTACTTCAATTAGGCATGCACTTGCAATTCCCACTTAGCATTTCTAACATTATACCAAATGACTACATCTTTTTCTTTTTATTTTGGATGTTGGTGGAATCCGTTAATCCAAAATGATCTCATCTAAGAAAATCGATGTTATTTCTATGCAAGTATCAATATTAAAAATTGCTCTAAGCTTTAGCTCAAAAGCTACTTCCTCCGCTTGTAAGAGTAAGGTGGAGGGTGAGGTTGTGGGTTCAAGACCCACTGTATGTGCGTGTAATTTATCGATAAAGAAAAAAAATACTATCAAAAACCTTGATCATTAGTAACTTTATGGCCCCTTTTAACATGATAGTTTTGTACAGATAATCATGTTTAAAACACAGTGATACATTTCTCTTGCATGTTATTCTGACATGTCCATGGTGGTGCCTATACATTCAGTTTACTTCTGATTTGGCATGTACAATCTATGGAACTGAAACTTTCACTTGTAAAGGCAACTCTCTCATCATAAAAGTTAAATATAGTTTGTTGATATTCACAAGGGAATGTCAATCTATATGCTTTCTCTTGTATCTTATTCCACCTTTTATGTTAACAAGTAGTAAATCTTACCAAAAACCATTCTATGTATCCTAAACAACCATTCTGTATTTGTCTGGCTTGATATGATTTCTTGGTGTCACCTATCAACATCTTATTTTTGATGAAGTAGGCTTTCTGAATTTCCCCATACAGCATATGTGACCAAATATAGGTTTAAGTGCAGAAGAAAAAGTTGCAGATTTTATATGATGACAAAGTGAAGCCATTAGTGAAGAAACTTTTAACACTTGATGGGGATTCAGAAAGGTTTGTGGTCATTTATATTATTGGAAGTACATTAATAGGTTTAATCCAGTCCTTGGGCATTAGTGGTTTATCATACCAACTTATATACGTTTAATCTATATTTTCTGCACAGTGAATTATTTGATTTATATATCATTAATATAACTCACTAGGTGCATATGTAACAACTAGTTAAAAAATCATTAACATAACCTATGCCATGAATTAATTTTTTGTAACAACTAACCATTCATTCTTGATCTGTCAATATACCTAGACAGCAGGTGTATGTTTCCCATTTACTTCATTTGCATTCATTCTTTTCGCACTTTTAATGAATTTTATTACTTACTAAGAATAACCCTAAACAACAGGTCTTTTTGAGCTTGTTAATTTAATTTAATATTATAAGTATACTTTTATTCAAATAAATTAAGAAGAGATAAATTGAAAGTTACACTGTCAAATTTAGAGTATCTAGGAATCTATAACATGACAAGACCTATTTCCCAAAGCATTCATCTAGTCATACAATATATTTTGCCTAATGAATTGGTTTGGATGATTGATGCCATCTAAAGTTTGACTGTTTTGATGACCCCAAATTGTCCAAAAGACATGGGTACTTCATTCCAAGCTTTAGAATGTCTATGATGATGAAATCTCCCTTCCTAACAGCTTAGCGTTTAAGCCATTGTCTTTGGCATAACCCTAGCAACTTCAAATAGGGTAAAGACGAATGCTCAAATATCCTGTGCCTCCATACAATGAAGCAAAAGATGATTAACTGACTCCCCGCTACTCTTGCACATGTTACACCAATCAATGATCTTAAGTTGCATTTTTGAAGATTGTGAATAGAGGAAAAGAATTCATGTGGCCAACCCAATCTAATCTGTTGAGGATCTATAGCTGACCCCAAATTTCGGAACTAAGTCTTTGTTGTTGACTAGAGAAAATCAATGAGCAATGTGTTTGTACTACAACATTGACTCTAGACATGGTCTAATTAGGAATCACGGGTGTACTTGGCAAGCCTTATTTAGTCATCTTCATTGAGTATTTGACTTTTGCTGATGTGCATGTTGATGTTCATCATCCAACAAGTTGGTTTCTGGATTAGGTGGCGGATATGCCCATTCTATCTCAAATTGGAGGCCAACCAAGAACGTTTGTGCTTCAAAAGTCAAAATAATTAGATTGTATTTATGTCAAGCAAGTTGCACTCAAATAGTACATTTACATTGCAATTAAATCATTTCAACCGTGCTAACAAACAAAGAAGGCAAAGGAAAAAAAAAAAAAAAACTCTTGCTAGTTTCTGCTGTTTCATGCTGAGGGACTTGAAGAGAAGTTATGAAATGTATTTATATGCACTGCCTCTTTTGAATATCAATGTTAATATTGATCCACTGATATGGTTCTGCCTGTAAGCTTTAGAAATGTAGGCTTGCATGTTGTTTTTATAGCCACTTTCAGTTCATGATCTTTTATGTTTAGGTAAATTTGGTTACTACTTACTTGGGTGTTTAGCAGCTTTTTCTTTATTTCTTATCACTTAGGAATAATGAGCTATCTAAAATGACACATTTAATGAGTTCAGAATAATGAAGCACGCGTGCACACACACATATTAAATATTTCATTTATTTCTAATACTTAAACTTATACTATTCTTGTTGCTTCATTTTCCAGCGAGGTGTGCTTTGAAGATTTCCTTTGGTATGTATCTTCTTATTGAACTGTTCTTATGATCTTTTGTAATCTAGTGAATCCTCTCCTTAATTATGTCTGTTTATAGTGACTTATCAAAAAAAAAAAATTCTGTTTATAGTGTTTTAAAATTTAAATTTTTTAACATTGCACAATCATCATGGTGCTAGGGCAAATTCTGTATTTTGGACTCGTGCCTTGAACATTCCTTTGCCACATTCCTATGTATTTCCACAAACTCAAGAAGAAGACAGTAACTTTTCAACTACCAAAGATTCTGAGCTTTGCACTAATTATATTTCCAGCGGAGAGGATGAAAAAGGTAAGGTTATCTTTTCCTCTAATCATTGTCCATGAATCCTTTCTTCTGACTCATTTGTAATGAATTTAACAATGTGCTGGGTGGCAGATCTATTCTTTCTTGAATGTAACACAATCTTTTGAACTAATACCAGGACCTTCTCATATCAGGATGTAGGGTCCAGACTGTAGATAGCCAAGTCAACGGAGTGACATCCACAGCAATACAAGGAGAAACCATCTGGGTGGAGGGTCTTGTCCCTGGCATTGACTTTTGCAACCATGGTATGCCATTCGTCCACAATTCTAAAATGATCTAGTTTTTTGTTAGTTCTTTTCTTTTCAATCCCTTTTCTTTTGGCAGTGGTGTTTTTCCTATATTGGTGATTTCCTTCATTTTGCTTTATAATTTTATAAATTCTTACAGGCTTAATCTAAGGGTATGTTATTATCTTTTTTTTGATAAGTTGTTATTGTCTAATTTAGAATTTCTACCCTGCTGGCTTGTTACTTCTTTCTGTATGGAACTAACTTTAAGCCTTAATTTATGGATCCACAGTGAAGCTTTATACCTAGATGGGTGTTAGAACTTAGAAATCACTTCTTGCTTGGACATTCAATTAAGGCATAATCTGTTCAAAAATCGCAAACTTTTGGACAAATAGTTGCGTTCTGAAACAATAAGAATAGTTCTTACTATCCAAAAAATAGAAAGAAATTTTTTTTTTTTCTCTCTTACATTTTTTTGCTTGTTTTACTTTTATAAATTGGGTTTGGGTTGTAAAATTAATATATGTATCTGTTACTTACTGGCTGAAAATATGGCCACCCAGATTTGAAGGCAGCAGCAACTTGGGAAGTTGACAGAACCGGATCAATAACTGGAGTTCCTTTCTCTATGTACCTTCTATCTGGTAGTCCTCCTCCTGATTTTGTAGTAGGTTTTATCATTATATGGGTGTTAAGTTTAGATATTGAGCTCCGATGATAGTTTCCTGCAGCTAAAACAGTTGCTAATGATCTCTTAATTAGTTGTTTCCCTTCATCAGCTTATATTTAAGTAGCTGGGAATGTGACTAATCCTATGTTCTTTGTCCCAACTGGACAGCTGAACAAAGTCTCTTTGAAACCGAGAGAGAGATTTCCATTAGCTATGGTAACAAAGGAAATGAGGTATGTTGTATTTTCTTTTAGAGAAAATCTTATTACTGAAGAGGGAGGGAAGGGAAGGGAAGGGGGGGGGGGGGGGGGGGGGAGAGGAGGATAGGAAACAACTAAAGCTTTCTTGCTTGTGTGTTTTCTGTGAGTATCTGTTAAACATGACTGGTACCACTAGCCATTTGATATCTCTTGATGAGTTATGTATTTTTTCTACAATGGTTGCTTTTGTCCTTGTTTTTACCGATGGTATGGAATGACACTCAACATTAATGTATATTATAGAAACATCTGTGCAAAATGCATGGAATACTTCTTGCATGAAAGTATGAAATTTCTTTTTGACCACTTCATCATATGTTTTTACTATGTTTCATGAGAGCTTTTGCATATTACACTGTGCTGTGACTTGGCCATGGCATGTTCATTTATGAAAGCAGATTTTTTTAATCAATTTATTCTATGAAAGAAAGCCTTACTCAAAATATTTGTGTTCTGCTGCACCGATTTTGTTTTTGCTAGTCTGTTCTTTCTGGGCTTTACATCATGTTTATTAATTTAATAGAATGTCAACCTCAATGTGTCTATGCCAATCCACATATCACACTCACTTCTATGTCAAATGAAAAAATTACCATTGAAAATTCATTTCTTGCTTTCTATATTCTTACTTTCGTGTTTTGATGATTGAAAATCATCCAACATTGGCTTCAATTGCTGGAGATTCATATCAATTTAAGCAATTGTAGACTGTAGAGCTTTTTCAACTTTCTAATACAAATTTGTTACCTTGAATTTGATGCAGGAACTACTTTATTTGTATGGATTTGTCATTGATAATAATCCCGATGACTATCTCATGGTAATGCCATAAAAGCGACATGTGGCTCTTATTAATTAAGTTCTTTCAATTTATTGTGGTGATACCATTTCAAACTCAACTTGAAGAAATTTTATCTCAACCATTTGGTTTGGTGTTGTCTATGTGGATCCTCCTTGTATTCTTTTGCTCCATGTACGGCCATGTATAGTATTAAATCTCAAATTTGCAAATTATTATGAGCTATCAAGACTTGGTGCATAGATCATTAATGTCTTGATGACTACACAGGTCCATTACCCCATGGAGGCAATCCAAAGTGTTCCCTTTTCTGATTCAAAGGTCCAGCTGCTTGAAGCACAGGTCGGGTATAATCCATTCTTGATTTTGTGGTATATGGTTTCACATTAATATATCATCTGTATGACTCGTCAATTTTTAAGTGGATGCATCATCCACAGAAAGTGCTCTTCCACACTGCTTTAAGTATCCTCCAAAATAGAATTTGCCTTATCAACAAATCTAGTTTGTGATTACAGAAGGCTGAACTGAGGTGTCTGTTGCCTAGAAGTTTGCTGGATCGTGGATTTTTTTCAGAATGCACAGCAAAAATTGAAGGGAATGATAAGTGTGAGGATCAAGTTCGCAGTCACAGTTGGAGTGGTCAGCGCAAGATGCCCTCTTACTTAAACAAGCTGGTTTTTCCCGATAACTTTTTAACTGCCTTGAGGACCATAGCCTTGCAGGAAGATGAGATTTTTCAGGTTTCATCGATGCTGGAAGAGGTGCGATTTCTTTAATATAATTTTTCCTTCCACTGGATACCCGACCTTCTTATACCTCTGGCTAAGTGGATATAAATAGCTTTCCAGCTATGCTCCTTTGTCAAGAATCTTCAATATTATCAGTAAAAAAAAAAAAAAAAAAAAAAAATTCAATATTACGAATGCAGTTGATAAAATTAGGAATTCCCTTAATAGATTTACAATTTAAGACACGTATACCTTGTTTAGGTCACTTTGGGGCATACTTGGTTCTATGTCTCCTAAACTTATAATTATATTGGGATTAGTTTATCCTTGCTCTGCCTGGGCAAATGTTGAGGAGTGTTTTGTAAAGTGAAGATCAGACCATAGGGGAAATGGAACCCTACAATATGGACAAAGTTTGGCTAATGGCTACAACTCCAAACAATATATTTTTATTGATGTGAATTTTGACAAATTCACCATTAGATAACATTTTCTTCTTGTATCTTATATACTTGCAAAATTTCCAAAAATCAAAGATCAATAGTTATGTCATCAATCGGATGTTTAAATTTCAAGTTTCTGTAGTCTAAAATTATGCATAAAAAATAAGTTTATGGATTGAATAATAAATAACATTCGATTGACACAAAATTTGACATGTGTGTAAAGAACATGCAATCCAGCTATTAGGTTTTCAAAATATGTAACCATGTTAATTTTTTTAGTGGGAGTTGCTGCCATTGTTTGTAGCCAAACATCGTCCCTGCAATATTAAGCCACTTTGGGGAAATATTCTTAATTGTAAGGTATAGGCTATGAAAGATGACTTTTAAACGTGGAGTTATATCAGGATATGATTAGATAACCCTTTCTTTTCCGTGGTGAATTGATTAGTAGAGTTCAATAAAGAGAAGAGCAGATTGAAGTGGTAAAAGAAGTCCTGCAATTAAAGTTTCCAACTGCTGTGCAGCACAAAGTTATGAGAAAACTGAAAGTAGAAAAACTTGTTAGACTCTGTTGTGTATATAATACATTACTCTATCTTTCATGTTGAGAACATAGTAATATTTTTGGAAAATAGAATGCACAATTAGAGGTGAAATTTAAGGATCCTTGTAGTAAATTGTATATATAATTAATATAAAATATCATTGGATTCTAATATTGCTATTTAGGATTTGTTTGAGATCTACTTATTTTGCTAAAATTAAATTTTTTTTGTTAAAACTACTGTAGATAAAGGTAAAAGTTAGCTAAAATAGTACAGTATGATCTATAAATGGTACTAAAAAGTGCAATGAGGCTCTTGAATAGTACTAAAAATAAGTTAAACAGTAAAATAAGTTGGCTTTTTAATTGTTAGCCAAACGCACACTTAGTTGGAAATTAGAACTTGTTCGATTTAACCATGACCTGTACTGATATTGGACAAAATATCGGAGGACTTCCGAAACTCTAAATTATGAACAGATGAAGTGAGACTTAGCATTTTTTTTTTTTTTATATTATCAATTTACATTTTTCTTTTCCTAAGTTCATCACTTGTGCTTTTATTTTCTTAAAAGTGATTTGTTCTAGAAGTGTCATAGATAGTTTGATGATGAGTGAAGTTATAATTTTATCTGCTGGCTGCCTTGAAAAGATAAATGTTAAATGATAACATATGTTGAGATATTTTTGGTGGTGAATTGAAGGGATTGAAATCCTTTCATTTGCGATTAAAATTTTCACAAATCTAATGGTTTACTACTTAAAAAAAAAAAAAAAAAAAAAAAAAAAAAAAAAAAAAAATCTCATTCCATCATATAAGAAATGATAATTGAGTTTAAGTGATATGACACCACTATGCTTTTAGATTCTTGAAGAACTAAATGTTTGTTGTAATATGGACCCTCTCTGTTTTAATAACAAATAGAGAGGATCCTAAAACAAATTGAATGTGGTGTAATAACTTTTGGTCATCTTAATATGATTGTTTATACCATAAACTATTTTTCAAAAAACATGCAGATGTCAATATAAGCAATCTCCTCAAACTGCTTTATCAAAAGATAATTTGCAAATCTTTGTGCTTTGGTGATAGTTTTACTTTTTATAAATTGTTGGTATATATTCATATTGACAGAAATTTGTTATTTTAGAGCCAAAGGAATCCTCCCCTGGTTCAATCTTTTAATTTATTTTTTCCTCTAGTTCTTGACCCTTAGTTGAATCTATTGTTTTTTTGTGAAGCTTGTTGGATCTGGTGGGGAGAGGCAACCATCTGACACAGAAGTCCGTGCAGCGGTATGGGAGGCTTGTGGCGATTCTGGAGCTCTACAATTGCTTGTTGATCTTCTCCAGATGAAGTAAACCCTGGAGTCTTTATCTTTTAAATATTAATTTGCTGATAACTCCAGCATTGTAAATATGACTGGTATTTAGTTGTATTTAATTTATCACCCACTTGCTTTAACTTGCCTGAGACTATGATTTCTCTGTATTCCAGAATGGTAGATCTTGAAGAGAATTCTGGAGCGGAGGACTGTGACATTGAACTTCTTAAAGAAGTCAATACAACTGAAAGCCAGGAGCTGCAAACACCAATGTATGAAAAAATTTGAATTATCATCTTTTTGTCTTCATGAATGTCTTCTAAGTTGTCAATGAAGTCTAACTTAAATGGCAGGTCCTTCTACCATAAATTTGGGTGGAGGGTACTTACAAAGAAAATAAAATTGAGTTAAAAGTGAGGTTGTGGGTACAAAACTCTGTGTGTGCGCACAAGAAAAACACTAATTTTTAATACTTAGATATGCTAAAGCAAGAAATGCACCAATGACCTTAAATAATAAGTTTCAATGCTAATCATATGTAGTATTTTAAAAATGACCAAATTCTCAAGGTGAAAGAATGTTGAAAATTCAATGTAGGCCTTATTTGTTTGCTGAATATCCAACTAGAAATGCATACATTAACCTTCATCCGTTTGATCTTTTTTTGAAGTATCTAATGTACTTTTCTTGTGCATGCCTCTGCAGCAAAGAGACAGATGGCTTAACCCAACAGAAGTTGAGGAGTAAAAACAGGAGGTCTAGTATAATATATAGACAAGGGCAAAAGCGACTGACTCGTTTATTTCTGAAGGAAGCAGAGCACGCATTGCAATTAGCACTTAGTGAAAGAAACTAGATGTTAATCAATTTCCACATATTGTATAAGAACAAGAGTTTCATGGCTTTTATTTATTTATTTTAATGTGCCTCTAACAATCGTCTCAAGATGGAGTCTTAGCACCTGCAATTACTCTATCTTCCTCTTTTCTGATTCAATAGTTTTAAGGGACAAAGTTTTCAAAGTTTTACAGCTGAGTTGAAATTATTGTTTATAGGAGTTTCTTGATTATTATTATTAATACTGGAATTTGTGTTAACTTTGTATTTTTTATTTCCAAATTTTATTATTGACCTCTTTTTTCTAGTCAAATATTTTCATTTTAATCACAAATGTTATATTTGTGTTAGCATTTGATTTTAGTGTTTGAAAAAGACAGGACATTAAAACAGAGACAAAACAATACAACAAATGAGCACTGCTAGTGAGGGTGAGGTGTGCACTGTGCAGTGGTGTTACAATCAGGGGCGTAGCCAAGAATTTTTGCTTGGGGAGGCTAAGGTAAAATTATCATTTTGATTTGCGATTCAACAAAAAACTCAAAGTACAATATATTTATAATACAAGATTATTGATAGAACTTTTTTGTTGGGGTAATTCTGTAGCACTCAAATATCAAAATACTAACAAGTTAATCAACCAATTAAGCATCTTAAGTATTTTTTTTCTTGAGTTTCTCCTATTCTTTTGAAAAACCATAAGTCCATAACATTCATAGAAATCAAATATAAGCATACAACAAAACTGCAGAAAAAGAAGTTGGTATTTCTCAATATTTGCTTAGCTTTAAATAAGAAAACTCTTTGTCAAGGAAGAGTGAGAAACTAATGAAAATGTGATTATGTGAGAGCATCCCACAGAAGAGTTAATGAAGAGAAATTGAAGAGAGAGCACCAAGTGATGAGGAGAGTCTTTTCAGTGGTTTTTAATTGGAAAGGGATATTGTAATAGTTTTGAGGAAGTGCAAAACTTAAGTACAATATCCTAAGTATAATACATTAAGTTCTTTAATTAAATTCAAACACATGTTTAACATGACCAATAAAATACAAAAAAAATGTTATTATTTTTAAGGACAATTAAATTCAATACATATGATTTTAATAAGGTAATCTGATGTACTACACCTCAGTTTTATCCCTTCACAAAAATTGAATAACTAAAAACTTAAAAAATATGGATGTAGCTATCATGCTTTAAAGAAGAATGGAAAAAACCAAAGGAGTTAATTTTTATGATTGCACAATTGGGATTTGGGGTGGGAAGAATTTTATGAGTTACATGTTGGAGGGGGGCCAATCTTTTAATCTTGTGGGGGCCAACTCTTAACTCAAAATGATTCTAGCCTAGTTTTACTTATAATTAGAGAGGTTTTAAAAAATTTTGGAGGGGCCATGGCCCCCCCAATGCATGAGGTGGCTCCACCCCTAGCTACAGTGTACTCAACCTGTTGAATCAAACAAGAAAAATAGAATTCTCATGTTGTCTTGGCAGGTTCAACAAAAATTAATAAGCAAAACAGCATTACACTGTACATCACGTTTTTTTTCCCCTCTAAAAACCAAAGTTTTTATTAAAAAAAAATAAAGAAAAAAAAGAAAGCTAAACAACGGCAAATTGAAGGGAAAAAAAAAAAAAAATCACAAGCTACGACAAAGATTTCCTGAGCTAAGCGATTTCTTCAATTAAAAAAAAAAAAAAAAAAAAAGAAAGAAAGAAAGAAAGAAAAGATATTTTCATGTTTCTGGACTTTCGACTTGCAATTGCTGGACCGGGCCTATGAACGGTGTGGCATAGATTCTTGAGCTATTATTACTTCTCTTGCGAGAAGCTCATGCTGCTTAATTAAGCACTTGAGACACTTGCTGAGGTCTTGACCATTGGTCTATCCTTCAGATCTTCTTCCATGCATCATTTTTGAAAATGAACTACTCTATCGTCAAATGGGATTTCGTCTTCTTATTTGCTCCAAGAATTGTTTTAATTTTCTTGAAAGTTTTTGAAACTTTAGCTTTGCCCTTTACCAACACACCGGCGTTCTTGCTTGGCATTATTTCCTCCCTCCCTCTATCCCTTGCTTTCTCTCCTTTTCTCCCTCTCAACTCATACAAACTCATAACAGAACGAAGAGAATCACATGTTATAATGGATGATGACATATTACGATATGTCAAAACGAAGTGAACATGAAGTCGTCCAAGCTCTAGCAAGCATTGATAACATATCATCATTTAAGCCGAGGCTTAATCAACCAAAAAAGCCATCTTCAAGAATTACTCATTTCAGCCATTGTACCGTATCTTAAAATTGGTTGAAATGGGTGATAAGGAACGAGCATCCAAGATTCACTTCTTGGAAAAAGAAAGCAGAGAAAACATTTCTATAGCTACCGAAGGCTCAAATATTTTAAAGATGCATGTGTGTTTCCCAACCGACAAAGGTTTTGCTATTATACTTTCAAGTGCCAATTTTCATTATTTGTGCTAAGAAACTACCGGACTTTTCGCAATGAATTTGAAGAATTCATAGCTGCCCTTAAAAACCTTGTGTGATGGTACACCCATCATGGCTCTGTTAAAACTTTGAGAGCATCAACAGAGTCATGGTGGGCGCACCGTACATGAATGTCACACAAAGTTTTTAATATTTCTCTAAGAATGAAGGGCAGCCTGGGTTCTTCAAATCCATTGCGAAAAAAGCCCAGTAGTTTCTTAGCACAAACAATAAAAACCAACAACTTGTAAGTATAACTGCAAAACCTTTATCGGTTGGGAAACACACATGCACCTTCAAAATATTTGACCCTTTAGTAGCCATAAAATCGTTTTCTCTGAATTTTTTTTCCTAGAAATGAATCCTTGATGCTCATTCCTTATCACCCGTTTCAACCAATTTTAAGATATGGTACAATGGCTAAAACGGAGTAATACTTGAAGATGGCTTATTTGGTTGATTAAGACTTAGCTTAAATGATGAGATGCTATCACTACTTACGAGAACTTGGATGACTTCATAAGAGTTCACTCTGTTTTTGACATATTGCAATATGTCATCCTCCATTATAACATATGGTTCTCTTCGTTCTGCTATGAGTTTGTATGAGTTGAGAGGGAGAAAAAGAGAGAGAGCAAGGCATAGAGGGAGGGAGGAAATAAGAGAATTGTGAGCGAGAGAGCGAAAGGTTAATTTGAGTGAGTAAGGGTCCGTTTGGTTTCCCCATCACTCAGTTTTCTTAACTCAGTTTTCAAAATTCATAACAAAAACTCAAAACTCATCACTCATAACTCAAATCCCACTTCCACCAAAAAACCCCAAAACTCTTGTTTGGTTTAAAAACTCAATCACATATCTCATCTTTTTACTTCAACTTTTTGCCAAAGCTATGGACCCCACCCACTGACGTTACACAGTGGTGAAACGGTTTCCTACCCGCGTGAACATAGTTTTCTTCTTTTCTTTTTTTTCCTCTCCCTCATTTTATCCCATCAGAAAACAACCTTCTTCTTCCCTCGCCTCCCACATCAACGCACAAGCACAACAGAACGGATCCCCTTTTTCTTTTTGATCTTCCTTCATTTTTCAATTCAGTTTCTTACCCACAATACCCATTTAACACACCTCTGTCTAAACCAAGTAATAGGACCCTACAAGAATAGCATATCTCAATTAGTTATAGGACCACATAAAGTGTTCAGCTAAAATATTCTCAAAGGCCGCTGCAAGTGCAAGGGATGGTGAAGGCATGTTTATATATTTATATACAAGAATTGCTAAATGGCACTAGCATTACATAGGTGCAGAATTTCAGCCACAGATTGTTACCTGAGATTGAACATAGGCAATGAGTGGGAATAAATGACAACTCAATAGCTAAGTTGAAACCAAACCAAACACTCACATTAGCTATATAAGTTTAAGTCTTGTTTTGTTAATGGTTTGATTTCAGTCTTTACTAAAAACTGTGAACTCAAGCAGTTATCCTCAGTCATGAGGAAGATAGTCCAACCACTAAAGCAACACTGCTATTCACGACAAATATTCCAATTGCAGACTAAAATTTAGTGAGATGGATTCATGGGGCACGTAAATTTGGGACCCCTTGCACTGGCCAATATGGCATTATGATGATTTATAAGCAATTCTACTTTCAACTTGCATTTGAGAAGGAAATGGTATATTCTGTCATATGATTGAGAGTATTTAAGACTTTAATGGATTTTGATCATTATCTGTGGGGCCCCTGAGTTTATATTATATTTATGAACATTGCCTTTGAAGCAGAATACATTGCCTTTGAAGCAGAATTGTGTTTTTGAAACAGATTTCTGTGTGTAAAAAAAATAGAGATGATGTTGGCAGTTTGCCTTCTCAGTTTGAAAGTTTAGGACTACAATAGTGAGCTATATGGATAGGACCATCTGATGCATTCTTAGGGGATTTTAGAAACTATTGACTGACCAATGGATAGGACTATATACTTCAGGATCTAGCTCACCACAGAAAGAAGCTACATGGTCTGGTCTCCTGCCACTGGTTGTGTAAAGATCAACTTTGGTTTATGAGCTATGATATCCCTGGTTGAAGGGAGACACTATCCACTTATGACATGGTAAATGGCAGCAAGATAGTGTTCTTTACACTAGATATGGGCAAAGAGCTTGTTCAATTACATTTTGAATTGCACAATGTGAATTCAAGCAATAAAGCATATCTGAATCCAACAATGAGCCAACAACTCAGTGAACAAAGTTCAAAGATCAGCCATTTTGAAGGTTAATGAATTCCATTTCTTATTCAAATATTTATATGGTTAGTAAAGAAACAAGTTAACATTACAAATCATAGTTTCTCAAAGTAGGTAATAGAACTCAGTATCATCAAATCAAGTTCAACAAAAGCATATATGCCCTATACTTAAAATGTTCTGCTCTAAGTCCTCTGCAGCAGTCAATTTAAACCTAATAAAAGGAGAGAGCTACATCAGGGAGGAGGAATTCTTATTTCTTCTTAGATAGGCTAAATCCACTAAATAATAATAAAAGGAAAATAAAAAAAGGAAAAGAAAAAGAGATAAGTTCCCTTCAATTTTTGAGAGTGAAGATAATCAGTGGGTTTTTATTATTTTTTTAGTTTAACATTTTTTTTAATAATTGGTATGTGCTGTAACTGATGTGCAACCAGGGATTTCATCTTATGCTTAAACATATTATCTAGGGCCCAAATCTGAAATTATGATGGAATCTTTAGTACGTCCTGTAATTCTACTTATCCAATAAAGAAAAAAAAAGTATTTCCTATCAGACCTTAACATCGTGTTCAAGTAGTGAACTCTTTTGACTTCTAGATTGGGGTACTTGTTACTGGTGTGTTCAAGGTTTGATATCTTATTTGTTATAGATGATGAAAGAATCTCAAAAGGCAGGAAAATAAATTAAACAAATGGCAATTTCAGTTCATCAATTAAACAAATGGGTCACATAAATTCAAGACTCAAAAGGTCTGTACTCTACTAATTTCTTACATGCAATTTCATACCACAAGAAAGAAAGAAAGACCCACTTCAATAAAACACAAATAATGAAAAGAAAGACCCAGGTGCAGATCAATAAAACAGAAATTATAAAAAGAAAGAAAGATCGAAGATGAGTCCATGGAGAAAAACCCACTTCTACACACTCACCAGTACCCATGGGCAAAAATCAATAAAACAGAAATTATACCACAATGCCCAAATCATACAATGGTCATAGACAATGGAGAGGGAGATAGAGATAGAGATATACACCGCACCTGGTAGAAGATCACAGAAATGACTTCAAATGGTTTTTTGCAACGGACAGAGCTCTAACTCGCTATTCCGGTTCCGATTCAGATGCAGAGAAATCAGCTGGGTTTCGTGCTTCGGTTTAGATCGCTAGAGGCCGAGATTTGATGGAGTAATGAAATGTGAGAGAAAACGGAGAGAGGGAAGTGAGAAAGAAGGAAAATTTTGGCTGAAATATTTTGAGGGAAGGGAGAAATGGTCATCGCCCAAATTTGCAACGGTAATATCACATGACTCCCCGTGGTACTGGTACACAGTACACTGCAGGTTGAAGCTGTTTCAAGCAACCAACACGCGTGGCTGGTCTCCCTTTGTCTCTACCTGTGCACGTCCCACTAAGTACCATTTTTGTCTTCATTATTTTTTTCTCTTTTGTTTATTTATTTTTTTTGTCAATCCCAAAATTGAGTTTGGATATTGAGTTAAACGTTTGACTCTGTCTTCACTCTGTTTTACCCAACGTGGGATACTTTTTTCTTTTTTTTTTTTTTCAAAGAAAATTTTAATTTGGGGTGACAATTTGGGCATGCGATGTTAAGACATGGGTATTTGACTATATGAGTTAATACTAACTCAATAAATTTATTAAATAAATTAAGATTTCTCAACTTTGACATGACTTATTTATTAAACGAGTTAGTCGTGTCAACATGTTTATTAGATTTTATTAAAATGAAAAAAAGAAAAAGAAAAAACAAACAAATAGATATGTTTAATATCAAATTGAGAACTAACTAGTAACTGCGTCACAAATAATTATTCAAAATTAAAACATATTTCAATATCACAAATAATCAATCACAATATGTCAAATAAAATAAACTACAACAACTAAGAAATTTATATACCTAGTGCTTGAATAGTATATTGGTAAAATGTCATTTAATTAAACAGGTGAGATGGGTCAAACAGGTTCCATGGGTTGAAAACTAACCCTACCCGTTTATTAAACGGATCAGTCGTGTCAACCCGAATATGACACGAACCCATTAAGCCTCAATTCATAACTTGCTAATTTCGTATCAAGTCACGCCGGGTTCGTGGGTCGTGTCTAATTTTGCCACCCTTAATTTTAATATGAGATACTGAAGTTGAAAATAATAAAAGAGTAATTATTAGATGTTTTAAAGTATTGTTGAAGTGATAATTCCATGTTAATATATATATATATATATATATATTTATATTAAATGGCCTATTTTTAAATTCCTGGATTTCAAAAAACTCTTATCTTAGGTAATTCAATAGGATAAGAATTTGTTTTGCCATGACAGCATGGTCGATTTAGACTTAACGAAATCAAATTTGTTTAGCTAAGCCGAATGTCAATCTCCATCTTTTGGCGCAAGTCTCCAAAGATCAAAATTAGGAATTCATGGCCCTGCAAGTACCACGTTCTCTGGCCCAGCAACGGACCCGTGCTTTGTGGCAAACTCCCCCTCTCGGCATGCTTCAAAATCAATTTCAATGGAGCTACTTTTGTTGCTGAAAATAAGTTTGGCATCGGAGTTGTTATTCGAGACTCTCAATGTATGGTCATTGCCTCTCTCTCTCTCTCTCAATTGCTCCCGCATGAATTTCAAGTTGTAGAAATAGAGGCCTTAGCTGCGACGAGAGCTTTGGAGTTTGCTTAGGAGCTGGGTATTGCACATGTAGTTCTAGAGGGTGATTCTAAGGTAGTTATGGATGCTCTTGCTGAGGGGGATGTTTCTTTATCTTCATATGGTCTGTTAATTGCAAATGCAAAATCTTTGTCCCATGATTTCTTTCAATTACTTTAGTCTCATGTTGAGAGAGAAAGTACTAAGGTTGCTCATAGTTTAGATAGGCATACTGTTGTTGTTTTTGGTTTTATTGTATGGATAGAATTTGTTCCTCCATAGGTTGCTTCTATTTATCGGGCTGATTTTATGGCCTTTCTTAGTTTTAATACAAATTGTTTTCTTTTTCTAAAAAAAAAAAAAGCTACAATCCTAGAATTTTAGAGAGAGAGAGAGATGGAGAATTTTATGCAAAAAAAAAAAAATCAGTTTAACAACAGTTTATCAAATTTCAATATTCGGTGTTTTTGTACAAAACATTATGAAACAAAATTTTTGGTTTAAAATGAACATTTGTAAAAAAATTATGAGTTATAGTTGCAAAACAATATTTTGAGTTTTAAAAACGCACTTTTAAATTCCTAAATCACCTAACTAAACAAACCATTTGCGTGTATTTTTTCCTTGACAGTATTTATTTTTCCTACATATTATAGAGCTAATAACTTTCATTCCCACATTTCCATACTCTACAATCAAACAACAAATCCAATCCCTTGATGTCGAACTTATGCAAGAGCCATGCCATGGCCAATGCCCGACAGGCCAAATGGGTGGGATTGGGATTGAAAAAGTTTTGTAGAAAATCTTCATAACTTGGGTTCGTTCTTAGGGTTTATTTGGAATTCGTTTATTTTACTGAAATTGAAATTTTTTTACTGAAAGTACTATATATAAAGGTAAAAGTTAGCTAAAATAGTACAGTGAAACTCATGAATAGTACCAAAAAGTGCGGTGAGACCCATGAATAGTATCAAAAATAAGTTGACAAAAAATAAGCTAGTCAAACAGTTTATTTAGTTGAAAAATAAGTGTTCGTTTGACATGATTAATTTTACTAACTTATTTTATTATTTAGTTTATTTTTTATACTATTCATGGGCTTCATTGCACATTTTGGTACTACTCATGGGTCTTATGGTACTATTTCAGCTAACTTTTACCTTTATCTACAGTATTTTCAGCAAAATAAGTTAGAAAAATTTAGTCATGCAATTAGGTCTACAAATTATTTAGAAATGGGCTCAAAACAATAATCAAAATTTAAGAAATGAAAGTGGCTAAGCTGAGGTCTAAATCAATTTGCTACAAACTAATGAAAGATTAGAAATATAGATAAAAATTTGTCCCAAAAAAAAAAGAAATATAGATAAAAAGGAAACCGCGTGCTATTCAAATTCAAGCAATTTCTCGTCAGGCTGAGGCATTAATGTACTGGTACAATCTTGTCTTGTCGTATTTGCTCTCCATTATCCAGTCCAGTACTCATTTTCACGCCTTTTGTATTCCCTTGTCTCCTCTATTCAATTTCAGCATTGCTGTTTCTATTTGCTACCTCAGTCCGTATTCTGGTGCTGACCACTGAGTGTACTGTCAACTGTGTGCATGCTACAGTGCACGCCTCCACAAACAAATAAGCTCAGATTGTATCATTTTTTGTTCTCACTCTTCTACTTTTCTCTCTTCATTTATTATCAATCCCAAAATTGAGTTAAAGTTAGGTGAAAATTAAATTGATGCATTTACTTTTTCTTGTCAACTTATTGCTAGTGGATAACGGATTACTAACTTTTACGTTTGGTCATAAAAGAATACAATCCCAGCTAACTGACAAATCATCATTTGGTATATATGGTGATTAATTATAGGTATGTGTACTGTCTCTTTTCAATTTTGTTATTATTATTATTGATTTTTTTTTATTGATCTATTCTAATAACTTTTTTTTTTTTTTTGAGAAGGATCTATTCTAATATCAAACTTAGCCACCACGTGCATATTCTTTTCCAAACTTGGACATTCGATATATAAATAACATTTTGGTCAAACCTATTTATAATCCATGAACATGAGTTGGAAAGAATACAATCCCAACTAACTGACAAATCATATACTAGTTATTGGCCCAAGTGTTGCACAGATTTTTCTTATTTGTAAATTTATATATATATTAATCTATAAATGTTTAAAATTTAAAAAAGAAGAAGTATATCCCAAGAAATATATTAAGTATTATCTAAAAGTTGAATTTTATCGCATTATTTTTTATCTATACTTCTCCATCTTATACATACATACATATATATATATATATATATGATTATTATTAAGTACTAAATTATACCATATAATTAAATGTAAAAAGTTAATAATATCGTTTTAATTTTTTGTTTAAATTGAATGATATGCAACATTATATACCACTAAACTTTGTCAGTATTTTCTGTATTAAATTATAGTTCTATAATTTTTAAAATAAATAAATAATATTCATATATTTCATGACCTTCATATGATAGATTTTGTCAACACTTCTAAAAATCTTGAATCTACAAAAGGAACCCTTAAAAATTAGAGAGAGCAAAAAAAAAAAAAAAAAAAGCTAGCAATAACTAATCGTTGCACCGATAAACAACCTTAGTGAGTTTTATCAAAAATATTTACCAATTAGTTGAAAAGAATAACCATTAGGAAATTTTAGGTGATATTCAGCTAAACAAATAATATAATTTTCATCATTCTTTTCTTTTTTTAACAACGCAATGTTATACAATAAAAACCAATTGTTATGTGTCTGTGTCAATCGAAAAAATATTATATTGTATTTCGAAGCATTATTTTCAATATTTGTTGCTAAAAAAAAACCAAGTATATCAATATGATTTAATAGTTAGAAAATTATATGGTGTCATCAAATAATTGGTGGAATATTTAAATTGCAACTTTAACAATTTATAATTACATACAAAATGTGAAAATAGAGAGTAAAAAGAATTAAAATGATTCCTAATGCAGAAAAAATTGACCGATACATTTTTAGCAAGAACAACGAGAACTGGCAACGGGGCAGCATGATAGCAAACCCTTTATTAGTTGGAAAAGAGGCATGCACCTTAGGATCTTAGAGCCTACAATAGCCATTGATAGGTTATCTTGGCATTCTTTTGCCAAAGATTGGATCTTGGATACACTGAGGTTGTCAAAATCAGGATCCTACGTAGGTTCGTGGGAGGTAGGTGGGATTGTAGATCATAGGATCGGATCATGGATCGTATGGATCGTGGGAGGTAGGTGGAATCGTAGATCATAAGACCAGATCGTGGATTGTAAGATTATACATTATTTGAGAAAAAAACAAAAAATACATACATTGGTATATTAAATAATCACATAAATTATACATTCATTTATTAAAAAAAAAAAAAAAAAACCAAATATTTGCATCCATTTGATGTAATTACTCCATACAACACTACATTTATTTGCAAGTGTTAAATATTAGCATTGATACACTATGTTGAATATGCTAGTATGAATGCGGAAGTGGAAGCATAAAGTATAGAACACACAATAACATACAAGGGTTACAAGGTTCAGTCTAATGGTCCACATTCATGGAGGAAGCCCAAGGCTACATCAATAATATATTAGAGTGTAGTATAAATCCTGTGTTATAATGAACTATAACATGTGTATATATAGTAGACTAAACTCTAGATTAATAGACTTCTAATACAAGTAGGGGACTTGGCTTGCACACAAAGTAGAATTATGCTTAAAGAGGTCAAAAATCTCAAAATGTGACACTCTATTGTGATGTTATTTCTTATTTGGGTTCAATTGATACTCTATCTCTCTACATTAGAATAGTAAAACTTGGTCTATTGGGATGCTATTTTTTATTTGGGTTCAACTGAGCCGTCTATCAAGTTAATGACGATTATAAGAAATCAAAATCGTTTGGAGTCGTTAGAATCATACGATCTTACTAATCCTGAATGATCGCAAAGATTTTTAAAAGATCCAGATCGTTTTTGGTAGATGAGATTGTAAAATCGTAGGATTGTAGGATTAAAATCAGAATTTTGACAACCATAAATACACGTTCTTCATGCCAAGCTCAAACTTAATCAACTAGATGAGCCCTCTTCTAGCATCACTCCGTTTTAGCCAATGCACCATATCTTGAAGTTGGTTCAAACTAGTGATGAAGAACGCGCATCCAAGATCCAATCTTTGGAAAAAGAAAGCCAAGATAACCTTTCAATGGCTACTGTAGGCTTTAAGATCTTGAGGTGCATGCCTTTTTTCGAACTAACAAAGGGTTTGCCATCATACTGCCCAGTAGCCAATTATTGTTGTTTTTTCAAAAAAAAAAAAAAAAAACGAAAATATAGGTTTTTTTTTTTTTTTTTTTTTTTAATTTTTTTTCAATGAATTTGAAGAACCAACTGCTGCCTTTATTCTAAGAGAAGTATTATTAACTTTGTGTAACTTTCATGACCGGTGCACCCACCATGACTTTCTTAAGACAGAGCACAATAGGAGAAATGAGAAAGGAGAGGGGTGAAGGTTGTGAGTGAGAAATAAGAATAGAAAGTTGAAAGTTGTGAGTGAGAGAGAAGGAGAGAAATGTGAACGTGAGAAGTTAATTACTGAAAGTGTTTAGTAAGAGGGAAAATTTTGTAAATCTCATAATGATGATTGTTAACTTACTATCTGCAATAAATTAGTTAGTCCAGTGTCAAAACAGAGAAGTATAAGAGAACAATTGATTGTCAAAATCTACCAATCATGTTCAAATATTGCAAAAACTAAAGCAAAATTCAGATGCTACAACTTCTAAAATGCCACACACACACACAATTAAAGAATTAGGAGATTTAGAGCCTAGAAGTTATTGAAACAATTCAAAAATATATATATATATATATATATATATGACTATTCAAAAGAGAAATACATGTTCCCATAAAAAGAAAATAAGTTTTAATGGGTCTAAACTTTAAACAATGAAAAAAATGGGATCATAAATAATTATAGGTATCGGGTTTGGTGATTCATAGTTGTATAAAAGGTCATACCAAGGTCACTTTTTAAAAAATACATGAAAAACCATAAAATAAAATTTTTTTTTTCTCGCTGGTTACTTTGTGCTCCTAGCAACCCTACAAAAATAAAAGGAAAAGGAAAAAAAAATCAATGGAAAACCATTAACAAAATTTTTTAATGGGTCTAAACTTTAAACAATAAACAAAAAATAATCATAAACAATCATAGATGCAGGATATATGGTTAATTGTTATATATTTATAAAGCAAAAGAATTAGAAAGCCCAGATTAAAAAAAATAAAAAGAGCTGTACAAAGATCAATGGTTGTAAAACACAATCGTTAATCGTTATATATTTCTAAAGCAAAAGAATTAGAAAACCCAGATTAAAAAAATAAAAAGGGACGTACAAAGATGAATGGTTGTAAAACACAATCTTTGGTACCGTGTTTAAATGGAATTTCAGATACTTGTCCTATGTCTCCTATCAAGTTTGCTTGGCAATAAGTACATTTATTTGGGTGTTATTCTTCGGCATTAATCTTCTTCTTTTGCTCCTCATCCTTAGCTCAGAGGAATAAAGCAAAGATTTGCAAAGTCAAATAGGAAAACAAAGATGAGAGGAATAAAGCAAAGGTGTTCAAAGTCAAATAGGAAAACAAAGATGGCTTATGTAGGTTAGCCTACAGATTGGGAATGGGAAAACAAAGATGACTTGCGTAGGGAAGAGTACGTTCTAGGGAAAAAAATAATTTTATTTAAATAAAATAATAATGATGAGTTTGAGTTTAAGATGAACTTGTTATAGAGATAGAGTTCCACTTTTTGTTAAGTTCAGATTAAACAAAAATAATTTTATTTAAATAAAATGACAATTTTTTTAAAATATTGTGCTAACGTGGAAAATTGTAGGAGTTTCAAAGGTTTCGGTTATATATATATATATATATATATACATATGAAAATTAGTTCAGTTTTTCTCTCAAAATTTGATTCCCAGTGATATTGGTGCGGGTACAGTATGGACATGTAGGTTGAGGTTGTTGCTCCACCAACATAGCAGAAATTTACCATTGGTCTATGAAACACGGGTGCATTTCGGGACTTGGGTGCGAGTACAGGACTCGATAATTTTTGAAAAAAGTGAGTGCGGGTGCAGCGGAACTCGGCAATTAAAAAATTATTAAAAATATTTTTATTTATATTTTTAATATATTACTAAGTATACTTTTTTATATAATAATAGAAAACTCATATAATAATAATAATAAATAAATAAATAAATAGATAGATAATAATAAGTACAAAAAAGAAAAGAAAAGAAAAGAAAAGAAAAGGAAGAGGTGGCTCTCATGTGTAGCTTCCTATTAAAAAAGAAAAAGGAAAAAAAGGGAAGATGATGTGACTCTCATGTGTTTGGTTAAAGAGGCACACAAAACAAAGAAGAGCCTTTTAAAGTATTGTTCTTATCAAAAAGAGAAACAGAAGTTACAGAACTCTTCCAAAAAAAAAAAAAAAGATCAGAACAACTCAGTACTCACTCAAGAAGATGAAGCAAAGAAGAGCACGAAGAAGCAAAGATACCATTTCAGTCCACCAGTGATAGCGGCGTATCAATATCCAATCTAGTCCACCGGTATTTTTGGTTTAAGTTTTTTTTTTTTTTAACCGGCCGATTTCCTTTTTCCAACCAAAACACATCGATATTCGGCCGATATGATCCGATTCGGCTCGGTTCGGCGCGAATTGGCCCAAGTTTGAGTCGCGACGGCGCAAGTCGGGAAAAAAAAACATGTGGCAGGACGCGGCCCGACATGTGGTCAGCAGCATCCCTCGCGCGTCGCTGCTTCGCGCAGCGTCAGATGTGGGTGCAGCTCCTCTAGCACTGCGTCCATGCATCCCAGCTATTGGTACTATCTTCAATACATAATATATATATATATATATATATATATATATATATGCTAAAGCAGGAAATGCACCAATGGCCTTAAAGAATAAGTTTCAATGCTAATCATATTTAATAATTAAAAAAGGACCAAATTCTCAAGGTGAAAGAATGTTGAAAATTCAATGTAGGCCTTATTTGTTTGCTGAATATCCAACTAGAAATAAATACATTAACCTTCATCCGTTTGATCTTTTTTTGAGGTATCTAATGTACTTTTCTTGTACAAGCCTCTGCAGTAAAGAGACAAATGGCTTAACCCAACAGAAGTTGAGGAGTAAAAACAGGAGGTTTTGGTATAATATATAGACGAGGGCAAAAGCAACTGACTCGTTTATTTTTAAAGGAAACAGAGCACGCATTGCAATTAGCACTTAGTGAAAGAAAGTAGATGTTAATCAATTTCCAAATATTGTATAAGAACAAGAATTCACGGCTTTTATTTATTTATTTTTATGTGCCTTTGATAATTGTCTCAAGATGGAGTCTTAGTACCTTGCAATTACTCTATCTTCCTCTTTTGTGATTCAAATAGGTTTTAAGGGACAAACTTTTCATAGTTTTACCGCTGAGTTGAAATTATTGTTTATAGGGATTTCTTGATTATTATTATTATTATTATTTTTAATACTGGAATTTGGTTAACTTACATGGTATTGTAAATACCCTATTTTGGTCCTCAATTACGACGTGCACATACTTTCTCAAATCTCTCTCATTTGTTGCGTTAACTTTGTTTAATATATATATATATATATAATAAAAGTTGAGGTTAAACACTGTGGTTATGTCACGTGGCTTCACCAAATTGCAGAAATTTTATTAAATTTTTAGATTTTTAAAAAACTAAAAAGGAATAGTATACTACCAGGACTTTAATTCATTCTTATCATTAAATAAAATTAGAATAACATTATTTTTTTTATTTGTTAGGATATATTTCTTAAATTAAGGGATAATATTTAACATACAAAAATTTAATTTAGATAATATTTATCATCTAATTGACAATTTTTTTTTTATTCATTAGGATATATTTCTTAAATTAGGGTATAATATTTAACATACAAAGATTTAATTTAGATAATATTTATCATCTAAAATTTCAAAATTTTAATATTATTTTATCAGAATATCAAGCTACAAAACTTGATATATTATTAAGGGATAAGCACAATCCAAATTCTTCAAGAGGTGATTAATATAAATCTATCCCAAGAAACAGTATATATCTCCAATAATTTGAAAATCTCTATCTATCCCAAAAAATAGTATATATCTCCATTAATTTGATAATTTCTACGTTGATGACATTAAAAAAAAAATATATATATATATATATATATATCAAAATTTTTTATAACTATTAACCACATTCTCTTTCTCTCTCTCTCTCTCTCTCTCTTTTTTTTAATTTTTTTAATTTTTAATTTTTTTTTTATATGTTATGTTATGTTGAATCCACTTTTTTTTTTTTTTTTTTAATTCTATTCATATGACCTTTTTCTAATTCCAATTCTTATGGGATAAAAACAAACACAATGATTAGATATCTTTAATTTCAATAAGATTTAAATGAATTATATTGCATATGAAACTCTACCAATATATATAACCCTATATCCTTTTTGGAGTGAATCATATTTCAATAAGTGAATACTTAAATCCTATGACAATGCAGGTATGCATTCTTTCTTCTTTTATTATTATTATTTTCATTTTGTTTATTTTCTTTAGTGTTATTATTGGTTTTTTGTCTTTATGTGATTTTAATTAATGAATTCAAAACATTCGAAAACATTGTCAAGTTTCTAAAGGCTCATTCTTTGTTTTTGTATTTTGTTTTTATTAAATTGATTAGGTTTTGTGTATTGGTTGCATTTTTTTAAAACTAATTTTCTTAGCTTTGATCTAATTTATATGCTTAGGGTTATGGTCTTAGAATTAATGATTAAATATGGTTAGAATTAATAGATTAATTTTGACAGTTTTCTTAGTTGATTTTTATGTTACATCAAATTATCAAGATGTTCTACATGTGTATTCTTGAATTATCAACTTTAATTTTAATTTATAATATTATCAAGATTATATTAATTTTAGATTTATCTATTGTTTAGTACTTTTTTTTAAAATAATTTCCAATTTAATTTAGTTTTAGGAAGAAATCTTACCCCATATTTTAGTGAGATAATTATTTACACTTGATAATTTTTTCTTTTATCTTTACTGAATCTATTAAAATATATAATTATTTATACATTTATTTTATAAGCTTTTTCATAAAACCGTGCAACACACGGGCCTATAACTAGTTTGTGTATATATATATATATATATATTCTTGACCTCTATTTTTTAAATAAAAAAATTTCAATTTCAAAACATACAAATATTCTCATTTTATTTCTCGTCTAAATCCCATATTTTTTTAAAACAGAATGTACTACATTTTAAAATTTAATCACAAATGAAATTTTCACTCTTTTTTGTCAAACATTTGATTTTAGTGTCTAAAAAAGAGGACATTAAGTGTATGTTTGTCAGCTGCATCCCACGTTTTCTAGTGGGTCCCGTGTATTATTCACGGGACCCGCAAGTACTTTTTTCAACAAAAACAACTTCGAAACTGGGTCTTACAGCACTATTCACACATTTAAAAATTATTTTGTTATAGAGTTTTCAATTTTCAGCAATAAACGGAATCCAAACACACCATAAAACAGAAACCAAAAAAAAAAAAAAAAACACACACACACAATAAATGAGTGCTGCAAGTGAGGGTGAGGTGTGCGCTATGCAATGGTGCTACAGTGTACTTAACCTGTTGAAGGTATCAAACAAGAAAAATAGAATTATCATGCTCTCTGTCTTGGTAGGTTCACACAGAACATCGTGTTTTTATTTCCTCTCTCTAAAAACCAAATTATAAAAAAAAAAAAAAAAAAAAAGCTAAACAATGGCAAATTGAAGGGAAAAAAAAAAATCACAAGCTACAACAAAGATTTACTGAACTAAAAGATTTCTTCATTAAAAGAGAAAAAACCACCACACACCTTTGTGTGAGTCACTTCACAAGTATTTATTTCTTGTGAAGGTGTGGGGGCAAAAATCGAGATTTAAGTCTTTAAGAAAGAGTTTTACACATATACAATTAAATTAGGCTAGTGCGTTGGTAAAAAGCAAAGCTAAAGTTTCAAAAACTATCAAAAAAGTAAAGACAGTTCTTCAAGCAAAGAAGAAGACAAAGGGCCTATTTGACGATAGAGGTAAAAGCTTATCAAGATCATTTGAAAAAATGATCTTGAAGTGTATGGAAGAAGATCCGAAGGATAGACCAACGGCCCAAGAGCTTAGGGACTGGAAGTTTTCAAATGATCTTGAAGTGTATGGAAGAAGATCCGAAGGATAGACCAACGGCCCAAGAGCTTAGGGACTGGAAGTGTTTCAAGGGATTAATTAAGAGCAACTACAGTTTTGGTCCTCTTTTTTTTTAAATAACAAATTTTCAATTTCAAAACATACAGATATTCTCATTTTATTTCTCATCGAAATCCTAAATTTTTATTTGAATAGAATGTGTCATAATTTAAAATTTAATCACAAATGAAATTTTCACTCTTTTTTGTCCAACATTTGATTTTAGTGTTTAAAAAAGAAAGGACATTAAGTGTATGTTTGGATAGTGTTGAAAAGCACTTTTCAGCTGTGTCTCACATTTTCCAGGGGGTCCAGTGCATTGTTCACGGGACCCGTAAGTACTTTTTTCAGAGAAAATAACTTCAAAACTGGGTCCCATGGCAATATTTACACATTTAAAAATTATTTTGCTACAATGTTTACAATTTTCAGTTTTCAGTAATAAGCGATATCTAAACACACCCTTAAACAAAGACCCAAAAAAAAAATACAATAAATGAGTGCTGCTAGTGAGGGTGAGGTGTGCACTGTGCAATGGTGCTACAGTGTACTCAACCTATTGAACGAATCAAACAAGAAAAATAGAATTCTCATGCTATTTGTCTTGGCAAGTTCACACAAAATATCACTTTTTTTATTTCCACTATCTGAAAACCAAATTAAATAATAAATAAAAATAAAAATAAAAAGCTAAACAACGGCAAATGGAAGAAAAAAAAATACAAGCCACAAAAAAGATTTACTGGGCTAAAAGATTTATTCAATGAAAAAGAAAAAACCACCACACACCTTAGTGTGTGTCACTTCACAAGTATTTATAGCTTGTGAAGGTGTGCGGGTGAAAGTCGAGGTTTAAGTCTTTAAGAAGAAGTTTCACACACACACAATTAAATTAGGCTAGTGCTTTGGTAAAAAAACAAAGCTAATGTTTAAAAAGCTATTAAAAAAGTAAAGACAGTTCTCAGGGCGAAGAAGAAGATGAAGGGCCCATTTCACGATAGAGGTAAAAGCTTATTGAGATCATTTGCAAAAATGATCTTGAAGTGCATGGAAGAAGATACAAAGGATAGACTAACGGCTAAGAGCTTAGGGAATGGAAGTGTTTCAAGGGATTAATCGAGAGTAGCTAGAGTGTTCGGCCTCTTTCTTTTTAAATAACAAATTTTTGATTTCAAAACATACAAATTTTCTCATTTTATTTATAGTATAAATCCCATGTTTTAATTTAAACAGAATGTGCTATATTTTAAAATTTAACAACAAATGAAATTTTCACTCTTTTTTGTCCAACATTTGATTTAGTGTATAAAAAAGAAAGGACATTAAGAGTATGTTTGGATAGTGCTGAAAAGCACTTTTCAGTTGTGTACCATGTTTTCCAGTGGTTCCCATGCATTGTTCACGGGATCCGCAAATACCTTTTGCAGCAAAAACAACTTAAAAACTGAGTCCCACGACACTATTCCCACATTTAAAAATTATTTTGTAACAGTATTTTCAATTTTTAGCAATAGGCGGTATCCAAACATACCCTAAAATAGAGAAAAAAAAAATAAATTAACGAGAGCTATTAGTGAGGGTGAGGTGTGCACTATGCAGTGGTGCAATAGTGTACTCATCCTGTTGAATGAATCAAACAAGAAAAATAGAATTCTCATGCCCTCTATTTTGGCAGTTCACACAGAACATTGCTTTTTTTTTTTCCCTCTCTCTAAAAACCAAATTAAAAGATAAAAATAAAAAGCTACACAACGGCAAATTGAAGGAAAAAAAAAATACAAGCTACAACAAAGATTTACTAAGCTAAAAGATTTCTTTACTAAAAAAGAAAAAACCACCACACACCTTAGTGTGAGTCACTTCACAAGTATTTTATTGAATGTGAAGGTGTGGGGGCATAAGTCGATGTTTAAGTCTTTAAAAAAGAGTTTCACACATATACATATAAATTAGGCTAGTGCATTGGTAATAAGCAAAGCTAAAGTTTCAAAAACTATTAAAAAAGTAAAGATAGTTCTTGGGGCAAAGAAGAAGACAAAGGGCCCATTTGACGATAGAGGTAAAAGCTTATCAAGATCACTTGCAAAAATGATCTTAAAGTGCATGAAAGAAGATCCGAAGGATAGACCAACAGCCCAAGTGCTGAGGGAATGGAAGTGTTTTAAGGGATTAATTGAAAGCTGCTAGAGTTTTGGGCCTCTTTTTTTTTAAATAACAAATTTTGAATTTCAAAACAGACAAATATTCTTATTTTATTTCTCATTTAAATCCAATATTTTTACTTAAACAGAATGTGTTATATTTTAAAATTAAATCACAAAAGAAATTTTCACTCGTTTTTGCCCAACGTTTGATTTTATTGTTTGAAAAAGAAAGGACGTTAAGTGTATGTTTGGATAGTGCTGAAAAGCACTTTTCAACTGCGTCCCACGTTTTCCAGTGGGTCCCGTGCACTGTTCACGGGACTCGCAAGTATTTTTTTTTTCAGCAAAAACAATTTCAAAACTGAATCTCACGGCACTATTCACACATTTAAAAATTATTTTGCTACAATGTTTTCAGTTTTCAGTTTTTAACATAAGCGATATCCAAACACAGCCTAAAACAGTGACCCAAAAAAAAAACAATAAATGAGTGCTGCTAGTGATGGTGAGGTGTGCAATGTGCAGTGGTGCTATAGGGTACTCATCCTACTGAATGAATCAAACAAGAAAAACAGAATTCCCATGCTTTATGCCTTGGCAGGTTCACATAGAACTTTGCATTTTTTATTTCCTCTCCCTAAAAACCAAATTAAATAATAAAAATAAAAAGCTAAACAATGGCAAATTGAAGAAAAACAAAATCACAAGCGACAACAAAGATTTACTGAGCTTAAAGATTTCTTCAATTAAAAAAAAAAGAAAAAAAAGAACCACCACACACGTTAGTGGGAGTCATTTCACAAGTATTTATTGCTTGTGAAGGTGTGGGGGCAAAATTCGAGGTTTAAGCCGTTAAGGAGTTTCACACATATAAAATTAAATTAGTCAAGTGTGTTGGTAAAAAGCAAAGCTAAATTTTCAAAAACTTTCAAAAAAGTAAAGACAGTTCTTGGGGCAAAGAAGAAGATGAAGGGCCCATTTGACGATAGAGGTAAAAGTTTATCAAGATCACTTGCAAAAATGATCTTAAAGTGCATGGAAGAAGATCCAAAGGATATACCGACAGCCTAAGTGCTGAGGGGATGGAAGTGTTTCAAGGGATTAATTGAGAACTGCTAGAGTTTTGGGCCTCTTTTTTTTTTTAAATAACAAATTTTGAAGTTCAAAACAGATAGATATTCTCATTTTATTTCTCATCTAAATCCCATATTTTTACTTAAACAAAATGTGTTATATTTTAAAATGAAATCACAAATGAAATTTTCACTCTTTTTTGCCAAATGTTTGATTTTAGTGTTTGAAAAAGAAAGGACGTTAAGTGTATGTTTGGATAGTGCTGAAAAGCACTTTTCAGCTACGTCCCATGTTTTCCAGTGGGTCCTGTGCACTGTTCACGGGACTAGCAAGTATTTTCTTTCAGCAAAAACAACTTCAAAACTGAGTCTCATGGCACTACTCACACATTTAAAAATTATTTTGTTACAGTGTTTTCAGTTTTTAACATAAGCGATATCCAAACACAGCCTAAAACAGTGACCAAAAAAAAAAAAAAAAACACAATAAATGAGTGTTGCTAGTGATGGTGAGGTGTGCAATGTGCAGTGCTGCTACAGGGTACTTAACCTACTGAATGAATCAAATAAGAAAAATAGAATTCTCATGCTTTATGCCTTGGCAGGTTCACACAGAACTTTGCGTTTTTTATTTTCTCTCCCTAAAAACCAAATTAAATAATAAAAATAAAAAGCGAAACAATGGTAAATTGAAGAAAAACAAAATCACAAGTGAAAAAAAAGATTTACTGAGCTAAAAGATTTCTTCATTTAAAAAAAAAAAAAAAAAAAAGAACCACCACACACGTTAGTGGGAGTCACTTCACAAGTATTTATTGCTTGTGAAGGTGTGGGGGCAAAAGTCGAGGTTTAAGTCGTTAAGAAGGAGTTTCACACATATAAAATTAAATTAGGCAAGTGCGTTGGTAAAAAGCAAAGCTAAATTTTAAAAAACTATCAAAAACGTAAAGATAGTTCTTAGGGCAAAGAAAAGACTAAGGGCCCATTTGACGATAAAGGTAAAAGCATATCAAGACCATTTGCAAAAATGATCTTGAAGTGCATGGAAGAAGATCCAAAGGATAGACCAACGGCCAAAGAGCTCCGGGAATGGAAGTGTTTCAAGGAATTAATTGAGAGCAGCTAGATTTCTGGGCCTTTTTTTTTTTAATAACAAATTTTCAATTCCAAAACATACAAGTATTCTCATTTTATTTCTCGTCTAAATCCCATATTTTTATTTAAATAGAATGTGATATTATTTAAAATTTAATCACAAATGAAATTTTCACTCTTTTTTGTCCTACATTTGATTTTAGTGTTTAAAAAAGAAAGTACATTAAGTGTATGTTTGGATAGTGCTGAAAAGCACTTTTCAGTTGCGTCCAGCTGCGTCCCACGTTTTCCAGTGGGTCATTGTACTGTTCACGGGACCTGCAAGTACTTTTTAAGCAAAAGCAACTTCAAAACAGGGTCTCACGACACTATTTACACATTTGAAAATTATTTTTCTACAGTGTTTTCAGTGTTCAATTTTCAGCAATTAGCGATATCCAAATACACCCCAAAATAGAGACCAAAATAAATAAATAAATAAATGAGAGCTACTAATGAGGGTGAGATGTGCATTGTGCAGTGGTGCAGTAGTGTACTCATCCTATTGAATGAATCAAACAAGAAAAATAGAATTCTCATGCCCTCTGTCTTGGTAGGTTCACACAGAACATTGCTTTTTTTTTTTCCTCTCTCTAAAAACCAAATTAAAAGATAAAAATAAAAGGCTACACAACGACAAATTGAAGAAAAAAAAAATAAAAGCTACAACAAAGATTTACTGAGCTAAAAGATTTCTTCAATAAAAAAGAAAAAACCACCACACACCTTTGTGTGAGTCACTTCACAAGTATTTATTGAATGTGAAGGTGTGGGGCATAAGTCGATGTTTAAGTCTTTAAGAAAGAGTTTCACACATATACAAGTAAATTAGGCTAGTATGTTGGTAATAAGCAAAGCTAAAGTTTCAAAAACTATTAAAAAAGTAAAGACAATTCTTGGGGCAAAGAAGAAGACGAAGGGCCCATTTGACGATAGAGGTAAAAGCTTATCAAGATCACTTGCAAAAATGATCTTAAAGTGCATGGAAGAAGATCCAAAGGATAGACCAACGACCCAAGTGCTGAGGGAATGGAAGTGTTTCAAGGGATTAATTAAGAGCTGCTAGAGTTTTGGGCCTTTTTTTTTTTTTTTTTTTTTAAATAACAAATTTTGAATTTCAAAACAAACAAATATTCTCATTTTATTTCTCATCTAAATCCCATATTTTTACTTAAACAGAACGTGTTATATTTTAAAGTTAAATCACAAATGAAATTTTCACTCTTTTTTGCCCAACGTTTGATTTTAGTGTTTGAAAAAGAAAGGACATTAAGTGTATGTTTGGATAGTGCTGAAAAGCACTTTTCAGCTGCGTCCCATGTCTTCCAGTGGGTCCCATGCACTGTTCACGAGACTCGCAAGTTTCAAAAACGATAAAAAAAAAAAGTAAAGACAGTTCTGGGGGCAAAGAAGAAGACGATGGGCCCAATTGACGATAGAGGTAAAAGCTTATGAAGGTCATTTGCAAAAATGATCTTGAAGTGCATGTAAGAAGATCCGAAGGATAGACCTACGGCCCAAGAACTCAGGGAAAAGAAGTGTTTCAAGGGATAAATTGAGAGCAGCTAGAGTTTTGGGCCTCGTTTTTTTTAAATAAGTAATTTTCTATTTCAAAATATGCAAATATTCTCATTTTATTTCTTGTCTAAATCCCATATTTTTATTTAAACAGAATGTGTTATATTTTAAAATTTAATCACAAATGAAGTTTTCACTTTTTTTTGTCCAACATTTGATTTTAATGTTTGAAAAAGGAAGGACGTTAAGTGTATGTTTTGATAGCGCTAAAACAAACTTTTCAGCTGCGTCCCACGTTTTCCTGTGGGTCCCGGGCACTGTTCACGGGACTGTACGTACTTTTTTTTAACAAAAACAACTTCAAAACTTGGTCCCACGACACTATCTACACATTTAAAAATTATTTTGCTACTGTATTTTTAGTTTTCAGTTTTCATCATAAGCGGTGTCAAAACACAACCTAAAACAGTGACAAAAAATATATATATATATATATATACACAACAAATGAGTGCTGCTAGTGAGGGTAAGGTTTGCACTGTGCAGTGGTGCTACAGGGTACTCAACCTGTTGAATGAATCAAACAAGAAAAATAGAATTCTCATGCTCTCTGTCTTGTTAGGTTCACACAGAACTTCTTGTTTTTTATTTCCTCTCCCTAAAAACCAAATTAAATAATAAAAATAAAAAGCTAGACAATGGCAAATTGAAGAAAAAAAATCACAAGTGACAACAAAGATTTACTGATCTAAAAGATTTCTTCATTAAAAAGAAAAAACCACCACGCACCTTAGTGTGAGTCACTTCACAAGTATTTACTGCTTGAGAAGGTGTGGGGGCAAAAGTTGAGGTTTAAGTTTTTAAGAAGGAGTTTCATACATATACAATTAAATTAAACTAATGCGTTGGCAAAATGCAGAGCTAAAGTTTCAAAAACTATCAAAAAAGTAAAGACAGTTCTTGGGGCAAAGAAGAAGATGAAGGGCCCATTAGATGATAGTGGTAAAAGCATATCAAGATCATTTGCAAAAATGATCCTGAAGTGCATGGAAGGAGATCCGTAGGATAGACCAATGGCCCAAGAGCTCAGGGATTGGAAGTATTTCAGGGGATTAATTGAGAGCAGCATGAGTTTTGGGCCTCTTTGTATTTGAATAACAAATTTTTGATTTCAAAACATAAAAATATTCTCATTTAATTTCTCGTCTAAATCCCATATTTTTATTTAAACAGAATGTGTTATATTTTAAAATTTAATCACAAATGAAATTTTCACTCTTTTTTGTCCAACATTTTATTTTAGTGTTTAGAAAAGAATGGACATTAACCGTATGTTTGGATAGTGCTGAAAAGCACTTTTTAGCAACGTCCCATGTTTTCCAGCGGGTCTCGTGCATTGTTCACAAGACCCGCAAGTACTTTTTTCAGTAAAAACAACTTCAAAACTAGGTCCCACGGCATTATTCACACATTTAAAAATTATTTTGCTACAGTGTTTTCAGTTTTCAGCAATAAGCGGTATCCAAACACACCCTCAGATAGAGACAAAAAAAAAATACAATAAATGAGTGCTGCTAGTGAGGGTGAGGTGTGCATTTTAAAATGGTGCTACAGTGTACTCAACCTGTTGAATGAATCAATCAAGAAAAATAGAATTCTCATGCTCTCTGTCTTGGCAGGTTCACGCAGAACATCGCATTTTTTTTTATTTCCTCTCTCTAAAAACCAAATTAAAAAAAGAAAAAGAAAAAAAAAAAGAGCTAAACAATGGCAAATTGAACCAAAAAAAGAAAAAAAAATCACAAGCTACAACGAATATTTACTGAGCTAAAAGATTTCTTCATTAAAAAAGAAAAAACCACCACACACCTTAGTGTGAGTCACTTCACAAGTATTTATTGCTTGTGAAGGTGTGGGGGCAAAAGTCGAGATTTAAGCCTTTAAGAAGGAGTTTCACACATATGCAATTAAATTAGGCTAGTGCTTTTGTAAAATGCAAAGCTAAAGTTTCAAAAACTATCAAAAAAGTAAAGACAGTTCTTGGGGCAAAGAAGAAGATGAAGGGCCCATTTGACGATAGAGGTAAAAGCTTATTAAGATCATTTGCAAAAATGATATTGAAGTGCATGGAATAAGATCCGAAGGATAGACCAACAGCCAAAGAGCTCAGGGAATGGAAGTGTTTCAAGGAATTAATTGAGAGCAGCTTGAGTTTTGGGATCTTGTAAGAGAAGCAATAGCTCAAGAACAGTGTGGCTTAGGTTCTTAAGCTATTGCTTCTCTTACAAAATCCCAAAACTCTAGTTGCTCAATCAATCCCTTGAGAAACTTCCATTCCCGAGCTCTTGGACCCTTGGTCTATTATTCGGATCTTCTTCCGTGCACTTGAAGATCATTTTTGCAAATTATCTTGATAAGCTTTTACGTCTAATGTGAAATGGGCTCTTCGTCTTCTTCTTTGCTCCAAGGCCAATCTTTACTTTTTAAAAAGTTTTTGAAACTTTAGCTTTGCTTTTTACCAGCATACCAGCGTTTTTGTTTGGCAAGTTGTAAACTTTTTGAAGCTTGCTTGGAAAGTTGTAGACCTTTTGAAGCTTTTGGAAATGGTCAATCCATCTGGTTTCTTCAGCTCTGCATGTATTATGTGGATAAATGAGTTCCAATGCCCAGAGACCGAACTGCCATAAATTGGACAACTCATTGTGAGGACCTCCGTGATGGACTTGCAGTGGTTCCATCCATGCCGTAGGAGGGATAGCTGCATCTTTAAATAAAAAATCACAATAGCCGACGAGGATGTTTCCGTCTGAATCAAGGTAAATATGCACCATGTTAAGAGAGCCATGGTGGGTGCACCGGTCATGAAGGTTTGACAGCGTTTGTAACACTTTCTTTAGAATAAAGGTAGCATTCGTCCTTAAATCCATTGCGAAAAACTAGGTGCTTCATAGCACAAACAATGAGAAGCGACAACTTGGTAGTAGAATTGCAAATCTGTTGTCAGTAATGTTAGTGCAATCAGTAGCCATTAAACAGTTGTCATTTATAGCCATTAATTGGTTGCATTTGCATTCCTTCCCCAAAGATCGAATGTATTCTTGATCACCTGTTTCAACCAGCTTCAATATACAGTACACAAGCTAATATGAAGTGATGTTAGAAGAGGACTCATTTGATGGAATGAGCTGAGCTTGAAGTATGAAATGTTGCCAATTTTTACGAAACGTTTAACACCTTAATAAGAGTCCACTTTGTTTTTGACATATTGCAATATGTCGTTATCCTCCATTATAACATATGATTCTCTTGGTTCTGCCATGAGTTGAGAGGAAGAAAAAGAGAAAGAAGGAGAGAGGAAAGGAGGAAATAAGAGAAATGTGAGCTATTTGATACACGTCTATGACTATAAATAGTTGAGTTTGAGAGTGTGAGAGATATGTTGTAAGGTTGAATTTATTCAATCATGTGTTGGCTTTATTTCGTGCCAAATTTGCTTGTAATTTAGCAATTAGACACCCTATATTTAGTTAAAAATCATGTAAGGTTAGTGTGTGTGAAAGTGTGAAGAAAACTCAAGATGTGTGCAATTCAAAGGAGTCAAACGATTGGATCTCGCGACTAGCAAGTCGCTGGAATGGCACACGTGAGAAGCATGTAGGGGGAGCTAAAGGGCCATGACAGCTAAAGCACTACAAGATAAAACTTCTAGTCTGGCCAAGCAGTTAGCTCGCGACTCAAACTCGCGACTCGTTCTAGTCGCGAGGCCGAGTCACCATAATGCCCTGTTTGTTGAAAACTAACCTTTCGCATTCCTCATACACCCTATTATAAATACCCTTATGCCCATGAAATGTAGAGAACTTCTAGAGAGAATTTTGAGAAAGAAACCCTAGAGAAAAATACGATTGACTCATCCACAATCTTCATCCTTTGATTCTCCAAATTCCTCTACTTTTACCCTCTCCATTGACATATCCTTAAGAGCTACATTTAGCCAAATCCTTATCTCACCATACCCATATCAGTAAGGAGGTATTTTGGTACTTGGGAAGTAGTCCAGAAGGGACCAATTCCTTTTGGTTGATGCAATGGGCTATTGCGGGATCCAGTAAGCTAGAGAAGACAAGGTTCGTCGTAACCCTGTTGGAGCAAAAAGCTTGGAGGGCTTAAGTGCACTGGGTAGATTAGGTCTAAAGGGTCTTCTGCTATTCATATATCTCAACTTTATTTTCTAGTGGATTATTGACTACTTGGAGGGCGGCGGAGAGATTTTTCGCCGAGTACTTCAATTTCCTCTTCGATAACACATCGCCATGTTATCTTTGTATTTGCATCTTTTTTTCCCTTTCTCTTTACCTTTTAATTACTACTATGTTGGTTATTAATTATGGTTTAAAGTGTGCTACCAATTTGGTTATAGCTTATATTTTATTTTCAACACATATATTGTTTGATTATAAGCTTGAGTTGGTAATGTTATATTTGAGGGTCTAAACGTTCATAGGTGTTTTACACCTTATTTGAACTTTCATATGTTAATGTGAGTGAGCAGATGTGAGGCTATGACTATAAATAGTTGAGTTTTTCTTTAAATTACATTTGAATACTATTTGATACACATCTATGATTCCAATTGATTTCCCCTGGTACTAGTACACAGTACATTGCAGGTTAAGGCTGTTGCACACCACCATCACAGCTAGACTCTCTCATCTCTATTCAATTTCAGTATAGCCTATTGCTATTTTTTACAGTTCAATGAGCCCAATCCATATTTTGGTGTTGTTATGCATGCACGTCTATGAATGACATCACTAGAGAATGAGGTTGGCTTTGTCTAGTTCATCTATGGTTTTTTCCCATTCATCACTTAGGCAAAAATGGAAAAATACCCATTTTGCCCAAAAGTTCTAGCAAAATACCCTTGTTTTGAAACTATTTAGGAAAATGCACATATTTTGAAACTCGATTTTTTGAAAATCGAGAATTGAGTTTCAATGAAAAACTCGATTTGGCGAAAATCGAGTTACTTGAAAAAAACTACATGGAATTCGAGCTTAGGGAACTCAAGTTCCATTTATTTGTTTATTTTTTAAGTTTGATTGCCTATAACTCGATTTTCGAAAAATCGAGTTTAAAACAGAGCTATTTTCCTAAATAGTTTCAGAATAGGAGCATTTTGTTACATGTTTTGCGCGAAAGGGATATATTCCCATTTTGGCCTCATCACTTATGAATGTGTATTGGCAGTATTGTGTTCCATGATATTTTGGTAACTATAAATTACACCATACTACTTCTATATCATATGCAAAATCATATGCAAAAAAGATTAAAGACAAATTGAGCTTATAAACCTTAGATAACTACCCTTATAAAAATTTAACTTTTTACTGAATTAAACTTTGATAGAATGCAAAGTATCTGCCATTGGATGAATTAGACCTTTGATGGTAGCCAAAAGTGTTGTAAATTAGTAACATTAATTGCCTAGTTCTCCCAAAACCTATGTTCAAATTCTCCCTTCTCATTGTGAGAGGAAAAAAAAGGACCTCAAGATAAATAAGAGTTACCATTTCAAAAAAGTAGGTATAATTAAAAAAAGGAAGTGTGATGTCTTTTTATTCTTTCTTTTTTATACATCTTAATGGTGGAGTGAGATCCCAACCTCCATGTAAAACACCATAAAGTGTTAGAGGTGACGCTAATAAATTTTATTTGCCCCTTTTGATACAAGGGAGGAAAGGAGGATTTGAACTATCTAGTTATAACAAGCAAATAATTTCAATTTCAATTAGCTGTACTGATCATTATTAGTATTAATTAGGTCATTTATGATATGAATAATTATTCATTACTCCCCTAGTAGAGTAATAGTATTAGAGTACTCTCTTGTTTCGAATAATAGGTCCCACTAATTAAATGCCACTTTTCTTTATTTTTAATAAATATTCTAGTATTTATGATATTTAAAAGTCTTTTTTTTCTTCTGAGAATTCTGGTTCGAAGGACTGTGACATTGAACTTCTTAAAGAAGTCAATACTACTGGAAGCCAGGAGCTGCAAATACTATGTATGAAAAAAAAAATTTTGAAGAATCGTCTTTTTGTCTTTATAAATGTCTTCTGAGTCAAATTGTCAATTGAAGTCTAACTTAAATGGCAGGTCCTTCTACCATAAATTTTGGTGGAGGATACTTATAAAGAAAATAAATTTGAGTCAAGAGTGAGGTTGTTGGTATAAAACTCATTGTGTGAGTGTGCAAAAAAAAAAAAAAACACTAATTTTTATGGACAAATTTTAGTTACAAAATTAGTTGTAGCATTAGACTACAACCTTACCCAATAAAATAAACATTACTACATATTTTGAAAATCTAACTAATACATGTTCTTTACGCTCTAAATATGCATATTAAATTTTGTGTCAATCGGATATTATTTACTATATGATCTATAAGTTTATATTTTATTAATAATTTTGATCTACAAAAACTTGCAATTTAAATAATTTATTGATGACATAACTATTGATCTTTAATTTTCTAGAAATTTTGTGAGTATAGAGAATATAAGAAGAATATGTTATCCAATGGTGGATTTGTAAAAATTTACCTCCAATAAAAAGATATTGAGTAAAGTTGTAGTCTAAGGTTATAACAAATTTTGTAACTAAATTTTGTCTAATTTTTATTACTTAAATATATGCTAAGGCAGGAAATGCAACAATGGCCTTTGGGCCAAATGGCTCTAACGACCCAGGGGCAGGGCCATGCCTTACTCAGGGTGGTCACCACCCTGACTTGAATATTTATATATATATATATATATATATATATATATATAACTTTAAAAAAAAATGAATTTTAAATTGATATGGGACGATGACCATCCCAGAAAACAAACTTGACTACCCTAAAAAAAAAAAAAAACCTTGAACACTCCAAATAAAAATTTAACCTCTCCAAAATTTTGGTCCATTGAAATTTGAATCAAAAAATTGTCAAAAAATGCTATATTCACAACATTTTCACAATACTTTCACAACTTTTTCATATTAATTTTACAACAAATCTTAAGTGGTAGATCGTTACAGGTAGAAAAAAAAGTAATTTCAGTGGTAGGATTAAATTATAACCAATAATAACTTGCCATTTAGGCTTGGTTGTGAAAACATTTAGGCTTGGTTGTGAAAGTATTGCTAAAATATTGTAGACGTATTACTCACCAAAAATTTCTCAAACAAACAAACTAGCTTAAAAGCCCAAATTAAATATTTAATTTTGATTTTTTAAATTGTCTTTTCTAAAGGCATAATTTAAAATCACTATTTTTTTAAACGCACATTTTCAAATAACTAATCTATTAGTGCTTGCTCTAATCTTTAGTTGAATTTGTTGGATTTATGTGATATATTTTGTACAAATGCATATGCACTAAAATAATGCTTGGATGTGTTATTGATCAAGAATAATATAATGGTTGAATATGTTGAACGAATTTATAGTTCATCATTTATTCTTTTGCTAGCACTATGGACAAATTTCTTATAAAGAAGTCACTTATATTACAAGATTCATCTTCTAAGAAAATTCGTTAACTTGAATAATCTTCTTTTAGATCCTAGGCTATAAGAAAATGTCTCATATTTTCATATTAATGATCGGGATGAAATCAAAATAGTATATTTACAAAGAGGCTTTTTTCAACATTTTGGCCATAATTTTCCTAAAAAAGAAATTAGCGGAGTATTGCATCGATTTAATTCTGAACTTTATGTATTTGTGCTTGTTTATTTTCCCCCTTTTTTGTGAAGTTAATATATTCAAGTTTTATTTTTATTAAATTTTGTTTAATTTAAGACTTTTAATGACCACCTTGAAAAAAATTTCTAGAGCCGCCACTGTAACGCTGGGTTAGAGGTGGAGGTTTGAAAAAAAAAACCAAAGGCGTAAATGCTCTTTTAGTCCTTACATTTTGGAGTCATTTCTATTCTGGTCCCTAAATTTTCATTTTACCACTTTTAGTTCCTAAACCAATTAATTAATGCGTGACATTTAAGTCCTTACCGTCACCCAACTAACAGAAAAAGCTGATGTGACAAACGGAATACATTGTTGACATAATAAATGCTGACGTGGAAAATAAAATAATAATAAAAAATTTATTTATTATTTAATATATGCCAAAGCAGCATAAAATAATAATAATAAAAAAGACATTTTCATGTTTTTTTCTAAATTCTTTTAAAATAAAATGAGATAATTAAATTAAAAAAATTATTCCTTTCATTATTTTTTTTTGAAGAACATGTTCATGTTCCTTGGGTTCATCCCCATAAATTTTCTTGAGAAACAAACACACAAAAAAACCCAAGAAATTCAGCTCAAAAATGAAATCATAAATATCAAAGCCCTCATTTTCAACCACAGCAAAATCATCAAATCCCCAAGCCATTAGCCCAGAAAGTTCAAAACCAAAAAAATCATCAAATCCAAGAAGCCACAACCCACACTTCTTCAATCACCAAACTCACATTGAAACCCAGAACCCGACCACCACATCAAATCAACAACTTTGTCCTTTTGCACACCATCTCCACCATCGCAGGCTTCACCTCCACCAGATTCTCCACCGTCATGAGCGTGCTATACACCGTAGCCATCTCATTGAGATCGGAATCGTTCAACCACTGCAGATTCTGAACAAGCAGCTCGAGCACATTGTTCTCCACCAGCGCGTCAACCAAAACCCTAGCCGGCTCATCACTCTCCCCATCGTCCTCAAACACATCAGGATTCGTCAGATCCTAAAGCAACTGAACCACATTGACTGCGATATCGATGTTATCGTGAGCAAGGAGGTTCAAAATCGAGGGAATCGCATTGAGCTTGTGGAGGTCGATTTCAGAGTCGGTGAATCGATCGAGCTGGTTAGGGTATTTGAGGCAAGCTTCAATGTTGTCCTTGAGCTTTTGCTTAAGCTTTTGCTCTTGTTCATCAGATGGGTATAATCAGATAGGTATTTTGAAAAAAATAGGCGTAAATTTATGTTTTTTTTTTTTTCCTGTAGGTTTGATGTTCATGTTCTTTTATTCTGGGTTTGCTCTTTGATTTTGGGTTTGATGTCATTGTTGGGTTTATTTTTGGGTTTGATGTTCTTGTTTTTAATTTTTTTTATTTAATTAAAATTAATAAATTAATTTTTTAAATTTAAATGCTGATGTGGCATTTTTTTTAATGCCAAAATAGATTTTTTTTTAATTATTATTTTGATGCGCCGTCAGCCATGTCAGCTTTTTCTATTAGTTAGGTGACGGTAAGGACTTAAATGTCACGCATTAATTGGTTTAGGGACTAAAAGTGGTAAAATGAAAATGTAGGGACAAAAATAAAAATGATCCCAAAATGTAAGGATTAAAAGAGCATTTACGCCAAAACCAAATTACCAAATTCTCTAAAAAATAACTTTCAATGCTAATCAAATGTAGTAATTTAAAAATTACCAAATTCTCAAGATGAAAGAATGTTGAAAATTCTATGTAGGCCTTATTTGTTTGCTGAATATCCATCTAGAAATTCATACTTTAACCTTCATCCGTTTGATCTTTTGTTGTTATAGTACTAACTTGATAACATTATTGTGCACTTTTTGTTTTTCTACCCATACTATTGACCTTTTGGGGTAATTCTTACATGCTTCGGGAGCAATGTACCCTCCTCTCACATGAGGGGTGGGCCTTACACGTGGGTCCCACCATGGGGCCCACCACTCATATGAGAGGAGGGAGCATTGCTCCCGGAGCATGTAAGAATTACCCCTCGTCTAGACCTCCTATTTTTACTCATCAACCTCTGTTGGGTTAAGCCATCTGTCTCTTTGCTGTAGAGGCATGCACAAGAAAAGGACATAAGATACTTCAAAAGGTCGGGTAATTCTTACATGCTCTAATAGCAATACTCCCTCCTCTCACATGAGGAGTGGGGCCCATGGTGGAACCCACGAGGGCAAAAGCATCTGACACGTTTATTTCTGAAGGAAGCAGTGCACGCATTGCAATGGGAACTTAGTGAAAGAAACTAAATGTTAATCAATTTCCACATATTGTATAAGAACTGGGAGTTTCATGGCTTTTACTTATTTTAGTGTATCTTTGATAATTGCCTCAAGATGGAGTCTTAGCACCTTGCAATTACTCCATCTTCCTCTTTTGTGATTCAATAAGTGGGACAAACTTTTCATAGTCTTACAGCTGAGTTGAAATTACTGTTTGTAGGTATTTCTTGATTATTATTATTATTATTTTAGACTGAAATTCAGTTAACTTACATGGTAATGTAGACACCTTATTTTGTTCTTCAATTATGATACATACTATTTTGTGCGTGTATCCCTCTAATGATGAATTAATTAAACAGTGTGCATAAACTCTCAAATGTCCTTCATTTGTTGTGTTAACTCCAGTTTTATTTTTTATCTCTATTTTATCAAATTTTCAATTTCAAAATATACAAAAATTCTTTTTTTTTTTTTTTCTTGTCCAAATCCCATATTTTTATTTAAACTAACTGTGTTTTATTTTGAAATTTAATTCACAAATGAATTTTTCATTCATTTTGTCCAACATTTTCATTTTAGTGTTTAAAAAAAGAAAGGAAATTAAAAGACAGACCCAAAAAAAAAAAAAAAAAAAAAAATGAATGCTGCTAGGTGAGGCGTGCACTGTGCAGTGGTGGTACAGTGTACCCCACCTGCAAAATGTCTTTGCATTGAACTGGGTTCAGTATGAATGAGACAAAATGCTCTCTGTCTTGGCATTGAACTAATAAATTGAAAATCAAAGAGAGAGTCTTGAGCGTAGAGGTTGAAACACACAGAAAATACACGAAATCCTGACCAAACCCAAAATACCCATATCCAAACCCAAACTCAAAGACAGACACCTTTCCTGCATAAGCCTCCAAACCAGCAAACGGGTTTGGGTTTGATGGGCTTGTCAAGGGGTTGGGTTTTCTTTCTTTGGTCTAGTCTTGTAGTTTAGACTATGATTGAAATATGAGTTTAGCTAAAACTAAAAGCCCACGTGCATTGCAAAGAAAATGGAAAAACCAAGCTAATTCATGGATGATCTGTTTTTTAACAAATAGGTTTGATCTCTTTTAAAGTATAGTTTCTCTATAAAAAACTCCAAGGCTAAAATAAATTTTAACTTTTCTATTCTCAAATAACAATTGAAAATAAGAGTTAAGTTTAGACATGCTTTATATATTATAATTGTTACTTTAGTTGCTTGATTTTCTTGTTAATTTTATTGTTAATACCTTGTTTCTATCATTATTTATTATCATAGTCAAGTCACACAATTTAGTTTAGGTCACTATGCATGAGTGAGTGTGTCACACATTCTCACAACGACATAATTTGATCTCTGAACTGAACTTATTTTGTTATTTTTCCTTTTAAAAAATATAAAATAACTAGCTAATCCTTCACATTTCAAAACTCTTGATTTCCAAAATAAAACCTCCAAAACAATAATTTAAAGTGAGCATCAAGCCCAACTAAAAGCTAAAGCCACTCTTGTAGCACTTAATTTATCCAACCAAATCTCCATCATCATTAATGAAAAATTTAATAAAAAGATCATCATTTGTTGTTCAAACAAAAATTAATAAGACAGCAAAACAATATTACAACTGCATATTCTTCTGTTGAGATTGTTTTCCCCATTTTTGGTAATTTCCTATTTCAGACAATGGTCAATTTTATTTTTCTTTTTCTAAAAACCAAATTTAAAAAAAAAAAAAAAAAAAAATTGACATGCCAACAAAAAAGCTTCCATGAAATGAAACTGAACATCAGTGCTACCTCAACCAAAATCATTAAAAAAGGATTAAAAAAAGAGAGAAGATGCATGGCATCTTTTTGGACGTGCAATTACTAGGCCTATGACCAGTGACGGTCGATTTCTTCAGCTATTGTTTTTTTTCCATTCCTTGAACTTTTTGATTGTTATCCTCTGGATTTTCCTTGATGCACTTCAAAATCATTTTTGCAAAGGCGCTTTTTGATGTCTTTAGTTTTTTGACAGTTTTTGAAACTTTGGCCTTACCTTTTGCCAACAGAACTGTCGTTCTTTGTTGACAAGTCATAAAATTTTCGAATTTTTTGTATACGTTAATTCCATATGCTTTCTCCATCTCGATAGGTGTTGGGTTGGTCAGTTTCAAAGACAACAGCCTAAATTGCCATATATCTGAGAACTCATCGCGAGAACATCCTGCTGGAGGTCCTCACAACACCTATCGAGATGGAGAAAGTAGACAAAATGAGAACATCTTTAAAAACTTCGAAAGATTTATGACTTGCCAAGCAAGATTAGCAGTTTTATTTGCAAAAAGTGAGTCTAAAGTTTCAAAAGCTGTCAAGAAACTAAATAAAATCTTTGTAACAAAGAGCCTTTGAGAATGAAGCTAAAAACTTATTAAGATATCATTTGCGAAATGATTTTGACGTGCATTGAAGAAAATCCAGATGATAGACCACCTAGCCAAAAAAAACTTAGGGAATAGAAAGAAGCAATAACCGACAAACCCAACACTCACTAGTCATAGCCCAGTGACTGCAAGTCCAAAAACATACCATAAAATTATCTTCTTATTTTTATATCTCTTTTTTATATGTAAGGTATTTAAGGTAGTGGCCCTAATGTTCAGTGTAATTCCATGGACCTCTTTTTTGTTGGCGTGTCAGCCTTATTTTTATTTTTATTTTTTTAATTTGGTTTCTAGAAAAAATGAAAAAAAAAAAAAAAATTGATGGTCCACTAAAATAGGAAAATTACCAAAAAAATTGGGTCAAATTAATTTTTGAATGAACCTGCCACAAATGACGATCTTTTATTAAATTTTGCATTGATATATATATATATATATATTTTTTTTGATGGGAATTTTTTGCATTGATATTAGATGGTGATTTGGTTGGATAAATTAAAGCGAGCAACAAGAGCTTGGCTTTAGCGGTGTCAGGAGAGTGGCTTTGGTTGGGTTGATGGTCGCTTTAAATTCTTGTTTACGATTTTTGACATGGTTGAGGTGACTAGCTCAATTTTTGAAATAATTATTACTCGTGGACACCGCCAAGTGGGCACCCCACTTTTTTATATATTTTTTTAAAGGGAAAATAAGAAATAAAAATCCCTTTGTTTTTTTTTGGATAGGAATCCCTTTGTTTTAGAATAACATACAAAATTAGACTGCATTTCACCAAAGATGGGTTCAATTTGGGGTCAAATTACGGTCATAGAAAAGTGTGAAGCACCCATGCATACCTGGTATGCCCACTGATCTCTACTAAGTAAGAGTATTTACATTAGTCTCACCAATTTAATATTTTAGTCCAAATTTATCTAAACTTAACCAAAACAAGTGTGCATCAGTCTCACTAAATTAACTAAAATTTTTAAAGAGGATAGTCTCATCTCTACATGTAGTAAGTCTCTATCCTTACGAAATTAAATTTCAATGTTGATAAAGTATTAAGGCTAATGTATGTGTATGAAAATAATAGATAGTTAAACTAACAAAAGTAGAGTTTTTTGGATTAATTTAGCTAAATATTTGAGTACACAGGTGTGAATGCTCTAAGTAAGGGTGATTTTAATTTTAATTAATTATTTTATGGATATGAGATTATTAACCAAATTAATTTCATCAACTCAAACAAGCTATAAATTTCAGTCTAAAGCTTAATCGCGTGACAAGATAAACAACATGATAATGTTAGAAACAAGGTAATAACATTTAAATTAACAACATTGATACTTTAAAAAAAAAAAAAAAAATCCGTGATAATAATTGTGCGGGGTCCGAAGACCAAAGAGGACTAAAACATGAAATATTTCGCACAAACCCACTCTCAGAAGTGTGTCAGCCCCAAGGACTTCACCGACCCAAGAATGGGAGGGGATACGGAATAGCGTTTCATGGAAACTCATGCGGAGGAAAAAGGACCATGAGGGGGGGGGGGGGCAGAGATGATGGGAGGAAGCTTCCTGGAGAAGTATACATTCCCCCTCCTCATTAAATGCCCTGGAACAACCTTATTAGTTGCATTTAATGAAGAAATGACCCTTAAATAGTAACTTCACAGTTAACAGCCCTTTCCACCACCTTCAGCAAAGTGTTGATGGGACAAATATCCTTAAAAACACTTGGAGGCATACAGATGGAGGATTACGATACAAAGAAGAGGGATATAAAAGGAGAGGAGTCTCCCAAAAGGGGGAGATGGATATTCTTGTTTTGAAACTAAAAGAAAGAGAAAGTGAACAGTGCTTTATTTGGTGTAGAACTCAGACTTTATGTATAAGAGACTAATCCTCAGACCTGCCCGAGGAGAGTTATTTTTCTCATTGTGTACGTGTTATTCCTATTTATTATTCTAGGCTCTTTGGTCTTTGATTAGAATTCATATTAGAATTGCACTTGAATTGTTTGCCCACTCTCTAAATAAATTCTATTGTTGGGCTTGAATTTGAAGGACAAGGCAACATTGTTATAAGTGGGCTTGGGACTTTATTTTTAGAGAGCCTACAATAACTAATAAGAACAAGAAGATGGAAAAAGGAAAACATAAATGCATCAATTTAATTTGTACCAACTTGAATTCAATGTCCAAAGTCAATTTTGGGGTTGATAAAAAAAAAAGAAAAAAAAAGAAAAAAGAAGAGGGAGATATAAAATGGTACAGTCTGATTGTGTTGTTAGTGAGGGTGAACAACAGACTGGTCTGAGCTAACAAATAGCAATAGGCAATTCTGAAATTGAATAGAGACAAAAGGGAGAGTATATATAATTATATAAGGTTTTACTATCATATGTTCTTAGTAAACTATTTTAGGAAATTTTTTTATAGGAAAGTAAAAATGTGATTAACTTTTTTGACAACTTTTTCAATTGCTCATAAAACATTGCTTAAAATGTATGTTAGAAAAACTGAATATATAAATATATATGCTCCCCTTTTTTCAATTACTAGTTTTGTTGCAGGTGCAAGGCATATGCAAAACACTATCTAACTTCAAATAAATATTTTATGATGTGATTAGAACAGTTAAAACTAAGTCATTATTGGAATGGTAATTAAGTTCTTTTATTTATTGATAAGTTAGAAGTGCCCTTTCTTAAAGGGAGAAGTAACCCTTGAGCTATAGTGTTCATTGGCTTAAACTATTATATTTTGAAAGAAAAAATGATGCCCACAAAAAAAAAAAGAAAGAAAAGAAAAGCTAGGTTAGAATTATATTAGGCAGCATAAACAACTCTACCTCATTTGCTAATAGAGAATGCAAGATAGCATTCATCAATTCATGCCAATTTTTTATTCTTTTTTTATTAGCCAAATGTCTAAGCCCCACAATAACTCATCCTTCATAGCTAAACTAACCTCTAGCCTTATTGAAACAAAGTTAGATTAAAAAAATCAAGACGCATTGCAATCAAATCCCACTTTTACTAAGAAGAATTTTAGTTGATTTAGCTAGAAAGCAATGTCAGTTTAGATTCTTCATGAGATGAGATGAAATGTCCATGACAGTTTAAGTATGTTGTTGTGAATTCCTAAATGCAATAACCCCATGCTATCTTTAATATCTAAAATTTGAAGATCACATAGACATAGACCACCACATTCCAACAATATTTTATGTTTTTTCAAGATAGGAGAAATAAATTATGTGACTTGCCCAAGAGAAACATAGGCAGAGCCCAGGCCCGTTCCCTCATTAACATCCCTGTAAACACAGGTAAGCCTAGGCCCATTTTCTCCTATTTCAAGATAGGCGAAATAGAATTATGGTTTCAAAATAGAAGATGTGGGTGTAAAGCAGAAGTGAGAATTATAATTACCAGCTAGATTAGCTAGCTACCTTCATTTTGGTGCATATCAAATTTAAAATTCTAAAGACATCTCCTATATCCATTTTCTTCTTTGCAAGAAAACCAAAGTTTCTATCACAAAATATTTGTAAAGCTATCTTCTATATATAATACCAAAAATGCGAGAACTTTTTTTTTTTTATTAACTTGGCCAAGAAGTACTATCATCATCATCATCATCCAGAATAAGTTTGATTCCATTGTTCCTAAGAGAATTAACAATGGCCCAGATCTTAGTGTGGTTCCTAAAGCCTTTCTTCTCTACTACCTTGTTTAAATCAACATGAAACTCTTTGCCCTGCCCCTGTTCAAGACCCTCCACCTTGAGTCGTATAGCCAACACCTCTCCAACAACAACAACTGCCTTTGCATTGCAAGATTGACCACACTCAAGTGAATCCTTGAGTAGTTGAACAAAATGACAAGGAAGATAGAAACAACAATATTCAAGAAGCATCTACATTCTAGGGTTAATAGACAAAAAGGCCCTCATACACTTTTAGCCTACCTATGTACTTAGGAGTCAAGATGGTAATTTCATCAAAAAAGCAACACATCTGGCAGCACTATAAAGTTGAATGTTTGGCAGCACCATAAGGTTGACAATAAAAAGCCCCTGCATTTTCTTTAGCTAACAAATGAAGTTAGGAGTAAAAAAGTAATTTCAACTAGATGTGCCAACAGAAAATTATAGAGGAAAAGACCAAAAAGGGTTCCAAGCTCCAACGTTTTTTTTCAACTCACATATATCTTTAAGAGCAACAATATAATTTTACCAATTTGTTGAACTTCTACCGTTTTACGTTTTTTAGCGTCGTTTTGCCAAACACAAGCAGCTCAATTGTCCTTTTTTATATAGAGTATAGATTCAATTAATCAGATTGTACCATTTTTTGTCTCACTCTTCTTTTCTTTTCTTATATTATTTTTTTTATCAACTCCAAAATTGAGTTTGGAGGTAAAAATTAAATTGATGCATTTCCGTTTTCCCTTTTGCGTCTTCTTCTTCTTATTACTTCTTATTTGTTATTATTACTGATTTTTTTAAATGATCTATTTTCGTATCAAACTCAACCATCATATAGTCTTAGTCGATATTTAAATACTATTTAGGTCAAACTTATTTATAATACATGAACATAAGTGGGAAATATCAAAAGGGTTTTAAATTTAGGACTAAAGTAGGGTTGCTTCGCAACTCAAGGAATTTTTGTAGTTCTTATTTGGTTGTTTAAATTACTAAGTACAATATATAATAGTTATAGATTGTGAATTTTTTTAGTTCTTACTTTGGTTGTTTAAATTACTAAATACAATGTGTAATAGATTGTGAAGGTCCAATTATAAACATGATATAATCATTTCCCTGCCTTCTTAATTTGTAAAACATCTAAATAAAAAGAAGATATCGATTTTCATTCCCCCTACTTAATTTTTTAAAACATCCAAATAAAGAGAAGGAATAACCACTCTCTCTTCTCCCATGCCATCAACTTCCCATATTAATTTTATTGTGTTTTTGTATCAAGCCAACATTTTCGAATCCAATAATTTGTGGATGTTTTGAGTAGGACCAAAATTAATGTCCGCCCTTAGGTTAGTGACATGATCACATACTATAGTTTTGGTGTAAATATACTGAACATGGTCAAACAAAAATAGGCATCACCAAGACACACCAACCATTAGTTTAGTTGAATTAGTTACTCAATCTTGTACTCCAGCCACGTTCTTGAGTACCGACCCCAGGGTGTAAGCTGCTACTGCAGCAATAGCACCAGTGAAGAGAGTAATTGCCATAGAGAATGCATAATTCTGGCCTGCAATCTTGGCCTTTGCCATCCCCAGCAGCGCAAGCGCTAATGCAGAAAGGATACATGCACCAACAAACTTGATGGAGTCATTATTTGTGAATGGAATAAGGATGATGAATGAGAGGAGAGGGGCACTCCCAAACACAAGGAAGGCAACAAACGTCACCAGGCCATTCTTCCATGGCTTGTCTGCTTCATCTGGAGGTAGTATTCCTTTATGAGCCATCATCTTCTCATCCACAAAGATATCCTTGTATTTTGCAAATATGTTCACCACCTTGCACCAAGAAATTACATTAAGTTTATAATATAACAAGGTCAACTAAATTCTCTCAATATTGTATGATGGGCATCAAGATATAATTTGTCGCAACAAAATTCCTTATGTTAATATCTCAAGTGACCACACTTTATTAAAAAGTTCAGTAAATTATATAATTCTTCTATTGTTTGGGATGATTTTAAATTAAATTCTAAAATTTAAAAAGTTTGAACTAGGGAAGGTTTTAAATTAAAAATAAAATTTTAAGTATTTAAATACAACCTTGAAATTTGGAAAAAGAAAAATTCATTTAACATTCTTAGTCACTATTAATGCAATATTTAAGTATTTTGATCCAGTGGAATGTAGCAAAGGCCATACCGCGGTGGCATCATTAATATCCATCCCAAGAGCTTGATACTGTCTTAGTAATTCCTCTTGCTCATTGCCGCCGTGGTTTGTGACATCCCATGCAGTCACTGCCCTTTCATTTGCAGCCACATCCTTCTCCGTGCTGCTGGATACAAAATCTCCAAACCCCATTGATATCCCATCAGCAACCAGGTTCGAAAATCCAAGCACCAACACATCCACTACAAACATAGTAATTGTGTAAGACAAGTCTATGCATTATGAAGAATGAATACTCTATGAATTGCCACTCTAAAAATTAGGAAAAAAAAGCTTTTAAATAGATCAAACTCTAATATTCACCTGACATGATAATTGAAGAACGACAGGTGAACCTGTTGGTTTAAGAGGAAATTGAACCAAGTTCCCCATCCACATCTATGAATGACATCATTGGAGAACGAGGTCGACTTTGCCTAGTTCATCTATGTTTTTATTTCCCATTCATCACTTAGGAATATGTGCATCGTGTTCCTTGATATTTTGGTAACTAAATTACACCGCTGTACAATATTACTTCTATATGCATAGTTTAAAGACAAATTGGGCCCATACCAGCTGGCCCATTCACTTCATAGCTAAAAGCCCACCAAATTCCGCGGGTGTACAAAATGTTCATACAAGCTTTGCCACCATCAAGTTATAGTTTACAACACTTAGGAGAAAAAAAAAAAAAAAAAAAGTAATAATATGCAGCAATAATAAAGGGTTTTTTTTTTTTTTTGCCCCTTATTAGTAATTTAAGACACTTGGCACTTGGCAGTCCAACATCTTAGAACATTCACATCAATATGTGCAAAAAATTTTCCATTTTGCACATCTAAAAGCTATTTTTTTTTTTTTTACACACCTATTTTTACAAAACACTCACATCAGTTTGTCTATTATACACATTATTTAAATAAAATATTCATTTTTTTAACATTGTGAACAGTAATCGTGAGAGGAGAAAGAAAGGAAAAGAGAGTGAGGTGAAGAGAAGAGAGAGAAAAAAAAATAAAAAAATCATTTACACGATGAACAGTAACCGTGTATATATACAAGGTTACTGTTCATTTGTAGGATCATTGTACATATTTAAACATTTTTACAAAGACTGATGTGGGGGGTTTTTGGGTTAAAATGTGTAAAATTGAGCACTTTTTATATTTAAGAAGACTATCCATAAGCTGGTGTGGTTGCTTAGTGGTCCAACTCCTCTTTATAAACCCTTGATAACCACCCTAATAAAGGTTTAACATTTGAATTAAACTTTGATAGAGTGCAAAATATCTCCCATTGGTTGAATTAGACCTTTGATGGTAGCCAAAAGTATTGTAAATTAGTAACATTAATTGCCCAATTCTCCCAAAACCTAGGTTCAAATTCTCCCTCCCCATTGTGAGGGAAGAAAAAGGACCTCAAGATAAATAAGAATTGCCACTTCAAAAAAGTAGGTACAATTAGAAAAAGGAACTACGATGTCTTTTTATTCTTTCTTTTTTATTCATCTTAATGGTTGAGTGAGATCCCAGCCTCCATGTAAAACACCATGAAGTGTTAGAGGTGACACTAATAAATTTATTTGCCCCTTTTGATACAAGGGAGGGAAGGAGGATTTGAACTATCTAGTTATAGGCTTATAGCAAGCAAACTATAATTTCAATTTTAATTAGTTGTACTAAGCATTATTAGTATTAATTAGGTCATTAATGATATGCATAATTATTCATTACTCCCCTAGTAGAGTGATAGTGATAGAGTACTCTCTAGTCTCTTATTCTATTGCCCAAAAGGTAATTGGGTTTGAATCAAGGCCCACCACAATTAATTTATGGAGATAAGTTTTTAGATCAACACTTTGACTCCTAGATTGTAATTCTTAATCAAAGATAAAGAAAAGATCATGGAATTAGGTTTAGATTGACTTTTAAGAGTAAAACAAGAATCATGTTCCACAAGAATAATGGGTCACACTAATTAAATGTCGCTCTTCTTTATTTTTAATAGATAGTCTTGTATTTATGATATTCAAAAGTCTTCTTTTTCTCTTTTGATAATCCATCCAATAATTGAGGGAGGGGAGATCTATATCCTGAATACCTTTCTAGAAGGTAAGGCTCTTGGCAAAGTCCTTTAATTATTTTAAATTCAACTCATAGAAAAAGAAGGGAAGAGCTCAAATAAATTAGGCTAATAAGATTTTATGTGAAATATAAGGGTTAAATTGTTGTATAATAAATTAATAACAAAAGATGCACCTGACTTGTGCGACAAGTGACGCTCCCTTTGTGTATTTTCCCCTTTGGGTTTTGTAATAAAAATTTGTATTCAGTTAATGAGTTAAAAGGATAACTTTAAGAAAAATTTTAATATCACTTTTATGGGATATATAAAAAGTCGCTAAAAAAGTTAATTACTTTTTTTTTCTTTTTTTGTACAAAATTTCAAAAAAAAATCCATTAATTAAGTCATACATTAACTTTTTCTAAAAATTTAATCTTATATAAAAAAATTTTAAAAATAATAAACCGTCTTGACAAGTGGCCCTCCCTTTTGTATCTTTCCGCAATAAATTTTTTTACCTTACATTAAAATTTAAAAAAGAAACTAATAATAATAAATAAATAAAAAGATCCACCTCAATTGTGCCACAAGTGACACTCCCCTAGAGGGGAGAGCCTAGGGGACCGCTTGATCTGCCCTTAAGGAGAAGCTAAGTTCAAATCCCTTGGTGTAAGCTAAATTCTACCCACTTCCTCATCCAAACGACACCTTTAAAAAGTCATATATCCAAATTCCTATGTTACAATACAATTTATCTAGACTTTTAAAATTTCAGTACAATATTTAAGAATGAAATTAAACTCATCAAAATGAAACCTTAGAGATAGGATATTCCAGTCCCCAATACAATTTCAATGAGACTTTATTCCAAGGACAAAACTCGGGTAGAGGTAATTAGTCATTATTCCTTAAATTCTCACATTAAATTCAACCAACGCAACTGATCTTGCATTGACTAATGCCACAAACTCTATAGTTTTTTTTTTTTTTTTTAATGAAAATTTAAATTCAACCATATAGTTTATTGATCAATACAATAACATAGATGAATTTAATTGAGAAAATAGATGATCGAAGTATCAGTATCTAAAATTTAGACTTATTCCAATATATTTTTGATAATATTGTGAATTCAAATGGAAGTTAATAAAAAGTTGCATTGTAATTCAAATCATCAAGCTTCTTTATGAACTTCATTTTGGTTAACATGTAACAAATCCAAACAAAAAAAAAAAAAAAGTAAAAGTGGGATCGAGAGCTCATCACCTGAGGAATAACGGCTAGCGGAAATGGATGAAATGAGAGAGAAGCAAGTGACAATGGCATCAAGTCCAGCATACACTATGCTCTTCACAAACTCTCCCTTCCAAGGCTCTCTTGGTCTTCCACTTGCACCACCTCTCTCACTATCTCCTCTTCCATCCTCTGCCCTTAGCAGCCTGCTGGTGCTGGTGGCTCCGCCTGTGTTCTCAGCCATTCCTTTTTACTCTTTTTTTTTTTTACTTTGTAATTTTGTCTTAAAATTCTCTTACTAGGATTCAATTTTACTGAATATATGATCCAAAAAATCAAAAATATTCACAGTTTTATAAAGATGTAGATAATGAAAAGGTCAAAAAGAGAGCGAGTCTTGTTGTCACCATGCATATGCATGCGAGTGAGAGGACACGTGGGGGTTGAGCTGTCACTTTGTTTCTTTGTGCTAAGTCATAAGTCAAAACTGTTATATATATAGAAAATATTATAATTATTATATATTTGAATATTTGAGATAATTATTGCAATATCTCTCACTCACTGCAACCATGAGCATGAGCATGAGCAAAAGGCACCCATTGAAAAAGAAATTCAGTTGGTTTAATTTAGATTTCTCTTATCTCTTTCATTGGATTTATTTTAGTTTTTTGTTATTATTCTAATTAAAAAGGAGATATTTTGGAACTAAAAGCAAAAAAAATTGTAAAACTTATCATTGAAGAAGGCTATCCTATTCCCATGGTGTAATGTTGTGAATTTGTGATCTTGTTTTAATTGAGTTACCGAAAAGAAGGGAAACTAATAAAAACAAAAGAAGTCCCATTCAAAAGAAATTGGTTAATGACTGTCCAAGAGTTTTTTTTTTTTTTTTTTTTTTTTTTTGAAGTCGGAACCAAATGAATATCATTAATGAATAATACTAGAATCCAAATACAGAGCATTAATTGCTAGTGGAGGATCCTCCTCCAACCATATAGTTTCATTATCAAATAATCTAGCAAATCTTGCCAACGCATGAGCAACACCATTGGCACTACGCCTAATACAATTGACTGAAAAGGATCTAAAACCTACAGTCAAGCACCAAATATCTTCATAAATAAACCCAAGCCGAGCTAGATCTGGTTGAGCCTGTGCCACTTTCTTCAACACCCTTGCGTTGTCACCTTCCAAAATCACCTCTATAAACCTAGCATCTATAGCAAATTCAAAAGCTTTACGGCAAGCCAGCACCTCTACCTCTTCACTATCCCTCACAACCCCACCCTTAGCAGAAATTGCAGTTATCACTTCACCATTCCCATTGCAAACCATAGCCCCATAACCCGACTCAGCTCCATTATTAAAACACGCTCCATCAAAGTTCAACTTAAAGAAATCTCCCTGTGGTGGCTGCCATGCTTGACTTGCTGAAACCGAAATTGTCCCAAGTACACTCAGATGCTCCTGTGCCTCATGAAACTCACTCAAATAATCCAAAGCCTGCTGGTATGACCGTGATGGATGTTGACAAGCACCTCCATGCAAAACTGAATTCTGCTGAAGCTAGATTTGCCAGCATATCACCCAAAATAAATCCAACTCCTCCTGTGACAACCTCAGCATGAGACTAGCAACCAACTGCCCAAAATCCACTTGTACCGTACCAAATTTTTGGAACCTGATTGCACTACCAGCCCAAACATCCTGTGCTGCCCCACACTCCCAAAGTACATGCAGCACCGATTCATCAGCTTTATGACAGAAACAACACCGGGCATCCTCCAACACCCTCCTTTTCACTAGATTGTCTTTCGTAGGCAATATATTATGGCATGCTCTCCATGAAAAAATTTTGATCTTATTTGGGACCTTAGCCTTCCATATTCATGACCATAAAGAAATATATGAAGATTGCACCGATGCCTCTCCACTATTATTCTCTGCCAACCTCAGTTGCTTGGCCACATGGTACCCAGACTTCACATTGTACCTACCATTCTTTGTAAAAGACCAAGCCAAGACGTCCTGCACTACCCGCCTACTCAAGGGAACTTGAAGGATAGCAGCAGCATCATACGGGTGGAACAAAGCACGGACTCGATCTCTATCCCACTGGTGGTTCTGCCAATCAATCAAATCTGAAACTCTCCACTCCCAAATTTCCTCCTCAGGTTGGAAAAGAACTCCTTTTGTTGGCTGATTAGGTAACCAACAATCCTTAAAAACATGGATTGAAGCACCATTCCCCACTCTCCAACAACACCCCTTCCTCAATACTGGTTGAGCAACTAATAAACTCTTTCAAACATAGGAGCTGTTTTGACAATCCTTCACCTTAAGGAAATCACACCGTGGAAAGTACTTTGCCTTCAAACATCTATACAAAAGAGAGTTTTTGTTCTGCAACAATCGTCATCCTTGTTTAGCTAGCATAGCTAAATTAAAAGCTCGAATATCTCTGAATCCCATCCCTCCCTCCTTTTTTGACTACGTCAGAAAACTCCAACTCTTCCAGTGAATTTTCCTTTCCTCACCAGTTTGGCCCCACCAAAATCTAGCACACATAGCATCCAATTCATCACATAATTTACCCGGCAATTGAAAAACCCCCATCATATAAGTGGGAATAGATTGAGCCACAGCTTTTATCAAAACCTCCTTTCCAGCCCTTGAAAGCAACTTCCTCTTCCAGCCTTGAATCTTTTTCCAAACCTTTTCCTTAATGAAAGCAAAAGTGTCATATTTCCTTTTTCCAATCAAAGTAGGCAACCTCAGATAAGAATCAAACTTCGCCACTTCCTTCACCTTCAGTTGGTCAACAATCCATGCTTTCTGCTCCACCTGCACATTGCTACTGAAATAGGCTGAAGACTTCTCAAGATTTATGCATTGACCAGAGGCATCAGCATATAGCTGTAGAGTATTTGATACAACCTGCACTTCATCGTTATTAGCTTGACAAAAAATCAAAGAATCATCAGCAAAAAGCAGATTAGTTATACGAGGGGCATTCCTGCAGACTGCCACTCCATGCAACCTCCCATCTAATTCTGCTTTAGCAAAGAGCGATATGAAACCTTCTGCACAAATTAAAAACAAATAACGGACAACAGATCTCCTTGCCGAATACCTCTAGAGGGCCTGATATTCCCATATGCCTTTCCATTAATCCAAACTAAAAAGGAAGGTGTAGAAACACATTCCATAACCCTATCCACCTAAACCTCTGGAAAGCCCAATTTAATCATCATACCCTTAAGGAAACCCCATTCCACCCTGTCATAAGCCTTACTCACATCCAATTTAAGTGCTAAAGCCCCCTTTTTGCCCTTTTTTCTAATATGCATGGCATGCAATGTCTCATAGGCTACTAGCACATTATCAGTAATAAGGCGGCCAGGTACAAAGGCACTTTGAGAAGGAGAAATAATTTGTGGCAAGATCAACTTCAATATGTTCGCCAAAACTTTTGAAATAATTTTATAGATCACATTACAGAGACTAATCGGTCTGAAATCAGCCATGTTTTCCGGTTTCTTTACTTTAGGGATTAGTACTATATGAGTATAATTAATATCAGGCTCCATATTACCAGAATGTAAAAAATCTAACATAGCATCAGTCACCTCATTACCCACAATATGCCAAAATTTTTGATAGAAAAGTGCATTCATACCATCGGGTCCAAGAGCCTTTGTTGGTCCCATCTGAAACAACGCTGCTTTAACTTCATCACTACTAAACGGCCTGGATAGCACCTCCAACATATCATCTGTAATTTTATGATTTACTGTGCTGAGACATTCCTCTATTCTATCACAAGTGCCTGCATTAAAAATATTCATAAAATAGTCAGACGCCACCTCAGCCACAGCTTCGACTTCATCCACCCAAACCCCATTAGCATCTTTAATTCCTTCAATATAATTCCGCCGCCTTCTTTGGGAGGCTTTGGAATGAAAAAATTTAGTATTCCTATCCCCATGTCTTAACCATGACACTCAAGATCTCTGACGCCAAAATATCTCTTGCTTCAGCAGTAGGTCATTAAGTTGCTTACTTACAAGCAGAAACTCACTTCTGCTCTCTTCGGTTAGCTCACATTCATTCATCACCACCAATTTTTTTTGAAGCCTTTTAATCTCTTCTGTTTCAGGTTTGGTCTTAGAAGAACCCCAGGCATGTAGTTCAGCCCCACAACCTTGGATTTGATCTCGTACACCACTTAAACCCGAGTTACCACGACATCCCTTTGTCCAAGCTTCAGTCATAGCTTCCTCACAATCTGCCCACAGCAACCAATTCTCTTCAAACCTAAACCCACCAACCCCTCTTCCCCTATCCCGCCTATCAATCACAGTTTTCAAAAGAATAGGAATATGGTTAGAAGCATGGCTGAACAAATGGGAGACCAAACTTGCAGGAAATTTATCAATCCACACCCTATTAGCTGTAGCTCTATCCAACCTTTGTTTTGTGTGAGCCGAACTTGGTCTCCTATTAGTCCATGTAAATTTATGCCCAATGAACCCTAAGTCAGACAACCTGCAATCCTCCAAGGCAACCCGAAAGTCCTCCATCTGATTATAATAAGGTGCATGGACACTTTGCTTTTCAAATACAAGAAGAATGGCATTGAAGTCCCCTATACAACACCAGGGACCCTCAATGAAAGACCGTAAGTGAGATAAAAGAGCCCAAGACTTCCACTTTTCATTTGCCTCTGGCCATCCATAGAATCCTGTGAGGTACCACACAAAACCATCATTTTCTACGACCTTTGCTAAAATATGGTTATTAGTGAAATTAACAACATCTAAAGTCATCTCCTCCCTCCAAATTAAAGCCAACCCACCACCTGAATTTGGCTTTTTAATTATCAATTTATTTTTAAAAGGTAAATCACCACAATGCTTCTCAAAACCGTCTCTATCCAACCTCGTTTCCATCAAGAAGCATACATCGGGAGCTTGTTCCCTCACTAACTTGTGAAGGCTTTGAACTGTCCAAAGGTTCCCAAGCCCTTGGCAGTTCCAACTTAAAAGCCTCATTGCTCTCGGCAAGGATGGTTCAACACCCCTGCCGCTTCATTCATGTTTGATTCATCACTAACCTTCCCTCTTTTTTCTTTACACTTTTCATTCTCTGTGTCCCCAAAAGAGGACACTTCTAACATATTTCTTTTCCCCAAAATAGGCTTAGCTCCTTCCTTCAATATTCCCATAGGCCCAACATCCATACGTGCCAGCCTAGTCTAAGTAGTTTTCTTTTTATTACTATTCAGCCCAACCCCATTTGCAGTACAAACCACGTGCTCTTTGTGAAGAGCTGGCGCCAAATCTGACCCCCCTTCAATGCTTGAACGTTGAACACTTATATCCACGGCACCTGATGCTCTGTTTTCCATATCCACTTCTCCAAGCCCATGATTCTCAGCCCAATCCCCATGATCAGCGAAATCAGCTCCCACCAATCCGGTTTCACCATCTGCACATTCCAGAACCATTTTGTTAGGGTTACCATCCTTGTCGCCGTCGTTTTCATTCACCTCTGGCATGCTCTGTGAACCTCGCAGCCCTTTCCTCACCCCATTATCTTCATCACTACAACCCTCCTTCACAACTCTCCATTTCAGTGGTGAACAAGCCCTGCCACTTGCCTTCAACCAATCCCCATAGCCACAATCCACATTAATCCCAGCTTTTGTTTTACTGAAATACTTTGCACAGTAACATAAGTCATGCCCTAAGAGTCCACAGTAATGGCAAAATACCAGCAACCGTTCATACTTAAAGTGCACCTAATGTTTCTCTCCATTCGAACCTGCCAAAAAAGCTCCTCGCCGTATTTCTTTGTCCAACAGAATAGCAATCTTAACCCTCATGAAGAAATTTTGGCTGTCATTGGTGCGCCGCTTCTCTATCTCCAAAACCTTGCCCAACCGGTTCCCCACCTCTACTGCTACCCGATAAGATCTCATATCAAAAGGTGCCCCCCAGATTTGCACCCATAAAGGAACTAAGTCAAACTTGACGTTCGCCGCCATCATCCCCGATTTCCATCTGGTTAGCAACAAGGCTTGATTATCAAAACACCAGACACCTCCAGTATAGACTCTGTCCAACTCAAATTCGGATCTAAACTTGAATTGAAATAGGTTTGACCCCACCTCAACGACATGCACTTCATCTTCCAAGCCCCACGCCTTTTTGAGTGTACCCAATGCAGCTTTTTTATTAAAGGATTATTGATATGATTGTCCAAGAGTAATTAGAGTGTATATATTATAATATCAATAATTCTTTTTCTTTCTTTTTTTTTCTGTCACTTTTCCAAAAATAAGTCATATCAATTTTCCCCTCCAAAAAGAAAAAGAAAAAAAAGAAAAAGAAGCCATATCAATTACATACTTGACTAATTTTGCTTATTGATAGTATTAAGCAAGCACTTTACAATGCTTCACGAAGAATAGCCAAATCAAAGCCAAATGATGAATAAAAAAGTCACTGCACACCCTTAGTGTGGTAGTCACTCCACAAATACAAGTACTTGTGAGATGTGAGATGCAAGGATCGGAGTTCAAGTCTCCAAAAGAAAAACTCACACATATATACACAGATATACACTTAAATTAGGCTATAGTAGAATTTCTATTTTGTATAAAAAAAATGAATAAAAAAAAGTACCAAAATTAGAGAAAAATTAAAATTGAGAGAAAAATTAATATGGAGTGATCAACAACCATATCATATGCAGATGAAGAGATTTTTAAAACCCCAACTTTAATTTCATTGTCAACTTATGCACATATTTTTGGAATTAAAGTAAATATGTATTTTTAAGCAAGTTATTTTTAATATAAGATAAACTTTCCAAATTTAACTCAAACAAACACAATTTTCATTTATCTCAATAAAATTTTAGGGAAAAGTACAATTCAAGAAATTTTAAGATGTGAGACCCCTATATTTCAACCCCACAAATTGGTTGGACACTACCAGGCATGTGTTAATCCTTACAAGGGATTGAAAACCATGAGGTACTAGCCAACATGTTAAGCTCATATTTGTAAAGGCCAAGTAATAATGAAAGCATAATTTCTAAATCCTAGAAGGGGATAAAGAATAAAAGCATAGTTACAATATAGTTGTTTAATTTCAGACTAATGGCCTCTTTTCTTCATCTTGTCCTAAATTTTCTACTAGAGTTATCTCCTCTTCACTACTGGCAGGCTTTGAAATTTTGGCACTGGCAAAGGAGTTGGAGGACCTCTTGTTGTGTTTATTTTCAGGCAAGAGCTTCAATGTGATTCCCATAGCAATTAAGAGAAGCCCAGTCCCGTGTTGTTCAGTCAATGGCTTTGTAAATATTAAGTATGACAATAATAAAGTCACCGCCTTCCTTGCTGTTGTTATCTGTGAATGAAAAATTTTAAATTAAAATGAAGTTAGAAAGGAAATATATATATATATATATATAATATTTTGTACATTAACCTTGTTGGGCCCTTCATTAAGAAAGAATATGTACTTTGGTAAAAAAAAAAAAAAAATTAAAGAAATATTTGTACTCAAGAGGATTGAAATAAATGGCACTAAATGTTGAAAGTGTCAGTTGCAATAGAAAGTCAAAAACACTACCACCGACGACACTTGATTGTACAACAAGGAAGATTTTGAATGCACAATCAATAGAATGAAATTTATTAAAAGTTATACAGTTATAGGAGCTTATGTTGGCATAAATTGACATAAATGAAACCTGGCAAAAGCTTGTGAGAAGAAATGTACCATGGCAGTGGTGGCAGCACCAAAGAGGGCAATGAGGGAAAGGACGGAAACTTGGCCGATAAACGTGGCCATGGCTTCAAACACTAACACGCCATAAACGTATGGATGCTACAAAAAACAGTAAGATCTTTTAGAAAGTGTAAAATGCATTATGCACCATTGAGTTAAGTTGGAAAAAATGAAGCATTTTCAATTGTTACCTCCCAACATGAAACCCATGCTTTGAATAATTCACCCGTTACAAGCATTGGTGGAATCAAGAGAGGCAAACCAACTACGGTTGAGCAAAACAGCATCTCAGTCTGCACAATATGAGATTGAAAGTAACAAATTAAGCCTGAAGGACACAATTTTTCCATGAATACCCTTTTAGTACACGTTTAAACACCCACATAGAGATCAGTAGGCCATGAAAATCACCTGCGTGGTTTCGGGATTCATGGTAAAGATAGCTTCTTGCAAATTACCCAAAAAGGAATCCATGATTAGAGCTCCAGATACCATGATAACACCAATTACACTGAAGTTGGGAGAAGTTTGTGCATCTGCTAAGGTGAAGAGGATCAAACCCACAACCAAAAGTACTGCCGATATGTATTCATGAGGGGGGTATTTCCTCCTCAGACCCGGTATGAATGCACCCATTATCATCACCGGGAGTACCTGAAATACCAACATTGTAAAATTTAGAAAACATATTTAAGGACCTGGTTACTAATTGGTTCAAAGTGTCAATCTAAGCTGCTAATATGAATTATATTGAAAAATTAGCAAACAATGGATCTCATTTATCAAAAAGTAACAAAATTATCTTGAAAAGCTTCAACTGAATTCAGAAAAGTGACATTTTTACCAGTTCATAAAAGACTTCAATTTTGTATTAAAAAAAAATGAAAATAAAAGACTTCAATTTAAGAAGTGGTATGAAAATACAAGGTACTTAACAACTTAAACATTTATCAAATTCCTACAAATAATTTTCCAATGTTATTAACTGCATTTACTTACTTTCCACTATTACAGAACTACAAGTCAAATAGAAGGTACTCAACAACTTAAAACATTTATCAAACTTAAACAAATAATTTTCTAAATTTATTAACTGCATTTACTTAATTTCCGTTATTATAGAACTAGAAGTCCTAATCCAGCAAAACTTGTACAACTAATACTAAAATGTAAATGGAATTCGCTAGTTACCTTTGTGGATTTGAACATGAGTTGCGCTGGGTAGTTTAGGTAAGCCAGAGACCCTTTGGTGAGTCCATGTGAACCCATAAGGACAGCAGAGAGTTTCACATAAGTCTTCCATGGGTTTACCATTTGCTTTGGGGTGAAGCCTTGGATATAAAGCAGAAACAAATAGACAAATCCTTGAACAAATGTAAAATACCAACCATAGCTGAAAACCAAAAACAAAAACAAATAAATAAATGATTAACCAAAATCTATCATGAACAAACACATCCTATTATTCCTATATTGGTCCTATAAAAAATCTTTATAAAAACAAATCCTATAATATCACATATACCAAATAAGACAGTACCAAATTAATAAACTTACCTGAATTTGAGCCGATTGTACACATACTCCTGAAAATTAGGCAATAATCAAGAGCCATTTAGAAACTTCATTGAGAAAAATCTTTCCATTATAAGCTCTTGAAATTCTATATACCATTAATTCATTCCAGAAATTACAATTAGTTGTACAAATTCCAAAAAAATTCTAGGATTGAATTATAAATGGGTAATTTAGCCCATAATCAACGCAAGGGTCAAATTTTCTTTTCCTCCGGAACCAAAAAAGGTTACCAGAATAGTAAAAACGTCATTATTTCGCCATTAAAGAAAAGAGTTTCTCAAAAACTATCCATTTTGCTCTCAGAGAAACAGAGCACAAATTAAGAGAATAATAATAATAGAATAATATCAATAAGAAGAAGTAGAAAGAATCAACAAGACTTCACTTTCTTTCCAAGTTCCATTCTCATTTTCTCAGCAACCAAACAGGAGAAAACCAATCAAATTCAATCCCAAAAAAAAAAAAAAAAAAAAAAAACCTGCACAATTTTGCAAGAAAACTGAGAAATGTAAAAAAAAAAAAAAAAAACCTTATTCTTTTTTTCCCACCCTTTTCCTTTTTCTCATTGACCAAAAGTTCAAAAACCATTCTTTATTTTTTTTTCTCAGAGAAACCAAAGATAGCTCCAAACACCAGAGAGAGTGAATACCTCGCAGATACCATTGACAAGATAGCCAAAGAAGAACCCAGATGAGCAAATGAGGAACTGTTGCCATTTGGGTCTGGTTGAGAGCGAAATCCCAAACAAAGACCGTTCTTGTTCCTCGTTCTTCATTGCTTTTTTTTTTTCCCTTTCTTTTTCAAAAAATCACACACTCCACAGACACACTTTCCCTCCTATCGGCTTTTGGGTATCAATCAAAGTTGTAAAATCAATAAAAGAACCGATAGCAAAGTCTGTTCAAAGAGTGTTAATATACCAACTTCGCTGAAGGTGGCATTTGCATGTTAACTGTGACTCTCAGAGACAGTGACAGAAAAAGAGAGAAACGGTTCAAATAGAAAAATTATATCTGTTTGATTAGACTAACCATGTAAAAAGCATGAGTAATATAGAAGAATTTGTGAGAAAAAATAGTCTTTTTAAGAGGGGGAAAAAAAAAAAAAAAAGAGGAAGAGTCACATTCTCTGCTCTGCACTGCTCTAGGCTCTAGCTTCGGCTGTAGAGAGAAAGAGAGAGAGAGTAAAACTTAAATGAGGAAAGCCTTTTTCAATGTACGTTTACTATGGAAAATTTATGGTTTGGACTCCCGATTTTGGAACTGTGGAAGGATATTTTTTGAATGTGTCTCGTACATTCGGCTCTGGCCCATTTGATATCGAAGTGGGGTCCACACAAAAGTCACCATCTCTTGATTTCAACCTGTGATTTGGAGTTTACCTCATACATGATGACTTTTATCTATGGTCATGATTACGTTGACATGATGATGTGCAGCTATTGGTCATATGGAGATTGACACACCCGATTGGGGCTCTTGAAATTGTCATATATGGTAATCTAAAATATAAATCGTATAAGATCCTCCACTCATTTTGGTAAGTAGAAACCTCTTCAAGTTAAGGCCTACTATCTCCAACTCACATTTTTACATTTTAAATAATATTATACACTTTTTTTACATATTTTTTTATTTACATATATTTTAAAAAATTACAAACAACATTACTCAAACTATTCTACCAAACACCCCCTTAATCTTTTCTTATTTTAAAGTCATCATGTTTGTTAAAGTTTTGGGCTATGAAAAAAATATTCTTTAGAACCTTAATCCCAATTTTTTTTAGGTTGATTATGGATTCTTATCCAATTAGTCAAAATCGATTACATGTATTTTTTTTTCCTTTCATTCTAGAAAAATAATATGTTTACAATATTTTTACAACAAATCCTAAGTAACACGTTATTACTGGTTGTTATTATTGAGGCAAAAAAGTAATCTTAGTGTTAGCATGTTAGGTTCAAATTTAAACCAATAACAACTAACCACTTATGATTTGTTGTAAAAATATTGTAGACGTAGCACTTCTCTTCATTCTATGATATTTGAAATCATATTATTTGTTACTTTCTTAATTGACATGTCTTTTTAGTTATTTCTATTATTGTTGTTTTTTGTTTTTCTTTGCCTTTTTTGTTTCTCAAAAAAAAAATATAATAACTTGAATCAATTCACTCCTTCTTATCTATTCCTTAATCTCTCTACCATAAATACGGTCAAACTATCTTTAAGTACTCTTCCTTCTCCTTTTTTCCATCAATAGGGGTCACCCTTATTTTTAAGTTAATTTTATCATTTCTAATCCTATCTTTTTGTATATTCATCTTAACATTCTCATTAAACTATACTCATTTTATGAATATGTTGTTTCTTAATAGCCCAACATTTGGTATAATAGAGCATAGCTTGTTGTATGACAATTTACTCCTTACTATAAAAGAAAGAAAAAACAAAAACAAAAACCAAAAAAAAAAAAAAAGTCAAGGCTGAATTGTTTAATTTTTATATTGCTTCAAAAAAAATTATATTCATTATATTGGATATTTGCATATATATATATATATATATATATAAATATAAACTAATCATTAATTTTTAGTACTGAGCTTGGTTGTTTACAACCCTAATTGGATTTGTGATGAATATATCTTAAAATTCATAACTTCAATGGTCATTTTCTCATTAGTTTGTTTTAAATATCACAAGTTAAAAAAGGAAAAAAAGAGAAGCATTCCTAAATAACTACTTATATTCGTTTGTTTGGTGATAACATAGTGCTTAAAACCTTGAATTTGTATTTCATAGTTTGGTTATGGTGTATCATTCAATTATGTATAAATAAAATAATTTTATGATTAATATAATTGTTATTGGCTCAAGATTACTACATCCATAAATGTTAAAAAAAAAATTAAATAATAATGACAGTATCTCCCCTAGCCACTAAATTCTAATAAATGAAAAAAAAAATCTTTTGGTTGAATAAAATGATGATACATAAAACAAGCTTACTTTCTTTTAGTTAAAAAATACATGTTTCATTAAAAAAAAAAAAGTTGATACATATATAAAAAAAAAATAATAATAATTAATATATTAGAAAAAAATTTGAGTTTGTAATTTTTTAAACTAAATTCTGTGCCTTGATGTAAATTGGTTAAACCTATACTTTTTTTTTCTTTTTTTCTTTTTTTATGAATTTAAGCCTATACTTGTTAAAGTTTTAAATTAAAATTTTATAATCAATAATTATAAATGTTACTTTTATTATCTTATAAAAAAAATGTTACTTTTATTGAAAAGATTAACCTTACACTATTACTGACATAACAAACAATGAAATTTGGAAATTTTTTACTTTTTTGTGCCTTGATGTAAATTGGTTAAACCTATACTTTTTTTTTTCTTTTTTGGTTAAACCTATACTTTTTTTTTTATGAAGTTAAACCTATACTTGTTAAAGTTTTAAATTAAAACACATGACACAAAATTAGATTGTAACTAGTATTTGTTAGGATATGTGCCTTTTAAATCCTATTGTATCATGCTATGTACGATATTATGTTGTGATTAATAAAGTTGTTTTATTATTATTTAAAATAATGATAACTTGAATATTTGGACATTATCATATAGTCAATGAGATGCATAGTATGTGATTTTGTCATAGAAAATATAAATCACAAGTTTTTTGTAAACTCAGAATTTTAGTTTGTTGTTGGTAATGAAATTGAGCATTTTATTTGCGAAAACTATAACATATCAATTAAGATGATTTGTTTTGATCATGGAAGTGGAGACTTCTAGTTGATATGGTGATATGTTTTAAGTGTTAAGATATATTGAACTGGACCGTTGTGAGATTTATTATCTACTAACAACTGTCAAATGAATAATAAATCTCACGATTTCTATTTACATGAACTCTCAATCTTGAGAGAATAATGAACATAATCATGAAGTGTAGGTTGCTTTGATATATCAAGAGTATAAATTCAGTTATGACGTCACCGGGTGATATTTTCACTCTCTCTCTCTTTTTTTTTTTTTTCTTTTTTTTACATTGTTCACCTTTTTTTGCGCATTGTCTCTATAAAACAGAGCAAGCTTACGTCATCGGGGTTTATACTACTCTCTCTTTCTTTCTCTCTTTTTGTGGTTAGTTGTTCCTTTTTTTTTTCGCTCCCCTTAGTTTCTCCATTTTTCTTTTCTTCTCTTCATTTTTTTTTGTTACTCTCTCTCTCTCTCTCTCTCTCTCTCTCTCTCTCTCTCTCTCTCTCTCTCTCTCTCTCTCTCTCTCTCTCTTTGTTATTTGCCTTTTTTTCTCCCCCTCTTATTGTCTCTATAAAACAGAGCAAGATTTCTCTCATTTTAGTCAAATTCTCTTTTCTCTCATTCGCTTCTCTCATTTTTCTTTTCTTCTAATCATTGTTTGCTATAAGTCTCTCAAGGATGAGGAGACACACCTGTGTGGCTGTTGTAGCATGACGTCTTTGAAAAACCACTCATCCAACTGAGAGCAAAACCACTGAGACTGGGAGTAAAACCAAACCACTGAAACTGAGAGCAAAACCATTGAGACTGGTACCTTGTTAACTTTTTCTTTTTTTCTTCTTCTTCATTGTTGTTTTTCTTGTTTGGCTGAATCATTTTTTTTTTCTTCCTTCTTTTTCCAACATTTGTGTTTGTTTTATGTAGAAATGAAGGGGAAGGGTAGCACCATAATGAGAATCTTATACGGACAAAATTACGCTGAAACAAAAAATGCAAGAGGTATATGTTTTTTTTTGTTGCATAAATTTTGTTAATCATTTCTTGTGTAATGTAATTCTAAATTGTTTCTTTCTTGTGTAATGTGTGTTTAGGATCTTTGGATTGTCTTTATGATCCGCTCTCCAAATTTAATGTTCTTGAAGGAAGCGCTGAGTTGGTTTTAAAGCCTATGACTAAAGGATACAATGTCAAGGACATGAGTACCGCGGATGCTACTAAAAGCATGGCGAAAGCCGCTTCTGGTTACGACTAGATAGAATTGTCGCCTATGGTTAAGCAAGATGTGTATCAAGGTAGGTTGTCTTATTTGTCCCTTTTGGTCCCACTTCAAGCCATTTACTAAAGCTCAATTGGAATGGTCCAAAAGGCTAGCCTAATTAGATAATCAATTATATATAAGGAGAGAAACATACAGAATTTTGTAATGTATGAAATGGTGTGTATGTGAGTGTAAGCTTCCCTTGAATACATACATATAAACTGATTGAAAAACCACACTTCTTGGGCATAAGCGGAATTGGAGTGAAGATTAAAAGTGTTCCCAAGTACTTCTAATATTTGGTTTTGAATTTCACTGCACCAAGATACGCGCTCTTGTTTTTAAATTTTGAAACTAATATAGTACATGTTATCAATTACGAATAAAGTAAATTCGTTAATTTTCCGCTGTGTATGTTTTGTATGCGATACAAACTATATTTTAACTACAATATTATGCCCGTGCGATACATGACTTAATCAAGAATCATGTGTAAACTAACGAAAATAAGAAAATATTTTTTAATTTAATTAAAATTAAATAATAAAATAAATTTAATTGGTAAATTTAATAGTTAAGAATTATAAACAACCCAAATTACTAAACATTAAAAATTTATGTAAGAATTGAACTTTTGTATTTGAAAGCGAGGGAGGAGGCACCAAATTTCAACCTATCAAAACAAAATGTGTAAATATAAACTTCAACAAATTTTTCTGAGAAAAACTAAGAGTTAAGACTTGACAATAAGTTTGCATCAATAACTGAAAATAGCTTCATTAGCATTGCGATGTGATGAAAATTAAAAAGTAATACTTTTGCGAGGTCCTACATATCCCTCTTAGGCTCGTTTTGTGGACAACAATCTATATTATGAGTAAATGATGCATTTGGAATATAGATTATAACTTCAAGGAGTTTAAAACTTCAATGGATCATGCCATATCTTGACCAATATCCTTTTTTTTTTTAGCAATTATTTTCTTATTTTATTCCAATGTATATTTCAATTGACCCAAACTTACTAGACCAACTACATTTTTATCCCTCTTTAGAAATGTTTGTTGCGATCATATCCCAATAGATTATGGTTGATGAAGATCTAATTAATTATGTTTTGACAATTCAAGCTTATAGTAACTAAGCTTTTCAAAGTTTCCTTCAAACTCTATAGCTTCAAAGAGTCCAATATAGTTATTTGTAGTATAAAAAATATGATGTATTTTATGAACATAATGAAACAAAAAAGAATAAAAGAATAACGGATGGAGTTAAATAACCTTGAAGAGGAAAATACAACTTGCATCTTTCATTGTAGGCATCCTTAAAGTATCCACACAATCTGGCCTGGTATAATACACTTTGGTGCTTCCATTATAGCTTCCATTGCTAACCCATTTCCTATCGGATAAGGATGCTGATACACCTGGAAACTTAAAAACCAATAAACCCATTATACAACAAAACCATCCAACTAAAAATATACACTCAAAAAAAAGCTAAGAATACAAAAAATATAACCTTCATGGTAGAGAGAGAATAGTCCAAATGAGAAGTTCAAGGGAGGAGGAGGAAAAATATTTATAATTTAACTTCTTCTTTTTTTCCAATTGATTTTATTCCCTATGATCTAATCTCAAGTTTTAGATATACTTGAAGGCAAGCAAAAATTGAAGCAATTTTTTTAGATAGACACAAAATCTTAATCGTTCTTATCAACTTTTCCTCTACTAATCTTTGGATAAATACAAAATTTTAATTTTTTTTTATCAACTTTCATCTATTTATCTTTGGATAGACACAAAAGCTTAGTGTTGTTATTAACATTTTATTTTCCTTCACTTTATGAATAATTGTAACATGGTGGGAAAGTTTATTGATTATTAAGAGTTTGAGTTTGAGGCAAAGAGTTTAATTAGAATTGATTTTACTTTTTTGATGACAAGACATCTGGACATGTACTTAGTACTCACACCCTAAGAGATATATATATATATATTTTTTCTTTTTGGGATTGACCCAAGAGAACAATTATTATTATTATTATTATTATTTATATAGATAAAGAGAATAGTTGTACATTAAATGACGACAAGACATCTGGACATGTACTTAGTACTAACTCCCTGAGATTTTATTTTGGATAGACCTAAGGGAACAATTTCATTTTAAAAAAAATGATAAAAAGAATAGTCGTACGATAAAAGAAAAAAAAATTATTCAAAATTACACTCTTATATTATATTAAAGATAATTTACTTGAAAATAAACTTTATTAGCTATACGTTGTTGTTTAATTTTTACATGTAGTAATTAAAAAATAAGGATTAGATGACTAAAACATATACTTTTAAGATAAGGATTAGATGAAGAATTTGGATTGTAATTAAATTAAGATTTTTATTATTTTAGAAATAATAGGAGAAGAAGATAAGAAAAAAAAATTATATCTATTTTTTTATAAATCTAAAAAAAATTTGCAATTTTTACGTGTAATAATATAATTTATCTAATATATATATAGATATATATATTGATTAGATGGACATTTTTTATGTAGGATTAGACGAAGAGTTTGGATTATAATCAAATTAATATTTTTATTAACTTATAAATTATAGGAAAAGAAAAATTATATAATTTTTTAAAAATCTAAAAAATATTTTGCAATTTGACAAAGCTATTTGGTACAACCAGGACTTCTAAGCCCACATTTTATTATATAGTATATGATTTCAAATTTTAATTGGACTTTTTTTTAAGTTTTACCTCTATATATAAATAAATAAATATATATATATATATATATATATTGTGAGATCAGCCCAATGGGTCTGTTTCAATAGATTGTAAAATTGTGTATATTTTGCCAATAATTTGACCACAACAACGTATAGCCGTAGAATAATTAGTAAAAGTGTAAAACATACTTTTCTCCAAAAAAAAAAAAAAAAAAAAGTGTAAAACATACCTATTATAATAACTTCCGTTTACTTGATGAAACAATGATACTATTAAAACTACGCGATTTTTATAATTAAAAGTACAAAAACAAAATAAAACATCTTGTGCATTATATTTGTATGAAAATATTTTAATTTGTCCCAATTTAAAATTTTTAATAGTCTTATACTCTTATGAGAACTATAATTGTTTCCCATACCAAAACATATTATAATTGGTTTATTTAAAATCCACTTATTTTGCTAAAATTGAAAACTTTTTACTGAAAATACTATAAATAAATGTAAAAGTTAACTGAAACAGTACAGTGAAACCCACGAATAGTATCAAAAAATGTAATAAAACCCATAAATAGTAGCAAAAATAAGCTGAATAGTAAAATAAGTTAGCAAAAATAATTTTTGCCAAACACACAATAAATATGACAATATAACTATCAAAATCAATATTTCTTAATTTCATATTTTATAATTTATAATTTATATTAAAAATTAACTTTTTCATATTTTTATTCGATCATAAGCTTTTAATATAATTTGGATAATTAGATTTTAATGTCATACAAACAATTATATATTATATATTTTTTGTCATATATATTACATATATATTTAAAAATTATAAAAAATTTCTTGAAAATACATCCAAAAATTTAAAGAAAAGAAAAAGGGAAAACTATATACTAAAGCACGTACTTACCAGGGTTCATTCCATGCGTTAAATTTTAGTAACCATGGCCCATAGACTAACAAGCCAGAAAGAAGGGCACAGGGAAACCGGACTTTGTCCCATTTGACAACTTATATAAATAAAGAAATGTGATGTACTCGGTATTTTTACAATAAATTTTAGATGACAGGTTGTTATAGGTATTTATTGGTGGGAAAAAAAACGTAATTTCAATTATAAGTTTAAATTAGAACTAATAAGAACTTACTATCTATGATTTGTTGTAAAAATATTGTAAAAAAATTGTGGACTTAGCACTTTTTATGAAAACAAGGTAATAAAATATACAATACAACCCTGGCATGGAAGAAATTAAAAGATAATTATTCTTGAACAAATCTTTTAAACCAACCGAACCCTTTTATGAAAAATCAAAGATTTGCATTCTATACACGATTAAGTATGCAACTGTCATATTTCATAGCTTATCCTGAGAGATGTCTGTTGTATTAATTCATTATAATATCCTGCAATTAATTTTGTTTTTGGGTTTTTTTTTTTTTGAGAAAATTTTAACCTATGACGTCCGCTCCTGATGATAAAAAGAGATATCGTTAGACCAAAACACCAATTAATTTTTAGTATAGGCAATGATAGAACTCCAAATTTCTTATACAATTATCAGAGGTTTTACCAGTTGAGCTAATTGGAAATCACAATTTTGTTTTTGATTGGGTGGAAAGATAGAGGAAGAGGAGGGTTCACTTGTTAGCTGGTTGTGCTTTTCATTGTGCTCATGTAAATGCCAATGTTAAGATATTTGGTCATCCTTCTTTCCTAGCTAGCAGGGTAGTGGAGGCCATCTTTAATGGCATTTAATTTTTGTTACTCTTGTTTTAATGGGGTTTTAATAGTTTGGGACCAAGGGATTTAGGTTCTGAATGTATCCGTTTAAAATTCAATTAAATTACAAGATTCTTAGCTTAATGACATTTTACTTATTAAAAAAAAAAATTAGCAAGCACTCAGTGATAGGCAATTATCACGTAACTAATATGGCCAATCGAACAAAGTTTCGTAATCATAGTGCATACTATATATGCAACTCGACAAAACACAACTTGCGCAAAATTGCACTGCATGTGTACGTAATTGCAACGATATATATATATACATATCTATACACACGTTGAAAATTCTGTTTTTCTCATACCTCTCATCCTATTCCCTCTTTATCTGATATCGCTTTCTGTTTAGCCGTTGCAAACTACACATGCGTGTATAGAATCTATAATATATGTATTGAGATTTGAGAATATCAAGTTGTGTAAAATATCGTATAATTGGGCTCCACACAGTCCCAGCAATGAGCAAAGTGGTCCTTCCTTTGATCCTCGGTTATGCCAAATATCATTTCAGGCACGAGATTTATTGTTGCTGTTGAGACTCTTAACTCAGAGTTCGCAATCTATTGGCAAGATTTTGAGATATACGATTTGTAAAGCAAGTTGTGCATGTTCTGATATATATATGCAGGAATAAAAAAAGGACCACCAAAAATTATATGAATCAGATGGAAAAATTCAATATTTCATGGCATACATAAGGTCCTTTTAGTTTGAACCGTCATAGTGTTAAGGTCAGAAGAGTCTTTCTTGTGTAATTATAAGAGTCACCAATACACACTTGATATAACATTTACTCAATCTTGGATGAGCGAATTTGAGTTCTGTCTCATTCTACTTGATAGAATCCACTAACAAATACTTGCCCGCAAATAATTGGCCCTAATACCATTTATAGGTGAGAATACTTTAATGGGATTTCAATTGAGAAGTTAATATATCATATATAGACATCATTTGACCCAAAAGATATTAACTATTCACTATTTTTATTATTACCTAAATGTTTAACGATCACACAATTCAAATGTGACTGTTCCAATAAAACTACACCTGCATGTTAATCACACATGATTGGTATGTATTAGGAAAAGAATTCTTCTTCCTTGATAGAAAATTATGGCACGAATAATGAGCGTACTTAATTATTAATCGATGTACCAAACAAATTGTACCAGTTGGTTGCTGATTAACTAGTATATAATATATCTTTCTCAATGCCGCAGCTTAGATAATTGGGCCTCAATTTATAAAGCTAAAGACTTTTTATTTTTTTGCTTGAATAATGCTAAAGACTATGACTCTGTTTTGTGACAAATATTATAAATGCCCGAGTTGACTACAAAATGTTGCTTGAAAGGTTAGCAATGGGCTCCTCGCATATTTGTTCTCATTGAGTCCTAGATTTTGAAATTTGACTTTGGAATTAGCTATGTGACAAATCCATGATCTCTTGCCCCTTTAAAAGATTATGTTTATTATTTCTTTTAAAAAAAAACTTATAATTGTGAAAAATATTATTTTAGGTATTTAAAGGTTTTAACTATACACTGCTAGATCTAATCAAAGAGACAACAACAAAAAAAAAAAAAAAAAAAAAAAAAAAAACGATGGTTAATGCAAGGTTTTTACAATCCTTTTTTATTAAATAATCAACTCACACTCATTGACCTAGAACTATGGGGATAGCTCATGTACTCTTTTGATGTACATAAAGTGTAATCATACTTAAGATACAAACAAGAATTCCTGTGTAACATTACATCCTCCTAAATACATGGCCCATTTGTAGCACTAAAGGTTCAAATTATATTTTGTCAAAGACAATTGTGGTCGTTTGGAAACGTATATACAAGACCACAATGGAGTGTGCTCGTAGTATATAGATGGCGTACAATACAGCACGGTATAGGATGCTAATAATATTTTAGGTCTAAAATTTGTAATTAGACAAATAAGATTTTAATTACACAAATCAAATTGAACCTAATTTCCGAAGGTTTTAAGGAATAAACCCAGCACTTGTCACATGTTGTAAGTAATAATTAAGTATTGGAAACTTTGATTATCACCAAGCTTAGTAGCTTACCTTGGAGTTGATGTACAAGAGCACATGAAAATGGCTTAATTATCTATTAAGATAAGACTGACTCATCATTTACTTAAGGATAATTATCTATTAAGATTATCACAGATTATCATATAGACTTTTCGATAGAAGTGAATCTGTAATAGTATAATTGTATATCAAAGTTTACTTGGCAATCTCATCAACCAAAAAAAAAAAAAAAGTTTACATGGCAATCGCAATGCCATGATTGCGGGACAAATATATGAATCTGTGATACGTTCATTTACGTACATACCTCCAGTGAATATTATATTGTATATAACAATTTATCTATTATAAATTTTTTTTACGTGAATAATTTATTTCTCAATTTTTTTTAAGTCAATATTTGACTCATGGATGATTTTTTTTTTTTTTTTTATAGTAATTAGATAATACCAAGTACATCTTAAATAAAATTTATTTTATTCCGATTAATATAGACTCATAAAGTTTTTAAATTGCAATAATTGAAAATTGTATTGTGATTTGTGAAACATTTATGTTCTTGAAAATCTGGAGCTTAGCTTAAAAACAATGTCAAACTCTAGCGTTGATTATGTAATTATCAACGTGCTTTATTGTTTATTCCATTTGTTAGCAAAACATATTTTAAGTATTCATAGAGTCGAGTTTTCTACTTGGATTAAAGAAAGTCCTTATTCTTTAGAATAAGCTTTCTCCGTGATGTACTTTCTAACTTTCTATTTCTCTATTTGAATAAAATTCTTAGTCTTCCTTTTTTTTCTTTTTTTTTCTTCTTTTTATATAAAAAAAATTAGTCACAGGATACCACAAAATATAAATTTATTACTAAGCTATGACTTAAACCTAAAGGTTTGTTAGAGCACGTCTGGTACACTGAATGTGAATTACAACATGAATGATATTTTTTATCATCAAGAATAAAATGTGTTGTAATGAAATAACTAAATATATTCATAAGTTTGGTTGTAAGCTATGTGACATCAGAATAAAATTTAAGATATATTTTAGGAAATAAAATTATATTTCCTAAAAAATAATACATATATTTTAAATTTGAGAAAAAGATTAGTTTTTTTTTTTATATAATTATTATATGTGTAGGGAAGATGGGCCCAAAAATGTATATTGGGCCATGGGCTCTGTCTGAGGACAAGGAAACATTAATGTAGAAGTGCGAGCTAGTAAATAGTGGAAAATGATTGTCATAAGAGTTCAGGAAGGTGGTCCGAGAACAAATTCCTCCTTGGCTGTGACAATGCAGAGGTCAGAAGGGTTGACTTGTCATCAAGAGCGGCATTCCGAGCAGTTCCACTGTTAAGGATAAGTGTCAAGAAGGAATGAGATGTGGGGAAGGTAAGAAATAGCTAAGAGAAGACTGTTACCACCGCATTAAATACTCTGTAGCTAACTTTCTGGCCACATTAATGTGGAAGTAATGCTTAAACAGTGATGTTCAGCCTTACAGCTACCTCTAAAAAAGGCTTTAGGAAGGTGCTGATAGGACAGGGCCAGGAGCCAGCCATCAAATCTACACGTGGAGGGATGAGATAGAGAAAATGAAGGTAATATAAAGGAGAAGAATCCCATTACAGGAGGGGCATCTAATAATTGAAAAAAGAAAAACACTGTAGCACTAAGAACTATGATTGTAACCAAGTCTAGAGAAAATGGAGGTAATATAAAGGAGAAGAATCCCATTACAGGTGGGGCATCTAATAATTGAAGAAAGAAAAACATTGTAGCACTAAGAACTATGATTGTAACCAAGTCTAAGAGAAATATATATATCAAAAAACTACTCTCCTCGAACATTGCTTAGAAAGAATTGTTTTGCTCAAATTTGTTTTTTCATTGTTTTTCTTCGCTTTTTCACCGTCTTTAGCCCTTTGTGAGTGTTGTCTAGTTCATCAAATTCATTGAAGCCCAGTTGTTAGCCCACTCTCTACAAATTCATTGTCTTGGGCTCTTTGGGCCTTAATCCATCTACCTTTTGGGCTTAGGATCCAAATCCCGCCTTTAAAATATGCATATAGAAAGTTTGTTTATTTAGAAATATATTAATTTTAGAAATTATTACACATCTTTTAGAGAATAATAGTTATTCCTCATTTTCAAAAATAATTATTCATAAGGAACGATTCATTCCTAGTAATGAAAGCATAACCAAATTACTGAGTTAAGGGCCAGAGATGAAACTATTGTTGGGCTTAACGTCAGGCCACTGCTTTGCCATGATCCATGAAGGTTGATGCCCGATTGAAAGGGCCATGTGAACCTTTTTTCTCAACTACTTGAAAGCATAACGTTTTATGACAGCCCACCCTCCAGTCCATAATGCAAAGATTATTGAATAATTGTATAACAAGCTGGACATCTCAAAGCCGATGGAATGGTGCAAGATTTATTCATGCTTCAATAGGCGGTGCAAGGGGGTGCCAAGGGGGCCATGGCCTCCTTTAGCTTTTGAAAATTTCAATTAATATTCTTTTAAATTTGGTAATAAATCTAAAAATTACACAAAAATGTATTCACCGGCTCCCAAAAAAATTTCCTAGCTCCGCCACTTTAGCTTTTGAAATTTATAATAAATATTCTTTTAAATTTGGTAATAAATCTAAAAATTACACAAAAATGTATTCACCGGCCTCCGAAAAAATTTCTTGGTTATGCCACTAGGCCTTCATCGTATCGCGCAGCTCCAATTCCTTTGAATTTTCTGACAAAAAAAAAACAAATTCTTTTTTAAGCTATGTCTACCACTCATCTAATACAACATAATCCTTCGTAGTACTCTACGCTATATGGGATTACTAGGTTGGCTTTGATAGCTTTTGTATCCAACACGCTCAGAAGTTTCACAAGCTTCCATTTACCTTGAGCTATATGGGATTACTTGGCTTTGATAACCTTTGTTAAGGAGAGGGTTAATCAAATTCAAATTTATGCAATCACAAAAGGAGTAGTCAAGTCATGTTTAATTCTTCTTGTAATTGCTTATATAGTCCAAATTAACCTTGAACGGCAATAAGGTGTGATGTCAGACACAGATCGTCTAGCTACAAGGGTGTCAAGAATTCCAATCAAAGCTGAACTCTCTGCTGTCTATGGAAATTTTCATCGATCTGATACATTAACCTAGTAGTAGTTCTTGTGTTGTTTTGGATTTACATAAGCCTGTTGCTTGCCTGTTAGAGTTTGTTCTGTCTTTTTGTTGTATCTAATGTTGTTTTGGTATGGCTTTAAGCCTGTTGCAACTTGCTCCTTGTTTGTAACAGGTTGTTGTCAGCTCTGATTTGTTGCTTCTTAAAAAATTACTCATTCATCAAAGCAATTGCTATCTGCACATGCTTTGAATTTGAAATATAAGCTACATATACGATATTGAATTGAAGTAATGTCATAGGATCATCCTTATCTAGTAAAAGTTAAAATAAAAATGGACTTTTCTTATTTATTTTACAAATGCTAAGCTTCATCTCGCTACAATAAAAAGGCTCTGCTGTTATGCGAAACCAATTTTTACATGCCAGGCATGAGTTTTGCCCTACAAGAGTTTATTCTCCCATCTTTACATGCCAAAATTGAAATGCTCTAAGCACCAGACTGTACCAACTTAAAAGCCAACACTCAGCTATTTACCTCTCCTTCTTAGCCAAAAAGGCCAAATATTGATATTTTCCCCATTGCCACATTTTTCTCATTCATAGCCAGGCATCAAAGTAATGTTGGTAATCTAATGGGCATGACAGCTTCTCCAAAGGTCCAAAGCCATGTTGAGTGCAAAACTGAATCTGAAGCCACTGTACCCATACCATCATGTCTGGTTGAGTAGCAAAGGCCAACAGCCATTGAGTAAAACTTTCTTCAAGAAATTTACCGACACAACTTTTAATATGGCTTGTTGCAATTGATGCATGATAAAAATAATGTCAACAATAGTGGAATCAGGTGAAAGTAATGTTTTGCTCCAATCTCAACTAGCCACGTCAACAATTGTGAAAATTTTTGCATCTTTAGCATTACTTTTCTTCCAGCACAATTAACCATTCTACTCAATGTAAGAAGAGATCAACCAGAACCTCATCCAACAAATCCCCCAGAATCCCAGACTCAAATTCAAAAGCTAGCTCCTCTTGCTCCTCCTTAAAGTTGCTCCACCGCTCTCTTCTATCCATGTCACTAATATAAGCCTCCCTCTTATGCTCTATACCCCATTCATGTAGTCCATTTTGTTCCCCTCTCACCCATGCCTTCGCCATGCTCACCATCTCACAATCAAACTCATCATCATCCCTTTTAGTTTGGCATCTCTTTGTAGTCAATTCATCCCTAAAGAAATCCAACAATAATAGTTCCACTCCAGCATTGCCAATATCTACTGTACTTGTTGTTTTGACAAACAGCTCCGAGACCTTCTTTTCAAATTCATCTGGTTCTTCTTCTTCGAATTTGGTATTTTCTTCCATGGACATCCATTCCTCTTGGTTAAAAGGCTCCAGTTTAGCAAGACTCTCAAAGAGCTGGATCTTTTGCATAAGGTTTTGTCTTGTCCCTGATAGAAAATCATGGTTTGTTAGCATTTGTTCTCATGACCTATATCTATAGTTGTGCAATGTTAAACTAAGTGTTTTTCTTAATTTTTGCCTTTAAGTTTCCATTTGCACCCCAAAACAAAGGTAAGGATTGCTGTTTATGCCCACTAATTTGCATACCTCCTACATTGAAGAGATTACAAACCCACAAGCATACACAAAATTTAAAAAAAAAAAAGCATCATACCCTAAATCCAAGTACACACATACAAATAAAAAAGTAATATCAGAGATAAAAAAAAAAATTTCACAAAATTTTTTATAAGTTGTTATCGGAATAACATCATTTTTTTATGGACTCATCCTGACAAGTGACACCACTATTATTAGACACCAATCAAAGTCGATCGCATTAACCCTTAAAAATTTTGTGCCCCTACATTCATTGGAATTAAAAATGAAAACCTACAACTAAGTGAGGCCCTATATACTGGCCATAGTGCATGAAGACTTTTGTACCAAAAAATGATGAGGGAAAGACAAGAACATACTCTCCATGTTGGCAAGGCTTCGAGTAAAAGATGAGAATGGCTCTTCACCCTCTCCAACTTGAAAATTAAGCACCGAAACTGGGCTTTGCTGTTCTTTCTCATCGCACCATAATTCTCCCTGACAGAATTTATATTTTAGGCCAATCAAAATCAGTACAAATTAAAAACAAATAGACAAAATATTTATGCACCATACTGAAGACCACAGAAAAGACTAAAGAGATGTGGGATTGGGAAAAAATATTTTTTAAAATATTTTTTAAAGCATTTTCCCACTAGCTATTTTGAAAGTTAATTTGATAGTCAAAATCTTCAAATTATATGTGCCTTAAATCAAGATATTTTAGCATATAGAGTTTCTCAACATTGCCTTTCATTGGATCACGCACCATTAATTATGTGCGAAGCAACTATAAATGTCTTTTTTTTTTTTTTTGAGAATCAAGCAACTTTAAATGTTAGTACACATTCTTGGCATTCAAAAATTTAGATGCAAGTTAAAGTTACTTATCAAACTATTCTCATTAAAAAAAAAGGGTTATTTATTAGAAAATAAGTCACTCCTACACATAATATCAAAATGTGTTCGAGTGATTAAGAGTATCGTGGTTCAATAATATCGTTTGATTTTTTTCATAAGGGAGAATCTATGTTTGAATCTCTTCTCACTTGTTGTATGATTAAAAAAAAGTGTCCAAGACTTCAAGTGACCGTGTTATAATTTGAAGCTAACTGAATATAGTAAAAAAATTAAAGAACAATTTTTTATAACCTATTTTTTGAACAAACTTTGATGTTTTATTTTATTTTATTTTCTCAATTTTTCTGTGATATTTTATATTTTAAGGATGTACACTACAAATGTATCATTGTGTTGAGCTCAAAGGAGAAAGTTGATTTTAAACTTTAATGCCCATACAACTAAGTTTCTAACACTAATTTGAGGTCCACTTCACTAAATAATGCATTATCTACAAATTATCACTAAATTAAGATTCATGTTGATGTTGTAAAGTAAAATAGGATATACGAATTTTTAATTAATTATTTGTAACACTAATCTCCAGCTATTTGAAATGTGTTGCGTAGCAAGTTGTGCAAATGGAAATTATAATAAACCATATAATTAATGTAGAATCCGACAAATATAACACTGAAAGCAAAGAGTCTAAACTCTAAACTAAGAATGTATAATAGTATATTGTAGAAATTAACTTCCTCAGTTCCTTGTAACTTCTCTTTTGTTTGATGTGATAATTATAAACTATGTGCCAATCAAATAATAATAAACTATATACGTGAGAGACCCTGTTTTGTTCATCAAAAAATAATAATAAACTATGTGCAATTGTCACAATGAGACAAAACCAACTTTACTAAAATATTTACACACATTAATCATATATTATCAAATTTGTCATAGCCTTTTTATTTTATTTTATTTGGTCAAACCGAATCTGACCAAGGAAAACACAACGACAATGCCATAAATAAAAAAAATAGAACTTTTATAATCATCCAAGGAACCCTCACTAGCAGACAGATGCAATATATTTTATAGATGCGATGCACTAAATAATTGCTTACCTTGGGTCCCACGTCAGCATAAGTTTCTGTCCCTGTTGTCGTTTTCAGACAATCCTCGCCGACACGTGGTAAATACTTTTTACCTACTTCAACCTCGTTTACAACGTTGTCCTGAGAATTACCGCCCCACGACGGTAAATACTCCGAGGTAAAATCACTTTCACACCAACTTGAGCTGTTGCTACTACACATGGTATTTGTGGACCCCGTTGTAATAGTAGTTGTGGTGCAATGATTAGGCGAGGAATTGAAATCCAAGGGCTGAGATTTCTCCTCCACCAAGTCCCGAAACGATGTCCACCGTATGATGTCTTTGACTCTGATTGTAATTTTGACTTCACTTGGTTTCTTTCTTGACAGTCTCCTTGAAAGGCTTCTTGGCAAAATTGAAGAGGATTTTTTCAACGGAAAATTTTTGACTGCGTTGATCATGGCTTGGAGGGCTGAAATTGCTGTTGATGCAGCTTTTGATTGGCATCTAAGTAACTTGGTATTTGTATTGTTGGTGAAAACTTGTGCATTGGGATTGCAGGGTTGTCTAGGGAGTGATTTGAATCTGGATGAAGCGCATGAATTTGATGTGTCATTGAGGAAATCTTTAAGCATTCTAGGCCTACCAATACCATCATTTGGAAGTGGTTTTCTTTGTTGCAGTACTACTTTGGTCTTTGAATATGAAGCCATGGTTTGAAGGGTGGATAGAATATTTTTACGTGGTTGTGACAGTTTAGTATGGTAAAGAGAAAAGGGTACCTATATAATCCAATGAGAACTCAATTGTCTGTGCTGAATATGAGACATGTAATATAGGGTAAAAGAAAGTGAGAGATGGTTTGGTTTGAGAAGACAGAGAACGAAATGGAAAATGAGAGTGAGAGTGAGAGTGAGATGTGTAGTGATGTGATATGTGAATATAAAGGGGTGAAGAAGAAAGTGAGAGGTAGCTTCTAGGTGGAGATCTCCAGGTAAGAAGCTCGTGCGGGTGAGAGAGACAATGAAAAATTAAAATTGAGGAAGATGACAAACTAAGGTAGAAGCGTGGATGTTTCACTTTACTGGTTTTCTTTAATATGTAAAGGAAGAGTCAGATGTGGAGATTGTATATATATAAAAATTTCTCGTATTTTTGGATTTTGGAGTAAGATAAGAAGCATGTCGTACGGGGAAAATGACTTGACTCCCCTAGTACTATTAACTGTCATTTGTGTCTCGTCACATGCATATATTTGAAGAGCACCTGCAGTACGATTTTTTTTTTTTTTTTATCTATATTAATTGTGTCCTTCAGTTTGTAATTGAAAATGATGTTAACCCCAAGTGGAAGGCTGCCCCAAAATTTCAGAAAAGAAGGGGTGGGAGGAAAATATATATATATATATATATAGTTTCAGATAAATTACAAAAATTTGGCACATTTTTTTAACTAAAAAACAAAAATTTTGATAAATCCGGTTAAATAATGGTTCTAAACAAAATTATTGTCCAAAAATAACATTATTATCCCTAGACAAACCAAAAATCAACCACAAAACAATAACAAATCCAAACAAATAAAACAACTCAAATCCCTAAAATTTTTAGTTTTACCGCTCCCTCTGCAGCTCTGCTTCTTTCTCTCTGCTTTCCGCCTCTCTCATCTCAAGCAAGCTTGCCTCTGCGCCTCTGCTCTAGCCTCCAGGTTTTGAGTTCTCTCATCTCTAGTCTGCTATCAAGTATTATTTCTATTGGGGCGCTTGGCTTCTTTTTTTTTTTTTTTTGATGAACGGGCGCTTGGCTTCTTTAGTTTCAGACTTTCTCTACGTTTTCTTTGCTTAGGGTCCGTTTGGATTCAGCTGAAAACTGAAAGCTGAAAACTGAAAACACTGTAACAAAATAATATTTAAATGTATGAATAGTGCCGTGAGACCCATTTTTAATGAAAAAGTTGATAAAAATTGAGAATTATGGGACCCGTGAACAGTGCTCGGTGCACTGTTCATTAGCCGAAAGTCAAATAATGTGGCTACTGTTCATTGAACAGTAGCCGCACTACACCTGAAACTCCTGAAAACCAAAAAAAAAAAAAAAAAAAAACGCAAAACTCACCAAACGCAAAACGCAAACGCCACACCCAAACGCCCTCTTAGACTTAAGATAAAAAAAATTGGGCCGCCTAAATCTATAGTTACACGTTGTTTGGGCCTTCATTTTTTTTTTTTTTTTAAAGCCTGTGTTTTTTTTTTTTTTTTTTTTTTTTTGGGTTATAGATATTAGATATGATTTGTTTTGTGTTTTTTTTTTTAAGTGGGTGTTTTAATAAGCCTTGTGTTATGGCGTTGCTTAAATTATTGTTATGCTTGTGCTTAATTTTTTTTTTTTAAATTTAATATTATGTTTATATATATATATATATATATATATATTTTAGTTAGTGGTAATATATTAAATAAAGTCTTTATTTATGCAAGTTGAGATTGTTAAAAACTTGTTATTGTTCGGTGTAACTACAATAATACTTTTTATATAAATCAGGTTCTATTTCTCATTTGCTCTACACTTAAAAGTTATTTTTTATTTTAGTATTTATAAATATATTGTTTGATTATAAATGTCTACTAGAAAATATGCATCTGGATATGAAAAACTTAAAAAAAGAAAGAAAGAAGAAAAATTAATTGAGTCTCAAAAAGGATCAATGGATAAATTTGTTATTAGTAATAAACAAAATATAACACAAAATTTAGATGAAAATATCACAAATGAGTAAGAAATTCACCAAAAAGAGTTAGAAGATAATGAAATGATACAGCTGTAAGATAACAATGATGTTCAATTTTACAATTCAACAAATCCTGATTGTACACCAAATGCAAGTCATCAAAAACAAATATCTCTCATATTACAATGTGTTGATATTTCAACAAAATTGAACTTGAAGTCTCTAGATAATGATTGTTTACAAAAATACTGTCTTAAACTTGAAGATTTTCTCAAATATGATATTTATTATGATATTAATGGTTTAGATTTATCTTCAGAGTTAAACGTTTTAAAAGAAATTTTACAAATAAAAGATTATACTCCAATTAACATACTAAATTATATAAAAAGATTAGATTCATTTCCAAATACATGCATTACTTATAGGATTTTACTAACAATACCTGTTACATACTTACAGTAGCTTCTGCAGAAAAAAGTTTTTCAAAATTAAAATTAATAAAATCATATCTAAGATCAACAATGTCTAAAGAAAGATTAAATGGATTAGCTATATTATCGATTGAAAAGAAGATGTTAGAAGAACTTAAATACAAAAATTTAATTAGTCAATTTGCATCTCAAAAGACAAGAAATATAGATTTTAAATGAAATATATTATAATATAAAAATATTAAATAACCATTAATTTAATTAATATATAAGTATAAAAAATGTCACATTTTTAGTTCTCGCCTTAAGCCTCAAAATGTCTAGGGCCGGCCCTAAGGAGGGTGGGTCTATATCCAAATATATGCTATAATCGTTGGCAGTAATTTCACTATAGCATTTTTAACAGAAGATGAATTAAAAAGACTGCAATATAGGCTACTATTACAATAACTAGTCTGTGACTCATGTTTACACATAGAAATGATAAATTGTAGTGGTGTTATTAATGTTAACTTGAATCATGAAACATATAAGATATTAGCTCAATAGTGACATTTGGAGGTACTAAAATAATTTTTTCTTTCAATTTTCATGATGTTAGTTATACTAAGTTTCTCATTACACTGCTATTATGTATATAATTTTGAAAATCACTATTGAATATTATATATACAATATCAATTTTGATGCAAGGCATTTCAAGCAACTATATGCCCATATCTTAATCCACTTGTAACTAATTAGTTAATTAGTTAGTTAGACGATTTCTTAAACATTAGCCTATAGGATTAAGACACTTGCCAACCATCTAGAAATTGTCAATGCTAAACAACTAGTATAAGTAGGAGAATATAAGCTATTTGTAAATCAGTTTTGGTAATTAAATAAATTATTAGTATTTGTGTGCCGTTTGGAACTAAGTGTTCTTGCAGAGGTACTTATACACCTCTCAATTTGTTCTATGTAACTCAACCCTTTCCTTATTTCTAAACCATACACAAACAACTCATCACATCCCCTGCATCAATTTGGTATTAAGGCTGAGATCCTCAGGATTCAAGTTCGTTTGCAATTTGTTTCTTCATTTTTTGTCCAAGAACCTGTTAAGATTCAGTCTTGATTGCTTTTCCTAGCCTAGAATACATCTCTTACCAAAACCAAAGCCTTCATATGTGCTATCAATTGGTTTGTAGTAGCAAGAAGCAATGGTTTTTAGAAGACAAGGAAGGATAAGGGCAAGAAGCAAGCTGTTCTTATAGTAGAGAAAGATGATATTGCAGCCAACGGTCCAAGGTGTAGAAGGGTTCAAAATGGCATAGAAGCTGAAGTGGAATTATTGAGGAGGCAACTACAAGCCTTGACTGAATAGTTGAGAAAAGATAGGAAGATACAGCAGCAATACTACCAACACGATACTATTGGAAGTGTAGCTTTATATGAGGAGGATTATGAACAACCTTTTGTTCATATTCCTAGGTGGAGACAAGAAGTATGGCCACAGTCCTATGATGGTTCAACCAAAGATGTCAAACTAGAATTGAGAATCAAGATTTGAGATTGAATTCCTCAAATTTGATGGCAACTTGGATCATGAGGAGTTTGTGGATTGGCTTAGCCAAGTTGAAGAGATCTTTACTTGTTATGATATTCCAAAATCCAAGAAAGTTAAATTGGCAGTAACTAATTTAAGAGGCAAAGCAAGATCTTGGTGGGAGCAGTTGAAGATTCAAAGATTGAGAAAAGGAAAAACCAAGATTCATACTTAAGAGAAGATGAAACATAAGCTTAAAGAGCAATTCTTGGCTTACAACTACAGCCGCACCCTTTACAGCAAAGTGCAAATCCAAGATGCCATTTCCTCCAAAATAGCTGAATTGTTTTAGAAGCTTTCAATAGGGCAGTGCTAATTGAGAATCATTAAGTCAAGGGGGCACAATCAATTCCTTTCAGTTCTAAAATCAGTGCTCGAAGTGGTGATGCAACATCCAATTTCACCAAGAAGATTGAAAATGGATGAAATGTTGCTAAATCAAGTAAGGCTTCCAAGGTACTAGCCAAGAACTACCCTGTTTTGTCAAATGGTGAAACCTTGGTTGTTGAAGAGATAGAAGGTCAAGACTTTTTGGTTAAAGAGTTAGGAAACCAAGATATTGGACATCTTGTTTTTAATAGCTACATTGAAGAATAGATTGGTGAGGGAGGACAAGAATTGACTGAATGCATAATAAGTATGGTAGAATCTGTGCATGGTCAATATGTGGAAGAATGAGCAAATGCTATTGTTAAGGAAGCAAATGACTCTCCATTAGTAACAAGGATTATGCAAGTTCTAAAACAAGAAGTGGAGGATGATAGATAGCATAAAGGTTACGTTCTTTGTGAGGAGGTAGCCATGAATGGGTTCCATCTTTTACATAGATGTGAAAAATCATATGAAGTTATCGTGGGCAAAAGGTGCAACACACACAACATGTACAAGCTAGTGCATCTACACTCCTTGCAACCAAAGAAAGGGAAGGCAAGCTACAAGCCAATGGTCAAGATGAAGAAGGTTGATTCACCAATGATGAATAAAGCCTTGTAGTGTCAAAATATGCATGATTGATCATTAGCAAGACAAAACACTTAATTTTCAATTTGGTGTACATGTTTTACAATTGAAAAGTCAACCAAACTTGAGGACAAGTTTGCTCTCAAGAAAGGGAGTCCTCTTAATGTAGATGCATCTACGTTGGTATTTCATTTGTGTGGGACTTGACTGTGCAGAAACAGCAACCTTTGATGTGCTGCAACAACAGCAAACTCATCATACAAGGTAATTGTATCATCCTATAACTTTATACAAATCTTGTGGCAACCAAGAGCACTTGAGGTCAAGTGCTTCTTAAGAGGGAGAGTCCTAATGCAGGGCATTTCAAGCAACTATATGCCTATATCCTAAACCACTTGTAACTAATTAGTTAGTTAGTTAGACGATTTCTTAAGAATTAGCCTATAGGATTTAGACACTTGTCAACCATCTAGAGACTGCCAATGCCAAACAACTAGTCTAAGTTGGAGAATGTAAGCTCTTTGTAAATCAGTTTTGGTAATTGAGTGAATTGTTAGCCTTTGTGTGCTATTTGGAACTAAGTGTTCTTGCAGTTGTGGAGGTACTTATCCACCTATCAATTTGTTCTAAGTAACTCAACCCTTTCATTGTTTCTAAACTATACACAAATAGCCCATCACATCCCCTACATCAAATTCACAATCAATATCTGTGAAATTCTACTAAATACAACACAAAAAAAAAAAAAAAAAAAATTGTTTTAATAGTATCTCCTAAATTGAATGAGAATAAGTGCATGGGATCATTCTACTCAATTGCAATTTGTTATGTTCAAGATCCTGTCATATAAAATATCTGAATAGAAATAGTATAAAAAATATGCTCATTAATTTAGAGAAAAAAAAATAACAGCAAATATCTAAACAATTTGATTTGTATGGAAAGCTAACTAAAGCAAAATTCAATTTTGAATCTAATTAGATTTTCTATAAGCATTAGTTATATATATATATATATATATATAATTTTTTTTTTATGGTTTATTTATATTGAACTCCTCGTTTTCTATGTAGAATTAAACTCTCTTGGCGCAAAAATTAAAAAACTTACATTAAACGAGACACGTGGCGTAAAATTAAACTTTAATTGAATTCCAATTTTTACACTGAATTAAATAACTTGGCACAAAATTTTAAAACTTAGATTAAATTGGACATATGGCGTAAAATTAGACTTTAATTAAATTTCAATTTGAAATTTAATTGAATTTTTCCATTGCTTTGCCTATTAATATATATACTAGTATGTAGTCCCGTGCTACCGCACGGGAATGGATATATTATTAATCATGAGTTTATTTATGTTTAAAAGGCTCAGTTAAGTTTAAATTCATACTATTAACCAGAAAATTTCATTAACAAAACTTAGCAGTATATATATTACATAGAAAGATGAACCTTGGTGACAATGTTTATCCAAAATATCCATTCACGCTTTTGAATCTTTAATCTCTATTAGTGATTGAAATTTTCGTAACTTAAAAAATTTAAAATTAAAAAAAAAAAAAAAAAAAAAAACCCTCAGGGTTATACTCATTTTGTAGTTTTACGATGGGTCATTTTGTAACATGATGAGCATTTGTGTGAAGAAAAAACCTCTGAAGTTCTATGGCTGATAAAAGAAATTCTCTCCAATCTCTTTTTATAGAGAGATGGGTTTATGCGTGTTTTTATACATCCTTCATAGTTGTATTATCACGAAACAAGTTCAATGGATTTAGATTGGTACTACCGATTCCCAAAGCACGAGTGTTTAATGTATTATTAATTTCATCTCATTGGCTTCTGCACATGATAGCAAAATTAAAAATAATTAGATTGTACACGTGTATAGTAAAATTGAACTCTAATTTCAAATTCTAATTGAATAATTGGAATGATAAAATATGATAGTAACAACAATAGGAAAATTCAAATAAAATTTCGGATTAAATTGTAACAATTTGAATAAAAAATTACAGTAGAAAGACAGGGTGGAGTGATCCACTCCAAGAAGGGGACCAAACTTGTGTAAATATAGAATAATAAATCTCTCTCCAAAAAATTTACATTATTCATAATCTTTATCATCACTGAAAATTTTAAAAACATAGTGACTCATATCTGCCATCCAGACATCTACAGCCGGGTCCTCTCCAATTCGCATGAGATTCTATTGACCACTAAGTTCCTTTGCAGCCTGCAAAAAGTATCATCCATCGGTCCACAGCAGTATTTTCTTCATTGTTATAGGTGTCAAACTTGAACAAAAAGCCAAATATAAGAATAGCGAATTTTAGGCATAATGTGCATCTAATCACATATTAGCAATTTATAACAAATGTAAAGATGCAAACTTTGTAAGTGAATAGTAAACAAAACTCAGTGTCAAAACCAAGAAGAAAGCACTTTAATCCGAAACTCAGTGTAAATGTAAAAATGCAAACTTTGTAAGCAATTTATAACAAAGATACAAACTTTGGCTTTGCTATTTTTTTGGAAATTATGCAATGTACCCAAATCAAGTTCTTATCATCGATATTAATCTCTTTGGTTTTCACGTTTGACTGCAAAATCAAGGAAAAACTTAATTAGCACAGTAACTGACTTGACCCGATACATAGAAATGGTTTTAATGAGAATGAACTCATATACATTTAGCCGCATGATGCAAAATTCAACTTCAATTTACCCAAACCAAGTTCTTATCACCGATATTAATCTCTTTGGTTTTCACGTTTGACTGCAAAATTAAAAAAAAAAAAACTTAATTAGCACAGTAACTTACTTGACCCGATACATAGAAGTGATTTTAATGAGAATGAGCCCACATACATTTAGCCACATGATACAAAATTCAACTTCAATTTCAAATTCTAGACACATGGCACAAAATTAGAATTCTAATTTGGTGTGTACACGTGGTAGACAATTAGAATTCTAATTTGGAATTCAATTTCACACTCTCTCTGCTTCACCTATTATTAGATATATAGATATGTGTGTGTGTGAGAGAGAGAGATATTTGAGAAGTTGTTAGATTATTCTAGGAATGTAGTAAATACTGTATATATTAACTATGATTTTGTATAATAACTAATAAGATGACTTATAATGATTTTTGTAATACTGTATATTGTAATGATTTTAGGGTTATCATATTTAATTAATTATCAATTTCAAATAGAATTTTGATTAAAACTCTAGAATCATGATGAAAATAACAGTTTCAATTGCTTTATCAAAGTGCTTTCAAGTTTCAAGTACTGTGGAACCAATACTTGAAAAATATTTTTCTTACTGACGTATTTCTATCGTGTAGCTCATTTCAACTCAAGTTTCTTTACAAATAAAAATAATAATAAAAAGCTAAAACAAAACCAAACAACTATAATGGTACACATTAAGAAAATATTATAGTCACATTTTACTCATTTTATTAGCTATCTAATTAACCACTTCCGAATAAAAAATCATAAGCCTGCCTGTGATTTGTCTGCAATGCAGCAATATTATAGATATTGACTTGCAAGTCTTGCATGGGGTCCTTTTTTTTTCACGTTCTATTTTCAATTGTACCCCATTGTACAATTGATTTGATGGGGTCCGTTTTGATACTTGATAGTTCTGTAGGCTTGCGAGTTGGGAGTTTTGCAATCAACTAGTGCATGAACGATGAACTCGAAAGATTTCCCCAATTTTTCAGTTTGTCTACTAGCTCCTTGCCAGGTCACTGGGGGCATTGCACGTGGCCAATCTTGATTAGCTTTGAACAGGTGCAGCTGCTATTTTCAGCGATACGTGGACCCCATTGCTAGAAGGTATCCGATGTTGTTGATTTTGCAAAAGATTGAGGCATGTCTGCTCCAATATCCCACTAGTCAGAAATTTCTATTTATGTTAACATACTGCTTTGCAATTTCAAACAAGCAACAAGTTACTTAGATCACATTAGACCATGCTCACTAATTTCCTTTTCAGGAAAATATCAGTGGCTAGTTGATTATAGGATAACTAGCACTCAAGCATGGCATGTATATACAGCTCAAAGCTGTACAAACTTAGTTTTGTTAATTTAGCCTCATTACTAGGTTTCCAAGAGACTGCTCTCGAAGAGTTGTAAATTTTTCTGGTGCTTCTAAGCAACTTAGTTACTTCAATTCATTTCCATTACTCTTGCTCTAGAATTGCACAACACACACACACACACACACACACACGGCTTACTTGCATGCATATGTGTATCGTTGCTTGGTCTGCGAGCTGTTGCACTAGTAGTCTTCACAAGAACAACACAGCTTTGCCTCCATAGCATATGCACAAGGTAACACAGCACAGCACTTGACTCATGTAACATTGACCCAATTCATGTTTTCTGTTTTCCTTCTCTACCTCTACGAACTTCCATCACTTAAAATTTCCCGTCCACCTCCCATGCCCTCTGCAATATAAAACTTCTGTCCATCTGCATTTCTAATCACACCAAGCCGTGATAATTTATCTCATAAATTGGTAGTCCAATGACTCCAATCCAACCACAACAATTCTCTCCTGTGAAATCATATCTTCCTACACGGACAAACGTTGCCATGTGTGATTGGCAATTAATCATATTGAAGATTCAAGTGTAAAAAGTACCGTACTCTGACATTATACTATAACAATACTCAGCAATAATAAGCCCCTAACAATATTTTAAAATTATCATACAAGGCCATTGGTGGGAAGAAAATCATAATATAACAACAATGAAATTAAGAAGAAAATCCTATTACAGAAAGTAATACGACGAAGCAATTCATAATGTTGTACAAAGCAAAATTCGTAATGTTGTTGTATAGTCAATCTACCACAATTGTTGTATAGCCTCACAAGTTTTCTTCATCTTCTAGATTGTCATCTGCAGTTAAAAGGTGATTGAGTGAAACTCGTGCCTTTTTTGGCTCCGACGAGGCCTCCTTCCTATCATCTTCATTATCCTTCATCTCCACCTTTTCATTCTCTAGTTCATCATGTGCAACTGAAGGAGCTTTATCACCGGTATTTTCTTCCTTTTCCTGAATAGATGGCTTTGAATCAGATTCTCCAGCCTTCTGTCTACCATGAAGATCTCTTTTCTTAGATGACCTTTCGTATTCCTCCAGAAAGGAGAGAATTTCTTCATTGTTAGCAAGATCAACTGGAGTCTTCCCTGCTTTTGTCTTGGCACTCAGACTTGCACCTTTTTTAACCAAGTACTTAACAAGTTCCAGGTGGGATCCTTGGACAGCATAGTGTAGAGGAGTCAAGCCCTTGCGAGTAAAAGCATTAATGGAGGCTCCAGATGAAAGCAGAGTTCGTATGACTTCTAAATGTCCCTTCTGGGCAGCAAAGTGAATTGCACCCATATCATCCATGGCGGCTGCACCAACATCAGCCTTGTGCTTGCAGAGATAACTCACCACCTCTGCTTGGCCAGACCATGCAGCTAAATGTAGTCTATGGTCCAAGTTGCTTGTGTCAAAGAAACAAAATCCAAACACTAGATTGCTGAATAAAAGATACATATCACACTAGAAAATGGAAAAGAGCATAATAGAACTAATTATCTGGGCCAACTATAAGCACAAACAAAGCTCACACCTAGAAGAAAATAGTGAATCGTTAAAAAGGGAAACAGAATGATAAAGTCCATATCCATCAGGAATACAGGATTAACAAAGATGCCATGGTGACTTCACTCATCTTCTAAGGTGCCTGGAAAATAAAACAAGTCCTATAGGACATACAAGTCTTGTATTAGAAGTTTCTCTACTCAGGAATAGGTAAGCCTCTGCAGGCACCAACAAGTTGATACCCAAGACTCTCTGCTAACCAATGGAGTTGGCCAAAGATAGGTAAATTGTTTCCCATTATTCTAATAGCAGCCGCTAAAGTTCATTTATAAGTTTACAAAACTGAGAAGGAAAGAAATTCAATGGCCAGTGGAATATATTGGGATAGAGAGGATCAAGCTGGATTAGCATATAGACTAACTAAGCATTACAATTTTTTTTTTTTGGGGTTATATAAAAATAAATAAATAATTGAACAGGTTACCAACATTTAGATTTTTTTTAGCTGAATAAACACCAACATTGATGTGCCAATTTGACAATACTCAAGTTACATGTGAAAGACAAAAGTAACATTTGAAGTTAAGACTTCAGAGTCCACGCTCTCAAAACCAAAAAAAAAAGATGGAACTTGAAGACATTATTTTAATATTGCAGGATTACTTGCTAGTGTTGGTGATAGCATACAAGAAGAAATGCGAACATTCAAAAGAGAGAATTTGGGCCTTCATAATGTGAATTTTACAAGAAAATTATTGTATTTCCTTGTGGTTTCTACTTTCTACAATAAAGTGCTGTTTGGGAGTACAATGGACACCGATAAATAGTTGAAAAACAAGAAAAGTGATTTACATTGTTTTTAATAAATCACTCAATAACAAGAATTGTCTCTTAAAAAAACAAAAGACACAGTAATAAACATGGCAAGTCTGAAGGGTACTCAACCTTACAAAGTAATTTAATTTGCTAGATACCCATCACCAGAAAAATATTATTTTGAAAAGTACTTCCTCCAATCAATATTGTTGGTCATGTTTAGAAAATTCGACTTTTCTAAGGGGATATTATCTAATTAATTGTCTTTCTAAAACTACCGTCCTTAATTTAAACTCATATAAAGCAAAGTGAAAAGGGAATTGAAAATTTCTTTTTGATAGATATGATAGAATTTCAACCTATGCGTCCACTTCATAATGATTGCTCTTTATTATCAGGCAAATACACTTGATTGGTTTTTGGAGTAAACGGGGTGGTTTGAACCCCAAATCTCTAAATCAACTACAAGCGACTTTAACAGTTGAGCAAACATGAACACACAGGAATTGAATTTTCAAATAAAATAAAATGTGAGTACGGTTATTCAAATTGGTCTATTAACTTTTCAAAATGCACAATATTAGCATCACAACATAGTATAAATGTTTTCATCAGATGGGCATCCAAGAATATATAAAACTGCACAGTTAGACTAGGCATGTGTTCAGTATATTCTCCAATAAACCACAATGAGCAAAACCATTTCAAATCCCAAAGACAAAGCAAATAGGCAATAATTTATTTCTATTTCAACCATGTTATTGTAAAACACAAAAGACCCAGAAGAAGTTAGACAGTTTTCTACTATATCATCATTAAACTGGAACTGGGTTTGTTTGTTTCTATAAATTCAATAAGACCCAACAAAAGTTTTACTAAGAAGAATGTAAAAATAACTGATAAAAAAAAGAGTTGAGTCGGAATAGGAATAGGATACGGAGTTCTAGAGTGCTTATCTCTAGAATTGACGATGATGGACAAAGGGTTGTTGGTGCTCAAGATGGACTGCACCGCATTCAGGTCACCCGACCGAGCAGCCGAGTGAAGAAGATTCTCGGTCTCGCCAGTGCCGCTCCCACGATCCTTGCCCTTACCCATGATGAATATGATGATACCTTTTACTTTTGATTCTCTCTAAATTTTTCTGATAATTTCCTTTCTCTGTTTCTCTCTCTCTATAGGGTTTTTAAGAGGACACACTCACACGGTCAGTCACTCCCACAACGCAATAGAACCCCAAAAGCGAGATGATAGAATATGTAAAAGAGAAATGGAAAATATTTCTTTTTTTTTTTTTTGGAAGAAAAAATATTTCTGTTGCTCATACATAAGATGAAATGGAAAAAAAAAAAAAAAAAAAAAAAAAGCGAAATAAATATAAAATGGATAAATTATATAAATGGTTCTGTCAATTTGATATCCAACATTTTGATATTGTGTCAATTTTTCCTTTGATGTTAACTTTTGGACAAAACTTATTGACGTGTCTAACGATTTAAATAAGAAATTATACTTCTTACATGTAAGTAAATACTTGACACTTCAAATGCCATGTCATATTACAGTACTAAAAAAAAACATAAAGTACAGAATGGAAACATGCCTCTACCTCAACAAATCAAACCAAACCCCAAAATCACAAATCCAGATCAATGTAGTGCAAACACAGATAAAAAGAACAAATGCTCAAAAGTTTATATTCCAATCAACAAATAAAACCAAATCCAATCCCAACATAAACTCCAAGATCACAAATTCAAAGTAAACAATTACATGAACACATTGCAACACTCATAAGACAAAAACTCAAAAGGGTATCCTCCAATCACCATTTCAATTTTCAACCAATACCCAATTCAACCCAAATACTCCAAAATCCCCCATCGTTGTGCCAATTTAGCAAAACCCAACATCACAAATATCCAAAACAAAACAACCACAGCAAAAAATAGCAACAAAGAGAGAGAATGTGTGTATCACAACATATGCCAATATCCAAAATAAGCAAAACTCATGACCCATTTCAATTGAGAGAGAGAGAGTCCTCACCGGAACCGATGGTCCTTGCCATCTGCAACCTTCGTTATCGACCAAAATGTTAAGAGGCTACTATGTATAATGGTTTGGAGTGACGAGGGATGGTTTGAATATCTAACAAGAGAGTTAGGGCTTTTGAATCTTCTATCCCAAATAGGACTCATGCCAGATATAGATGCATGCTTCTATTTTGTTCTTTGTTTGTTTGTGTTGTTTGTTTTTTATATATTTTTTTTTAATAAATGTAATATGATGTGGCATGCCAAATGTTTGCTTACGTGGCAAATAAATAAAATTTTATCTAGTTCGCTAGACACATGAGCAAGGACCAAAATGACACAATATCGAATGGTTAGGACCAAATTAACACAAAATGTCAATGTTAAGACCATTTATGCAATTTAACCATATAAAATTCTTTTATTTAGTTGAGGTGAAAAAAAGATAAGAGAATAGAAAAAATAGTTGATCTTAAATTATTATTATGCCCCTATTACATAAAAAGTAATATATATTCCCAAATATCAAAGATTAGATTTTGGATTAGATTTTTTTCTACATATTTTCCACATGTGTTTTCTAATTTGTTAGAATTAATTCAATTGTTAGTCTTTGTTAAGTTAATTCCAATCCAAGTATCCAGCAGATCCGTTGCCCACAAGTTTCATGTTGTCCTTGGTAAAATATCCATCACAATTTTAATATATATTTTAAATGAATTTAAATTGTGGAGTTAATTTTGTACTATATTTGCCAGTATAGTTAGTATTTTTTGTATTGGTGCTCAGGCCGATACAAAAACACAGTTATTTCGTGTCAATTTAAATACCAGTCATACTATAGTAGTTTTCAGTTGTATTGAGATAGATCTTGGATTTCAGTTAGAAAATGACTTCAATGTTTTTTTATTTTGATTTGTTTTCCCCTTAATTTGAGTTTTTTTAATTATTTTGAAAATGATCATTTTACTTTTAATTCTACTCTCTTTTTGTGGCTTGGTAGCTTATTGACTTCCCTAATCAGCACTCGCCTACTCGGTGCATTATTTTTTTTACACATCTTCTTTTGGGTCCTAAAATATTAAAAAAAAAAAATAGAAAGTAAAATACAAAAATTATCCTTATGGTTTGGATTAATGTTATACACTATCACTGTTGGACTACATAATAGGAGTAGTCCTCTGCCTTTCCAAATCCAAATCCCTCTATACTCACTCATAGCCCAAACACTAAAATCTCTTACTTGTATTTGCAAAAAGAAGTCCCTCAAAAAAAAAAAAAAGTATTTACAAAAAGAATAATACCCAACAATTGCCAATTGGTAGTAAAATTCAATATGTTTTCGACTTTTTTATGAATGACTTAAGTGATGCTTTTAATGTGTTTGATTATATAAATTATTCCAAAATTATACGTGTTTTTGGCAAGTTTATTTACTGTTAATTTATTATTATTATCATTTATGGGATACTGTTAACTTGTTAAGTTAACTATGTGATTTTAACAAATAATACTAGATTTATTTTTTCAATAGTGATCGTTAAATATAACTCTCATCAATTTTGGGAACGCTGTAGCTCAATTGTTTCCTACCCCACTTATCAATATATTAAAAAAAAAAAAAAAAAAAAAACTCTCACCAATTTTTGTTTCCCAAAAAAAAAAAAAAAAAATCTCATAAATATTGAAACCAAATGTGGGCTTTGATTAATAGTGGTTCCAACCTCCTTAAATGGGCAGAAACATTTGGAGCCCAAAAACATAGCCCAAAACTCACAATTTTTGACCCGTTACGTAACGGCACAAAAACCAAAATCTCTCTTCCTCTTCCTCTTCCTCTTCTTCTCCGAAGTCTGAACCAATGAAACCTCGATAGCTTCAGCCACTGCTTCTTTCTCAGTCTTTTGTCCATACCATCACCAACCCTCTAGTCCCCTATATTCTCTTAAACCCACTTCGAAAAAAAGCAATGGGGGTTGGAGGTTTATGGGACTTGCTTAAACCCTATGCCCGACTCGAAGGCCCAGATTTCCTGGTTAACAAACGGGTCGCCGTGGACCTCTCCTTCTGGATCGTCCAGCACGAAACCGCTATCAAAGCCCGTGTCAGAAACCCACACCTCAGGCTCACTTTCTTCCGTACCATCAATCTTTTCTCCAAGGTACATTTTTTTTTTTCCTGTTTGGTTTCCAAGAAAAGTAAGATTTTGGGCTCTGTAGTGCATGTTTTGGTTTACTAAAGCTTTTTACAGAGACCCTTTTGGCGTTTTTCTCTTCTCTTGAAAAAAGTTCTTTAATTTTATCTTGTGGCCTATATTGTCTTGTTTTATTTATTTATTTTTCTCTTTGGATGGTTAGAAAAGAGAGTGATAGATATTAACATTGTAATCGCTAGTTGTTTCTTAAATAATCTCAGAAACCAAAAGGAGCATTATGCTATTTGAAATAATATACATACATATTTTAAAACCCTCAACTCCCCTAAGCATTAGTCCTACTTATAGGGTCCGCTTCATGAAACCTCTCTCAATGTAATGATTGTAAGTAATGTTCTATGTTGCTAATGTTCTTTGGGCCAAATGGGAGCTTCACCCAATAAAAGTATGGGGTTACAGGTGAGGTTTGGGGGGGAAGGGGGTGGTCACGACTTCACGTCTCTTTGTATGCGTGAGTAAATTACCAAGCGAAGAAAAAAACAACTGTGATATACTACATCAGCGGTCAAACTAACGTGACCCTCCTTTCTTTGTCAGATGGCCATGTTAGCTGAATGATTATGTTAGGCTTATTAAAATGGAGGGTCATTCTTTTATGACTCTAACAATGAAATCTCCAACTTTTAAAACAATCACTTTGTTTTATTTTCTAGTTTTTATTACAAAGAATCATTATAATTTTTTTTTAAAAAAAAAATATTTTGATAATAACTGCATTGAGATTTTTGCAGTTTGGAGCATTTCCGGTCTTTGTCACTGATGGAACTCCATCGCCACTGAAATCACGGGCAAGGATTGCAAGATTCTTTCATGCTTCTGGCATTGATTTGTCAGATTTGCCTGTGGCTGAAGAGGGTGTTTCAATTGAGAGGAATACAGCATTTTCAAAGTGTGTTCAAGAGTGTGTGGTGGGTTGTCTCTTTTATCATGCTTTCCATCCAGCTTTTAGATGTGTAGGAATTATGGTCTTTCTGTTTTGTGCTTCAATCAGCAGTGTTTCATGCTTTCAGTGATAATTCTCCTCTTGCTTGCTGAGGAAATGGAGAAATGGAATGAAATTGAAAATTTTAATAATCTTAGCTATGTTTATGTCTATATTTTAATGTCCAGAGGAGGGCTTATGTGAACTAGGGAAGAGTCCGCCACATGATCTTAGAAAAAAAAAAAAAAAAAAAACCTTTATGTTATGAACTAAAGTCTAGTAAAATACCTTATGATCACACAGTTTGTTTGTGATGAAGAAACTGAATGATGTTAAAAGATTCAAATAAGAGCTTTCATCCTTGTTTTGCTTCATTTGTGTCTTGTGAATCAAAGTGTGAGATCACTTTAGCTCTTCTTATCATCAATTTATTTTATATCTTATGTTAGAACTCTTTCTACTACCTGCCAGATGGTTGTTGCTTATACAGTTTCTTTTGATTTGTTGATGATACTTTTGAACCCTCTTTTATTTATTTACTAATTGTGTCTTGATAGGAACTGCTTGAGCTATTTGGTATGCCTGTAGTAAAAGCAAAAGGAGAGGCTGAAGCACTGTGTGCACAGTTGGACAGTGAGGGTTACGTAGATGCATGTGTCACAGCTGACAGTGATGCATTCCTCTTTGGGGCTAAGTGTGTGATAAAATTTGTTCGGCCCAATTCCAAAGTAAGTACAGCTGTGTTAGTAGGTTATTTGCGCCCCAGTTGAGCATTAGGTTCCATTTTGAATTACCATCCAATCACTTTTTTCATAAGGCAATTACATCTATGTGGTATTTGTAGTTCAAAGATTTCTTTGTGCTCGTATTAGTTGATTTACAGCAATTACTTTTTTTAATGTGGAAATTGACATGCCCTTATCAGTTGATGTACCTTTATATTTTGACTTTTTGAGTTTGGCTGTATAGTTTTTGTTGTTTACAAATTTGTCTTGCCTTTAGCATCCTTTTTTTTTTGGCAAGTTTGAGAATCTCATTGTATGCAGGAACCATTTGAATGCTACCATATGTCAGATATTGAAGCCGGCCTTGGGTTAAAGAGGGAACACTTGATAGCCATCTCTCTTTTGGTTGGAAATGACCATGATTTAAATGGAGTGCAAGGCATTGGGCTTGATACTGCTCTACGTTTTGTACAAGCTTTTTCTGAAGATGAGATATTGAATAGGTGTGCTCCTTGACTGGTTTAATGTTTTCTTAAAATTCTACACAAATACTTGGTGATGATGTTGTGTTGAGATTGATACTTTCTTGCAGGTTACATGAAATAGGCAGTGGAGATAGTCCAATATTTCAAGGTGCTATAAAATCTTTAGATGATTGTGTACCTGTCTCGAGTGAGAGCTCACTGAAGATAAAATGTTCTCATTGTTCCCTCTGTGGACATCCTGGCAGCAAGAGAGCTCATTTTAAGTTTTCTTGTGAATACTGCAGTACTAGTAGTGGCGAGGTTTGCATGAAAAAACCAGAGGGGTTTAAATGCGATTGCTCCTCCTGTGATATGGTATGGCCTTAGTTGTTGCCATTACTTTATTATTCTTTTCATAATTGTTGTAATGACAATTTGGGATACCTTCTTATATACCTATAGTCAAAGAGTTGCGAACACTTTTCTCTTGTCTCTGTGCGATGTGTGTTTTATTCAATTCTTATTAAAAGCATTAAATGGTGTCTAAATGGCAGGATCGGAGAGAAAGGGAACAGAAGAAGCAAGAAAATTGGAGAATAAAAGTTTGCAACAAGATAGCTACGGAGTCAAATTTCCCCAATGATGAGATTATTAAAATGTATTTGTGCAGCAACAATGGTGATTTTACTGGTACGTTTGTTTGTTTGGATTCATGAGTCTTTGCTAGAAATAACTAATTGTTACTTCAGTAAATTAGTGCAGTGATATTGACGTGAACTTCTATTTTGGCATGCATTGAATATACTTTAGGATGCTTAAATAGTCAATTAAATTAGTTGTTTCCCATATGCAAAAAGTAGTTACTTATTTTTAGTAAATCTCTCTCTCTCTCTCTCTCTCTCTCTCACACACACACACACACACACACACACACAAACAAAAAGAAACACTCTTGGACATTTCTCCTTAGACTATGTGTTCCTGCATCTAAAATATAGGTTGCAACTTGATTTGAGGATTTAAAGGGATATGAAGAACTATTGATAGCATAACTTGCTTAGTATGAATTTTAACTACACATTACGGATTTGGATTTTGAGGATGTTGCTTTAACAAAAATACTTGTGCTGTTGTGGATTTAATTACACCTAATCGTTTCAAATCCACATGTTGAATTCTGTTCATGAATTTCATTAATGTAAAATTTTTTGTCTTTTTCTTATTTACTCAAGTTGTTTAAACTCAAGAACTGAAATTCAAACACTTCTCTTTAAATATTTCCATCCAAATCAACCAATGGCTGCTTTCAGTTAAAAATTTGCTTGAATCTTTTGTTTCTTCTTTGTGGGAGTGAAAAGGGGAAGGGGGGATGCTCATTTAGTAGGGGAAGGTTGCCCTTTACTCATGATCCTTTTCAATGTTCTCTGTTGTTCAGCCCAGTATTCAGGCCCTGGGAAAGCTAAATGAAAAACTACAAGATCAATATTTTGAAAGTTTGTTGTGTTAAGATGTTTTGCTTCTTATTATAATTTTGTATACATTTTTTGGATTATAGAATGCCATGCTCTGTAACTTTGATTCTTGAATTTTTGTACAGAAAAAGTTGGTCCTTGCATATCATGGGGAAGCCCGAATACTGAAATGCTTGTTGATTTCTTAGCTTTTCATCAGCACTGGGAGCCATCCTACATTCGGCGGATGATGCTTCCTATGTTGTCCACTGTGTTCTTACGAGAAATGGCAATAAATCCTGTAAAAACTTTGTTATATGGGCAGTATGAGTTTGACTCTATACAGCGTCTGAAGATAAGATATGGGCATCAATTCTATGTGGTCAGGTGGAAAAAAGCTGTGCCTGCCCTGGGCAGTATTATGAATTCAATCCTTTCTGAGGAGTCTGATATGCAACAAGATGTTGTGGATGTTGATGAATCTCTTGATTTAGGGGACGAGTCTGAGGGCCCCAGGATTCATGTTGAGGAGGGTAGCTACTACCTTTTGACAGATGAAAATATGGACATTGTTCGGGCTGCTTTTCCAGAAGAAGTTGACAGATTTTTGCATGAAAAGGTGTGTTCTCTCTCTCTCTCTCTCTCTCTCTCTCTCTCTCTTTCTTCTTTTTTTTTTTTTTTTTTTAAATATATATATATATATATTTATCTTGGCCATTTCTTCTTCCTTTTTACCCCCTCTTATCTGGATTTTGTCATGGTTATAATCTAATTTAGTTATTGTAAAATGAGGATGTTAATGTCAAGAATTTTCTAGTTAGTTGTTGGATTTGGCATTTGTTGAATATCTGCTATATTGGATTATTAAAGCTAGGAGTTGTAGTTGTAACAAGAGATGGTGAATATTGACAGCCTAGACAAATAGAGATGACTTTCTGTTATATTTATTTGGTTGATTGTGAAAGGAGGTGCTAAGGTGGAGTTACGGACAAGGCTAGAATAATATATTAGTAGAATTAGAGCAGTATAGGTAAAGAGAAATTCTTTTGAAAAATAATTTAAAAAAGATGCATCACTATTAATTTATCAAATTTAAGGAAGAAAATGAGAGTGGATTTACTGGCAATTGTGCTTTACAGTCCAAAATTCAGGACTATCAAGAGCTGAAATGCCTAGAAAGTATTGTTGTTCAGTTTCTTATACAAGGTTGTAGAGATTAATGGATGGCAAGACAAGAAACTAAATAAAAGAGAAGGCATTGATGAATGTGCAAGAAGTTGGTGATAATACCTTGTAGGTTTAATTACCATTTTGGTCCCTAATGTTTGCCTTATGTGTCAAAATGGTTTATAATGGTTCAAATGTGTCAGTTTAGTCCTTTACCTTTTGGTATTGTGTCAAAATATTGAAAATAGTCCCTAATGTTAAGTGATGGATAGATAAAGCTAACGTGGCTAACAAAAATTTTAAAATATATATGTTTTTTTTATGTCACCTGGCCTTAATTTAAAATTAAAAAAAAAAAAGAAAGAAAAAAAGCTCTCAACTATACACTCTCTTGTGCACCCCTGCTGCCACCAGAAGACCCAACTCCTTCAGCCATCAACACTGTGCCACCGCAATGCAAATCTATGGGTCACCCGCAGCCGCTGTTGCTTCTTCCTCCCTGACTACAAAAAAATAAAAATAAAACTGACCTAAACAGAGAAAGCACAATCGGAAAACTTACCTGGTAAGCTGAACTAAAGGTGCTTGTTCACTTTTCACTCTGATCTTCCTCCAGAAAAATGACAAGGCATATCAACCATTACTTTCTTCTTAAACAAAAATTTTAAAAAATAAATGGAAAGATACACAGAGAGACCTTTTATTGTGGTGGTGGGGTTAGGGTTTTGAGGTAAGGTTCAGCAAGCAAAACCCCCAACAATATCTTCAAAGCTTCATTCCCATAAACCACCAACCACAGCCCACAACATAACAAGTTATTTTGAGAGAGAGAGAGAGAGAGAGAGAGAGAGAGAGAGAGTGATACGGGTAGTCACTTTGCAATGGGAGTCAATCTTGAGAGACAATCGAGGCAGTGGTATTTGCAGTGGCCTATAGATTTGTGTTGTGATACCACGGTGTTGGTGGCTGAAGGAGTTGTGTCTTTTGAGGTGGCAGGGGTGTGAAAGAGAGTGTATAGTTGAGACTTTTACTTATTTTATTTTTATATTAAGGCCATGTGGCAGTCCACCTGAAAGCCTAGGTGGCATAGAAAAATTAATGTCTTAATATTGTTATTGGTTATGTCAGCATTTTCTATCCATCACGTAAAAGTTTGTGGATTATTTTGACACAATACCAAAAGTTTAGGGACCAAATTGACACATTTGAAATGGGTAGGAACCATTTTGACACAGGACAAATGTTAGGGACCAAAATGGTAATTAAACCTACCTTGTATAAAATATATACAATGAGTGTTGCTAGCTAGAAAAGAGATCTTTTAGGGAAGTTGCTTGATGTGCTATGAAGGTATTCCCTTTGTATTCGTTGGGGTTTTCTGCAAATGGCTTGGCAAACTTCAGAATTTAGAAAAAAGGCCATACTTTGTGCACAAAGCTCCCTCTTTTGTGGGGTCTGGGAGAGGTGATTGGTAGGTAGCCTTACCCCCATTTCTTTAGAGAGGCGGATTCCTGGAACTATAGGATTTACAACCCAAAAAAAAAAAAAAAGTTTGAACTAAAAAGTTATTTATTAATTTTGGAGCTGCCACATGATTATTTCTGTGTGCTTGAAATTTTGCAGGAATTAAAAGAATCCAAAAGAAAAAAGAGTTCAAGCTTAAGATCCGAAGGGACAAATGAAAAGTCAGAATTAAAAAGTTCACGAGGTGTCCAACTAAGTATTACTGAATTCTACCGTTCAACCAAAGTTCAAATTCAGTTAAAACCAGGAGAAGATCTACCAAGGGTTTCTGATAGTCAGGGTGATGGGACCTCAAAAGAGAAGAGGAAAGTGTCAAATCCAAATCTTTCCAAGTCTGTTAGGCGTCGCCTTTTGTTCAAGTAGGATAATTTAAGATTTAGGATCCCCTTGCTTTTAAGATAGGCTGAGGGATATTTTTGTAAGTATTTAGGTTTACGTGTTGTAGGATGGCTCCCAATGTTTTCTCCTAGCAAAACAATGTTGCTTCTTTTGAGTTTGTATAAAGTAAACATTTTTCTCTTTTTAAGTTGCTATCCTTCTCAAATGTAAATGGTTTGTTTTTCCAACTAAAATCTTATTGAAATCCAGGTGATATTGTGTTAGTGTTTGAACTAGGGGTAAGTGCTTGTCGTTGCATCAATTTTATGCAATGACACAACTATCATTGAAGCTGTTAGATTAAGTGATTCACCCTCCGTCTGTTTGCTTGTAAAATATTTTCCATTTTTTTTGCATTTTTGAGTGTTTGTTTTATTGTAAAATTTGGTCAAACTTGAAAATTTTTTCTGTTGACAAAAAGACTTTATAGAAATTTGTAAAACCTTTTATGCCAAATTTTTTAGTAAAACATTTTCCAAAATTCACTCACCTACAAACCCCCCTCACTCTTCATCTCTCTTGCACAAATCCCCATCCTCTCTTCCCCTCTCTCTTGTAGAGACATCGATGTTAATGTTGGTGGTTTTTTTTTTTTTTTTTTTTTTTGAGAATGAGGTGGTGGTTGATAGTCTCTAACGTCGGTCTCAGGCTGAAAATTGGAGGAATTTCATGGCACTGGGGTTTGTCGGTGACTGGCCTAGGCCTTTCGGGATAATAGAGTTTGTTGGCGATGGGTGGTGGGATTCATCGCGAATTCTCTGGCATCAACCTTGTGGGTATTTGGCTTTCTCACAGGTGGATCTCACAGTGGTTGTCATCTTTGGGATTTTCAGATTGATGCTTGAGATTTTTCAGATCTCTTTTGGGTGTGATTTTCAGATCCGTTTTCGATGTGTAATTTTATATCTTGGGTGTTATTTTGATTTTTTCCGGAACATTTTTCAGAACACAACCAAACACCAAAATTGATTTTCAGAGCATTTTCAATAACTCAACCAAACACTGAAAAAGAAAATGTTTTCACCAGAAAAACATTTTACAACAAAACAAATGTAGAGTAAATTCACCAATTCCCATCAACTCAAGCTTTTGGGACAATTGGTAAATATATTATGGTATCAAAGCAAGAGGTCCTAGGATAAAACTCTGTCTATAGACTCTACATCTTACTTTCTATCTTTAAAAATTCTCATGTGCTTCACCCCATTTAAAAAAGCAGTCAGTAATTTATCAAAAACCATACTATGAACTACTTTAGTCCTCTGAAACAATTCAGTCGGTAATTAATCTTTTAAATGAGTCGTTTGTTTCAGTAATGTTTTTGCTTGGTGTTTGGTGTGGTTGAGAATCTTAATCTTTTAAATGAGTCGTTTGTTTCAGTAATGTTTTTGCTTGGTGTTTGGTGTGGTTGAGAATCTTTATCAGCGGGAAACATTTGACAAGTCAATGGAAAATAACCCAAAAGAGGTGAAAAATGTTTTCTGCTGAAAATGCCTCCATTCCTTTATGTCACCACCACCACCACTGCCATCACTGTTGTCACAACACCTCCACTACTGCCACATCTCCTTCATTGCCATTGTTGCGCCTCCCAACTCTGCCCCAATCGGGCAATCAACACTATTGTGCCGACAAAAAATATTAATGATTTTCCATGTGAGCCACTTGAATGAAAATGTTTTGGGGTTAATTTCAGTTCCTGGAAAATATTTCTGTGGAAATCAACGGTGTAATTATGGCCATAGAGATTATTGTTGTTATTATTATTATTTTTTTTGGGAGGGGGATGGGGGTGGGGAAAATGATCCCAGGTTTGGATGTGTGGATTTTCAGCCTGAGCCATCAATCACTTGGTTGTCATCAATTCAATGGATTGGAGTGGACATGTTCTAGATTTAGGGACTGATGTAACTGGAGAAAATGAAAACCTCAGTTTGATATCCACGCAGGGTGATATTTGTTCAATGCCTTCACCTTGAGCTAGGACCATTTCATAATCAAAATAAGGCTTTTGCCCAGAAACCGCCAAACTGAATCTAACCTAATTAGAATCAAGTCAAATGAAAGGTTGGACTCAGTCTTCATTCTGGTTTTAAATCAAGCTTTGCTTTAAAATCAAAATTTTGTTCTAAATATGTTGGGTTGAGCTGCCATGGTAGATAATATTGATTCTGCATTCAGTATTGATGCCACCACCCTTCCACACTGTGAAAGGGCAAGGTTACTGTGATGCCAAAGATTACCTCAGCTGCTTGATTATATGCATGAAATGTCGTTCATGAAGTAAAATGAGCTTGAAAAGACTTCAGCACCATGGAATTTTCAGGTGACATTATAAATTCTATTTGTAGTTTTAGGAAAACAATTTTTTAAAGTATCTGTCCTTTTCTTTTCTTGGATAAGTCTATCTGGCAATATCTATACTTCTTTACTTTTTTATTTTTGGTGTTTGCTAAGCCTGTTAGTTTCTGTGCCTAGTAAATCATCTGTGGATGTTTTACCTAATATGACACTTTTTTTTATTTTTTTATTTTTATTTTATCAGTTTCAGCTTTTAATTAAGTTGTACGAATTTTTTTACCTAAATACAAAGAAGCATTCAAAGTGCTCTTATTACTACATCAATCAATTGATGTAGTGAAAATTGGAAAATCAAATTTCAAGATTTTATAAGAGCACTTTGAGGTTGATTATCACCATGAAGTTAGCTCTGTATTATTTATTTATTATTAATATTTATTTATTTTTATTTTTATGACGTCATCTACAAAAGTTCTATTTGGTATGGACTTGTTATTTTTCATTGTTTTTGAATTTAGTAAAGGAGATGTATGTTAGTTGTTCAATTCAAATGTTGAAATAGAATTTTGATTACATAGGAGCAGAATTTCTTCACCTTTTGTTCTATAAAGGAAATATTAAAAAACAAAAAATGGTAAATCACGTAGAAATCAAACTTCTACTAAACTTGGGCATGGAGATACATGCCAGATCATAAAATGTAGCCTTCTTCATTCATCCACCCCATCTCTATTATATACCTATTCGTTGTTGTCTTATTGATTGCTATGCAAAGTAATGCAGACAGCCATTAAAAAATACAGCACCTTGTTCTGGAAATTGACAATGGAAAAACTAAAAAGGATATTTAGTTTAACTGGTAAAGTCTCTTATCCGTCTCTATCGTCGAATAAGAGATTTATGGTTTTATCTCTGCTTACATAAAAAACCAATTGGTGTCTTGGTCTGATGATAATAGGTAATTATCAAGAGCGGATGCTATAGGTTGAAACTCTACCTAAAAAAAAAAAGATATTTAGGAATATTATAAGAAAGTGTTTCGAGAAATTTAAGGTGTTTTGGGCTCCAAATATGAGAACATTAATAAATCCTATGATTATGGGAGATCCTAGCATATGTGTTTGAAATCGATGCATGCAACACTCACGGGATCATCAGCATATTTTAAAAAGTACAAATTGGAAAATTTCATGGAGTTATGTAACTTGCAATGGCGCTTGATACGCTAGGTGAGGATCCCCATGGATTAAAACATGAAAGTTAAATTGGATTTAATAATAAGGTTAACTAAATTTGCTATTCTTTTTCGAGTCTTTGACTCTTAATTAGGTTTTGAAACAACAAAGAGCATCCTGAATTAACTCTAGTTGACCAAGTCAAGGTTATAATATTAAATGAAACACATCTTCAAAACTAAGGTAACCTGATTATGGTTTTTTAATATATGTAAACAAAACAAACCTTTAAAAGTAAGGTAACCTTATTAAGGTTATGTTATATGTCCAAAATTTAGTCACTCTATAAAGCAATTTGTTCTCGTTGTAGGTTGCTATCCTTAACTCTGTATGTGTCTGTGCTTAGTGTTTCTATATTTGTTCACTGCTAGTCCCAAGCCCAAGAAAAGGAGGGGGGTCGTGGTAGGTTGAAGGCTAGTGTAAAATTTTCTCTCTTTAATATGAATGAATTCAATACAGATACTCATTGGAGCATTCCCTAATACGTGTAGCCGATCCTAACTAATCTATTAAGGATTCATAGCCAACCCCAAAAATTTGGGATTACGGCTTCTTGTTGTTGTATGTCCAAAATTTCTACAATTTTCTTAAATGGAAGCTCATTAATGATCTTGACTCCCTCTTTATATATGGCAGTTTTTAATTTGATAAATGACATGCTAAATTTTCTTTTGACCTTCCTGTACACTTCCAACATTTCAGAAGAGTTGAAAAGCTATGGTTGCTCAAATCAATTACCAACTCTTTTACTTTGTTGCTTGGCAAAATTACTTTACAGAAGAAATCTTGATTGATGATGAGTTTCTGGTTTACAATTGCAGTTGCTGGACAATATAATCACCACGTGATAGCAACAGCACTAGCAAACGGTAAAAAGTAAGTGAGTTTGACATAAATTTCCTTTAAAAGTAGTATGCATCACAGTATACACTATATAAGAAATACAGTATAAGCATCTCTCTCTCTCTCTCTCAACATTGTTTGTGCTCAAAACAAATATCTTCTTCATCTCTGAGTTTTACCTTGTCTTAAAGCGTAACCAGCATGAACAGTGAGAAGAGCATCTCAATTGAATCTATCAGAAATTCCAGTTCATTGCCTAAAGGCGTCAGCATTTTGGTTGTGGATTGTGATCCTACATGTCTCACCATCATATCCGAAATGCTTTGTAGATTTGGTTACAAAGGTAATCAGTAGAGATTATAATAGAAAGAGACAAATCTTTCTTTTTGTTGTTATTTTTATATGTTTGTGGGATTGTCTATAAATTGTTTGTATTTTTGGGTTGGGGGGAGGAGGGACGAGTAGATATATTTCATTTAGTAGTATTAGTTTTGAGACTAATCAAAGAAAGATGCATAGATATGCAGCGCCAGCCCAACACTGTTTGAGATCTAAGACGACAATTTTTTAAGTGGGATCTTTTTATCTTTCAATATAAATAAAATAATATTTATTTCACTTTCTATAACATCCATGCTCCTTGCTTTTTGAGATGCCAAATTACTAATTATGTTTTTATTGATTGAAATTTCTTCGGGATTTAATTAAATTTTTTATTCTTCTCTCTACCCCTCACTTATAAAAAAAATTCTTTTATATCCAAATTTGGGAAATGTGGAAGTAACATAGAGTATAACTTTGAACCAAATAGAATAGAGTAAAAAAATACATATGACTAACTTTAACTAATTTGTTGAGGACCCCATAGCCGACCCCTAAAAATTTGGATCTAAGACTTTTTTTTTTTAATATTTATTTATTATAAAAAACAAATTGATATTTATAGTAGACATTTATAATTAAAAAATATCTAGAAATAAAAGAAACACCATCTACAATATAAAATTACAATATGACAAGAATTAAATAAATTTTAAAGTGTAAAAAAATAGAATCTAATTTATGAAAGGTGCTAAACTTTAAACTGTCCTAGCAAAAACAAATTAAACACATAACTTGATGAACTAATACTAACCAAACCAAGATTAATTTCATATAGAAAATCAAATATCAAGGTTTGGGCCTAAAATTTAACAAAAAGAGACGAAAATTTATTATATCTTGGGTAAGGCAATGCATGGTGAAGGAAAACTGAATCTGATTTTCAATTTCAATATTGGTGTTGTGTGTGTGTGTGTGTGTGAGAGAGAGAGAGAGAGAGAGAGAGAGAGAGAGAGAGAGAGATTGTTTGATGTGTGGTTATGTAGGAAATTAGGTGACTAATGTTAAATCTACCATGAATTGATTTACAAAAATTGAGGTTTCAAGCCATTGGGGGAAATTGATCATTAATGATGATTTGGCATTCGGCACACTTGCATCATTTTTTTTGCGAAACAATCAAGGTTTCTCCCAATCCCCATGGAAAACCAATTATCCCCCAATTTAAAAATTTTGGGGCCTTTTTCTAATGAGTTGTCTCAGGCCTAGGCCTAAAGTTGGCCCTCCAAATATATGTATTTGTTGCTCCTTTTTTGGTAATGGTGATGAACATCAAGATGTTACATCACTGCCTAAAGCAAACATCATATCTTTTCATAATTCTGAGAGACAAATATGTATTATATCCTTCTAGGCTAATATGCTCGATTTGGCTCCCAAGGAATTTACAACCATTTCTACCACAAGTTCCTCATAACTTTAAGATGTTATTTATCTCATCTTTTCCTCTGTCTTCTTTGTAACCTCTCATTTTGTCAAAGCTTGTTTCCAGCTTATTCGGCTTATTTAGTTTATGTACAATTTTTTAAAATTCTATTTTTTTAAAGGTAAAACTGTACTTTTGCCAACTTATTTTTTAAGCCCGATAAACCAATGAAAATAAGATCTCCCAAATGAGCACAAAGCACTATCAAACTTAAGTAGCATCTAGGACTGACATTTCACTAGAGTTATTTTCTAAATAATCCTAATAAATTTTACCACCAGTTGTGACCGCTAAACGAGCCTCTGATGCTTTGGCAATTGCACGGGAGGAAGATGATCTTCAGCTTGTTCTGACAGAAGCTCATTTGCCTGACATGGATAAATATGAGTTCCTAGAGAGAATGGGAGAAATGTCCAAATTGCCTGTTGTTAGTAAGTCTCACTTCAGATTAAGCTTTTTCTCTTGTTTTCTTTGACCATAAAATGTTATCAAAGGCGTGGTTCCATCTGTCTGACAGTATTGATCTTTTATACCTAATGTAGTTATGTCAGCTGATGATAATGAAAATACCGTGTTAGGCAGCTTGTTTAAAGGTGCTGCATTATATCTCATAAAACCAATTACTTTGAACGACATGAAAAACCTATGGCAGTTTGCATTCATGAAGAATAGTGAGAAAACACTAGTTGCTGATGGAGTAAGTAGTGTTCAAGGGGAATCATCTGAGGAGAGTGCATCAGATGAGGATACAGAGAGTCAATCATTTGAGAATAGAAGGAAGCAAAGCCTCCAAAAGGCCAAAAGAATAGCACTGGAAGAGACGGAAAAAGACGAGGAGGAAGAGAATTATGATTCATCAATCCTAAAGAAGCCAAAGCTAACTTGGACTAATGAGCTTCATGACAGATTCCTGCAAGCTATAAAAGTACTAGGCATTGACAGTAAGCATTTCTTTTTCTTTTTATTTATGGCTTCAATACAGTATGCATTTCTTAATTCTAGTTTGATGGTGGAAGTTTATCCTATTTAATACTGTTTCTACTCTTCATAATTATGGTGGCTGATTCCTGTCTTGATTTAGGAGCTCATCCAAAGAAGATACTTAAGTATATGAATACGCCAGGACTGAAAAAGGAGAATATTTCAAGCCATTTACAGGTATGTCTTATATAAGGAAGTGCAATCTTTTCAAAAGTCTGTTCTTGATGTAATTGGTATCTTTATAAAAATCTAAAAGCACCCTTTTGATATGAGCTGGGTTTCCCATATGGCAAGAAGTAGTAATACTTGAATCCCAATTTGCAATGCCAAGCAAAAAAGGCAAAAATATATATTAATTTTCCAGATGAAACTTAGCTGAAGCACAATTACTTTTTCACCATGACTTCTGAATTTTCCTGAATTCCAGCTTTTGTTTTAGAGAGTTATCAAGAAATATTTTGGTCCATACTCCAATTTTTTTTTTTTTTTTTTTTTTTTTTTTTTTTTTTTTTTTTTTCTGTAGATGTACCGATCTTGTAATGGCATAATGATGTCAATTGTGACTTAAAAAAACTTGTCATAAATGTTACTATTGCAGAAATATCGTCTCTCCTTGAAACAGGAGCAAGATGCAATCCAAAAGACAATGATAAGAGATCCTACTGGATCAAGCCTTACATCATACTATCCTTCATCAACATTCAATTTACAAGGATTTCTTCAAGTTTCAAATCAGCAATCCTCAGCCACATCAAATCAACTAGAATTAGGAAATGATTTACAGAGGAATTTAAGTAGTCAAATGCACATGCCCTTTCGTGGCTCTGCAGATTTTCCTAATTACATAGAATCAAGTTGTAGTGATCCATCCAATCCTACGTATGAACAATTGACTCCTCCAGTGAATCAGCTAGATTCTACTTATCCTGATTCTAGTTATGTTGGAAGCTGGATCACTAGCAATGAGTTAGCAGGCTTTTTCCAGATAGGAAATTCTAGTGGTGAAGAGACCCTCAGTGGGAACATGGATCCTTTTGGTGTGGATCATATTGGTTTTCTGAGTGATACCACACAACAAGAACAGCTGCAGCAACCATATCAGCCACTTCCTCCACCACCACAACCACCACAGGAGCCAGAAAAACATGACATTTTTGGGGTTGAAAGAGGAGAAATTGATGAATTATTTGATCTTTTGAAAGACCCTAATAATATGTTCAATGATGAGGACCTTGACGATCTTTGGCAATCGACAAGTTTTGTGTCCAGGTATATTAGTGCTACTTAATGTTGAAATTTATGTACCTTTTTTCTTTTTCCTGGCATTTTGAAAATTCTTCACACTTATAAACCATGTTTTAAAATGTTTAGGCATCAAGGGTGAGAAGAGGCCATGTACATGGACATTGACATCACTATTTATATGGACCAGTGAGCTTCCAGAGTTATGGCTGGGTGAAAGTTTGGAATCCAAGCACAAAAGGTGTAAAACTTACATTTTTTTTTTTCAATTTTAGTCTGAAGGTTTGAGTTCACTCTTAGTGGTTTGGAGGAAGTACTTGAATTTGATGATGTTGTTTTTGTTTAGTTGTTATTTCTTAGTTGCATTATAATAAAACACTGTTTGATGGATATTGGTTTGGAGTAAGTAGTTGAATTTGATGATGTTGTTTTTCTTTGGTTGCTATATCTTACTTGCATTGCAATAAAACACTGTTTGATGAATATCATTGTCTATTCACTATTCAGTCTATCACGACAATTTGGGTTAGACTGTCTTCATTTTCTACTACAATTCTAACACTTCTCCTCATGTGTGGGCCTAAACTCCCCCTTAATTAGTGGGGCCAAACGGGATCTCTTACATTGATACCATGATAAATTATTGATTGTCCTAAAAGCTTAACTTGTTAGAAAATGGTGAATTTAATCATTCAGCCATAATTCTAACAAGCTAGATATATTCTTTAAAGCTTAAACAAAAGTTGTTTTCTAGTTGCAAGGTTTGTAGGTTCTAAAGCTTGAAGTGTTATTCAAAGTTAGTCATTTGAGTCTAATTTAAAATTAATGAGGCTCACTTATTATAATTACACATATAGAAATTTGATCTTTATTGCAAGATAACATCTAGGTATTATATTATGCATCATATTAATTATGTGAGGATGTTCTCCCATTTTGTTGATTAATGCTTTTGAATATGATTTGATAAAGTGAAAAGTTGCCTTCTGCAGTTTGTCATCATGTTAATCTCAAAACATTAGATAACATGAAAATTACTTTAAAAACGATCTCAAACAAATAATTTCCAAAATTTTGACAAATCTGGAATATTTTCAAAACTTTCAAGGCAATACTGTCATTTCCCCACATAATAATGCAGACTAGGCAAACATGAAATGAGCAATATAATCATTTTATGAGATGTTTTTATCCCATAACAACACATTTTTGGGAACAACTCTGTTGCCGAGGCCAATGGCTCTGCATGGTGACCATCTGTCACCCTTGCAACTGCATCTACACCTCAGTTATATCTTTTCGTAACGATATAGTTTTGACGTGTCGCTAAATATATTTTCAAAAGTTGAAAATTTGTACAGGAATACAAACAAGCATTCTTTTATTACGGCATCTGTTTGTGTCAGAGCCTAATCAATCATAACTGATGTAGTAGAAATTGGAAAATCAAATATGAAGATTTTATACAAGCACTTTGATATTGATTAGGTGTGATTAATCATTTAGCCATAATTCTAAGCTAGATATATTCTTTATTGCTTAAACAAAAGTTGTTTTTCTAATTGCAAGGTTTGTAGGTTCTAAAGCTTGAAGTGGTACTCAAAGTTAGTCATTTGAGTCTAATTTAAAATTAATGAGGCTCACTTATTATAATTATGCATATAGAAATTTGATCTTTATTACAAGAAAACATCTAGGAGTTAATTATGCATCATATTAATTATGTGATGTTCTCCCATTTTGTTGATTAATGTTTTTGAATATGATATTGATAAAGTGAAAATTTGTCTTCTGCAGTTTGTCATCATGTTAATCTCAAAACATTATATGACATGAAAGTTACTATAAAAATCATCTCAAACAAATAATTTCCAAAATTTTTGACAAATCTGGAATCTTTTCAAAACTTTCAAGGCAAAACTGTCATTCTCAAAATAATTCAGACTAGGAAAACATGAAATGAACAATAAAATTATTTTATAAAATGTTTTTATGCCATAACAACGCATTTTTGGTAACAACTCTGTTGTTGAGGCCAATGGCTCTGCATGGTGACCATCTGTCACCCTTGCAACTGCATCTACGCCTCAGTAATATCTTTTCGTAACGATATAGTTTTGATGTGTCACTAAATAAATTTTCAAAACTTGAAAATTTGTACAGGAATACAAACAAGAATTCTTTTATTATAGCATCCGTTTGTGTCAGAGCCTAATCAATCATAATTGATGTAGTAGAAATCGGAAAATCAAATATGAAGATTTTATACAAGCACTTTGAGATTGATTAGGCATGATGGTATCTGCCAGATCATAAAATGTAGCCTTTTTTGTTCATCCACCCATTCTCAATTATATTCCTATCTGCTGTTGATAACTCAACTATGCAAAGGAATGCAGGCAGTTTTAAATAAATCATGTAACAAATGGACAGAAGCTTGTTCCGGAAATTGACACCGGACAAACTAACTAGGATATTCAGGAATATTATAAGAATTTATTTTGAGAAACTTATGATATGTTGGGCTCCAAATATGAGACCATAAGTAAATCCTGTGGTTATGGGAGATCCTAGTATATGTGTTTGATATTGATGCATGCAACAATCAAGTGATCATCAGCAGAGTTTAAAAAATACTAATTGGAAAATCATGGAGTCATGTAACTTGCAATGCCCCTTGATATGCTAGGTGTGGAGCCCCCTGGATTAAACTGTGAAACTTAAATTGGATTTAATAATAAGTTAGCTAAATTTACTTACTTTTTTCAAGTCTATGACAGTCAAATAAGTTTTGAGACCTCTAACAACAAAGAGCAACATGAATTACTCTAATTGAACAAGTCAAGATTATAATATTAAATGAAATAAATCTTTTAAAGTAAGGTAGCCTTATTAAGGCTTTTTTATAAATGTAGCACAACAAATCTGTGAAAGTAATTAACCTTATTAATATATTTTTAATATATGTTGTATGTACAAAATTTCTAAATTTTTTACAAGGAAGCTCAGTATTGAACTTGACTCCCTCTTTATATGTGGCAAATTTCATTTTGATAAATGACATGCTAAATATTCTCTGGACTTTACTGTGTGCTCCTGCTTCCAACTTTTCAAAAGAGTTGAAAAGCTTAGGGTGCTCAAATCAATTACCAACTCTTTTACTTTGTTGCTTTGCAAATTTACATTACAGAAGAAATATTGCTTGACTAATGAGTTTCTAGTTTATAATTGCAATTGCTGGCCAATATAAGCGCCATGCAATAGCACTAGCACTAGCACTAGCACTAGCCAATTGTAAAAATTAACAGTTTGTCAGAGACTTCCTTTTGAGTTAGAATTGTATGAATCTCAATATACACTATATAAGCATGTGGTATAAGCATTTCTCTCTCTCTCTCTCTCTCACTCTTGACATTGTTAGTGCTCTAACCAAATATTTTCCCCATCTCGGAGCTTCATTGTCTTTTATAGCATAACCAACATGAACCGTGAGAAGAGCATCTCAGTTGAACCTATCCGCAATTCCAGTTCATTGCCTAGGGATGTCAGCGTTTTGGTTGTGGATGGCGATTCTACTTGTCTCACCATCATATCAAAAATGCTCTATAGATTTGGTTACAAAGGTAATCAATAGAGATTATAATAGGAAGAAACAATTCTTTCTTTTTGTTGTTATTTTTATATGCTTTTTGGGATTTTTCTTGTTTTTCTGAGATCCTAATTAAGATATAATAGTGGTTTTTTTTTTTTTTTTTTTTTTGGGGGGGGGGGGGGGGGTTCTCTCTCTCTTTCCAGATGATTTATAATCAATATTCACTAATTAATTAAAAATGTATAGCAAATATGCAAGGCCGACTCGACACTGTTTGAAACCTAAGGCGACAATTTTCAATGGGATCTTTTTTTAATATTAAATAATATTTTAATAATATCTATTTCACTTTTCTATTATAAATTTTTTATTTAAAATTCATTCTTCTTGCAAATTGTTTATTTAAAAATTCTTCGTGCTATTTGATAAACAGAATTAAAAATTTAGTTTTTGTACTAGGTATTTTTTTACATGAAATTTCTATCTGAGATTCAATTAGTTTTTCTATATTTTTCTTTCAATCCCACTTTTCATTTCAAAAGTTTCTCATATCTAAATTGATATTTTCTAGTAGTCAATTATTATTGAAAAATATTTTCAAATAAGAAGATCACTATCTACAATGTTAAATTATAATTTGACAAGAATAAAATAAATTTAAGACATAGATCAATAGAATCTAAGTGATCAAAGGCACTATCACAACTTTAGCTAACTATAGAGTATAGAATCACCTAATAACCTCAATCTGCCCAACCAAAAACGAATTAGACACACATCGATAAATTAGAACTAACTAAATCAAGATTAATTTTGTATAGAGAATCAAATTTTATGATTCAGACGTAGAATTTAACAAAAAGATAGCAAATTTTATTATTTTTATTTTTAAAAAAGTAAGTTCTACTTTATCTTAGGTAGAGGCGATACATGGTGAAGGAAAGCTGAAATTTAATTTCCAATTTTGATAATGGTGTTGAGAGAGAGAGAGAGAGATTGTTTGATGCGTGGTTATGTGGGAGATTGAGTGGCTAATGTTAATAATTTACTTTGTGAGAAACTAGTTTAGAAAACTTGAAGTCTCAAGCTGTTAGGAAAATTGATCAACATTTTTTTTGTGTGTGAAACAACTAGGGTTTCAATTGGGTTGGATTTCTAATGGCTGACAATTTTGTGAGCTTTCTTTGGGTGGAGGAGAAAGCATACAAGCCAATTATGTTTTTTTCTCCCTCTTTGGAAGACCAATTATCTCAAAATTTGGAATATTAGGGCTTTTTCCCCCTAATGGGGTGTCTTAAGCCCAGACCCAAAGCCAACCCTGCAAGTATGATGTATTCATTGCTTCCCTTTTGCTATTGTGATGAACATTGACTTGTTACAGCCCTCTTTGAAGAAAACATCATATATTCTCATAATTTAGAGAGACAGATATGTATTATATCCTTCAGGACTAATATGCTCAATGTAGTTGTCGGAGATTACAATCGTTTCAACCACAAGCTCCTCAGAACTTTTGAAACTTTCTTTATCTTGTCTTTTCCTATGTCTTCTTTGTTAGCGTCTGGGACTAACATTTCGCTAGAATTATTTTCTGAATGTTCCTAATCATTTCACCACCAGTTGTGACTGCTAAGCAAGGCTCTGATGCATTGGCAATTGCACTGGAGAAAGATGATCTTCAGCTTGTTCTGACAGAGGCTCATTTGCCTGACATGGATAAATATGAGTTCCTAGAGAGAATGCGAGAAATTTCTAAATTGCCAGTCATTAGTAAGTATCACTCCAGATTCGGTTTTTTCTTTTGTTTTCTTTTACCACAAAATGTTCTCAAGGGGCGGTTTCTTCTCTCTGACACTATCTGTCTTTTATTCCTAATGCAGTTATGTCAGCTGATGATAGTGAGAAAGCCATGTTAGGCAGCCTGTTTAAAGGTGCTGTGTTGCATCTCGTGAAACCAATCACTTTGAATGACATGAAAAACCTTTGGCAGTTTGCACTCATGAAGAAAAGTGACAAAACCTTAGCTGCTGCTAGAATAAGCAGTGGTCAATGGGCATTATCTGAGGAATCAGTGAATCAGCCATTTGAGAATAAAAAGGAGCAAAGCCACCAAAAGGCCAAAAGAAAAGCACCAGAAGAGACGAATAAAGATGAGGAGGAAGAGAATTATGATTCATCAGTCCTAAAGAAGCCAAATCTAGTTTGGAATAATGAGTTACACAACAGATTCCCACAAGCTTTTAATGTATTAGGCATTGACAGTAAGCATTTTCTTAATTATAGTTTGCTGGTGAAAATTTATCCTATTTGGTACTGTCTCCACTCTTCATAATTATGGTACATGATTCCTGTCTTGATTTAGCAGCTCATCCAAAGAAGATAATTCAGCATATGAATGCCCCGGGACTGAAAAGGGAAAATATTTCAAGCCATTTACAGGTTTGTATTCTGAAAGGAAATGCAATCTTTTCAAATTTTGTTCTTGAATTGAGAGGTATCTCTATGAAAATATATAAGCCGCCTTTTGACATACGCTGGTATTTCAATATGGCAAGAAATAGTAATAATTGAATCCCAATTTGCCATGCTGAGCAAAAAAAGGAAAAAATATCCTAGATTTCTAAATGAAACTTAGTTGCAGCACAGTTACTTTTTCACAGTGACTTCTGAATTTCCTGAATTCCATCTTTTGTTTTAGATAGGTATCAAGAAATGTTTTGCTCTATACTCCAATTTTTTCTGTATGTGTACAGATCTGGTAATGGCACAATGGTGTCAGTTGTGACTCAAAAGAACTTACCATAAATGTTACCATTGCAGAGATATCATCTCCCCTTGAAATGTCAACAAGATGCAATTCAAAAGACCATGATTGGAGAATCTACTGGATCAAGCCTTGGACCATACTATCCTTCATCATCTGTCAGTTTACATGGACTTCATCAATTTTCAAATCAGCAATCTGTATCAACGTCATATCAACCAGAGTTTGGAAATGATTTGCGGAGGAATTTAAGTAGTCACATGTACACGCCCTTTCTTGGTTCTGCACATTTTCCTAATTATGTAAACTCAAGCCTTGGATCACACTATCCTTCACCAGCATTCAATTTACATGGACTTCTTCAATTTCCAAATCAGCATGCCGCATCTACATCATATCAACCAGAGTTTGGGAATGATTTGCGGAGGAATTTAAGTAGTCACATGTACATGCCCTTTCTTGGTTCTGCACATTTTCCTAATTATGTAGACTCAAGCCTTGGATCATACTATCCTTCATCAGCATTCAATTTACATGGACTTCAATTTTCAAATCAGCAATCCGCATCAACATCATATCAACCAGTGCTTGGAAATGGTTTGCAGAGGAATTTAAGTGGTCACATCTACATGCCCTTTGTTGGTTCCGCACATGTTCCTAATTACATAGACTCAAGTTGTAGTAATCCATCCAATCCTATGTATGGGCAATTGACTCCACCAGTCAGTCAGCTAGGTTATACTTTTCCTAATTCTAGTCATGTTGGAAGTTGGATCATTAGCAATGAGTTAGCAGGCTTTGTCCAGATCAGAAATTCTAGTGGTGAAGAGACCGTCAGCAGGAACACGGATCTTTTTGGTGTGCATAATATTGGCTTTCTGAGTGATAACACACAACAAGAACACCTGCAGCAGCAACAACAATTTCTGCAGCAGCAGCAACAACCATTTCTGCAGCAGCAGCAACCATTTCTGCCACAGCAACAACCATTTCTGCAGCAACCATATCAGCCACTACCTCCACCACCTCAACCACCACAGGAGCCAAAATAACATGACCTTTTTTGGGTCTTAATGAGGAGAAATAGAAGAATTATTTGATCTTTCAAAAGACCCTAATCATGCATGATGAGGAACTTGATGATCTCTGGTAATAGATGAATTTTGTGTCCAGGTATACTAATGCTACTTAACATAGACCTTTATGTACCGTTTTTCTTTGTCCTGGAATTTTGAAAATTCTTCACACTTATAAGCCAAGTGTTTCAACATTTGGGCGCCACAAGGGTGAGAAGAGGCCATGTTCTTGGACATTAATCTTGCTTTTTATATGGACAGCGTGATTCCAGAAATATGACTTAAGCCATGGGTGAAAGTTTGGAATCCAAGCAAGAAAAGTGTGAAACTTATCATTTGTTTTCCAATTTGAGTCAGATGGTTTGAGTTTACAGTTAGTGGTTTGGAGGAAGTACTTGAATTTGATGATGTTGTTTTTGTTTTGTTGCTATTTCTTATTAGCATTACAATAAAGCACTGTTTGATGGATAGTGGTTGGGAGGAAGTACTTGAATTTGGTGATATTTTGTTTGGTTGCAATTTCTTTCTTGCATTACAATAAAATACTGTCAGACGGATATCTTTGTCTATTCACTATTCAGTCTGTTATGACAATTTGTTTAACACAGTCTTTCTTTTCTATGAGATCTGCATCAAGCTATACAGCTCTTTTTAGTTCAAGTGATACTTCAATCCTTAAACTCAAATTTCTGAGGTTATAATGCCGTTATTTTATTTTAAACAACTAAAAGCTAGATATATGTTTTCAACCTGAAACAAAAGCCATTTTCTAGTTGCATAGTATTAAGTTTTAAGGCTTCTATTCAAATCTAGTCATTTGAGTTTGCATAAAAAATAATGAGACTCACTTATTATAAGTACGCACATGGAAATTTGATCTTTGTTACCAGTAAACGTATAGGTATTATTTTATGCATCATCTTAATATGTGAGGATGTTTTCCCATTATGTTGATTAATGTGCTTTTGAATATGATACTGATAAAGTGAAAAGGTCGTCTCCCACCATTTGTCATCACATAAATCTCAAAATATTATATGAAATGAGAAATAAATAAAAACATCTCTAACAAATAATTTTCAAAAATCTGAAATTTTCAGATTGGTTATTTCATAAAAATATTAGTTGCTCAATCCCACATTGTGAAGATACATCTTCCATCTTTGCCTTATAAGCCTTGAGCCTAAGGAAGGGTCACACACTATGGTACACCATTCCTTAGCCTCAAGCCTTATAAGGCAAGAGTGGGAGGCGTCTCTCCCCAATGTGGGATTGAGCAAATTTGTGTGGGTGGAAGTAAGGGTCGACCTTGCCCATCCCAAACAAAAATTCCAAAGCGAACAATACTTTTTATTTATTATGACATCACTTTTTTATTTACTATTAATAATTTGCACCTTAATAACTATGTTGGAGAGGCAAATAGCTCTGCGTGGTGAGCTGGTGACCATCTATGTTACCCTTACAATTGTGTCTTCGCCTCATAAGAGATCTTTTGGTAACGATACTGTTTAGAATTGTCACTAAATAAAATTTTAAAATGCCGTCTATGCCCTGTTATCTTCACAAGCTGATTTGTTGCACTCTTCCATCTAGCTAATTTCACTTCGAATCATGCATAGTTTTTGTTCAGAAGACAATGTCCAATTAACAGAAATAAAATTATTCTTTTAACCAATTCTTCTCGAAATTATTGCATTGAGGTAGCCATAGCAATATATATGCACAAGCAATCTTCAAGCATGTGGATGTTGTCAAATTTGTTATAGTAGCATCCTAATCACCAACAATCATGTAATTAAATCCTAGAATCCAAATATTGCAGGATTAATGGTGTCAAAGTTTACAACAGTAACATGGTGTGGGCAAAAATGTGGAATACAAATTCTGTGTTTGGTTTGTGTTTTCAAACAACTATTTGCAGTTTTTAAACAATATTATACGTATTTCTACATACTTTTTCACCCATACGTATTTCCACAAATGTTTTCAAACAACAATTTTCATTTTTTAAACACATGTACCAAACGGGTCCTTTTATCACATGTTGTGTACTACTTTATATTTCACCAATCACTACTTACCATGTTTATGATTGTTTTCCATTTTAAACTTCAATTATTTTATAAGGAAAATAAAATCAATACATGATAAGTAGTGATTGGTGAAAAATAAAGTGATACACAAAAAGTGGTATAGAGAATTTGTATTAAAAAATGTGAGTGTAATAAAAAAAAGAAGAAGATAATTACTACTCTTAATTAATACCTGTGTTTGTTAAAACCTTGTTGGTAAGGTTTTAAGTTTATATTAAATGGTACTAGCCACATGTATGGTCAAGTAATAAATCCCTCTCTCCTAGAAGGAGTAGGTAAAATGGGACTCAATAAACTTATAGACGGAGGTTAGTCTAAACAATGTGTAAAAAGGTCGCATAGATTCAAACAATCCTGACAAGTAAGTACTAAATGCTCTATCTGCAGGATCACACTGTTTCTAATGATAGAAACTCATGATACAGGTATGTATTTATGACTATGATTTAACAAATTTACCCTTATATATTTCTTTTTTCGAGAAACAATTTAACCTTAATGGAGAAAGAGAATAGCAGCAGTAGCTTCGGGTATTTTGGTAACTTTCTTTTAATAGTAGTTAATTAAGTAGGATAAGGAATAACAATTATAACCATATTGAAAAGGAATAATTATTTTTCATTTTAAAGAATAGCTATTACTAAAGAATAACTATTACTTGTAATAAAAACATAACTAAACAATTGAATGGTTATTCCTATCAATTGTGGCTCCATAAATTCTTTTCAGGGTGGTCATTAAAAACAATTAAATTAAAAAATTTTAATAATAATAAAACTTAAATATATTAACCTCACAAAATAAAAACATATGCAAATTCATAAAGTTTTAAAATTTCCTTTCACAAGTTTTTATATTTTAAAATCATTGTGTGATATGATAGTTTTACTTTCAATGTTATTAGCTACATCTTTTTCAATGTACACAACCAAGTAATTATTAAGCTACTAACCTCTCATTCAATTACTAACATATTACCTAAACAAAATGCTTTATCTTTTTGAAAAAATATATCACATAAATCCAACAAATTCGACTAAAGACTAAAGCAAGCACTAACAGATTAGCTATTTAAAAAGTGTGCACTTTATATATATATATATATATATATATAAATATATAGCGATTTTAAAATGTCATTTGAAAACAAAATTTAAAAAAAAAAATCACAATTAAACATTTGATTTGAGATTTTAGGCTAATTTGTTTGTTTGGGCAATTTTTGAGAGGTGCTATGTTTACAATATTTTTGCAACATTTTCACAACAAAGTCTAGGCGGTAAGTTTTTACTGGTTCTAATTTGAACTTACCATTGAAATTATTATTTTTGTTTACCATTAACAACCTACTATTCAGGATTTGTTACGAAAATATTGTGAAAATATTGTTGTAAGGACTCAGAAATCAAACAGTCCAAACCCACTTAGAATAGTGAGGATGGTAGCCCCAATCAATAGATTTTTGTAAGAGAGTGGGTTAAACAAAAAAGGAGGGGGCTTAGCCCAAGGACAAAAATAGGGGAGAATAGCTACGAATCAAAGTTTATGTGTATATAAGGCTTATCACAAGCTTGCCCGAGGAGGCAATTTTTACACAAAATGATACACTATTCACGTTATTCTCTTCATGTTCTTGTTCTCATCCCTCTCTTCTTGATACTTCTTTTTTGGATCCCTTTCATCTGGAATTTCCCTTCCCTTATATACTTCTTAGCCCTTCACATCTTGGCCCTTCATCTCCACCTACCCAAATTCTTATCATGACACCTGCCCTCTTAAACTTCTAATGAAGGTGGTAGAATGAGCTACTTAGCTATGAACTCTATTGTTCCGGTCACTTCCTCATCAATGCAGCTGATAAAACTGTTGCCATCATTTAATGCGGAGGCAGTAAACTACTTATCACTGGAAACTTCCCTTACTCTCCATAATTCTTTCTCCACATCCTGTCCTTCCCAATTGGATCTTCCCAAAGTCCTTTGTCTCTTCTCCTCCTCGAGTAGATTCCCTCTTCGGACTTATGACACCTTAATAATAATAATGATAACAACTCAATGACCCCTTCCTTAGCCTTCGGACCCCCACAATTGTAAACATTGCATTTCTTGCAATTTTTTTTGTTCAACATTCAATGGACCAAAATTTTGGAGAGGTTGAATTTTATTTTTAATGGGCTTAATTGTTATTAAGGGTGTTCAAGTTTTCTTTTTAGGGTGGTCAAGCTTTTTTTTTTTTTTAAGGGTGGTCAAAAGACCCATATTAATTTAAAACTCAAAATTTTTTAAGGTATATTAAAAAAAAAAAAAAAAAAAAAAAAAAAAGGACCACCCTCATTAATATTTGGCGCCACCTCTGATTTCTATGTAATAGTTATTCCATTACAATGTCTATTATAGTATGTTAAACATGCCCTTACTTAATATATCAATACATGCTTTCTAGGTTGCAATATTATCTTGTTGCTATGAACTTCATTTTACAATAAGCTTAGTTCACAATAAACACATGACAATGTGAAAGGAAGTAAATTCATCATTTAAACATTCTTTATTCCTATATAATCCCTTTTCCTTTGTATTTTATGACAAATACCATTAATACGTTACAAATGTTTTTAGTCAGTAACCAATGCACCACACAATAAGAATAAACTCAAAAATAGGGAGAAAAAAATAAATAAAAAGGAACATTCTGTAAACAAAGACAGGTATCTCAATTATTTTATTACCACTCTGGCAAAAATACACATCATACTCTCCTTACGCATTTCTTTTTCCCTTTATAATTATTTCTGATTATGTGTGGTAAATTCAATGCCTACAACACGTTTTTCTTGCTCCTAGATAGTTGAAATCCTTGCCTGTCCTATTAATAACAAACTATAAATTGAAGAGATTGAATGGAAAACTATCATGTATGCCTTTCGGCTTTGACGGTCCATGATCATAGATATAAATCAGGACATTTGGAAATAGACTACATAAGTTTTCAATGATGGATTCTACTCATTCTAGCACAATTGAGTGGAACAAAACTGACAACTTTCCTTCAGAAATCTGCATTCTGGTACAAGAAGGTAGTTCTACATGTCATCACATTGCAACCACGATGCTTAAAGCCGGCAATTTTGAAGGTACTGCATTAAAATGATATGTGTCCATACGTCTAAATCTCTCTTATGAATTTTCCTTTCGAGATCTTTGGAAATATTTTGCTTGCAACTTGTGTATGCTATAAATTCATTCCAAATATTCTCCATAGCTTTTAATAAATGACAGTTTGATAGAATTAGATGGTTAAAAATGATAACAATAAAAACATGTCAACCTTAATCTTAGTTAGAAAAGGTTGCCAACATTTGATTACATGGTCATGACTTTTTTCTTTCTCTCTATCAGTTATTCATTATGATAAACCAACTGAAGCATTAGAGGCTATTCAAGAGAGGAAGGCCAGACTTCACTTTGTTCTGACAGACGTCTATATGCCAGAAGTGAACAGGTTTCAATTCCTGAATTGCCTTGAGAAGGACTTCAACTTTCCTGTTATCTGTAAGTATAACTTTTCATTTGCATACATATAATATATAGGTTAATTGCTGAGAAAACTTGGACATAAGTGAAACTGAAATTTTTTTCTTCTGACTTCTCAGCAATTAGTTGGAGCATTAAGGTTTTTATTTCTTTCTCTGTTATTGATTTTAATTTTTTTTAATTGTCTATTTAGTGATGTCTGCCAATTTTATGGAGAAATTTGTATTACAAGATCTTGAATGTGGCATTTCACTATATATCATGAAGCCTTCAAGCTCAAACGAAGTTCAAAACCTCTGGCAATATCTCCTTGCACAGAAAGCAAGTAAAACAATGGCAAGCACATCTGTTAGTGAAGCAACTTGGGTTCATCAAGACGCTAATAGACCACAACTACGGAGGAGAAGTGAACAAAAAGAAGTGGATAAAGATGATTCCACCCCTCGAAAAAAGCATAAGGTTCGGTGGACTAATGAGTTGCAAGAAAAATTTTTGGAAGCTATTAACCACTTGGGACTTGAAAGTAAGAGACCTTATGCATGCTTTCTATCAGATATGGTTGTCATTCTCCTTTTGTTTTGTTTTGTTTTTTGTTTTTTTGTTTTGTTTTGTTTTTTTTTTCCCCCATCTTCAAATTTTATCTATTATTCTCTCTCTCTCTCATTTTTCTTGATTTTTTTTCCCATTATTTGAATGTAGGGGCTGTCCCTAAGAGAGTATCTGAGTTTATGAACGTGCCTGGATTAACTAGACATCATGTTGCAAGCCACTTGCAGGTATGTTCCTTGGTCTGCTTTACATATGCCGTGCAATATTATCACATATTTCCATTTTAATTAAGGAAACAAGAAATTACTTGTGTCTGTGCTCATACTATAACAGATAGCTTGTTTTATAAGAAAAGAAAAACCAGGTGCAAGTTCATGAATGCTTTGTTGTGTGAAAATAATGATCCAGTAGAATATCTACCAGGAAAATATTCCCACATCTCTACTTTCCGAAAATAGGTAGCAAACTCTTATGCACATTTCTGTTGTCCAAAGATATTATGCAACCTCTCCACCTTGCATCACCAAATCTTGCAATGGAAGACAAATTAATCAGGTTTAAAGAAATTCCAATTAATTTCAGACTCATATCCAAGTATGAATTTGTGTTGCAGAATTCCTTGATATGCTCTTGGATTATATACTGGGGCTTTCATATATATTTGGTGATGAAGGATGTGTCTTTTTTGCAGAAATATCGTCAGAACTTAAAGCAAGTTCAGGAAGGAAAGCAGTCTACGCGTTCTGTGCATGATATAATCTCAATCAATGATGCTGATGAACTTTCTTTTCTATTTGGTGGTTCTCCTCTTAATACACAACAGCTAAATCAGTTCTCCAGTAAGTGGCCCAACAGGACACCAACTCAACCAGGATGCAGTGGCAACATTACCGTGCCTTCCTATAGTTATGCTCATATGCTTGAACCCAAAGCATATGAACATAACCATGGGAAGGCATCTAAAATTGATGCAGCTCCTCTAAACAACAACAGTGGATCATATTTTGGGATTGCAGAACATGGTACTCATAAGGGCTTGACTCAGGTCGGTTCAACTCATTTCCAAGGTGACCAAGTTAACATTAACAGTCTAATAAGCATGTTAAGCACTGAATCACAAAGCAATGCCAACAAACATCCACGTTTATTCACCAGTAACCCTTGTGTTGGTGGAATCAAGATGACCAGTGATGGGAAGTATGTTGGGCATGACCAAGGGAGTCTTATACATGCCAATGAAATTAGAAGTATGACTCCGTCCATGTCCCAAAATTCCGGCCGCGAGACTATGAACCAGTATCCTTCAATGTTCATGAACTCCATTCCACAGCAGCAACATTCTCTGCCTCCACCTCCACCACTTCCGTCACTGCTACAAGATGAATCATGCAGTTTTGGGGCCAATGAAGATACTGATTTTCCAGAAGAGATTATTCAACTGTTTCTAAGCAGTGATTTTGACAATTTAATCTCCGAAGAGGACATTTAATTTTCAAGTCATGCAATTTTGTAACAAACAAAACATGAAGGTTCATTCATACTTTTCTTGTATTTAATTCCTGTAGTAAAACAAATTTTTTGCTTTATGTAGTTATGTAATCCTTTTAAATACAAAGTACAAACCACTTTGCTATCCATTGATCTTGAATCAACTGAAAAGATATTGCGTTTACCTATGAATTTTGATATATTTATCCCATTTTCTCCTCTTATTCCCCTGTGGATCATTATGTTCATTTTTAGTCCTCATAAAACTAGAAAAAGTAATAAAATTGGTCTCAAGCGAACAAACAAGCATAAATTTAAAATTTCTTTCATTTTAAAGGTTTTTTTTTTTTTTTTTGGAGAGAAATATATCATTTTAAAGTTGAAGATTCTATTAAGAATGTAGATCTGGCAACAAATTTGACTCTCTGACTTATTTGTTACATTAGTGCTGGAGTCCATTCATGCATTAAGACATCCATTCACAGGAGTCCTATTATATAATGCACGAACCAATTACAGACAAAAAGATGTATTACATTAATTTATTACTCAAATAAATAAACCAAATCACCTTCCCCTTATTCAATCTCTGGTTACACCAAAAATTGATTAGTGTCTTGGTATGATGATAAAGAGTTATTATCAAGAGCATATGTCATAGGTTGAAACTTTAAAAAAAAAAAAAAAAAAACACCTTCCCTTTTGCTTGAAATAAAAGCAAACCCATTGTTTTTTCTTTTAAAATAAGAATTGAACCAAAAACCACTTGAATCATGCTTTGATCATGATAATGGTGTAGTTTGTAAAAGGGTGTTGTTTTTTACACACAACTGTACATACACATACATTTTATTATCAAGAGCATATGTCATAGGTTGAAACTCTCTTTAAAAAAAAAACACCTTCCCCTTTGCTTGAAATAAAAACAAACCCATTGTTTTTTCTTTTAAAATAAGAATTGAACCAAAAACCGCTTGAATCATGCTTTGATCATGATAATGGTGTAGTTTGTAAAAGGGTGTGTTTTTTACACACAACCATACATACACATACATTTTTATGGAAAGCATGCCAATGGCCAAGGGTAACTTGGTAATAGTGCACACACTCACATTGTCATGCACATAATAAAGCATATATCATAATGAATTAATGATAACTTAGTAAGGGGAAAAATATTGTTTCACACTCGTTTATCTAACACAATGTTCTTCCTTTCACATCTGTTTGTCTGGTTGTGTTCAGCTTATTTGGTTAGCTTTTAGTTTTTATGTACAATTTTTTAAAACCTCACTTTTTTTATACTTTTCTTTATTTTTTTTCAAGTATAAGTATATTTTAGTATACTTTTAGCAAAATGTTAAATAAGTTGATGCTAAACACATACTAATGGTGTTCACATTTTTAAAAGTGTTCACATTTAAGGCAATATACGAAGATGGTATACTATTGAGAGTACAAAACAAATAAAGGTGTGTGTATATATATATATATATTTGCTAAATAAGTAACAAATAAAAGTCTTAGAAATTATAAATTAGCTAAGAATAGAATGACAATTTAAACTCGCCTCATTGACCCTTAATGGGTGGGTTTTACCCATCCCACAAGTAAATAGGAAAAAAAATAATAATTTAATCATGCATATATATTTGCTTAAACTTTAAACTTTAAATTTATGATTGTTATAGTTATACTTTGAGAAGGTTTTTGTAGCTTTAAGAACTTGGTTTTTAAGATGTTTTATGAGTTTAAACTTAGTGAATGATAATATATTTTTAACTAAATTTTTTATTATTTTATTATTTTTTTAGGGAAATGCTAACGAGTGCCCTTAGGGCACTGGTTAATAATTCATTTAAAAAAAGTTTTTATGGAAAATGAAAAAAAAGTAATTAATATTTTGATAGTTTTTTTCATTCCCTATAAAAGTGATATCAAAACTTTCCTAAAGTGGATTATTAAGTGTGGTGAGAGACAAGTACCTGCGGTTACATGCTAAGACAAGATTGGAGAAAAGAAAACCTGTCAATTTGTAGAGTAGCATGAGTTTACCACACTATGTTGTTAGTTAGCAGGCATTGGAAAGAATTGAGGAGAATAGCATCTCAAGCCTTTGAGGCTCGAATTCAGTAAAGAAATCGAGCCTCAAAACCTCAAGTTCTGATTGCTGACTTGGAGATGTTTTTGTCACATGGAACTCGAGTTTTACAGACACGAGTTCCGTAGAATAAGAAGAAGAGAGAAGAAGATCTGAAGAAATTGAAGAAGAAAAGAAGACAAAGAGACACACAGAGGAAGAAGAAGAACAGTCCCCACAGGAATAGAAAGAACATGAAGAAGAAAGAAACCCATTGAAGAACACGAAGAAGAACCGAAGCACAAAAAAGAAAGGAACCCACAAAAGAACCAAGAAAAACAGAGAAGAAGAACAAACTATGTGAAGAAAAAGAAGAACATAAATTGAGTTTTAAATACTCGATTTCCACATGGATTTTTTTCTATGCTAGATTACCATCGCATGCAACTCGAGTTTTAGAAACTTGAGTTCCACCTTTGAACTCGAGTTTTAGAGTCTCGAGATGCTAGTTTGCTATATAGTTTTGCAAACATACCAACTAACTAAAATATTTCAAAAATAATGTTAGATTGTGTTTGTTTTGGGTGTAAATGATTTCCGGAAAATATTTTACACCCAACAGCGTATTTGGGTGTACAAATGAAATAAAGTTTTCCAGAAAATCTTAAACTTTGATTGTAAAACAAGCCCTTTGACCCGAAAAATCATTTACGCTTCTCTTTTACCTTCAAATGATTTCCAGACTCAAGACACCCAAAGAGAGAGAGAGAGAGAGAGAGAGCAAGAAGAGAGAGTACAAAGAGTGATCTAGAAACACAAACAAGCACACCCCACCTGAAGCACATCCGTGCCGGACTCACATCCAGAGAAAGAAGACCCATCCCTCAAGCCAAGCAAGGAGAGGGTACTCCGCCAACCCATCCCTCATCCTCACCGACCCATCCCTTGTCCTTGTCCTTGTCCTTCGCTAATCCATCCCTCGTTCTTAGGGTAGCCACCGGAAAATAGATTGGACCACCGTGAGTTCATGGCTCACCCCTGAGCCAATCGGACCGTCATGAGCAACCCACCCCTGAGCCGATTTGTCCACTGTGTGAGCAACCCACTCCTAGATCGAACCACCCAGTGAGTGACCCACTCTTAGATTGAGCCGCCACCTTTAGATTGACCCATCGTGTCCATGTCGCCACTACTGTCGCCACCACCAAAGCTCATGATGAAAGTCTGAAATTTACACTTAAAAAACATTTTACGCCAAACACAGCCTTAAATGCAAAAAAAATTCCGTCACATTGCCATTCCCAAGATATCATATGCATGAAGTACATTTTACTTAGCATTGCATTTTGAAAGATAGAAAGATGTGTACGGGTACCAGACCTCTCTCACTCCAATCTCTCCCGCCACTATCTCCTACCACACCACCACGAAGTCAAACAACCCTCAAACCTACACTCCCGGCGTACAATAGCACCGCAGGCACACCACTACATATAGCTAGCGCCACCAATGGAAGCAGAAGCAGAAGCAGAAACAGAAGCCCAGACGATTACCAGTCCACTCTCCAAGCTCTCAACTCCAAAGGCCGCGTCCCAAGAAAATCCCTCGGCCAGGTCCATATATCCCAACACTCAATTCACTAAAAGTTTCTAAATTTAGTTTCGTTGAGATATATACTTGAAGTCAGTTGTATATTCTGTTGGGTGTTCGATGAAATGCCTCAATGAGTTAATGTTGTTGTGATTTGCAGCATTATATGTTGAATTCTGACATCAATGAGCAGCTCGCGAGTGCCGCCTGTGTTGAAGAAGGCGACGTGGTGCTAGAAATTGGGCCTGGAACTGGCTCTTTGACTAATGTTCTTTTAAATGCCGGTGCTTTTGTGCTAGCCATTGAAAAGGTTAGTTCCAAAATGCACATGCTTTATTCTTGTGCATTTGTGTAAGCATATGTATATGTATTTGTATTTGTATTTTTGTGTGTGCGCGTAATTGTGTCCCATTCATGCATATATATTTAACTTGAATATGATGCATATGTTACTTATGTACTTTTACATCCTAAGATGTATGGCATTTTGTTTTAGCATAAAATATGTCCTCAACTCTAGTGAACACTATCCAGGAATATTGAATTTTCATTAGAATAGCATTTTGGGTTTTCATAATAGGCCTCTGAGTCTCTGATTTTATACAATCTGAAGCCATGCAAGCAACCATGAGGGGAAAATGTGTTGTTTGTTGCAAAAACTAGGACAATGCTTTTCTGTTTTATTTTGATATCTCAGACTTATTTGTGTACTTGTGATTTTTAGGATCCATACATGGCTTCTCTTGTGAGTGAAAGATTTGCAAGTACAGAAAAGTTCAAGGTAAACTATACTTTTCATGATAAATAACCTTTGAGAAGTAATAATATGTTCCAGCTAGTCTCTTTCTTGCTGAGATGCACATGTTATGTTGTTCTTTTGAAAGTGACAACTTAAATGCATCATCTGTTAGGAGCTGGCACTTGCTTTTCAGTATAACATTTCAATAAACCAGCAGAATGTAAGACTGCAGTTCAGAAATTTCATGTGTTAGTTACCTTTTCACACTTTTCAGTGAACGACTTTAGATGTATTTCATTATAAAGATATGTTCTCGGTAAGTTTACGAATTTCTGGGATGCTATGCAAAAATGGCCATCATACAAATTGCTGTGCACTTTTTAGTGTAACAGGTTTCCACGGAACTCTGGAAGATTTTTACTTTTGCACTTTATAATTGTCTTGCATACACTTTCATCTAATCCACATTTGATAACGCTCATTGAACTTTCTAGTATAATCAATCACTGACAACCTTGGTGAAAACTGAAAACTAACAGTTATTTGTAAAATATTTGTTTAAGTCTATGTTGAAAAACCTTTACTTTAAGACGCATCTGTAATTCCCCCCCATCACATCACCGAAGGTGTGTAAAATACCACTGTGTGGAAATGTAGTGGTGTAACTGACCGCTTTGATACCAAAATTAAATTAGGACAAAGGGAGCAAAACCATATCAGATCTAGCAGTTTGGACAGCTGAGATTTTTGAGAAATTTGGGTTAGGGTTTGGTCAGAAAAGGGGTAGACAATAGTAAGAGATATAGGGTTTTTAATGGTAAAGAGGAATGGTAGGATTTGTTGATGAATTATAGGGGAAAATTAGGATTTGGGTTGCTGTTTCCAGGGCTATAGACAGTAACCTGTGAACGGTGTTTTGACTATTTGTCAATTATTTGGTTCTAATTGATAGATGGGTGGTTTAGGGTTTTGAAGTTTTGGATTTTGGTTTAAAAGGTGGCAAACCAATGTGTGTTTGCAAGGTTAGGAATTTAAGAACAGAAAACATAAACAAATACCCCCTCTATTCCAAATTGTTGGTCCTATTTAGAAAATCTAACTTTTTAGGGGAATATCATTTGATGTGTTTTCTTTTATTTAAAGAGGTACAAGTTTCCAAAACTGCCCTCATTAATTTAAACTCTAGAGAAAGAATGGTATTGAGTTTTTAAATAAAGTAAGGGGTAAGATAGGAATTTTATTTATTGAATTTTAAAGAGGACTACATTTTGGGACATCCCAAAATGGAATAGATGACCAACAATTTGGGATGGAGGGCGTCACACCTTGGAGAAGGTGTATCACACAACCTCAAACGAAGCTTCAAAGCTTCTAAAAAGATAACCTTCTCCAAGGTGTGATTCCTATTATTGCGCAACTCTTTGAGTTCTCATTTCCAGCAGTACATTGGGAACAATGTTGACTTCTATAATTGAAACCTGTAGGTTTTGAAAGAAGACTTTGTCAAATGTCACATTCACTCACACATGACGTTGTTGCTGGGAAGTAAAAAGTCATTGGATCGTCCAAAGTCAAGATATGCCAAGGTGAGAACCCTTCTTCATATTTATGTGCTATCTGCATTTTTTTTTTTTTTTTGGACACTATCCTCCTAAATCTGGTCCTATTTATAGATATGTTGCAGCAAATGCATCTTTTGTACTATATGAAAAAGTATGTAGCACAAATGGTTAAATTCATTGCACTTATTTACAAATGTGGATCAAGACTCACCTGAACATGAGTCTGGGATAATATCGTATATTTATGTGTGCATGTGTTTGTGTATCTATTTTTTTATTTATTTTACAATACACTTTGGGTAAACATTAAAGACAACATAGCTATGAGTTTCTTGTTTGCAGGTAGTCTCTAATATACCCTTCAATATAAGTACAGAAGTAGTGAAACTATTACTTCCAATGGGGGACATTTTTTCAGAAGTTGTTCTATTACTCCAGGTCAGTATTGCCCCCCTCTTTTTCTATTCCTTTTTTCTCCTTTCTTTTTAGTATACAGGTTAATATATCTACCTTTCTGTTATTTACTTCTTATTTGTACTGTTTTTTAGAAATTTATTATCAGGAGGCACTTGCCTTTGGAATTGGAAAAGGGATTTCTTTTTCTTGATAAGAAATAAAAATATATTAAAAAGAAGAAGGGTGTCACCTGAGTATACAGGAAGTATACATCAAGGACAAAAACAAATCAAGTGCATAAAGTACAAAAGTCCATGAAACCATGGACTGAAGTAAAAGAACGAAAGCCTAACACTACAACCCAACCCAGAAGAGTCTTAATGAAGAAGAGTTTAAGATCTGAAACAGATCTCTCTAAATCCTCAAAAGGGATTTCTGGCCTTTTTCTAGCTTTATCTGCTATATGATGGTTCCTTGACTCTATTAGTGTGAATGAATTAGGCTGCTTAAATTAACTTTTCTGTCATTTCTACTCAATCCACTTCCACTGTTTAATTGTGATAATGCACTTATTAAAAATTAGATTTTGATTGAAGCATTCTACATTTTAAGGTTCAAGCCTGGGCCTGAAGAGCCTTAGAAACTTGATTGTATAAGGGATGGTATAAAGGCCAAATATTTTATCTTTTAGCAAAGGAGTAAGAGATAATGCTGATAGGTTTTTTTGGAAGACTTCATATTTTCAAGTGAGGTTAGAAGTTAAATTTTTCCTAAATTTCTAGGTTTAAAAAAAAAGGGATTTGCTTTGGAAAAGATGAATGTTAGCAAGGCAGAATGTGTCAGTAGGCTTGGTAGTTGGACTATTGGTTTGATCTGCTTGACTAAATTGATCAACAGAATTGTAAATGATTTTCAAACAGCCAAGTAAATGAGAAAAAGACAGCTTCTTACTTCGCAGATTATCAGATTGGATTGTGGATCATACTCAGATTTGTTTAACAGACTTATCTGCTTTCTTTCACCATTGAATGTTTCTAGGAAGAGACGGCAGTGCGCTTGGTGCAATCATCTTTGCGAACATCAGAGTACCGACCTATCAATATCTTCGTCAATTTCTATTCAGGTATCTTTGCAATAATATAAACTATTTAAAACGATTTCAAAATGGATAGCAACTGATGATCTATAACATGACTGGTGAGCTTTTGTACTGAAAAAATGTGAAGATGAGTGGATCAATTTGTTATCCTTTTTTTTTAATGCTGTTTATAAATGACAGTCAAGTTTTCTTATTTTTCTTCAAATCAATCAAAGAAGCCCAAAAAAAATTATTTTAAGGAGTTATCAAATTTTGGAGCTCATAAATTTCTCTACCTGCCTATTACCCAGAATATTTTGCACAATCTTGTACATATCTTTCTGACATAGGCTTTCTGTTTGTGTTTTCCTTTTTCAGATCCTGAATACAAGTTTAAGGTCCCACGGACAAATTTTTTCCCTCAGCCCAATGTAAGTGTTTAATATTCCATAAATACATATACATACTTCTTAACACTATCACTTGTAATTTCTGTTTAAATGCACATGCCATAACAATTATATAGAAACTTTGACTGAATAAATTTCAATTTTTACTAGACTACAGCTAGTATATCTTATACATGCATAATGTGCATAACAAGCCTTTTCCATGCTTGTGGTTCAAACCCCACCTCCCCCTTCCCCACTATTTACCTATCTAAAAAAGAAGTAAAGTTTACTAGCAAGGGGGAAAAGGTAAAATGCACGAAGTTATTTCCTTCAAGGAGGGAGACACTAGACATGTGAACAAACATAAAATGGTGATACCATGGCTTTTTGCACTTTATGAAAGCATTTCTCTACTAAAATTTCCTCTCTTTTTTTCCCCCCTTTCTTTTTGAACTTCATGTAATATGACAATGATCTCTAGCTTGAATGGCATCTCCTCCCCATGTAAGTGTATGGTGGAGATTGAGGTCATGGGTTCAATGTCCATCAGGTGTATGTGTAACTTGCCAATGAATAAAGGTATTACCCTTGTCTTCCTCAGCCAGAAAGATGGAAATCTTTCTAGCCTGCAACTTCTAGGTTTTTCATGTGCCTGTCACAACTTGAAGTAGCTGGCCAATGTCTCTTACCTGTATGCTTTCTCCCAAGTTGCCACTTTACCAAACAGTGATAAGAAACTTTCAAAGAAGTCCATCAATTTCTGGCTATATGAGTTTGAAACAATGTTGAGTGAAGGCTTGTAGAGTTAAGTTTGGTCTGATAACTTTTTCCTTCTCTATAGAGCTGACATCTGTCCATGGCATACCTCATTGTGCTTGTAACATATCTAAATATGGCAAAACTTGACCAATACTTGTTTTCTGCACCGAAAAGAGAATCACTCATCTCAAACCCATCAGGACACTTGCAACTTTTTCAAGTCTAGAACCACTGACCCTCAATTGTTACTGATTATATATGCCAACTACTCTGTTTTGCCAAAGTAGTTGCTAAAAAATATTAAATGATGTTGTTAGGGCTGTGGGTTGTGGGATAGCATGATAGTTAGTTATGCTTGACTATGAACGACAGTTACAATGTATGAGGGATACATGACTATCAACAACACATCATACATCTTGTCTTATATACTTATATCAACAACACATCACACATCCTATTAGTTAAATGAACGGAGATTAAGCTGATCCTTTCTTGTTTCTGTAGGTTGATGCCGCTGTTGTTGTATTTAAGCTCAAACAAGCTGTGGACTATCCCCGAGTTTCTTCCACTAAGAGCTTCTTCTCAATGGTTGTTTCAATTTCAATGTGCAAGATATTATACTCTTTTAACTGTTCAAGTTTTATCATATTCAAGAAACTTAAGCTAGTTTTAATGCTGGCCTTTGGCAACAATTATGTTATATTGTCTACTTTTGGCTGATAGCCTGACATGCAGTAGCAAAAGGATGCACAATTAACTCATGCTTATCTTTTTTCATTTTAAATTTATAATTATTATTTTTTATTGTAAGATTTCAACCTAAAACTTATCTAACCCTGCCCACTACCTTCATTACTTGAGTTAAGCCTATCTATTTGTCGCTTGCTACAAACATTGCCTTCTAACTCTTTATGCTTATTTATCATTTCTTTCTGTTAACATGCCTCTGTTGTTTGGATATAGGTCAATTCAGCATTCAATGGGAAACGTAAGATGTTGCGAAAATCACTTCAGCACATATGCACGCCCATTGAAATTGAGGAAGCTTTGGGAAGTGTTGGCCTTCCAGCTACAGTAAGTTGGTAAATAATATCCTGTTGATTGATCAGTAAACACTGCAAAAACTCATTCATTTGGTCATAATTCCCCCCACCCCAAAAACAAAAAAAGGGAGGGGGGAACTACATTTATGTCTCTTGTAGCTAACATCGTTAAAAAAAAAATATAGAATTATCAACTATGCCCTCACATTTTCTCTTTCCTTTTCTTTATTGGTAAGTTACACATGCAACCAATAGGTCTTGAACCCATGGCCTCACCCTCTACCTCTAAGGAGTGGAGGTGCCAGCTGAGCTAGAGTTCATTGGTCTCTTGTTTTCTCTTCCCTTACAGTTGTCTATGGAGGAAATAGAAGAGCTTTATTTTCAGTTCCTTTCTTATATTTTGATACTTCCCGTTTATTTTGAGAAGTGTAACAGAGTCAACGACAAGAGGTTAAGTGTCCCATAATTTCTGCTAATTTTATTGATACATTCAGTTTCTGTTGCAGTCAAGACCAGAGGAGCTTACCATGGATGATTTTGTGAAGTTGCATAACTTGATTGTGAAAGTATAGTGCTTTCTGGTTTTCATGAAAGGGCAATCAAAGTAAAAACCCACAAAATTGGTGCGCACAGACTGTTACACCTCATTGTTGGAATTGCACCAGATAATTATCAAATATTGAAGTCAACATTCAACAGTGAAAAACATTTGCCCGACATTTTCCAAATTAGTGGCGTCCATGCTTAAAGCAAATGGTGAAATTGCGGAGACAAAATGGGTCGTGGGCGAATCTCTTTTCACAGATATTCCAAGGGCTGTAGCCAGCATACTTTCAAGTGCATACAGCGAATTTGATCATGAAGTACCCCAAAAGTCTTCTATTAGCAATATAGCAGGATGCTTCAAATTATAAGCAATGTTTACTGTATATTACATGTAATACTCTATTGTAAATAAAGACTAATAATAATTCGAGACAAAATGTCACAATGTTGCGTTCTTTTTACCAGAAAAGACAAAGGAACCAGTTCTGTTCATTCTCTGTTGTTAAATCCCAAGTGAAGTTCATGCAGAAAAAAAAAATTCGCCATCTTGCTCACTCATATTCCAAACACAATGACGGAGAGAAAAGAAAACCAAAATGAATTAATTACAAAATCCTAAAATTAGGGTTAATAAGAAAAAGTTGACCCACATCCACATGTTCCTAAAGGACTGAATCCACGAAGACCCATAATTCCAGTATCCCGATCTTCTACTCCATTTTTATTCCACCAAAATCCACATCCTTCCGTACCAGAAACCAAAAAACAAAAATTTGAGCTACATTTAATTTGAAAATAAAATAACACGTTGATGTTGCCCAAAACTCACTTCTGCAATTGAACTCCTCTGTTTTGCTCTGTTTCTTCATCTTCACCCATGAAACTGGTACACAAGGTCCAAAGCCCTCAACCTCGTGGCATAAGGATCAAAACCCTTTACACTCCTACCAAACCCATCATCATAAAGCCTTCTCTCCTCCGCCATCGTGGCCGCCGAAGGCGAAAGCGGCCGCTTTGGCCGCTTATTCTTAATAAAGCAATCCCTCATCTTCTCCTCAACTTTTTCAATTGTGCCCTTCCAATTCCCTTCAGTATCATCCCCATCATCATCCGCTAGTTGCATCGGGTCAGTGTCAGCACCGCCGGTTGCGGAGGAGACGGAGTTCTCGGCGGCAGCGTGTGGCAGAGGCAGCAGAGAAGGAGGGAATTGTTGTTGATGGGTTTTGTAGAGAAAGTTAGAGAGGTGGTGGTGGGCTTGGTGGAGAGAGGTGTAAATTTGGAGGAGGTGGGTGGGGTCAGCGGTGGCGGGGAGCTGTTTGGCCATGTGGGTGGCTTGCTCTAGAGTCAGTACCAGCTCTTGCAATGGTGCTGGTGGTACAGCTGCTGCCTCTGCCATGCCTTCCATGATTTAATGATCTTTGATTCTTTTTCCCTCTGTCTCTCACTCTCTGTGTGTACAGAGTTTCTTCTCTCTGTTTTTTCCTGTGTGTTATGTTTTGTTTTTTTTTTTTTGTTCTTCTTTCTAGAAACTTCTTTGCTGATGGAGAGCTCTTTATGAGGATGCGAACCTGGTCTGGTAACAGGTTAAGTAGTGGGAACTGGGAAGTGCAGGTGGAGTGAGTTCTGTTCTGTTGTAAATTCTTAATTCTTTAGTTGATGTGATGTTATGGCCTATGGGCTAACTGTTTCTTGGGCTCACTCAGGCTTTTCATGAACTCATATGGTATCCGTCTTTATTTTTATTTATTTTTTTTCTTTGATCACCTAATAACAATAAAAATCACTCTCATTTATGTTCGAGATAGTTCATTTATTATAGGATAGTCAAATAAGTCGAATAAGAAAAGGGTATTCACTCTACAACCAAAACAGAAATAAGATAAGAATTTTTTTTTTTTTTTTGAGAAACAAATAAGATAAGAAATTAAAATCAAGACAAACATTTTTTCTTTTTCTAATTCAGTAATTGAGAGAGTGGAAATTTTCATTTAAATTTATTTCATGTCTCATTAGGACTATTAAACATTATTTAAACTTATACTCAATCAACGTTAATCCAAAAAAAAAAAAAATTGCCGTATATTGTTTGTGAGGTATTTTTTTTGGAAAAGTATTACTTTCATAACATTTTTATAATATTTTCACAATAAATTCTAAATAGTAAATTGTTAATTCAACACTTAAATTATTTTTTTGCCCACTTATAACAATTCGTAACAACCTACCACTTAGTATTTGTTGTAAAAATATTGTAGACATAGAGGAGGAGTTTAAAAAATAAATATATAATCAACTACTGTTGATAGAGTATAAAGTGAAACATCTACTTTAGGATAAATGATTTGTATTCCTTTACACGTGGATGATGTGGTTGCTTGACAAAATTACAAAAGAATTCTTGCATTCCTAGCAAGGAGAAGGAAACCTATCTAATCCAAACTACGAGACTATTTATAATATGCACCTTAAATTACAAAATTTAAAGACTCAATAATGACAAGCCAAATCTAATTTTGTTGAGAAATGACACTCTCCAATTAAATCATTCAATTCCCTCTCTTTTTTAGCCGAATGTGCAATATAGAGTAATTATTGAGTACTCCTGGAGTACCATAAATGCATACTCTGTCATCTCACATAACTGTAAATTCCACTAATTAAATTTATAGTGAGATTTATGTGAGAGAGGAGAGTACTGATTTATGGTACTCTCAAAATATTCAATAATTTTCCTACAATACATGACACTTATTTAATTTTTAAATGCTGCATGTCTTACATCAGAATAAAAATTAGAGAGAATTAGAGGATTCAGTTAAAGGGAATCTTTCTCTCAGACCAAAAAAAAAAAATTTGAAGGGAATCTTATCCCATTGGTTTTCATGAAATTGTTATAATCGAAATTCATACATGGTTGAGTAATCTGATTTTCTCATAAAATCCTACGATCACATCAACAACCTACAGAAATATCTTTAGAAGTTATTGCTTTTTTAATCTAGAGATGAGTAACAAGAACACTTTTTTAATGCATTAAATACACACCGAACTTTCTATCATTCATCTGACTTCCTGCAATTTAGAAAGGGTGTCATTACTTAAAGGAACATATTTTGTGTATTGCTTCACCTTTGTAAGAAAACATCACCTCCTTTTTCCATCTTCTGACTTCTGACTTCTGAGAGATCATACCTAATGAAGAAATTCAAACTGAAGCTACTAGAATGTCTGCAACTTGTTTGTTAATATCTTCTTCTTTTAGTTCCAAGAAAACAGGAGTGCTGATATCACTTTGATGTACCATTTCATTTAACAAAGAAAATTTGCAAGTGCCAATGAAAAAAATTATTGAGGCCAAAGCAGCAAAATATACAGGCAGAGTTAACTTTGTTGTGTATAGACATGATGATCATTTTAGACCAAATGCTAAGCATTTAACATTCTTAGATAGTCATCTATTATAGACATGGCAGATGACCGGTAACCAGAACCAAAGAGATTGTAATGATTCAAATAATGATACAACATATAAAGATCTCTCCTCTTCTCAAGGCCTGGCTGTTTGGGCATCACCTGAAGAAGGCATACAATTTGGCAAAAGATAACTGTTAATATCAATGCAGATATTGAGAACCTAGAGCTTAAAAGGAAATACAGAGAAGGTTTAGATTGATTGACACATTCAAAATACAAGCGCAAATCAGCTTGAGGTTGGATTAGTCAGTTTTCCTCCAGAAAACTTGTTAAGAATATGATCTAGTTTATTTTGTAATAATAATAAATATGGTTCAGTCTAGGTTTAAGCAATTAACAATGGGGTTATGTTCAGAATCAAATGCCTATGCAAGCTACTGAAACTCTTTGGATTATCTGTTAGCAGATAATATTACGATTATTACCTCAAAATAAGCATTATAGAATGCTCCTCCAAATCCAGCACACCACGACATTCCAAACTCTGCCTCATTATGTCCATCTGTACAAAAAGTTAATTAACAGTGTCATTGCATGTTGTGCTTTAAATTATCAATTTCCATAACACAATCGAGTGGATGAAACAGCAAAAACATCAAATCCTAGTCAAATGCAAAAATATACTATTACATCCCTTGCAACTTTTATTGTTAGACAGTACAAACCATGTGCATTTTTAGAGTAATTTCAAAACTCTGAATAATTCGCATATGTTCTGTTATTTTGGTTGTTTTATTCACATGTCAGCATAACCTTTTTTTGGGGACAAAATAAGTCTTCTTGCTTAAACAGCTCAGTAACAACATGTTGATTTCTAATCTAAACTTCACTATTATCCAAAAACACACAACCATTATTCTGGACACGTCCTCAACTGCCATCTCTCCATATTCTCTAAAGAAAATCGTCAGTAGATACATGGAAGTTCGTCTATCCATCTAAGTCACTCTCATATAAATTACGGTAAGGAAGCCTCCTTTAATATCTTTGGCTGTCTGGTTATTTCTACAGTAACTGCTAAGGTTTGACTAAGTAGTATGTTAATAACTTTATCTGTGTCTCAATGAAAAAGAGGCTTTATTCTGAAGAAGCATTGGTTGCTTCTTTCTTTTTCCTCTCTGTGTGAAGATTTGAAATAATTAAAACATGCCAAGATATGTTTGATTTCCTCACTTCGTGAACTCAGGAAGAATATGTCCATCTTAAGATTCCACATCACAAGCAATTAATATCAGAAGCTAACTTCAGAGAAAAGATCAAGAAATCAGCTTCACAGAACTACAAGCAAAGCTTAATTTTCAATGCTTAAAAGTAACACTTGTTAGTTTTTAATCTCAAAATGATTTGCCCTGGGCCTCCTGGCACAATATATCTTAACTATCTTGGACTTACAGTAACATGCTGGGTCAAGTATAACAGGCTCGCCATTTTTATCAGAGCTGATATTTCCACTCCACAGGTCTCCATGTAGCAAGCATGGCTCTATGACCACATTGTCAAAGAGAGGTCCCATACTCTTCACCAGTCTTTGTCCTGCTTAAAATGATGAATATATATCATATGCCGCACATCATTTCCAGAAATCTTCAGTGAATTGGCAAAAGCGAATGATAGCAAATAACTCTCTTTTATTTTTGGGTGGAGGGGAAGGGGGTTTGATGGTATAACCCCACAACATATTTTAAAAAGATTATCATGAAAAAGTAGGCATTTAGGTAATTGAAGTTCTAAATTCTGTCTCATCAGCCCTGAGGAGCCAGAACTGCCATAAAGCAACAATCTCTGAAATATAAATATATAGTCCGACAAATACAAATTCTTTTTCCCAATTTTTGTTTGCCACTTTATACTCCACCAATCACAACTTTCCATGTATTCTTTCTACTTCCTTGTAAAATAACTAAAGTTTAAAATGGAAAAAAAATCAAACATATGGCATACCACAATTAGTGGAGTATAAAGTGGAACACAAAAAATGGGACAGAGGATTTATATTCTAGTCAGACTTAATTCAAACCATATCTTGTAGGCTTCAAATGATATTTTAGTCAGATATTATCTTAAAATACTCCTTATTTGGATAGCACACTGCACACACTTCATTTAGATACTTATGTTTCCCATGGGATTTACTTTTATAGCACGCTGCACACACTTCAAGTATAAAAGGGGAACTTTAAAATCCCACAACTATCTTGTGGTTGGATTTCAATTATAAATGTATCAGTAAAGACAAAGACAAAGGCATGTAACAATTCCATGGGACTGTTATTTCGAATAGGAAAAAGTTTCCACCATATCAATCACAGAACCAGAAAAGGGTTATGGCATGTCATATAGTTATTATACTTTTGTTTGAGTTAAATTGATTGACTAAATTATCTTTAATTGATGTATCTACAAGTATTTAACAAACTATGATCTAGAATCATAATAATTTGATGGGAATAAATATTATTTCAAATGCTAGATAACCTTTTTCGTAAATGGTACTATCACCATACTGGTCTAGTGCCAACTTCAACTGGTAACCCAATCTATGCTCCCCATAAAACTGAATCCAATCTGATGACCAAGTGTTAATCTGTGGGGTACTACAAGGAATATATATGATCTTATTAGAAAGCAATCAGTATTATTCTATAAATGCCAAAGAATTGTAAATGTGTGCGCATGTGCATGTGTGTGTCTGAGAGAGAGAGAGAGAGAGAGAGAGAGGAGATGAGATCCATAGTTCAAAAATCCAGATACTGTACCTGCCAATGGTGTTATTAACATCAAAACCAAAGCCTTTCTCAGATTTTCCAGCTTTATGCATTTCAGCAAGTTTTCTCCCTAGAACAGACTGAGAATTAACAAATGGTTAAAATTCAAATATAAGTTGTTAGAACCCACACCATATTCACAATTCCAGTCTCACCTGATTTCCTCTGGAAGAACCAAATTCAATGAATTCCATGATAATGTAGGAACCACCCGTAGGTAGGGGTCCAACCTACAATGCTTGACAAAAGGCTCACTTAAGCTGTATTGCCAAATAATGGGCTTAAGTTGGAATAAACAACAATTTGGTATATATACAAAATTAATGTTGCGGACCTTAAATGGCTTAGGTACACGGATTGATCCAGTTTCATACATAGCACCTAAACCAAGAGCCTCTCCCTCAAACATTGAAGGTCCAATACTCCTGATCCAGTGTTTGAAAATCATAATGTATTTATTGCTTTGACATGGATTTAAAAGGATTTGAATCATCAGAATATGAAATTTACCATATCCATCTACCTGTTTGTTTTCACAAAGAAAGAACCTGCATCAGTGTCATAACGATTCGCAAGATTAATGCAACCACCGCCTACGGGACTGATATTTGTTATCTTAGTTGCCTTTCCTTCTGACAGAATCCACTGACGGACTGGATCTTCATTCATTGCAGCCACTGCCAAACAACTAACACTGATTAATTTAACCAGCACAGTTAAAACATAGGTTCCCTCAGCAGAATTTTGTGGAATAGGAACACAGCTTAATAGTTTCATTTTATTGAGTAAGCTCTCCTATTCTTCAAAACCCAATAAATCAGCTTTATTACAGCTCAAATTGAAAAGATACCACATTTAGAATTTAAGTCATCGTATCACCAAATCAATGACCCAGGACCAACTAAAATATTATTGCCTCCACTGCTGCTCACAATCAGTTAACATTAAGTGCAAAAGCACTTCATGGTAGCCACAAATCAGTGATGGGAAATCTCTTAATACCCATAGGTTGCTCCATCACAGCGAAAAACCATAAAAAGAAAGGACTGGGAGGAGGAAAACATCCAGAAACCCATTAATTGACTTCACCGCAGGACTAATAGGTATCAAAGAAGCATTTAGAGAAATAATATGAATTTGCACCATCAAAGTTCAAGTCCAAATTTTTATTAGCTAAAACAACAAAGTAGTATCCCACTACAAACAGATAGCTAGAAACTCAAGAAATTCATCAAAAATCAATGATGGGTAATTTCTTGAACCCCTACCAACAACAACAACAACAACAATAACAAAGTAATTCGATATCACCAAAAACAAAAATCTTCCATAACAAAATGCCCATATATTTACATATGCAGCAAACAAACAAACGATGGGTAGTGTCATAAAGCTCACATATTGACTCCATTAAAGCTCCAATCAGTGACAGACAACTAAAATTCAGTGCATACACATATTAGATATGATAAACTTGGTAATTTTGATACGTGTACGTACTGGCAAATGGTTTGTGCTTGGTGGAGGAGAGGCGAGGAAGACGAGAGAGAGGAGAGAAGCATGAGGTGAGAGAGATGAGTCCCACGTGTGCCCCCATTATCTCTTCTCCCTTTCACTCCAAAAATGCCTTTTAGAAGCTAGTCCACCACTTAAGTCGGTGGCAGGCCCGTTTCTTTTGGTTAATTGGTTACTGCCACTGGGCTTCCTTTCCTGTGAGGGAGAAGATAACGATGTGTGTACAAGGTGACTGAGGGTCCCTTCTATTCTATGCCTTTTAACCAGAACTATTGCTATGATCAAGTCCGAAGTCTAGAGCACATAGATAACAAACATATTATGTGGTTCTATTTGGTTGAACTTGTAAAGTTGTAGAGTTTCTTCGAATAAGAAATACTGAGGTTAAAATATGTAAAGTTGTTATTTATAACTATTTTGTGTTTGCTTTAATTTTGTAATAAATTTGATTGTAATTTTATTTAATTATTATTATTATTATTATTTTGCATTTATTTGGTTTTTAATTGTAAGGGATGAGTGTGAGTGTGAGAGAGTGTGAAAACTTAAGTTTAAATTGAAGAACAAGTGGATTTCGCGAGAAGCTAACCCGCGAAGTAACCACGTGTAGAGTACATGATTGGAATGCGAAGAGTAATGACAGCCCGGAGTTTTTGCGAGTTTCTCGTGGGTAAGGCCTTCATGTAAAATACTCGAGAAACATTCTGTTTGGCTAATTTGTCGTGTTTGTTTATCAAGTTTTTACCTAGACTATATATACCCTCTTTACCCATATATTGTAAATAGTGCTTTTCAGAGAAAAAAAAAACCTTAGAATACACGCTTGAGAGTTAGAGATTGTTATACTCACAATCATCTACACATTTTCTTGTAGTTTTTCTCTACTCTTACCTCTCCATGTCTAAATCTTTGAGAGGTTGATAGTCAAAACACTTACCACATCTAATCTGAGTGTCAAGTGAAGTTTTGGTACTGCTAGGAAGTATTAGAAAGAGCCAATCATTGGCGAATGCAATCAAGCATATTGCGGAATCTGGGAAAGTTAGAGAAGACAATGTTCTAAGAAGCCAGTTGGTAGCTAGAGTTTGGAGGGCTCAAGTACATTGGGTAGACTAGGCTTGGAGGGTCTTTTGTATTCGTGTACTCCAACTTTATTCTCTAGTAGATCAATTATCGCTTGGAGGACGGCAGAAAGGTTTTTCGCCGAGTTCTTCAGTTTTCTCTTCGATAACACGTCTCGGAGTCATTTTGTGTTTGCATCTTTCTTCCCTACTCTTAAACTTTACTTTATATCGTTGATAATTGATGAATATGGCTTAGGGTAGTGTTATCAGTTATTTGCACTCATTTACTCTAATTCCGGACTTAGTCTAAGTTAAAATAAAAACAATCTAACCGTAATTTTAATTTGGGGGTCTAAACAAGCTCTTATGTTTTAACACATATTTGAGCTTTCAACATGATTTGAGTGATAAACTCTTTTATTGTCGAATAAGAGTCAACATAAAAAAGAAAAGCAACTAGTGTCTTAGTCTAATGCTAAAGAATAATTATCATGCAATGAATACTATAAGTTTCTAATTCTATCTTATCTAAAAAAATGTTATAACTTTCACGGTTTGTGTAAGTAAATTAATTTCTTTGATGTTAAGGGCATAGCTTCTTTTTTTCTTTTTTCTTTTTTTTTTTTTTTTTTTCATAATTAATTGAAATAATAAATTGTAATTGGTATAATATCACCTTACCTGTTTGAATAGGGAAGAGCCTTTTGTTTCTATGAGGATTTTCATTCTTTTCAAAGTAACCTCCATAATTTACAATTCCAAGTATTTAAAGCCACATTCACTGGTCCATGTTATTCTTGGAAAACACTTGAACATGTGAAAGATCGATAGTCAAAAAACTATCTTGAATTGCATTCTCTAAAATTTTTTATTATTTTTTGCTTCTCAAAGAGTGCTATGCAAGAATGTTGTCACTTTAGTGCTACTGTAGCTAAAAATTCAAGGTTTGGAATTCAATTGGCAACTCAGGAAGTTGTTAGTAATTGCGAGATTTGGAAAGAATTCCTTAATCAATTAGAAAAATGAATCTGAGACTGAGCTAAATGCATTTCACAATAGAGTACCATATACTGTCATATACTATGCATTATGCAGAATAATTCAGGAAGCTTCACTCTTCTTTTTCTAAGCCACCAAAATTTGGATATAGAACTCTTATTTACTTATTAATTCAGAAGTTTTAATTAATAAAGTTATGAATAAGAAAGTGAGAATGCCAAACATCAACTAAACTTCATTATGATACTCCCTAGAATTTTGAGGATTTTGTTACAACAGGTCCAAACAATTGAGTCTGTACATTCAGAAATACAAAATCTCCAATCAGATATATCCTGCCCACTGTTAATTTCAATGCCTCAAAACCTAAAAGTTGTTCACTCATTGAATATACATAAAAACATGGCTTGGTAGAAGAAGAGACATGTAATGCTTTGGAGCAGAATAAATTTCAGTTGATTTCATTGTCTTCTTCCTTCTTCTCCAGAACCTGTTGGTTCTGGAGGATTCACAGGAACAGATACAACATGTGCTTGATTAATTACATTCCCTCCTGAACGATGAGGGCCTGGTAGCAGCCATTGCTCAAAATGGTCCATAGAGACCTCAGAATTATCAAAAGGCTGAGTTATATCAAACATAAGTGGCCTCATAGGTTTCGGTCTAATAGAGTCTTGTAAAGGTAGACGACAGACAGGACAAGTGGACTGCCTTCTTAGCCACACATCAATGCAAGAGAGATGAAAAGTGTGGCTGCATTTGGGCATTATTCGTAATACGTCTTTCTCTTGGTACTCCGCCAAACATATTGAGCACCTGCAGGAGCAAATGGACTAACCTCAACTTTATCTATATCAAAGAGGACTAAACACCAATCACTTACACTGAAAAAACAAGAAGTTCCTAAATGTTGAGGAGGCTAAAAGAGAAACAAAAGTCTCTTCAATGAATATTACCAAAAATTAACACCTGAATGTTGAGGTGAATAAGTTTTTATTTAATGACTACAAATATTGGCAGCTAAACTTACTGTGGATCTTCCATAGAACTGAAAGCCTCACGGTTGAACTTCATTGTAGGGATTGCAGCAACCAAACCTTGTTCAAGGCCACCAGTCCGAGGCTCTGGCTGTCAGCAAATAGTGAAAATTTAAAAACCAATGCTCCAACCTCAACTACAATACAATCACATTGAAAGGAATACGAAGGAAAGTGCAACTTTCGTATGAATTAGTCCTATTAAGTCACTCAATTTGTGAGTGGGAAGAAAAAAAAATACAGGCTTAAGGTTCACCAACAGTAGTTGGTATTTTCTTTATTCTTGTCAATGTTGTGAAGAAGATTCAGCCAATAATTAACAAGAAAACTATCTTTACAAGTAACCATGACAGGTGAATGAACAAGATTATATGAGATGCTCCCAAATCTCCCCCAGATTTTGTTGTTATCTTTCTCTTTCAGCTAATGTGTTTATCACTCCATTTTACAATTACTAGTACTAATTATTATTTAAATTTACTTCTTCAATACTTCACTGCGCAATTGCGTCCAAGCAATCGTGAAATTGACATAAGAATCAGAACATACTAGAAACATGAACTGAAGGACATATCCACAAAGCTATTAAGGCACAAAGTTGCAGATTGATCCTAGTCACTACACTTTACATAAAGCGTGTATACTAACTAAAACACCTCAAGCACGACTCACTACAACACTTAGTGTAGACACAAAAATTGAGACAAATAGTCGAATTCCCAAATCCGCTATTCTTACAAGCTACCTACCAAAAAAATGAAGGCATAAAGAGCTGAAGTATAGTATGATACCTGTTCAAGATCAATCCTTGATTCAATCTCGAACATGGGTCTCGATTCGACCCTGCGGAGCCTCCCACAGATTATTCTTGTGCAGACAAATACAATAAATGTTGCACTCATCCCAAACCCAATAATAGTGGTAATCAAATTCATACCTGTACTCATTATCTCCAACTTCCCAATTCTCAAAAAAAAAAAAACACAGGAAGCCCACAAGCAAAAACCAAGATGGAAAAACAGCAACAACTCCAACAGGCAAAACAAGATGAAAACTTTTTTTTTTTTTCTTTTTGGTGACTAAACTGACAGGAAGTAAAGTTTTGACGAAGACCCAGATAAGGAATTTCCAAGAAAGAGCAAGTTTTGAAAGCAAGATTCACAAAAAAATACAAAAACTACCCCTTTATAGAATTAGAATCAGAATTGCTTTCGATTGACTCATTGCTGTAAAAGAAGACTTGAAGGGTGAGTTGGGACCTTTGAGCCTTTTGTGTTGGTGGGGATGAGAGAAGTGAGAAATGAGGATGGAACTAAGACCGTTCACTCTCTTCTCTTTCCTTCTCTTCCCTAGCCCATTGGAATTGGAGTGGAATCGTATTCAGTGAAGGGTCCCACAAAGTGAAAGGGCCCCCCACAAAATTTAAGAGAGTTTTTTTTATTATGATCAGACGGTTGAGGATGCTTGTTAGTTTTGGCGGCAAAGGAGCCCAACGGTAAAAGTGGATTCTGGGAGATTCCTATTAGTGTAAGAGTGTTTGTGTCGTGGTGTGTGTGTGTTTTTAAGGTAGAGAATCTTATGCCCGATTCGCTTTTTGCAGCTCTGGCTTTTTCTTAATCTTGCTTAAATGCTACATATGGATCAGACAAGGAGAGTTAGGTGAAATTAATTCAATTATTTGACAAGAAATTTTGCTAAAGGGTTTTTTTTTTTTTTTTTTAATTGGAAGGAAAGTAAGGTTTAGATTCGCAGCATACAAAGTATCCATACCCGTTGAGAAATAATGTATGTAGTTTTTTTTTGGTTGAAGGTGTGTTAAAATATTTTAAAAAAAGTGACGTTTAAAATATTGGACATAAAAATTAAAAGTTAATACTAAATATTGATGCTAAACTCATCCCAATTTTACTACAACAACCTTCATATTTTAATTTTTGTCACATATTTAATATGATCTACTATTATTTGTCTATCACTTTCACATAAATTTTTTATTTGTTAAAATATTGTGTGTACAAATTTTCTCACTTCTTATGGGTCATCTCTATCATCATTTTCACTTGTGCAATAAAAAACCAATCAATTGTAAAACTTTGTTGAGTATATTGAAATATTGTTTAGTTGAAATGGGAATGCCTTGGCCCATAAGGTTGAATCTTGAATAAGTCCTTGACAACTCGTGATTCTTGCTCTACTTTTTTTTTTTTTTTTTTCCTCCAAATTCTTTTTGGGGTGTCTTTTCGTAGTATATTCATTAATCAAAACCAAAACATGGGGGAGGAAGACTTTTGAAGTCTGACAAGGCACATGTCCCATTATGCAGAATTTAATCCAAGTATCATCATCCACCTGGGCCACGTGTGCGTGTGCCAAACGTTGTAGCTGTGCTCAATTCAAGACTCGCCACTCGCATTAGAATTTTTTCTCTTTCGTGTGATGTACGGCACTGCCCTCAATTATTATGCAAAAAATTTAGCATCACGAAAAAAATTATAACTTTAGGCTGCGTTTGTTTTGAGTAAAAATCATTTTCCGTAAAATGGGGCGTTTGGTTAGTTTAGAAAATAGTATTTTTCGGAAATCAATTTCTTTTGACCGTGTAAAATATGGCTTTGACCCGGAAATCGTTTTACGTTTTTATTTTACCTTCAAACGATTTCCAGAAAATACAAGAGAGGGAGAGAACGAGAGAAAGAACAGAGAACGCAGAGAGAGCTCCAGCTTGCCGGCGAACTCCGAGCTCCAGATCGCAGCACCGCGCCGATCAAGCAACGATCGACTCCAAACACCAACGGTCGCCTCAAGCTCCAGATCGCTCCGAGCTCCAGATCGACTCCAACGGTTGCCTCAAGCACCTTCGCCATCGAACCCACACGCCGTCGCCGTCGCCTTCGCCTTCGAACCCACACCCGACCCACACGCCGTCGCCGTCGTTTCGAACCCACTTGCCATCGAACCCACACCCGACACGCCTTCGCCGTCGCTTCGAACCTACTCGCCATCGAACTCACTTGCCATCGAACTCACTTGCCATCGAACCCACACCCGACACGCCTTCGCCGTCGCTTCGAACCCACTGGCCTTCGAACCCACACCCGACCCACACGCCTTCGCCTTTTGATCGGATTTGATGATTTTTTGTCTTTGGGTTTTGTATTTTTGTGGCTGTGGACTGAGGAATGATGTTAATGTTTGTTTGGGAGCTGAGGAATGAAAATTGTTAGGAATGAAAATTGTTGTTGTTGTTATTATTGCCGGAATTTGTGTTGTTGTTGCCGGAATTTGCGTTGTTGTTGTTGTTGTTGCCGCCGGTTGTTGTTGTTGTTGTTGTGTTGCCGGAATTTGCTGCCGGAAAAAATTTAGGAAAATAGCATTTTCCTAATAGAACCAAACACATGCAAATATTTTCCACAATGCTATTTTCCTAATATAACCAAACACTTGAAAATATTTTCCTTTTCCGGAAAATAGCATTTCCGGAAAATATCTATTTTTCGAAAAATATTTTACGGGAACCAAACGGACCCTTAGTCACAAATTGTGAACAATAGATAAAAAACAGCCCGTCGAAAGTATCGAGCAGTTAATTATAATCCATCATGTATGATAGTTAATTAGTTATCACTTTTTATATAGTATTAAAATTAGTCAATCTTGTTGTTATGACTTTGATACTAGTTATTACTCTAATAGGACAGAGTATGAGTGGTTTGAGAAAAAATAGTGAATTTATGTAAAAGTGATTGATAGTTACTCACAATCTGTCACATCAAAATTGTGGTAAAATTGTAGCAAAATAAATTAATGGCCTTAGAACAACTCATCTACCTATGATTTTTGAGTTATGATAATTTAGTCTTTAAATTTGTAAGGAGAAAGTTTAGCTTCAAACAATTTGTAGCTATCTTTTCTAACCCACTATATGACTATTTATAAAATCATTTATGTACATTATTTAAATAAGTCATATAACTCATTAAAAAAAAATCATGTTACTAAAATTAAACATTAATGATTTTATCAATTATCAAAGTAGTTTGGAGGAAGATAACTCTAAACCGATTTGGAGCTAAACTTTTTCCAATTTTCAATTGTTATGTTTGAACTCCCTTACAATAAAAATGAAATCTTTATGAGTTCTATCCAAAGAATTGTTAATAATTTTATTTAAATTTAAATTTTAAAGATCAAAATATAATAATTAAAAAATCTGTAGAATTAAATTATGATTGAACTAAACTACAATGAGCTAAATTTTAGCCACCAAATATAAAATATGTTAATTTGAATGGAACTCTTTAACAATTTAATTTAGAAAGGACAAAGCGTGTCACAAATTGCAGGACATGGTTTTTCCAAGAGAGCACGTGCCCATACTCTCAAGTCAAAAAGTCTAGAGGAGGAAAGCACCAAGTGAAACAAAGGCAGGTTAGTCCACAAAATATTTAATAGGAAGTTAATAAAGTTTGGTTAAACAGTGTCATGGGTTGATTATTTTTATCTTTCGGATTTAGGATAGAATGTCATTCCTTCAAATCCCAAAGGAGAATAGTATAATTTATCCCAAAAAAAATAAAATAATATCATTTACATGCCTAGCACCCTTTTGTGTACAGAACTATTAGTGTAACTCAAGTTAACCATGATGTTCATCATACCAAAACTACTTCAAAAAATATGAAGCTTCTACTGAAAGAGCTGCAAGATTTTCTTTACACGAGGAAAAAAAAAAAAAAGTAAATAGAATGAAAGAAAAATAGGTATCAGCATATAAACCAACAAAAATTCCTCAACTTCTATAGGTAATCTATATTTATATATATATATATATATATATATATCTAAAAACTGAAGTGTAGCATTTATTGTTCCTACGCTTCAGTTAGGTCACATTAGCGGCATGTCATTATTTATTTTCTTTCTTTCTTTCTTTCTTTCTTTCTTTTTTATTTTTTGTTTTACCGATTGCCATTTATTGAGTTTCTTTTTAAATTTAGGTGTTACTTTATCATTATATTTACCGTGTGTCTCTCCATTAACCCAGACTTTTGAGATACCATTATTATATGAAATTATTATAGTCACCGATACTTTATCTCCAAATCAATCGAGTGTCTCTCCACTAACCTAGACTCTTGAGATGCCGCTATTATATGTAATTCTTATAGTCATCGATAGATTGCAACCTCCTCACCTCCTCCCCTCTCATTTTTTTTTTTCTATAAATTTTCAATTGTTCTCTATTTACAAATTGATCAATATGGCCTTCAATGCAACAGTTTCTTGAGTGTTTTTTTCGGTTCTTTTGGTCATGGCTCAAGTTCATCTACCAAAACCCAATCAAATGAGTGCAAGAGATAGATAATGACTCTAGAGCTTGCAAACGAAACTAAAGCAAATGAGAGGTGAACTTAGTAGCCCAAGTCCAAAGGGTATAAATTGAAAATGAGTTCTGCTATTTGTATTATTCTTATTCTTATTTTTTATTTTTTTTAATTCCCATCTCATTATTAGGAAGGAAAAAAAAAGTACTTCAATTTTGAGATTTCATTATGAACGAGATTGAGTTTTCATGGTCTTAAAACTATTAAAAAAAAATATTTTTTATTTTTTTTAAATTTATTCGAGTTGGGCATTTGATCATGTTTGTTATAAATTTTTTTATGGTTGCCCTTCTCTAAGCTGTAGGAATGTTACTCTCAATATGTTTGCTCCAATGTATGATAATTAACTTCAATGTGATGTTTTTATTTTAGTCTTTGTTTTATAGTAAGAGTGTTATTCATTTTCATCAAAGAGAAATTGCTATTGTTCTTTTTTTCCCGTCGTTTTATATGCCAAACTAAATTTCATTTTTATCTCTGTTTTGTTTGTCAATTCCTCGACATATGTTAATGATCAAGACTCGCAATCACTGGAGGCTTTTTAATCTATTGAAGGTCATATTAATCAATTGGTAACCATTTTTTTCTTAGAATCTTTTGAAGAAAGAGGAATAAATTTGTTGCTTTTCTTGGGTGGTGCTTGATAATTTGCTTTTTATGGTTCAATACACATCAGCTATATTAGATTTTCATTTCCTTGTACTAATAATTTGTTGTTTATTGTTTAATTTGACTATTTGGTGTCCCAAAAATTGTGGGACAATGGAAGAGAAAAGATGATAGAGTTTGAATCTTAAATTTTTTTTGTGTATGGAACTTGGGATGTAATAGTTTAATTTTTTTTTTTTTAATCTTAATCTTTAGAGGAAACTCTAATTCTTCAAAGTACATCAACTTAAGTAGATTGTTGTGTTGTGGCTAGAATTTTTGCGTTTGGGACCTTAGTTTGCTTGTTTGGTTGACGAATAACTTTGGGGATTATTTAGCTTATGAGAAATTTTTTGGTATTTTAGAAGAGAGGAAATTCAAAGGATTGAGTTATTTTTAAATTCCATTAGTACCTAGCTTTATGCCAATTGTTGTATGGATAGAAAAATTAATTGGTTCTTGATTTTTGAATACCTATCTATAATACTGTGCACATGAATAATAATTGGGTTTTTAGTTTTAGATTTTGAATTATGCTATTTTTTCAACAACTTGATTTTCTTTTTAGAATTTTCTCTTCTTGAATATCTAGAATACTATGTACATGAGTTTTAGACAAATCTTAACAATACTATTTCTTTTGGATTTTACTATTTCTTTCCTTATTAAACACAATATGATATAGCTGATGTGTTCCAATGAAGGCAGAAGCAATTGCTATTTTTGGGGCATAGCAACTAATACAATCTAATAACTTCCTATAGCCATTTGAAATTCATAACCTGGAATGTTAATAGATATCTTCTCCAAGGTAAGAACAATTGGCTGAGTTAGCAAAGTTGCCACCAACTTTGACCATGTTATGGCAATACAAGTGACTCACTTACTTACAAATCATATACGCTCTATTTTGATTTTCTATGGGAATTCAAAACAATGACAATTGAGTGATTTGTACATGGACACATTGATAAATGTTTGTAGTGGACATGGGTGGAATCAATGGCACATTACTATTTGACAATTTGGTCTTTGATGGAAATTGATATAAGTGAGGGTCTATTAAATTTGATCATTTTGCTGAAGTAACATTTGGTTAATATGTATTTTATTTATTTACCTTATTGTATATAAGTTTTTGTACATGATGATTCTAACCTATAAAACTTCACTTTACTTTTTGTTTTTTTTTTTTGTTTTTTTGTGGTCTTATTCTTTTTTGTTGGCAACTAACTAGACATCACTTTCAGGAGTTAAGGATTTAGCAATTGGTACGAAGGTCGCACCTCAAAATTTAGAAGAATTAAAATATAACACAATCTCGTCATGGGAAGAAAAATAGAAATCTAATGTTGTGTTGGCATGTCCCTCTATTATTGGGTTACAATTATCATATCTAAAAAAAAAAAATAACCCAAAATAATACAATGATATATTTGTAGAGATAGAGAGTTGGAAAATAATTTTAGAAATAGTTCAATTTTTTAGGAGAAAACTATTTTCAATAAATTTAAAAAAATAAATTATGAATTGTATCATATTACAAAATATATATTCTCACACATCACGTGGATATGTGACTAATACATCATAAAAGCGGAAGCGACGAGTCGAACAAAAAAAAGTCTCATAGCATAAGTCATGAAGTTAGAAATTGAAATGCGAGACTCCACTTGTACCATAAGATAATTAAAGTCCTATATATATATATATATATATCATACACAGCCATAAGGGGTGATTTAACAAGACTAAACCCTGCATATTATAATGTTCTGGCCATCTTGGCAACTCTGGCAACAAAGCTTACCTCAATGAAACCACTCTAAACCAAAAGTAACCCTGCATAATTCTCGTTGTATTATTATTAAGTCCAAGTCCATATTATTATTAAGTCCACATGAAACATCAATGTTGTGTCACAGCATGAGATATGATTATATGACTGCATATCACTTCAATTAGTTAAGAATTATTTGGCCAAGAGTCTTGTAGCTCAACTGATTGGCACCTCAGAGTGTTTCTTACAAAGATATCCAAAATTTAAATCTCCCTCTCCCGTTGTAACCATCAAACTATAAAAAAATAAAAGGTTAAGAATTATCGGGTAAGCCATAGCATGATGTCAAAATTTTGATGAAATTCCATGCATGTAAAGTGTTTGGGGGAATGCTCAGAAGGCTAGCAGCCTAGCACATATGTCAATTGTTCACATTTGTGGAAGACGCATGGGATTGTAACCCTCATATAGGTACCCTTCCTAATACGGAAAATGACCATTTCAATTTGATTTGGACTCATTTTAAAAATGTATCCAATGACTCCAATGCCACATGTATGGTTCAATGCATTTGAAAAATGTATCCAGTGACTCCAATGCCACACGTATGGTTTAATGCATTTGAAAGTTGCAATTCCATTTATATAGGAACTTTAGATATAAATCAATTGTGCAGTCTAGACCTTAGTGTAGCGATTGGTATGGGGTAATGTTTTGAGATTCTTAAAAATGTTGAAAGATTCCTACGTTTGGTTCCAAATCACACTAGGGAATTAGATGCCAAGGGTATCTAGATTCCCCCTCACCCCCATTTTGTAGGACTATGGATTCCTTTTAAAATAAGTAGGTATCCAAATTCCCAAGTTTAAAGGAAATTGTATTTTTTAAAAATTGACAATTTTAACCCTTTTTTCCTTATCATTTAAGTAATGAAAATAAAATATAAAACAAATCATCAATATCTCTTCCCTTGTCTTTATCCATTCCTGTCAAAACAACATAAACAAGATAGACAACTCTGTTGATATATTCATTAACAAAGTTTTATTCAAGTTTCATGTGTGAAAAAAAAAAAAAAGTTTGAATGGAACCCTCCATTGTTACCAGATATTCACTTTTACAGTTGTGTGTGTTGCTCGACAAATTATGTATAATGTTCAACTTTTGCATAGGCTTGGAAAACACATCTAGTGAACTTGTCAATGAAGGCAAGAAAGGTCCAAAATTTCAATGGACACCAGAAGAAGATGATAACTTGGTTGAGTGTTTATTGGAACTGGCTGGCGATGTTAAATGGAAAGTGAACAATGGTTTTAAGCCTGGTTTCACATTTAAATTAGAGGAATTAATGGAGAAGAAACCACTAGGATGTGGTATAAAGGCAAGTCCACATATAGAATCTAGATACAAAATTTTAAGAAGAAAATATCAGGCAATATGACCACTATTGCATTTGCTTCAAGATTGAGTTAGAGGAAGTTGAGAGAAGAATGAAAGTATTCGATGAACTATTGAAAATAGAAGGACTATCTACATCAGAAATAATAGATTGCATTTGTTTCATTGTAGATGATCTGCTAGTATTTTATATATCTAAACATTGTTAGGTTGTTTTGTTATATATATCTCCTATTTGGGATTTGTTAGATGCTAAAATAAAATAAAATCTTTATTTTTATTTTTATTAACAAGACATGGTGTTGTGATTTCCATAAAGAACAATAATTTAAATAGTTATTTTTGAATTATACATGTCATATTGAAATGTGAGATTATAGTTTTAATGAATTTGTTATCATTTAGGGGCTGTTTGGTAAGAGTATTTAAATAAAAAAAAAAATTTGTTTTGCAATCCATAAAATGGTGGGTCTCACACTTGAATTTATTGATTGGCTAATATTTTCTAAATACAATTTTCAAAAAACTGTATCCTATTTTCCTGATTTAAAACAGGATTTTGAAAATGGCTAGGGGGTGTTTTCAAGATATAGAAAATGTTTTTAATGATATAATTGTAAATAAATTGAAAACAATGGATCTCACATATTTATCCAAACTCTTTTGTTTATTAAATTAAGGAGTTTATCTTTATCACAAAAAGAATTCTCACACTTCAAATTTAAAACTTATCATTAAAAAAAGTGGTGAGCTCTATTCCCTTATCATTATCTACAAAAAAAAAAAAAAAAAATCTACAGATTCTACATGTTACTTTTTGTAAATATATTTTTTTTAAATCTCAAAAATAGAAATGGTCTCCCAAACAATTATTTTTGTTTTTAGTATTTTGAAAATTGTTCTTAAAAGTGGAAGCCAAACACGTAAAATAGAAAAATTATTATCTGAAAACTAGTTTCACGTTCAATTTTTTTAAAATTGTTTTTATACTGTTTTGAAAACAAAAACAAAAATCCTCCTACCAATCAGGCCCTTATAGTTTATATTTTATTTTTCATTATTTATTGGGAGGAAGATACAAAAAAATTTCGATATTGGATTTACAAAATTTAAGGGTAGTATGAGAAAAATAAATAATTCTTTTAGGATTCCTAGAAATAAATCAAACATAAGAATCTCACACTCCCTTAAATTCTCAATTAAACCAAACATAGGAATATTTACATTCCTAGGTATCTAGATTGCAAGACATCACATTCCTAGGAATTTAGATGCCGAGAGTAATATGGATTCCCCCATATCAAACACTACCTAGAAGTCTATGAAGTTCTCTTATAAATACATGTGGATTTCATCATCAATATATATATATATATATATATATATATATATCATATACATATAATAAAAGTTAAGCTTAGAAGCCGTGGTTGCGCCAATTGGTTTCGCCAAGTGATTTCATTAAATTGCAGAAATTTTGTTAAATTTATTTATTTATTTATTTATTTTGGTCCTTATCTTCTTCTCCTATAATTTCTAAGTTGATAAAATTTTAATTTGACTACAATTCAAATTCTTCATCTAATCCTTTTATTATTTATTTATCTATAATTTCTAAGTTACTAAAAATCTTAATATTACAATCCAAATTCTTTACTATTTAGTTTTACTTATATTATATTACTACACAAGTATACAGTTCATTAGGAAAAAAAAAAAAAAAAAAATAAGAAGAAGAAGCAACAACCCAAGCCCATTATCTATTCATACTGATTTACCAAATTATTTTTTGAATAAAGTAAAAAAAAAAAATTGTCAATAATGTATGTACATCAACGTTTCCTTATTTATATTCGTTTGAACTTTTTTTATTCCACTTTTTTATGGGATAGCAACAAAACACATTGATTAAAAACCTTAATTCCAATAGGATTTAAATATTATATCAAGTGAAACTCTACTTATATATATTTGGAGTGATGTTTACTCTCATATGTGAATGCCTAAATCTTATGACAATTGACAATGCAGGAATGCATTCTTTTTTCATTATTATTTTTTCATTTTGTTTAAGCCTTTTTTTTTTACTTCAAAAAAATTAATAAAAACTTCTCTCATGCGTCCTTCAATTCATGAATTCGGCTCATTTGTTATCTCCTACAATAATTGGTTCAGGATTTTGTTACATACTCACATGTTCATCTTTCAAAGTGATAGAGGAAACAAACAGGTACATTCTTTGTTCTTTTTCTATATTTATATCTTAATTTATGATTTGTATTAGTTTCTTAATTTTAGATTATGAATAATTTTGATTATATTCCTAATAATAAATTTAAATTATTATTTATAGGCTTTTAGTTGTGTTATATTCTTCTTTAAAAAAATCGTATTATGTTTATATGTGCATAATGTATACATATGGCTAGAGGATGTCTCCCTAATAATTTGAAACGAGGTTCTTGAATTAACATTCTTTTGTATTTAATTTTCTTATTCTTTGTAAGGCATTGATTTTATTGCATGTGATTATCAATATCTATTTTAAGAGTTTTAATCGATAACATATATTCTTCCATGAATATAAATTAAAGAGAATTTTTTTAGTATAAAATAAATAGTAAAATTGAAGAACCAAGCTAGTTGACTATTTGAAGCTCACCTTGACGAAGTAAAATTAGTAACTTTTTTTGTTGGGTTAAGATAATTAAACTTTATTATTATTTTAAAATAACAATTTCAAAATTATATATAAGAAAAAAAAATCTTATTCATGATATAAACATATTTACCTATATATATATATATATATATAACTTATTAAAAGAGTGCAATAAATATGTTTGTATTTAGAATGCATACGATGATTTAATTTTTTTTTCCATATATTATTTTTTGCCAATATCATGAAAAAATATTTGTAAGCTTTGCTTTAAACTTACGTGGATTTGAATTTGTCATTAATTTTTTTGCAAAATTTTTCATTATTTTAAATTTTTAGTAATTTAGATTGTTCTTAATTATTGAATTGATGTTTCCACTTAAATTTGATTCCAATTATTGTTTTGGATAGTTTTTGCTTATTAAATCTAAGGTTTTTCTATTTAAATGTACTTTGGTGATTAATTGAGCCTTAAAGCTCTATATATGTGTGTGTGTGTGTGTGTGTGTGTGTGTGTATTTTTAATACTAAGTATTTTAACACATACAAGGGGAGAGGAGAGAATGTCATAAAGAAACTGACAGTAGTATATATTCAAAATAATCTAACTCTTGGATACACAGTACAAAATTTATAATACTTAAAAGTAATATATATATATATATATATATGCATTTTACAATACCTTAGTTTCACACAATATGCATTCATTATATTATTTAAAAGTAAAATATTCATTTATTTTTATTATCTATTTTATTATCAAATTTTAAGTAAAATAATAAAAAAAAATATTTACATATGAATTTTGATTAAGCCGTGCATCGCACGAGCATAATGCTAGTATATATATAAAAGCAGAAACCTCATGTTGAAGAGTATAAGGTTGTGCCATATGGCGCATTCCTTGAAGTTCTCTTTATTTAGTTTTATACTTCAACAAAGTTTGCATTAATATTAAAGTATTAGTTTATTGAATTAGCCAATAAAGTAAATGCATATATTAATTATCTATTGTTGTGCATTAATTATTTATATTAAATTAATTTATCTGATTATTTTTATAAACTCTATATAGAAAATAATTTTTAGTTAGAATAATAATAATAATAATAATTTAGAATATGAAGTTCTTAATTATGTTTGGTTGTTTAGACAACAATTGTCACAAAAGCTATAAAGAAAAAAAATTAAATATTTGTGAATTCACTAAAATTAATCTTAATCCTTTAAATTTCCTAACTCCTTTGTGTGCATGTGTGCGTGTGCGTGTGTGTGTGTGTTTGTGTGGAAATAACACTGTAGTATGTATTCTATGTAATTAGAAAGATTACTAATATAAGAGTTAAAATTCGGCCAGGATGTGGCAGAAAAGCTTTAGTTTATGCCCTCCAATAGTTGTATGCCATACCAACATTTTACTAAACAACCCACATGCCTTATCGCATACAATAACAACTACTTTATAACATATTTTAGAAATAAAAATTAGAATCTCCTCCTTAGAGAAGGTTGCACCGATCCAGGCACCCACCACAAACGTCCAGCCACCCTGCCAAAAATGCCGTCATACACTGCTAGAGACACTACCATTACCAATGTTCGATCTATTTTCCCACCCTCCACATCAACAAATCAGATGGCTCTGCCACACCGCCTGAGAGAGATAAGCTTTTTAAGAAAAAGGGTCATCGGAGAGTTTGGACTGGAAGCAAGAAAAGAAGTTCAAGAGCAAACTCTTATGGGTCAAAAAGTACTTGTGTTGTTGGCTTTAATTGTGGTTCAAATTGCACACTTTGTAAATCTCATACTCAGTCTTATGGCTTGGAAAGTAAATTAAAGAGAAAAAAACCATTTTTTTAAGTAAAAATTCAATGAAATTGTATTGCTGGGTTTGCCGTTTATTGTGGTTCAGATTAACAGAATGAATTTTTGTGGCATAAATTTTAGTCCATTAAAAAAAATGAATTTGGTCTTCAAGGTGGTTATGAGTTCCAAGTCATATTAAAGATTATGTGTACTTGGGTTTCTTTTTTGAAGCTTTAGAATTGATATTTGTCAATCAATTTTTGCTTCCCAAACCTTTTTGCCTTGATCAACGTCCATATATATATATATATATATATATATATTTTTTTTTTTTTTTTAAATTTTTTTTTATAGGACATCAATTCAGATCACACTTCAAATATGTTGTTTTTGATGTTATTGTGCTTGGGAGAGTAAATCGGACAATGGTGATTGTGCATCTCTGGTCGGTTGCTAAATCCGTGTTACCTATTCTGATAGGCTAGGAAAGTATTGATCCATTTGGTAAATTAATCAATTAATTAGCCAAGTGAATTAATTAGATTCAATTAGATGCAATAAGCGTGGTAGCACAAATAAATCACCAACTAAGTTAAATGCAGTGAAAAATAAAGTTGACATAGGTGATTTGTTTAAGAATGAGGAAAACTACAGAGGCAAAATCCCATCGGGTGAATTTAAGGTCACCACTCCCGAAAATTCACTATTATCAAAACAAGTAGTTACAAGTAAAAAGAATCCCAGTACCCAATACCAACCTACAGTTGAACCCTTACCCCAATACACAGTTGGACTTGTAATGTAGTGACAATCTCTCATTTCAATGCACGGCTCCATGGACGTAACTAACCAATTGATGTACGGATCCCAGTATATGACTAGCACACCAACTTGAGAAAGATGTTAGCTGTAAAGTTCTTCAGTTCATCCAGACGATAAAGATCAAGAACTCCTTAGTTACAAAACCCTTAGCACAAAGACACAGTAGCTTCTTTAAAAAAAAGATGAAATGGGGCAAATTATATCCAGTCACAATTTGAGTGAATAATCACTTTGCATCAAGTTGTATCACATTTTTTGGCCCTTAAAATAATCCTTGTAAATGTCTAGAGTTGTGAGAAAAGAAACCCCACACAAATAACTTGGATATGCGTGAAAAACAGATTTGGAAATCTAAAATTTGTAATTCTCGATAGATACAGCTTTTGTCAAGAGCTGTCAAAAATTATATATTAAATCTCGATAGATATATTTGTCGAGTTTTAATGAACAATACTTCTTCACTTGTTTCTTAGACAGACTTGCATGGTTTCAATACTAGACTTAAACTCTTGTTCTTTGAAGTATTAAACACATCTTAAATCTACTAAATTATAAGTAAAGTGTGTTTGGTTGTTAAAAGATTAACCAATTCTACATGACATATGTTCTAATAAGTTCCACATATGTCCTAACATATTCTAATAAGGAGGAGGTTTTAATTATTAATTTTGAAATAGGTTATAATTTAGTTATCATTGTGTGTGGTAAGTTGTATTGTTTTTTAGTAAGATGACAACGTGGCATTTATTTATTGGTGTGGTTGGTGGTGAAAAACATTGCTTTTACGCCATGACCGGACCCAATTCACACTCATATAATAAATATGTTCATTTTGTTATATTAATTATTTAAGCATAATGAAATTTTAATATCATTTTTCTAAAATTATATGAGAAACAATTGGTTTTTGTTTTTGCAACAATTGAAACCATGTCCAACAAAAAGGGGAAAATATTTTTAGTAACACACAATCAAGAATGTATATATATATATTGAAAGATATATGCATTTTTTAGTAGGCGTGAAACATGCCTATCTATATTAGCTACTATGTCATACATGTGGGTACCCAAAATATGGCTATTGGGCTTAACCTCTACTTGGGTTCAACCTCTACTTGGGCTCAATCTATTTGTTTAGTGGGCTTTTGGGTTTCCTACTGTGAGTGGTTCTATGCTTGGCAAGGCCTAATACAATCCTATTTCCTTAAATCTTTCTCTTTTCCTCACAGAGCCGCTCATTTACTCTCTTTGAGTGCTTGCTTTCTTCTCTCAGTATTCTCCCCTGAATTGCCAACCCCTTTTCCTCATCCTTTTCTCCTATTTATAGGCTAGGACAAGTGGAGGTGCCATGATTACTCCCCCTTGATAGTGCGAATAGGGGTCCAATTCCATCACCTTTAGGTGGGCGTTTAGGTGGGCGAGGCGATAGTGGCATTGGAAATGATTCCCACCTCCGAAGCTTACTTGGCAGCGATATTACCAAAGGCAACACCGGGAAGCCGAGATATTGTTCTGCCAAGCAACCACACACTCGACCAAGACAAGATTGATTGGGAGCTCGCTTTTGACGTTCAAGGCGAAGTGGTCTTGTTATGTTTATTAGGCCCACATTGGGTCACAAGAGAAGTCTGGATCAAGGTCATAAGTCCGATAGGGAGAGGGCCATGTGTTGTATTTCGAGGTTAGGGCCCAAGGCCCAACAAACTTGGGGCCTTGTCCTGTACAATGCTACGAGTCCAGAGTCCACAGCCCAATGACCCCAGGGCTAATCCCTATCCCCCTTGATTTGTGACCGACTACCGAGAGCGAATCAAGGACTATCTAAATATTAGGATCCCCCCTGGAAGCTCGATCGTCAAATGTCAAACGAGCAAAATGGCCATCAATGCTGCTTTAAAAGAAGCGTTGCGCTAGGCTGTCATGTCTGTCAGTAATTATGGTTTGACGGTTCGCGAACTGTCTGACGGTTCATGAACCGCGCCCACGCGTATAGGGGTTACCAATAAGGATCAAAGGGGTTTTCCTGCCTTCTCCTCCATTAAATGCTTTTACTCTTATAAATAGCTCCTCCTGATTTCTCATATCACTTTTTGCATCCTCTCTTCTTCAGTTTTCTCTCTGCTGAGCATACTTCTTAAGCATTAGTTTTCCTATGCATAAAACCTCTAGTCTAGATCATCACTTCCTAAAGCCCCCAGTACGTCTTCTTTACTCTTTCTTATCATTTCAATTTTCCTTCGCTCTTAGAGTTTTAGAATGGGTTATTCTTACCTCCTTAATCCTAGAGCACCTTTAGCTGGCTTTAGAGCAGCCTATGGCGTTCCTAAGGATGTTGATATCATTTATTGTCACGAAGGCGATATCACCCTCCAAAGATGTGCTGGTTCGAATGTAGCTTTTTTTCCTTTGATGGTTATTCTTAAGGGTGAGGTTAGGTTTCCCATAGACCCCCTTATTATAGGTACCCTTAGATTCTACGGCTTGTGTCTCGACCAACTCCCCCCCAACTTTTATCGAGTAGTGAGTTATGTTAGTAGATTAAACAAAGTATTTAGGCTAGAGTTGAACCACCATGATATTAACTTCATGTATAGTTTGTGCGGCAACATCAAATTCGATTACTATTTGAAAACTAGGATATGCGGGTACGGCTCATATCGTGCCTTTCCCGATTCCAACAGAAATTCGACTGGAGAATTTGCCTGGGTGAGCGACAATTGGTTTGCCGATGAACTCCCCTGCCTTCTTTCACCTCGTGAAGTTGGTCAGTATCGAGCGCTTTTACTTGTTTTATGTTTAACACTTATGTTTGGTTTACTCACACATGGACTACTAGTTCTTTTATTGATTTACTATAGAAGGAAAAAGATTTAAACCGGACCTGAGAGTCGTGCACTTGAGGGATCTCAATTTTGTGCTTAGGTCAGAGACCTTTGTGCACTCGAACAAACAGCTCTGAGCATCCCACTGATACTCGACGTTGATCCTATGTATAACACCTGGCAAGCGTTTAGCCAGGCCTTACTAGTAGACAGCCCCCCTCTTCTCCTATATTGACGTCAGGCATGCCAACTTCCTTTCGTCCTTCTTGACTGTTGGCGAAGTTTGGAACCTCGGCCTTAGATATACCACCGCAGAGGACCATGTGTTGGTGCGAGATGAATTGGCTAAGCACATATCTCAAAGCTGTAAAGTCCACGTGCCTGTTGAAGTGCTTGACACCTCCGCCCAAGTAGTTAAGCCAGAAGAAGTCGAGGCCAATCAAGAAGTAGCTATGGTGACTAGGCGAAAAATGACCGTTGAACGGTTCCTGCCTAGTACTCATCCCACTGCCTAGCCTTAAGGCGGGGACTGTGCTCCCCCTCCCCCAAGCACCAGCCGTTCGAAGAAGAAGCAACGCGTTGGAGACCAACCCCCTAAAGTCCCTAGTGATGCCTTTACAAAGACTCATCTCTGGGGTGGGATAATAATCCGGGAACTGGTGGGTGAACCTCGGCCATTTGCCAAGGTTGGTACGGACGTGGCATCTTCATCTCGGCCCGAGAACACTTGGCAGCCCACTTTCAAGCTCGACAACGAGCCTCTACCAGCATCAGCCAACATCAAGGCTTGGGCCCAAGGCCAAGGGGGGAGGGTGGCACAAAGCTTGGTGCACGGCCTCCTATTACCTGGGGACATTCATTTCTTCTCGGATGGGACCGAGGAGTCGTTGGCAAGGCGATTACAATGGCATACCATAGCGGTAATTTTCTATCCTACTTTCACATTTATTTTAACGTGTGCATACTCCTTACTCTTTCATACTGACCACTACTACAATATCAGGCCGTGTAACTAACTCACATTCTCGACAAAAGTATGAAGGAGCTCGCCGAGGATGCTGAGCGGGAGAAGACCCTGAAGGATGTTGCTGCTACTATAATGAAAGATAAGGGCAAAGTCGCCAAGGCTGCTGAGAAGAAGGCCCAATCCTTGGAGAAAGCTCGGTTGATGGCAAATAGGAATTTGGCCAAGGCAGAGGATAAGCTGGGGGCCGTAGAGCTTAAACTAGCGGAGGCAACCAACCTAAATTTGGCCTAGGCTGACGAAATAGTTGACCTGAAGGTGGCCCTCAAAGCCTATGAGAACAAGTGGTACGATGAGGACTTTAAGGACGCCGAGAACTCCATGGAGCCTATCGTCCATCAAGCCCGATCTCATGGGTTTAGGGAGGGGTGGTTGGTAGCCCTCTAAACTATATATCGGAGTGCTCGAAGATTCCCCATTGAGGAATCCAACGTAAATTCAATACCCGGCTCCACCTCCCCCTATTTAAAGCTAAGCTGGTGTTGCTGATGAAGAAGATACCACTAGTATAAGGGAGTTGGTCCGTGCAATTAATAATCATGCAAAGAATGTTGATCTCGAGGTTACCAGCAACCTCAACATTGCTGATGACGTACAAGGCTAGCTACCACCAACCAAGGATGCACCAAGGCAGCAGCCGGCAATTCAACCCAACTCCCGCCCATCGAACCTCCCGTTTAATACTTGTGTTTTAGTTTGCTTTTATTTATGATGCATGTTTACTTTTCCCTTTTACTTATTTGGTTTGCCTAAGTCATTGGGTTGTGGTGATAGAACAATGGTTTAATTCTTAATTTCCTAAGTTTTATTTGCCTATAGTCATCAAGCTGTGGTGACAAAACATTGGTTTAACCTTCATTTGCTTGCTTTAATTGTGTTTATGACTGTTTGTTACTAAGTTATTCTTTCGGTCATGTTCTTTAATTGTCTTTCCTCTCTCTCTCTCTTTCTCTTTTTATAGTTTACTCCCAGGACCTATTTGGAAGAGATCACCTGTATCTAGAAAGAATTGGCTCATCGACGATAATTACTAAATTTGACGTATGTTGACTCTTTAGGAAAATGTAGGATAATTACCTTCCCCATGATTCGGGTTGTATCTCAGATACTAGTTTCAGCCCCCTAAATAATTTAATGTACTCCCTATGTGCCCAGCGACAAGAATCTGGAGATTGTTTCTATTCTTAGAATAGCTCAATGTAAGGTTCCCGTCCATCTGGTGATAAAGGTCTATTCGGGAATTGATTTATGCCTTTGGATAAAATTTAAGATTAGGTTGGCACCTGCCCGGTGATTGAGATCGAATTGAGAATCGAGTTTCTGTCCTTGTAAAGATTCAGTGTAAGGTTTCCACCTGGTCGATGATGAAAATCGAACTGGGAACAAGTTTTTGTCCTTAGAAAAATTTAGCGTAAGATTTTCACCTACTCGATAATGAAAATAAAACCGAGAATAGGTTTCCATCCTTAGAAAAATTAGGATTAGATTTTCCTTATGTTTGTTAGCCGGGGCTAGCAAGTTAACAGTAATAAAATTATGTGCGAGTATAGCAATATGAATAAACATCACCCTTATATTATTTAACATACATGTGCGCCAACAGTTCATTGATAAAACTTCTTTAGATATGGACATTCCATGGCTAGGGAAGTGGTCTCTCGTCTAGATCCTCCAAGTAGTATGCTCCAGCGCTTGCAATGGCAATAACTCTATAAGGCCCTTCCCAGGTCGGGGCTAACTTCCCAGTGTTAGTGTCTCGCATATTTCCCACTGCTTTCTGCATCACTAGGTCCCTAAAACCGAACTCCCTTATCTTCACATCTCGGTTGTAACGCCGGACAAGTTTTTGTTGATACTCAACTAGCTGTATAGCCACCGCTTCTTGGTACTCCTCCAGCAAATCCAAACGCTTCACTAGGGATGGCAATTTTGCCCTGCCCTGCTTAACTCGTCCTCCCCCGCTTTGCCCTGCGCGGGTTTTTCGCACCCCGCAAAAGTGATGGGCAGGGATGAGGCAAGATTTTAGCCCCACACCACGGGGCGGGGTGGGGCAGGGATAGATTTAGACTTTTTAGATTCACCCTACCCCACCCCGCCCCGTTCGCATTGCTAAAGGTTATAATTGTAAGTTTTTCATACCTTAAAACCCTACAATTTAAATAGCATATCAATATTATCTTATTTTATTCTACCCAATATGGTTTTTTGCCTTTATTTTGTTATGTGTTATATTATGATTTTTTTTTTTTTTTTTTTTTGTGATTGTTTTGTTAAATGCTTGGATATATTATTCAATTTTTTCTAAATATTGATTTGATTTGATGGGATAAATTTAGTTGTAATTTCAAGTATATTTTTATTAATGAAATAGGTTTCATTAAAAAAAATTTACTAATTGTGTGGCAAATTAACAAAAAGTAGAGTTTTACAGAGTGGGGTGGGGCTTTGCAGGGCCCCAAGGGGTGAGGATGGGGTGAGAAAGTTTTCCCCATCATACGGGGTAGGGCGAGGATGGTGCAAGACAAAACCATACAGGGCGGGGATGAAGATCACATCCTTCGGCCCTGCCTCGCTTCATTGCCATCCCTACGCTTCACCATTAACCCATCATTCTGGGCTGGGGTGAATTTCACAACTCGGGCACTACATAGATTTATCTTGGCTGGTATTGTGACTTTTGCCTCGTATGTTAGGGAGAATGGAGTCTCTCCTATGGATCTCCAGGGAGTTGTCTAGTATGCCCATCGAACGTTGGGCAGCTCCTCGGCCCACCTACCCTTTGTATCATTTAACCTTTTCTTCAATCCATTCACAATCACCTTGTTCGTGGCTTTAGCTTGGCCATTACTCTGTGGATATGCCAAGGTGGAGTACCTATTCTTGATGTTGAGATTACTACAAAACTCATGAAAGGCTCTACTATCAAATTGCAGCCCATTATCAGATATGAGAGAGTCCGGCACCTAAAATCTCATGACTATGTTTCCCAACACAAACTTTTTAATGTCTATGTCCCAAATGTTAGCTAATGCCTCTGCCTCTACCCATTTGGTGAAGTAATCAATAGCTACCAAAACGAACCTATGATTGCCTGTGGCCCAGGGAAACGAGCCGAGAATATCTAGCCTTCACTGCGCAAAGGGCCAAGGGCTTTTGATCGGGTTCAGACAACCTGCAGGTTGATGGATCAAGGGGGCATGTTTTTGGCACTGTTCACACTTCCGCATATACTTGGTGGCATCCTTCTGCGGCTACGACCACCAAAACCCTTAAGTCATCGCTTGGTGTGCTAGTGAGTGTCCCCCTACATGGCTGCCACACACCTCATCGTGTAGCTCAGCCAAGAGTTCGTTAACCTTCTTGAGGCGCAAACATAAAAGATACGGCCCCCCAAAAGATCTCTAGTACAACTTGCAATCCACCGACAATCAATACCAAGCGGCTACTTAGCGTACCCTATTAGCATCTTTCTCATCATCTGGTACTTGATCTTCGGCCAAAAAATTGATGATCAGCTCCATCTAACATGGCCCGGATGTTGAAACCACTGCAACACCTATCTCGGCGTTAATACTTGGTTGCGCTATGAGCTCCACTTTGATTATCCGAGGTACATCCTTTGTTATTGATGACACTAATGTAGTTAAAGAGTTTGCATGTCTGTTTTGCCCTCAGGCCGCTTGGACCACCTTGGCCTTTGTAAACTGACTCATAACCTGCTTTACTACTTACAAGTATTCCTTCATTTTGGAGTCACGAGACTCAAAACTACCCTGCACTTGACTAACGACCAATTAAGAATCTGAATAAATTTCGACTTCCTGTGCACCCACATCCAGTATGGCTCTCAATCCAGCGAGCAAGACTTCACACTCAGCCTCATTATTAGAGGCCCTAAACCTTAACCTGAAAGAATGCTCCAGTTGTATTCCTTATGGAGTGATGATGACAATCCCGACTCTAGCCCCCATTGCACTAAACACGCCGTCCACAAACACCTTCCATGGGTAACAATCCACATGACAAATTATTTCCATCTCATTTCTATGGGAAAACTCTACAACAAAATTAGCTAGAACTTGGCCTTTCATCGAACTTATTAGCTTGTACCTTATATCAAAGGATTCTAGTTAAGTTCCCCATTTAGCTATTTGGCCCATGAAATCGGATCTCTTCAACAATGACTGTGAAGGGTATTCAGTCAAGACATAGATGGTATGGGCTTAAAAATAGTGAGGTAGCTTCCTCGTAGCGTGCATAAGTGCTAAAACCAATTTTTCCAAGGGCAAGTACCATGTCTCTACGTCAATCAGGGTTTTGCTGATGTAATACACGGGCTGCTGTACTCTTGATCCCTTAAAAGCACAGCACTCACTGCATGGTCTGACACGAAGAGATACATGAATAAGTCCTCCCCGGGCTTTAGGGCTGTGAACATAGGTGCTTGCATCAAATACTCCTTCAAGTCTTGGAAAGCTTTTTCACACTCTTCATTCTATTGGAATCCCTTCCATTTCTTCAAAAGCTGGTAGAATAGACGGCAGAGATCGGCAAACTTGGAAATGAATCGATTAAGAGCAGCTAACATGTTGGTTAGTACTTGGACTTCCTTCGGATTACTTGGCGGCTTGAGGCGCTTCACAGCCTCAATTTGATTGGGGTTGACTTCTATCCCTCAGTTGGTTATCAAATATCCTAGTAACTTGCTAGTCCCCACCTCGAAAGCACACTTATTTGTGTTAAGGTGCAACTTATGTCGCCGAAGTACTTTAAACACCCCTTGGAGATCCTCTACATGTTGTGCCTCTCGTTTACTTTTCACCACCATATTGTCAATGTACACCTCCATAGTCTGCCCGATCTTATCTCGGACCATTCTTGTCATCATCCGTTGATATGTGGCCTCAGCATTCTTTAACCTAAAGGGCATCACAATATAATGGTAGTTGGCATCAGGGGAGATAAATGTTGTCTTTTCCCGATCCTCGGTGGCCAGGGCAATCTAGTGATAACCTTGAAAGGCATCCAAAAAACTCATCCTCGGGTGCCCATATGTGGCATCCACGAATTGATCAATCTTTGGCATAAGAAACGAGTCCTTTAGGCATGCTCGATTCAAATCCGTGAAATCTACGCAAACTTTCCATTTGCCATTCTTCTTCTTCACCACCACGGTATTCGCCAGCCATTCTGAAAAGAAGATCTCCCTTATCGCCCCAGCCTCCTTTAACCTCCTGACCTCTTGCCTAACTGCCTCAATGTGTTCCTTAACCGACCTTCTTGGCTTCTGCTTTGGGGGGGGGGGGGGAATGAGGGGTCTACATTAAGCTTGTGAACTATGAATTCGGGATCCACCCTGGGCACCTCATACGGGCTCCAAGCAAACACATCTATATTCTGCATAAGAAATAATAACGTTTCTACACTGTCCTCATCTCTCATACTTGCCCCTACTTAAAAATATCTATTAACATCCGGTAGTATTTTTACTTTAATTAATCCCTTGGCACAGCTAGCTCCTATTCCCTTTTGGGGCTCCTGTAATTGCTACAAAAGGACCTCCTCGGATGTTTCCTTCTATTTGGCTTGCTTGTGCTTCCAATTAACCGTGGCCACTAAACATTGTCTGGCCACTTGCTGGCTTCCCCTTACTACAGCAATGCCCTGCTTAGTGTGAAACTTAACCTTCACGTGCAAGGTGGATGGGACCGCCCCCATCACATGGATCCACGGCCTTCCCAGAATCGTCGTATAAGGAGAAAACGAGTCGACCACTATAAATACTATTGTCACTTCCTTTCCTTCCATATTCACAGGAAGGGGAATTTGCCCCTTGAGGATCACTACTTGGCCATTAAACTTGACTAAGGGTGTATCGTACTTTGAAAGATCTTTGTCCTTTAGTCCAAGCCCTTTGAACAAGTTTGGATACATCACATCAGCCTTACTCCCTTGGTCTACCATCACCCCTTTTACTATGAAACCATTTATTCGGACCATCACCACCAACGCATCATCGTGTGACTGAATTGTTCCTTCTAAGTCATCGTCGTTGAAAGCAATGGGCTCTCGTGTGAAATTCATCTTCTTTTAGGATAGTTGCTTGCCCAAGCAATCTTTTACTGGCACTACAGCCAACACCCTTTTCCTTCTAGTTACAGCAATACCCTTTAGGGCAACATGGATGACCTCGATCACTCCTAATGGGGGTGGGAGAGGATTCCCCCTTTGCTATACACCTTGCCTTGTACCTCAGTTTCCTGAATCCACCACAAACTCCTTTAAATAACCCGCTTTTACTAGCTGCTCCAGATGATCTTTCAATACCTGGCATTGCTCGGTGGTATACCCCTTATCTCTGTGGTAAGTACAGTACAAGTTCTGATTCCTCCTGGACAGGTCACCCCCCATCTTGTTCGGCCACCGGACGTATGGTTCATTCTTAATTCGGTTTACAATCCTGTGCATCGGCTCCTTGAACGTTACGTTTACTTCCCCTATTTGTGCTTCTGGTTTTTGAATCCTTAAATCCCTTCGGGGCCTTGACTGAAAGCTGCCTTGTCGAGGATGGCTCATTATCGGGGCTTTACCTTTGATTTGCAGCCAATCATCCTCTAAGCGTTTGTACTCCTCAATGTGCCTCATCTGCCTTATATCGTCGAGAGGCTTCCTCGTTAGCGACTCACAAAGTTTGGAGTCCTCGAGCAGCCCCATTTTAAAGGTGTTCACCACAATTTTCTCGTTGCCCCCACCGATCTTGTTGTAGAATTCCCAATACCAATTGGCATAGCTGTGAAAGGTTTCCCCTACCTTCATTTTTATGGATAGCAATGCATCTACTGGTTGCGGGACCCAGCTACAGGTTACAAACCAAACATTGAATTCTTGGATCAACTTGGCGAAGCTATGAATGGAGCCCTTTCGTAACCCATTAAACCATCTCAAAGCAGTAGGCCCGAGGCTTGAGGGAAATACCTTACACATTAGCGCGTCATTGTGAATATGTAAAGACATCATTTGGATATAATGGCTGACATGTTCTACTGGGTCCATTTTCCCATCATAAGAATTAAATGGCGGGCGCGTAAATCTGCTCGGCATAAGGGCCTGTTCAATGTCTTCTGAGAAAGGAAACCGAGCTGTTTTATGTAGAGCTTAGCTCATGGCATCCATGGCAGCATTTCGGGGCCGTTGTTCCTTTGGGCTATCTGAGTCCTGGTCTGTATACTCCCATGACCTGAACGGTCCTTGTGTCGACGGGAACCGGACTGATTGGACCCAGCCCCATAGTGACCTCCCTCACTAGCAGATCCCTCTTATCGGTTGACTTGATCTTTTCTCCTACGCTTGCCTCTCGCTTCCAACTCCAAATCCCTTACTAACCTACGTAAACATTCAAGCTCCTCATCCCTCTGCTTAAGCTCTTCATCCCTTCTGTCAAAAAGGTTATGCCTCGAGGTGCCGAACATTGTCCGGTACGTTTGAAACGACCCCTTTTCGAGTCCAGACTGTCCCTGCTCCTCATACTCCCTATCTTCGTGTCACTTCTTCCTTCTTTCCCGCTAGGTGGATCCCCGAGAAGACCTCCCATAGCCACTTTCAGCATGGCTCCCATATTTTCCTAAAGACATTGTCCCGTGCACGCCCTAGCAAAACCACAACTTCATAGAAGATCCCCACAGATGGCATCAATTATGGGTACCCAAAATATGGCTATTGGGCTTAACCTCTACTTGGGCTCACAATCTATTTGTTTAGTGAGCTTTTAGGTTTCCTATTGTGGGTGGTCCTATGCTTGACAAGGCCTAATACACTTTTGTTTCCTTAAATCTTTCTCTCTTCCTCACAGAGTCGCTCCTTTACTCTTTTTGAGTGCTTGTTCTCTTCTCCCAGTATTCTCCCCTGAATTACCAACCCTTTTTCATCATCCTCTTCTCCTATTTGTAGGCTAGGACAAGTGGAGGTGCCATGATTACTCCCCCTTGATAATGCAAATATGGGTTTAGTTCCATAAACTTTAGGTAGGCGTTTAGGTGGGCGAGGCGGTAGTGGCATTGGAAATGATTCCCACCTTTGAAGCTTGCTCAGCAGTGATATTACCAAAGGCAACATTGGGAAGCCGAGATATTGTTCTGCCGAGCAACCACACACTTGACCAAGTCGAGATTGATTGGGAGTGACTCACTTTTGACGTTCAAGGCGAAGTGGTCCTGTTATATTTATTAGGCCCACATTGGGTCTCAAGAGAAGTCTGGATCAAGATCATAAGTCCGATGGGGAGAGGGCCATGTGTTGTATTTTGAGGTTAGGGCCCAAGGCCCAACGGACTTGAGGCCCTATCCCATATAATGCTACGAGTCCAGAGTCCATGACCCAATGACCTTGGGGCTAATCCCTATACAATACAATTTTCAATTTGTAAACACACACATAGTATGATCAAATCACTATATTACTCTTAGTTCTATTTTGCCTATATATAAAATAACTAAAGATTACAATTTTTTACAATTAAATTTATTGAAATATTTTTTTATATATTGATAGTTAGAGGTGGGAATTCGAATCCTGAATGTTTCTATTGGATATTGAGGTGCACACACAAGGGGGAGTGGGGACCAATGTTTAATATTATTGGGTTACCCCACATCACCCAATTGTGTGTTCCTCTTTGGGTTTAAAGCCTTCAAACAGCATTCAAGAGTTACTGGCTTTTGTATGTTATAAGTTGTGTGATATTAAACCTTGATCCCCACTCCTTTGTGTGTGTGTTAGTCTAAGTCTTTCTTAAAAAAAGCAAAGAAGTGGGTTATCCCACATCGCCCAATTGTGTGTTCCTCTTCGGGTTTTAAGCCTTCACACAGCATTCAAAAGTTATCGGCTGATGATGCCAAAAATTGTCAGTAAGTCGCACAACACTCACGTGCTCGAAATAAGGCTTGCAAAACAACAACAACAAAGAAAACCCTAGGAGAGTACCAGTGTGGCACCGGCCAAAGACCCTTTGAAGGTTAAGTCAGAACATTTTCACAACTCTAGAGTACTAGAGTTGGGGTAAATTATGAGAATCTCGGTTTGTGAGGGTCTTGGGGTTTTTATAGTAGTGTAGGGTTGACATCCGTGCCTTGATTAAGAAGATGTTTCCTTGTAGGAAAGGAACTCTTTATTTCGCATATCTTGCAGAACCCTTTCTTTATAGGAGTCTTCTTGATTAGGGTTAACCATGGGGTGCAAGATATTTTCTTATGTACTTATACGTGTAGACTAAGTTATATTGAACCCGTCAGCTTCATCTCGTCAGCCTTGCTATCCGTCAACGCCTTCTGATAGGTCTTTCAGATGGGTCGTCAGTTTTTCAAAGTCGTTTACGGGAACATAAGCAAAGTCGTCAGCTACCACAAGTTTGTCAGCTTTACTTCAAAAATTTCCACCTATCACCGGCTTTTGTATGTTGTGAGTTGTGTGATATTAAACCTTGGTCTCCACTCTCCTATGTGTGTGTGTGTTAGTCTAAGTATTTCTTAAAAAAAGCAAAGAAGTGGTTTATCCTACATCGCCCAATTGTGTGTTCCTCTTCAGGTTTAAAGCCTTCACAAGAAGTGGGTTATCCCACATCACCCAATTGTGTGTTCCTCTTCAGGTTTAAAGCCTTCACATAGCATTCAAGAGCTACTGGCTATTGTATGTTGTGAGTTATATAATATTAAACCTTGATCCCCACTCCCCTGTGTATGTGTGTGTATGTGTGTGTGTTAGTCTAAGTCTTTCTTAAAAAAAAGCAAAGAAGTGGGTTATTCCACATCGCCTAATTATGTGTTCCTCTTTGGGTTTAAAGCCTTCACACAACATTCAAGAGCTACCGGCTTTCGTATGTTCTGAGTTTTGTGATATTAAACATTGGTCCCCACTCCCCTATGTGTGTGTGTTAGCCTAAGTCTTTCTCAGAAAAAGCAAAGAAGTAGGTTATCCCACATCGCCCAATTGTGTGTTCCTTTTCAGGTTTAAAGCCTTCACATAGCATTCAAGAGTTATCGGCTTTTGTATGTTGTGAGTTGTGTGATATTAAACCTTGGCCTCCACTCCCCTTTGTGTGTGTGTCCCTTTGTGTGTGTGTTAGTCTAAGTCTTTCTCAAAAAAAGCAAAGAAGTGGATTATCCCACATCGCCCAATTGTGTGTTCCTCTTTGAGTTTAAAGCCTTCACACAACATTCAAGAGTTATCGGCTTTTGTATGTTGTGACTTGTGAGTTGTGTAATATTAAACCTTGGGTTGGTTCCCACTAATCGCCCAATTGTGTGTTTCTCTTCGGCTTTAAAGCCTTTTCACACACACACACACACACACAAAAAGAAAAAAAGAGAGGATATTGAGGTGCTAATCAGTTGATTTCCAAGATTTTTGGCAAAGCTTATCGAAATATTGGAGAAAAGTAATAATAAGTTGCACCGCACATCGTGCGAGAACTCTAACTAGTTTGTTTTAACTGTTAAGCATACAAGAGCTGTACCCATTTGTCAACAATGATATCTTTTAAACATAGTTGAAGAGCTTAAAGAGCTGCAACAATACAAATAAGAAATTTTATAAAGAAAATCTCAAGCAACAAACATATTAAGTGTATACATAACCAGAAAACCAAAATCAAGAACTCAAATCATCTTTTACTGAATTCTCAAGCGTCATTGCAACATGAAGCTGAATGTCATTGAAACACAGCACAGCATATATAAAACCCATGGATCTGGGCAACCTCCATGACATTTAAGGTAAATATAATCCCATAAATTGATAAAAATGCTCAGACCTCTAAACTAAAACAAATAAGCATTCCACTCTGCTTGTTCAGAGTAAAGATATGTTGCTCCATCAGACATCCAAGCTGCATTATGCCACACAGGAAAACCACCTCAAAATGAAATAGAAACTCATCCAACATTACTATTACAATAAAATTCAGAATAACATGCAAATAACTATACTTGCATAGTAATTAAACCAATTCATCACTTTTGATTCATCCATGTTTAGGTAATTCTTTAATCCTTTGAAACACAAGTTGCAAACAAAAGAGCAATCAACATCATCAACAACTATATTCAACAAATACATGAGTACAACAATAGACTATCCCCATTCAGAGTCTTAAACAACCCAACATCCGCTTTCCCATCAAATGCCCATTAATCTACCTCACAAACTCACATTATTCAGTAGAATCCAAACAAAAAAGATCAGCTAACCAACACATCAACCAAAAAAAACCAAACATTTATTAAAATTCTCAAACACCCACTGGCCAAATCAAAAACCCAGATCAAGAATCACAAGAACACTCCAAAGCAGTCCCTGTTGGCACATGAATATCCTTATAAACACAAACATAAGGTGCATCACAACCCACATATTTCCCAGTCCACCTTCCCTCATCAATATAGCTAGCATCCCAAACCGAAGAATACAAAAACATAGGCTTCTCAGGAAAATCCTCACCCTCTTTCCTCTCCACCTTCCTCACAACCTTCCCATCAATCAGCCACACGATCTCCCCAGGACCCCACTTGATGACATACTCATGGAACCCATCAGAGCAATCAAAACCCAGTTGGTGAATGCTCTCTCTGTTGCCAGTGCCAGTGGTGTAATAGTTAGTTTGGACAATGGTCTTGTCTTTGCCTAAGAACTCGAAGTCGATCTCGTCCTGTGACTTGTCACCCTCTAAGGAGGAGAGGTAGAGGTTGAAGTTGAGGCCATCGGTATTCCCTGTAGGACACTGAATGAGGGCGCTGAAGGTGCCGTAGAGGAAGCGAGTGGTGGTGCGCCACCTAGCGCCACCGCGGTGGTCGAAGGTGAGGGTAATGGTGTTGGAGTTGGGGCAATGTGTGCAGGCTTCTGGGGTGTAGTCTATGGCGATTTGTTTCAGGGGTTGGGTTTCTGGATGAAGAGCTGGATCAGCCATTGGAGTTTGGAATTTGCAAAAGATTAGAAATGGAAAATTTTGTAATGGGCTGGTTGAATGAATGTATGAGGGTCTGTCTAATCATAAACTCATTGTTTTTTTTTTTGATAAGATAAACTCATTGTTGATTGGTCAAGATGCACTTATTTACACTGTCGATCTAATATCCTCCAGGAATATTCCCTCATTAATTTATATTAGTTTAAAAATTAAAATAAAATAAAGCTTGATTGGATCTTAAATTCTTAATGTTCCTTAAGATATAAAAAGAGTAAAAATATACTTATATTTGATTCAATTTTTTTGTTTGGTTTTTTATAAAAATGAAAATTTTAAAATATAAATAGCTAATATAAAAATAAATCAAACATAAAGAATCAAAATAAAAATATTAAAACGTAAATGACCAAAATAAAGTAACTTCAAATGTTAAGGATCAAAGATTCAAAAGTACATTTCTCAAAAAAAAAAAAAAAAAAAAAAAGATTCAAAAGTATAATTTGATCAAAAGCAGAAAACTATTAATAGTTTCTTGTGCTTTCATATGCTGAAGTTCCTATGGAAAATAAAAATAGAACATTAAAATTTTTTATGGATTATAATTTTGGATAGTGTTTTAATTTTTATAAAATAAATAATAAATAAATACAAGTGCATGTTTTTATGATCCCACTCAATGGTTGGGTTCAATCATCCACCATGCTCCAAAATGAGCAAAAACCAGATCAAAGGCAGCTCTCAGACCTACTCAATGGGACCTCCTTAAACCCTAAATTAGAAAAAACATAGCATTTGGATTGGGCTAACTATTCATTCACAAAAAGCCCCATTAGTATTATGTTTTTTCTTCCATGTTTGATATGACACAGAGATGATAGGATTTTTTATGAATTAGTATTTAATGTAAATAGATGTGTATCAAAATGAATTTACCTTTTTTGACACAAAATGATCAATCTTGACAAGAACACGTTTAACCCATATAAATAAGTGGTATTTTATCTTATAAAATTTTATATTTTAAATTTAAAGTTGAGAAATGAAAAGAATTTTGGTAATTTTTTTTTAACCTAGTCTTTGACGTTTTTATCCAAAACAAAGATTAAATTTTTTTTTTCCCTATTAGATCGTGCATTTTTAAACTTGAATAAAATTCATTAGGTTGAAATAATGACTGTTTTAGATTGTTTTCTATTTGTACTTTAATTAATGTTATTGTGAAATACAATTGGTAAATTTATTTGTTTGTAATAATTGTAATTTATGTAAATAAAAATTAGTTAATCATTTTTTGTCATATTTTTATTTATCAAGTTGAAATGGGTCATGTCAGTATCAACCCATTGAACCCAACATGGCTTGTTATCAAACTTGTTATGTAAGTGGTATCATGTCAATCCATTTTATAAACGTGTCATATTTTCTATTTGTTTTAATAAAAAACATTATGTGAAGATAGTTTTTTGCCTTCTTTTTTTTTTTTTTTTTGGTAATATCATAAAAAATGGTTCAAAAGAAAACTATTTCTTGACTCCCCTTAGAGCATTCCCATTAAGTATGCTAAAAGGGGTATATGCTAAATTTTAGCATCAAAACACCAAAAAAGCAACTCCATCAAAGCTTTCAAATGGTAAAATTTTTAGCATATTGCTACAGTGAGCTTGTATTAATACAAGCTCACTGTAGCCTGAATTGTAAAAAAAAAAAAAAAAAGATTTTTATTCTCACGTTGGCTGGTGGTTTGTGTGTAGTTGTTTTATTATTATTTTAATGAGTAGTTTATATTATTTAAATGGAGTGGTAAAAAATATAGAATTTTTGATGTTTGATGTATCTTAAAGTGAGATGGTATAATAAATAAAGTAAATTTTTGAAGTGTTAAATGCTAAACATTTTAGAATTCTTGATGGGAATGCTCTTATATAGCTTGGCATGAGATAGAATAGTTTCCCATTATAATTTTCTAGAAAACAACTCTATCTTACACCAAGCTAAATAAAGAATGTCAAAAAATAGTTTCCAACTCATTTTAAGTTTACTATTAAACATAAGAAAATGACATAGTTTTCTAGAAAATACTTTTTAAAAAATGATTCATTTTTTAGAAAATATTAATGTCAAAATAAACATAAGAGAAAACCATACTACTCTACACATTTATGATTAGAGTAATATTAGGAATATTTATGTCAATTTTTCAATGGAGTAAAAAAATTATGAGTAATGCTAGAAATACAAACTATTTTACAAAAAATTTTATAAACAGCTAATGTGGTGAGTAATGGTGGGCCTAAATGAAAACTGTAAGGATAAGGGGCCCAAGAACATATGCTGGGCTTTGGGCCTTGTCCGAGGACACTTTGTGGCTCGATGACATATAAACAGTAATGAATATGTAAGACTCAGGATCTCATGAGTGAGCTACGGGTGAGAATACTAGGAAAGGTAAGCCTAGGAGGAGTATCTCCTCAGCTAAGCGAAACAGAGGTCAGAAAGGGTGTACTGTCACTTAAGGTGAACTTCCGAGAAATTTAGTGATAACGATATACATTGTGAACATACAGGATAACTAGAAGGTGGAAAATATCTAAGGGAAAGCTGCTACCACCGCATTGAATGTTCTGTAATTAACTCTTTGATTGCATTAATGAGGAAGTGATACCTGAACAGTAGTTTTCAGCCTTACAGCTTCTCTCTAGAGACTTTAAGAGGGTGCTGATATGACATGGATCAACATTAACAATCTAATCTACACGTGGGGGGCAGGGATGAAGGCAAAGAGATAGTATAAAATAGGAAGAAGGCAATGAGAGAGAGGAATCGAGAAATTAAGAGAAAAAGACTGTAGCAATCAAGAATTGAACTTGTAACCAAACTTGAGAAGAAATATATAAGAACTAATCTCTTCAAATTGTACTGAGGACAATTTTCTTTAGTTTAAACTAGTCTATCTTCATTTCCTTGTCATTTGGATCCACTTTAATTGTGGACTGACTCATTAAAGCCTAGTTTTCCAATTCACTTTCTACAAATTCATTGTATTGTACTCTTTGGGCCTAAGTTCATCTATCATTTAGGCTTAGAAGCCAAATTGTGTCCTTACAAAAACCAATAAGAATGAGTAATACTAGAGATATAAACTATTTTATAATTTTTTTTTTCAAACGGCTAATGTGATGAGTGATTATTGGTAAATGAAATAATGATATTAATGGTGGGTTTAAATGAAAATCAATAAAAAGTTAACTGCATCAACATTTTGTAAAAATATTGAAAAACAGTTTGTAACTGTAGCATTACTCAAAAATTATTCATGATATTATTAATATAATACTAATCACCTTCATGATTATGTCAATTCATTTATGATATTATTAATATAGTACTGATCACATTATGACTATGTCAATTTGTTAGTAAAAAGATAAGAACCGAACTGCCTAAATCTATTTATCGCCAGGTCATTAACTTCCACCCTATCAATATCAAGAATCCCCCACCCCGCCCCAAACCAAAGAGAAAGATAGAAGCGTATCTATCATCCGAAGCTTTTTCAAAGTTATTATTTGGAACCTTGCAAAAAGTGAGTTTGGTTCCTCATATGAAACATCATTAGTTCTAGCTTTTAATTTAGACAAGCCTCCTCCTGCTTCCAACCTTTTTTGTATGGCTTTACTAATCAAACACCTTCTTTAAATTTGACTCAACACAAAGAGCTAAGGACTTGAAATTAAAAATTACAGTGGTGTACGTGTGTTACTAATGATCTGTTGATCCAATCAGGGGACATTATATATGTCATATGTGCACCAAGCCGGGTAAGCTGTCTTTTGGCTACTCAAGTATCCATTGAAAAAGAAACTTGAAGTAGAAAAGTGCAAGACTAATCTAGCTAGAAATTGACCACTGAAACTCTTTAGTGGGAGGAAGTCCTCCCTCTCACAAGTTGGTAAGAGTAAGACCCACAGCTGGTGGGTCCCACCAGCTGTGAGAGGAGAGAAACATACACCCATAACATGGTATATTTTCTCCTTTAGTGAGGTGGTATGAGTTCGGATTACTCCCATAAGTGCTTGGGTTCGACTCTCACCAATAAGTGGGGTGAGTAGGCCTAAACTTAGGGTTTAAAATACTCGTGTTTGACTCACATGTGAAGTTGCCCACATGGTGCTATAAGAGATGCCACCTTCAACATTAAAATATATATATATATATATTTTTTTTTGAGAAAATATATATTATTTATTAAAATTATTTATAATTAAAAAAAAAATCCTAGCTGGAAAGTGCAAAAAAAAGCATGGGCTTGACACTGCGGTCCGCATAGTCCTTTTATGATTAACATTGATCATTGATAGCATTACTAAATTTAATTATTTGAGCTCCCATAGTTTCAATTGGGCCTAAGTATGCACCATGTTGGGCTGTGTGTGTGTATATATATATATATATTCATTAAATTTTGAAACATGCCGATCTAGAAAAAAGAAAATTTTGAAACATAGCTTGTAACAAAAGCTCAATTGAAAGTATATTACCGATCTGATTTTAATTGTTTCAAATATACAATGTCTTTAGAAAGCAGTTTGTTAGGAAAATATAGGAATTACAGCAAGGATTCCAACCAAATTGGGGATCGATGGTTGTCTGGCTCTTCTCTTCATTGGTAGTTCATGTGAACAACAAAAAAACCAACTTTCTAAATCGGGATCAACCTGAGTAGGTTAATCTTAGATCCTCCAAAATTTTAAGTGAGGGGATTGGTTCTCGTAAGGTAGTAATAAATTTGAGTAGTGGTAATAACTAATAAGTGTTCTCTCTTCTGAAGTTGGAGATATATAAATATAATAAAAATTACAAGAAATTTAAAACTAGAAAAAAGCCAATTGGAGATATATAAATAAATAAATAAAATTATAATGAAACCAGTTAGGCCGAGGCACGGAAATTTTTCTTTATTTAAGAAGATTCAAGCTCTCTGTAGATGGCAAGTTCTACAAATGGGTGCAATAGAAACTAGAAACTCTATTTGACTCGTTTACTCAAAGATACAGTAGCTTGACTAGATTGTCATGTGGCTTAAACTAATTTTGCATTAGTATCTTAGCCCAAAGCTCCACCAAATAAAACATCTTTCTTTGCCCAATCATTCTCAAATATACATCAAACATCTATATATATTGTATTGTTATACATATATATATGTGTGTGTGTGTAAGGAAGGATGCAAATAGTCTTATTTATAGATTGACAAGACCTACTTAAGATTAATGGGCATTACAACCCAATTATTCATATAATTATACTCATTATTGCATATGTAGGAGTTTCTATAATTAAAGATTGGAATTAGATTCAAGACACTGCCCTGTTTGGTTTATTTTTTTTCGTCATTCATACCTCTTCACTCAATTTTCGTCACTCATCATTCATCACTCAAAAATACCTTAATTTCTTATAAATCAGTTTGGTGGGTTGTTTGGGTGAAGTATCTCAATGGGTTTTTCAATTCCAACACTCACCTTTATGTCACTCACTGGGTCTCGCAAAAATCAATTGCAAATCAAGTGAACAAAATGGTCACAAGCCTACCCGCGTTGTCTCTCTCTCTCTCTCTCCTCTTCACGCACTTTCCACAACAAAACACTCTATCCCCAACTTCAGAAACCCACACACCACAGCATAGTCTCCATTCTCTCACCACCAATCTTCAGCTCTCCAAACCCTCACTCCGCCTTTCATTTTCTGCTCCTCACTTCCCTGCCTCCACTGCATTAGATCCCTCCCTCATCTCGAACTCCAAAAACCCACACAAAGGAATCCCAGACTCCCAACTCTGAACACAACCCAGGTATCCCATGTTGCTCATCTTTCTCACCTTCAACATGTAAACCTATTGCAGCACTGTAGGCTTGCTGAAGAGAATTTGTGAGCCCTCTGTTGGTATGGTCTTATTTCTCACCGTATTCATGATTTTTTCTATATATGTGAGCCCTCTATTTATACATTCTTTTCTTTTCTGTTTGTGAGATGTAGCTTATAGGTTTCAATTCATAATGATTTTAATTGTGACTGATCTATGTAGTAGTGTAGTTTACATAAGAGGACCCAATACCGATTAGAGAAAGTTTTTCCGGTTTATGCATTGGGGATATCCAAGCCTGACTTTGACTCGGTTGTTAATTTGGGTGACCTGATTGCTGACCCAATTTGGGACGTTGTGAAAGAAGAGCCTAAGTTGGAGGTACTACTAAGCTTTTAGTTTTAACCAATGTTTCTTTTTGTTCATTTTGTTTTTGTCTTTGTTGGGTTCTGAGTGATGGGTCTTCTATGGTTTATGGTTTAAGAAATTGGCAAAATAGGTACCCAAATAAATTCAACGAACTAATGTCACAGAAACAGAATTAATGTTTGACCTTAAGAAATTTGGAGCTGTTACATTTGGTTTGAAACTTTAGTTTTATTTTTCTAAATTTTTTGTTGAGTAGGATTGGTGTTACTTTAGAAACTGACTTTTTTTTAGTACAAAAAGTGATTTTTTTTTTTTTTAAGGTTGTCATTTGGTTATACCATTTGTTTGACTTTGGCTAGAGATATCGTTGTAGATTGAATTTTATGGTATTTGGATAGCCTGGTTTATGTTCACCAATTTGTTTAACTAAACATGGGTAGTGATTTTTTCAATGATGGGGTAATAGCACTGATTTGGAACTGGGTACTCTGAAATCTTATATGGCCTATAGTAAGATTTGATTCCTAATTAGATTGTAGACACACATAGAAACATAGATAATTACGATTTGGAACAATGCTTTGTTTAATCCATCCTCATATATGTGTTGACACATATTACTACTTAATTTTGAGTCACACTTACACACACATCTTGGAATGAGTACTAGATAGCTTCCATGCCTTCAAGCTAAATTCATGCTTGTATGTTTGTTAAAAATGAAGCAAAGCCACCTGGATAGCTTTCATAATTCCATTACAATTGTTTTTGCAGCACAACAGATAATGTTTTGATAATTGTTTGCACTATAATATTCAAGTAATTAGCTTTATTTTTTCGTTTGCAGTATGCCAATTTCTTATAAGTATATTATGTTTTTATCATACCATAGGATTCTCCAATAATGTAGCTTACCAGTTTTGCCTCTACAATATCATCGGCGGCTTGGAGAACTTACAAAATTATTTTTGCAACACAAAAGATTATGTTTAAGTTGATAATTGTTTTCAAACAAGGGTGTTATCTTTGGTGTTTACTGTAATAGCAAAATAGTTTGAAATTAAAAATTATTTGTATGCAATCAGGTCTACATACTAGAAATTGTTTTGAAGAGTTATCTAACTATTCTCTAAATGGCATCAAAGTAGGTAATGGAACATGGAATGTGGGAGATATTGCTACTGATTTCTCATGTAAATTAGTTAATATATTCTATTATGCAGAGAAAAACACTTGACATTGTTTAACACTCTTCTTAAGATCATGAATTACTGCATTAGAAAAACTCAATGTCTATTAGGCTCTCAAATAATTAGTTGAGCTAAGAAAAAGTAGATCAAGATTTCATTGACCACTCAATACAATCTACACTAGTGTTATCTATTACTGCATACAACTTAATGAAAATTTTTAGTATGGTTAGCTATGTGTTGACACCATCAGGGAATATGCCTTGTAGGGGTGGACGTTTCACCACAATGTCGGAGGCAAGTGCCAGTAGCTATAACTCCAACTAAAGGGGACATATGTGTGACATGGATCAGTGCGTGTTGCGGATATCTTTGCTACTCCATAATTTAGGTAGACGGTTTTATGGTTGTAGACATTGGTAGCCTATAAGTATTAGCTGTTCTTACTATCATCGTTACTTCATGGTTAAAGTTGCTATGCTTCGCAACTCATGTACTTACCAGCTTTGTTTAATATGCAGGGTAGCGATGAACATTATAAGTCCTTTAAGTGGTTGGATGGCATCCCATGTAGGCGTGGAGCTAAAACAACACCGATTGTCATTGCGAAATTTACTAGGCTTGAGGCTGAGGTAGCTATGGCAAAAAACAATGAGATGGAAGCCTGTGCAATGATAGCAGACCTACTAAACAGGGAAAGAGTAGCAAAGCGTAGGACTGAAAAAGCAAGGGTTTCCCTTTGTATGGTTAATGCGCAAGCACGTAAATATCAAATTACTCTACTTATGTCATGGTTTTTAGCTGTGGTGTTGTTTATATTTTCACTTGGTAATAGGGAGGTTGGATTACGGCAAATGTGTCTGCCATGATTCTGAATTTGGATTAGTGGTTTGCATAATGAAAAACTGTCTTCTGCGGTTGGACATGGAAATGTATTATAGGAGGTGTTAGGAGTGTTTTCTAGCGTAGGTGTTGGACTTGGCAACGTATTTGTTGAATGATAGACTTATTGTAACCCTATATATAACATTGCTGTTTTGTAATGGTAGCATTCTTATTTTTTTCATTCCTATTGTTTATGATTCAGTTGTGTTGTTAGTGTATTTAAGCATCGATATGAATAAAAACAGGGCAAGCAGGATTTAATCCCAAATATCCTTCCGCAGTTTACTGCACATAGGTTAAAAAATCACGCTATACCATTACAAAATCACCCATCATCACCAAAGTAAAAAGAAGGCAAAATGTGGACTTGATAGAAACTTCAAATACCATTGATTTGTGAGGTGAGAGTGCACAATACAATGGTACAAATACTAAATACCGAATTTATGCGCATCATACATTCGTGGTTCCAAAATAGCGCAATACTGTTTATCATAATACATAACATGTGCTGAACATCATCTAGTAAATGCTAATCACTTGGCCTATGCTACCAAGTCTATAAATATCAAAATGTATGTATTTACAATACAATTCATGTGCGAAATCAATTTCTACGGCCGACATAATCAGCCCACATAGCATCAGTGATGTCATCACTCCTGTGGGCCATTCGTCTCTTTGATGCTTCCAACATCTCCACAACATGCCTCTAGTTTGCGGTGCTGGTGGAAGCTCCATTGTTGCCACTACCGGGCAGAATAATAGGATTTCCTTCATATTTAACATTGTCTCATGTGTTAAACAATTTATCACAATGGTTATTAATGTATATAAAATTGTGTAGACAATAACATGTATTAATCACATAGCGCTGCCTACTGCGCTTGAAGTTGGGCATTAAATTGAGGATGGGAAAACGAGTCTTTAGCACCCCAAACGATCGTTCAATAACCATTCACAAGGAAGAGTGTTGACAATTGAATAACTCTTTCTTGGTTGTTGGATTTCTGTTACTAGAATGAAATTCTTGGGCATAGTACCTAGTTAATTTGTGAGGTGGAAGGAAACTTGTGCCAATAGGAAGGCCTGAGTCCACCAAGTAGTATGATCCTACATGTTTATGAAGTTATTCAGAATTGGCATAAAAAACTAGAACAAAAACATATAAAAATTGATAGCCTTTGAGATTAGTTGTAGTACCCGTGGGTGGCCATGGGAATCCATGCTTCGAGTCACCAATCGCTTCCTCCAACACCCGTGAGTCATTAGCACTACCTTCCCATCTCGTATGAACATAAATAAACTACATATCCTTGTTACACAAACACAACACATTTGTGGTTACAATAGCCTTTCGCGACCTGTACGCTTGAGTCACATGTTTAAGAGGCTGAACACTCACATGGGTGCCATCCATTGCCCCAACACAGTTCTGCACATGACATAAGTACTGATGATGTATGTATCTAGTTAAACAAAATACGTTTACAATATAATTAAGTGATATATAATACCTCGAACCATAGGCAGTACTTATTCACCTGAAGATGTTTGAGGAGGCAAACTACATCAGATGTCTCGCATATGAGTGAAGAGCATGCAACACTCTACGAAAGTGGCAGAACACCGTCTCAATTAAGTGCTAGAATCTGTCTACAACACACCTCATTCGAGTATTGTGTCCAAGTATGTATAACAACATGACGACTGCCTATGTGGCATCCACATCACCCTGCCTTTCCTTTAAGTATACATGGTCGATCAACTCATCCATTAAATGTAACAAATACGAGCGTGTCATGGGAAACATCTCAAAGCACTTATTAGGATTACTATCAAGTTCCTCCGTGTATCCTTGGCCTGTGAGGATACTATCACCTATGGGCTGTTTATCATAATGTCACTACATATAGGCAAACATCTCACCTACCAAAAAATTCACAAAGTCAAACTCTGCTTCATCTTCACTATCACACTTTAAACCCCACCAGACATCATCATTAGTATCATCACCAGCATCAACTTTGTCAAAGTATGATTCATCAAAATCATAAGCCAAGAATGCATCAAACCATTGACTCCTTGATGCCATTGTCACCTACACACCACAACGACATACTATTAACTCCTTTTATTTTATACAGTAAACCAATCTCTATAAATATGTGTTCTACATGGGGAGGCCACTTTTTGTCTTCTACATCTTGGGATTCATGTGCCATCTAATTTAAATATCTCACATGGTAAGATGAACACACTTTATATTGACAGGAAAATAAATGAACAAGGAATATTAATGTGTTACCGTGACCAAGTAATGTTACTTTGTAAATAAATGAACAAGGAATATTAAAGATAACGCCATACATAGATATACTCTAGTTCAAAGCTAAACTTGTACATTGTGACCATGTAACATACAAAAAGTCAAAAGATATTGGCATTGTTTTACTAGAAAATTGGTCACAAATAGCCATAGGGGAGTGCATGTGAGAGTGTACACTAACAACACCATAGTAGTCTACAAACCATAGTGGAAACAAAATAAGTTAGCATAAACAAAATGGTTAGCTATGCACTACAATGCTTTGGATTCCACCAATCGCCTCTTACTGAGACATACTAGCCCCCTAATTCGAACCCACCACTGGCCACCCATGCCTTGGCCCATAACGAACTCCGTTGGCCCAACAATACTCCTTCAGGACATGCATGAATCAACGCATAACCTGCCTCTTGCGGAAATCCTTCCCAGTCTGAGCATTGAGAGTGTCTATGATCACAGCCCACAATGGCTCACGGGGAAGCCCTGCCGCAAAATTACCCAGCATCCATTGGCCGAAGACAATGTCACAAAGTTCATCGACACAATCATCGTCCCACCTCCTTAAATCCCCAGCCATCTAACAACAACCTTTGATCATGTAACAATCACATATAAAGAAGAAACATTTCCATGTTTTCTTAAAAAATGATGATTAAACAAACTAAATCTAAAATTCTTAAATGCCTCGTAGATATTTCTCCTTCCGAGAAAAAAGAGAGATTTACTACATAATAGCAATCCCATTGCTTGACTCATCATGAGTTCAGCAAAAATTATCAACCTACTGTATCAACTGAGAAATGTGCATTAAATCAGTATCATTACCAAATAAAAGACATCTATCATATCTATTAATTTTTGTCCACTAATGTTTGACTCATAAATGTGTCACAAAATCAAAGAAAATAATGTTATTACATAAGACTTGGTTTGTGCGAGTTACTGGATTGCAACAAAACTGTATTTAAGGAAATTGAGCACTACAACATGCATTGTATGACTCTTGGTTCTAAATCATACCGTAAGTAGATACAGAATTACACCTATTTCTTTGCATTCATTATACTTAAAGCAATTTGTGCTTCATCAATCACATTAAATGTTTCAACTTAATTACAAGGCTTTTTCAATGACTTCCACGAGCTTTCATTTAAGTAACACATTCTCAGAACTTGCTCCCATTATTCACAATATCATGGATGTAACAAAGGAACAAACCCAGAAATTTCTAAAAAAAAAAAAAAAAAAAAAAAAAAAAACATAAAAAGAGGCATAAAAGCTATACTTGAGTAGAGAGTAAAAAAAAAAGGCATAAATAAACAAACATTCACAGCCATTCCTCAAGGTCTCAGTAAACAGAACTTACAAAAAATGGAGGAACATGGAAAAAACAAAAAAACATTAAAATAAAACCCAACAGATGGAGGGGATGAATATGGGTCACACCGGAAACAAAATCGATTCACGAAGCTGTGCTAAAGGTGTTGTTCGGCGAATAGATGCGCTTCCATTGTTGCTATGCTGTGGGTTTGGGAGAAGGAAAATGGAAATGATGAATGAGAAGTAGTGAAGTGCTAAAGTGCTGGGTAGTTGGGAAAGTAAACACAAAAGTACCGTTGGGAGCTTAGTGGGTCTACTACGTTTGAAATGATGTAATGTAACACTGCTGTGGGACCCAAAACTTGATGAAAATTACGCTTATTGTCATTGAGTTAACATAACTCAAAACTTAAAAAAATTGAAAACAGCCTTCCGGAGTTTCCAAGTTTGATAACTCAAAACCCAAATATCTTAGTTTTGTTAGCTAAGTTAACATCCAAAAAAAATAAGCCAAACAAGCATATACAGGTGGGGCCCACGGTTTTTGGGTTATAAGTTAACAAAACTCAGTTTTGTTAATTGAGTTTGGCAAAATCCAAACAACACCTAAGGGGTGTTTGAATTTTGTGTTTTCCATCACTTATCACTCAAAATCTATAGGTAACATGCATGCTACACTTGTTTGGATGAGTTTTCATTTTCTGTTTCTATCACTCAAATCTCACCAAATTGAGTTATGAGTTAGTGAGAATAAAAAAAAAAAAAAAAATGGTGTTTTTGAGTTATAGAAACAAAGATATGGTGGCAAATTGGTAAATTCTCTCACATAATGGGCCTCACGATCAGAGCATTGTCACATCACACTTCAGACTTTACTCCCCCACCAACAGGTTTAATTTTTTTTTTTTTCAGACCAACACCATTTCTCCTATACATCACACTTCAATTTCTTTTTCTTCAATTCCCAAGCACCAGCTCTCCATTTCATACCCATCGATTTGTTCCCTCCCATTCTGATAAAAAACATCCATAGTAAAGTAAACATCTTACAAAGTAGAAACTACTATGCAATTAACTTGTCAAACTACAAAGCTGCTTGATACTTTAAAGGAGAAACAAGTAGTGAAATTCAACTCAATAATCAACTTTATTCTTTGCCATATTCTCACATTTTTATTTCCTCAGCAACAACACCCACATTTCTAATTCCCATCTCTACCCAATAGTCCCTTCCCACATAAAATCCCAACCAAATCCTTAAAATTTGAAACCAATACCACATCTTAAAAAAAAAAAACCCATGTATACTATTATCCATTTTTCATTTCTCTAATCAACATAGACAAATAAACAACAACAACAAAGAAATAAACTTTATTGAATACCATGACATATCCACAAAAAGTTCCTTTTTAAAAAAAAAAAAAAAATTTCAATAAAGAACAAGAAAAATTCATATAATGGTCTTGGTAATTTTCCTCTAAGCCAAAAACCACAAAGCACAGCTAGTTCTAAAGCTCCACCAATTTATGCAGCGAGCTCAGCCATTTGATTCCGCTTCTTCTCTTCAACCACCACCGATCTGATCGAGGAGCAGAGCACCAAAAGGGAGTTTTCAGGGTTCAATCCCAAGGCTGAGGGTGGAGGAAGGAGGTCTAGAACTACTTTGTGGGTTCAGTTCCAAGGATGAGGATGGAGGAAGACTATGTAGAAAGAATTTATGGCTTTAGCGCAGTTGGGTGAGGATAGAGGAGATGATCTGAAGGGTTTGGCGCAGTTGGGTTTTGGAGGTTCAAGGAAATAAGAGTAATATGATTATGTGGGTTGAAGGGTCCCGCAAGTAGCCGTAGCCATTCTGTGGGCACTGCACAATGCTCAATCCATGGGTCCCACAAAAGGTGAGTTTTTTGAGTTTTTGGAATGAAAACTCAACCAAGTTTAAGTGCCAAACATTGCTAAGGTATAATTTGGGAATTTTTAAGTGATAAGAAATGAATTACAGGGTGATGAGTGATAAGATATGAATTACTCACCATCTAAACAAGGCCTAGTTCTCCATCAAAAATTGAAATTCTTACACATTTTCATTTATCAGCCAATTCCAATATAAATAAACTACATAATACTAAGAAATTTAACAATTTATTTATGATTAATATTAACCAACAATAGGTAATGCTGGGTGGAATTGGCGGGCACTTCACATGAGAAGGGAGTTGTTCTGACAACTTTTTGTCCCCTCAAGTCGGCTAAGGGGGCATGATGCTAGGACATGTTCTTGGAATTTACCCTTATGTGAGAGAGGGGATATATGCACCGGATGTATGTCATATCGCCTTCTGTTCTAGAGCATTCCCCTGTTTTATAACATTTAAACTTTGTGGCAGGTGAGGTCATGAAAAGCTTATGTGACTGGCTAAGATGCTCTTGCAACTTCTCGAGAAAACTTCTTATCTCAAGATGGAATTATGACTGACCTTAAAATTAGCGGAGTCATCCATCCACTCGAATTGTCCGATCCCATCGTCTATGGAGCTTGGGCTTAATTAGCCAAATTTTGTACCGGTTTGTAAGTTTGTTCTTCACTTTATTGGTTCAAACACAAATGACAAATTGACAACTTCAGCCTCTCCTGCGGCAATAATGAACATTATAATCGTGACACTTTTTATAATCTATGCAGCTTTGCATTAGATCATGGAAATCACCTATTATTCTGGATTTTCTTTTTGGGCGGAGTCATTTAGATTGGACATGAGATTCTGATGCAGCAAGCCTTAATTTTATAATTCTTCAATGTGTTCAGCTTTTTCTAAGGAAATACTACATCTGATCAAACGAGATCAAACTCTTCCACATACTCCTTTTTGTTCGATTAATATAAAATGTAAGCAATTTGTTTTTATACTAATCAATTGCCATAAAACAAAAAAACACAGAATTTTTTATTCAGCAAAATAGGCATTATAATACCATTATCTTTGATGGAAGCATGCACTTCCCTTGCCCCCACTAGATTCTTATATGCTTATTCGTTGATTGTCTTTAATGTAAGTAGGTTAGTAAGAAAATTGCCAAAAATACTACGAAACAATTATATCATTATTCTATATGACGAAGTCGCCGTTTGGTTAGTAGGAAAATGACCAATCAAGTAGTAGAGAAGATTGATTCAACTCCATTGCCCTCACTTATCATGACTGAGTCATTCTGTTGATATAATCAATGCTAAAATTAAAATTTACTACCCGACATTAATTAACAAACAACAGCTACCAAGTTGCAAAGTCGGTTATCCTTGAGCAGTTGAGGGAAACATGCTACCTCACTTGTTCATCTATAATTAGCCTCCCTACAATCATTAAGAAGCATAGAATTCCTTGGAATTTGGATATAGAATAAAAATTCATACCAAGTTTGGCAAAATTTAGATCACACAAATGGGTTTTCTCTTTTTTTGGTCACTATCTATTAGCAACCCTCCATTGCAAATTGCCAATATAGTGAGTGAGTGAGTGTAAGCAGACAAAATCTCTCACCTACACCTAGATAAGAATGAAAAATTGGGAATCAATTTGGCCACAAATTAGGTTACTTTAATCCTAATCGAAAGACCCCATCATGGCTTCAAAAACAAGACAAAAATATTTATTTGCTTCCAATCAACCCACAACACTTAATACCAAAAACAAATTAGTAATCCATAATTTGATTGTATGATTGAGGTTTTTTTTTTTTTTCAAATATTTAAGGGCAATTTCATAAGGAAAATGCAAACAACACAAAAGACACGGTATGGAGTCTTGGAGCCCACAACTCATTCCATCTCCTATGGACCTACTCTAACTCCAAACTACTAAAATCCAATGGTCACCTTTCACGTCACTACCAATTAATATAACTTTCCCGCCGGATTTTAAAATTCCAGACCAACGTTCCAAATCCGTTTTCAATTGCAACCCGACAAAACCGGACCCTCTTTCTTGTGTCGGGTTCTCTTTGTATATTTCTTTGCCCCAACCCGTCTAGCTCGGCTTTGATGATTGAGCTGCAGCTTGCTTTCATATTAGCCCATGATGGTTTGGTCTTGGCTAAGCTTCCTTCTTTTGGATGAAGACAAATGCATGGGAGTTAAGAGATCTTTTTTAGGGATTTTAACAAGTTGATGATTTGCAAGAATCACTGAATTAGCAAGTGGGTTTGTGATTAGCTAAGGCCAATCCAAAGAAAAATACACTACAATGATGATGGGGATTCAATCCATTTGGAATATTCCCGGTTTTATTGTTAAAATTCAAGATAGCTTCAATGGAAAGGGTTGACCTGGCCTTATGAAATTTGTTTAGTTTTGTTGGCAAACTTGTGAATAATAACTTATCTAGTTATAAGTTATAGCTCATAGAGTCTTTAGGAATGTTTATTTAATGCTCAAGCTACTGTCATTCAGTGTGCAAGAATAGGATTTCAAGTGATTCAAGGATCAAAATTGTAAACAAAACTTAAGTTCAACCAATCGAACTACATATTTGCAAAATTAAAAATTTAGCCTATTAGTCCATCAGATGATTAGGGTTTCAGACTTACGTCACTAAGTACATAAAGAAAACCTTAAGCCATGCATTTTTTCAAGACTTTAGAGCAGCTCATTTTTAGATCTAAAAAGTTTATACCTATTGCTCTTTCGAATCACTAATAGCAATCAAGGATGGACACAAGTAGGGGCCCAAGCCCACCCCGGCTCCAATTTTTTTTTTTTTTTAATAGTTATTACATATTTCATTTTTGTAGTTGAGCCCCCCTTCCAAAATCTTAAGCCACTTTCTCCTCAATAAGCCTACCTAGCCTCATCCAAATAGCAACTATCCAACCCAAAAATTTAATAAAAATAATAAAAACATTCACAATGGTGATTGTATTTTAGTCAAAAAAATTTATTTTATAACCAAAGAACAAAAAAATCATGTGTTATAAGAGAAGTTAAAGCTAATTTTTTGCAACTACAGTAAACTAGTATAAAAACCGGTTGATTGTAGTAAGTTATTAAAAATAAAATACAATATTTTATTAAGATTATATCTCTTTCTTCAATTAAAAAACTCAAATTCTCTCTCTTCCTTTGTTATTTTAATGAGTTGTTTATATTATTTTAAATGAAGTGATAAAAAAAAATAGAACAATATTTGATATTAGGTGTATTGTAAAATGAAGTAGTAAAATAGATAAAATAGTTTTTTGAGGTGCTAAAAGCTAAAATTTTTAGCACCACCAATGTGAATGCTCTAATTTCAAAAAAAAAATATATATATATATATATATATATATATATCCTAGCCAGCCAAGTATTAAAAAAAAAAATTATTCTGTTTTTGTTTTTGTCTTTATTGGTAAATGGTTGCATCTTAATGTATTTAGAAACAACAATTTTGAGTATTTAAAATTTTTTAATACTATATGGATACTTATTTGGAGTTTTTTTTTTTTTATATATACTTTGGCCTCCGCTAGCTTAAAATCTTGGGTCCATCCCTGTCGATGACCACTCACATACTCTTTGAACCGGTGGATTCAAATTGTTGCTCTCCATATATTGTGTACTAGATTCAAATCTTCAAGGGGACGTTGAAGTCATGGATTGTAGGTTCATGCTGCAGTAGATTGCTATCAGAGATGTCTATGGGATTCAGAGCTCAATTCAGTAACTATAGTTAGATTTACAACAAATAGGGTTATTTAGACTGTAAATCTCTATTTAATAGTGAATTTGTTCACCTCAGGATTGATAAGGTCAAGTTCCCCTAGGTTTTTCCTGTGATAAAATTTGTTTCATTGGTTTCCTAGGTCATTATATCTTGTCTCATTTATATTTCCGCACTTGCATGATATTGATAATTGGTTATTTACCCTAAGGCTTCCATAATTAACCTAATTATCTAGTTGACCTTAAAATCAATTAAATACAGTGTATTGACAGGGGTCTAAACCCATCAAAATTGATGAGATCTTGGAGTTTGAAATTGTAGTAGCCAATGTCTTGGGCTCACTCTAAAGGATTCTTTTCATAATTACTTGGTAGGTGTTGGACATATTCACTAGCACTTTAAAATAAAGGGGAAAAAATTTTAACTCTAAATTAGTTTGGTGTATCTTTTTCCAATCCATACTATGTAACGATTGAAAAAAACCAGTAGTGTGTACTTTAAATCACATAAAATTTTTAGTAAGTTATGTGACTAGTTTAAATAATGCATATTGATAGTCTTATGAATTGCTACATACTGAGATGAAAAAAGATATCTTCAACTTTGTCCCCCAAAAAAAAAAAACTACATGTGCTTTATAGTTTCAGAATTTATATGACATAAGGTTTGTGGTTTCGTTTTGTAGTTATTGGCAGATTATGATTGTAATATCTTTCTATACCAAATTATAATTTGAGTAGGTCTGATAGCCTCAATAAAAAACACTTTGACTAAGTAAAATGAATATAAAAACTTAACAAAGAATGCAAATTAGCAAATGACAAACAGAAAGCATAAACTCACTTGAATTAATCGATTACTATGTTACAATGAACTTTAATTAGAGAGTAATTTTGATTGAATTTCAACCAAATACTATAATCTATACGTATAGGACTTCATGAGTGTTGGGATTATTTATTTATTTATTTATTTTTGTCATCTTGTCATGCATCGAACTTTGATGGGTTTTGCAAATGTCAAGTCATTTGTAAAGTTTTTCATTAAACCTAAGATGGATGAGAAAAATCATTTTTACCTTCCCATATCCATAACTCCCAAACTGAGGAGAAATTATAGAGTCTTCTAGTGGACTACGTCATTTGTCCACAATTCCACTAAAAAACTTCAACTTGTTTAAAATTGCTGAGTTAGTAATTAATTTCTGTTTAAAAAAATTTTATAACTAATAATTTTAAACAAATGGCAATTTTTTAGTATAATGATGGACCACATCACTTGTCCACTATGTAAATCTTATAATTTCTCCAAACTGAGGCTTTAAAAAAGTGCTAACGAGTTTAACTCACATGTGACATGACATAATTATAATTTCAAACTGAAAGTACCAATATTTTATTAACAAAACTGTTTGCCCTAAATACATATAAATATAAAGCGCTAATAAATGGCAGTTAATGATATATAAATATATGTATTTATATCATTAACTGCCATTTATTATCACTTTAATTCAAATGAAATGATATTGCCACTTCTTTTTAAAAGATATTGGATTGTGAAACCTTAAACAAATGCATGGCTTATGTTTTTCTTTCTAATTATCTTGGATAAAGTTTAGTTACAAAATTGGTTGTAATTTTAGATTACAATTTAATTCAATATATTTTTATTAGATGTGAATTTTGACAAATCCACCATTAGATTACATCTTCTTTTTATATCCTCCATATTTGCAAAAATTTTTAAAAATTAAAGATCAATAGCTTTGTCATTAATAAATTATTTAAATTGCAAGTTTTTGTAATTTAAAATTATGCAGAAAATATAAATGTATAAATCATACAGTAAATAATACGGAGTATTTGATTAGCACAAAAATTTGACATGTGTACATACTAAGTGTGTAAAGAGCATGCAATTCAATAATTAGATTTTAAAATATGTAGTAGTGTTTATTGAGTAAGGTTATAACTTTAGGCTACAACCAGTTTTGTATCTAAACCTTATCTAATTATTATTTTCTCTATATTTTTTTTGTTGAATAAGATTGTAAATGAGTCAAATTGAGTCGAGTATTAAAAGTTTATAAACTTATTCATTTAATTTAATTTTGAAAATGAGCCAATTTCAAGCTCATTATCAAGCAAATTTACATATTCTATCTTAATTCATTTTCTTGTCGATTAAGTTAGAGCTTGTTCATAAGTTACATGATTAACTTATTTTTTTCATATATATAGTAAAACCATGACTAACATTTTTTTTTTTTTTACTTTTTCATAAATCTATGAATGTTTATTATGAATAAACTACTTATGTTATTGACAAAATACAAAAAATAATGTGATATCATATGAACTTATTTACAAACTTATAAAATTCAATGTCAAGCCTATATAATTGTTTTTTTTATACATGTATACATATAAAAATATAATGTTATATATAGTTAACTCGAACCTCATGTTTATATTCTTGTTTATGAACACATTATTATGTTTTAGTTTGGCTTAATTTAATAGTCGAGTCTAAATTGTGACTTGAACTTGGCTTATTTACTAACATTAATAAGTTTTTTTTTTTTTTTGAGCCGAGCTTGAGTTTTTCATAAACAATTTTAGTTATTTTACAGCTTCATGAATAACTAAACATAAGAGTATCCAATTTTTCCTCACTTTACCATGTACAAATTCAAGGAAGTTACTTGGATCATATTTATCATCTATTTGTCAGTCATTTTACAAACGGAAACTATTAAAGGAAATTTCAAATTAGTCATTTGATGATGTTATCCGCGATCCAAAACAATGCATGTTTAACAATATATAGTGCGGGTTTTATTATAAGAGTGTAGTTAAGAATATTACAATTTAATTACATTACTTTCACAAATATAAGTGGCACCAAGGAAAAAGTTTACCTCCAAACTAGCTTGGAATAAAATTCTCCCAATTCATTATGTGGCAATCACTAAAAATAGGAAAAAATTTGGTTACAAATTTGGTTGCAACTTAAGATTACAACTTAAGGTTACAACTTCACTCAATATCTTTTTATTGTATATGAATTTTGATAAATCCACCATTGGGTTATATTTTCTTTTTATATCCTCCATGCTTGCAAAATTTCCAGAAATCAAAGATTCATAACTATGTCATCAATCAATTATTTAAATTGTAAATTTTTGTAACATAAAATTAAGCATAAAAATAAGTTTATAGATCATATAGTAAATAACATTTTATTAGTACAAAATTTGACATATGTGTTAAGAGTGTAATGAACATACAATTCAATTGTTAGATTTTCAAAATATGTAGCAATGCTAATTTTTTTTTTTTAAAGGAAGTTGTAGCCTTAGGCAATAGGTTACAACTAAGTTTGTAACTAAACTTTGTCCATAAAATTATCTACATATACTTTTAGTTACATGATCATCTATTTAATGGGTTAAATGACTTATTTAAATAATACACATGGATAGTTTAATGTGGTTGGAAAAAATTCCTCCAAACTGATTTGGAGAAAAACTTTAAATATGACACCAATTATTAAAAAAAAAAAAAAAACTAATTAATTCATGTATTTAGGGGTGTTCATCAAAATGCATAAATTGCACAAACCGCAAAAACCACATCAAAACTGCCCGCAAAATGGCATAACCGCACTGCACCACAAGTAATAGTGTACCGCACCGCACCCTCTCTATATATTAATATATTTATTTATTTTTAATATTAAATATATTATTAATAGTTTAATAATCCTAATTTTCAAAAAAAAAAAAAGTTTGATAATCCTAACCAGTGTTGACTAGAAAAGCCAACCCAAAATAAAGAAAAAAGAGTTCAATTATTTAAAACTTGGCCCAAAAAAAAAAAAAAAAAAAAGGAAAAAATTAGTTTTGAGCTGGGTAGGAAAAATCCAAAATTTGAAAAATATACCAATTTCAAACCACATCTTATACATAGCACTGCATATGTGACCGCAAAATGAAGTGCAGTGTGGTTATAGTTTTGGCTAAACTCTAAATCGTATCACACCGCACATGTGACCACAAAAATAAGGTGCAGTGCAGTTATGGTTTTAATTAACCCGCACCACCGTAAAGTGCGGTACTAAAAATGACCAAAAATCGCACCGTGAACATCCCTACATGTATTCATTTGTTAAGTTTTTAAAATTTACAAATCACATTTATTATTACAGCAGTTTGTAAAGGTTATATAGGAGAAGAGATACCTTTTTAATATTTTAGTGATAAATCAACACTAATACCAAAAACCTAAGCTGGCTTACGTGTATGTATTATATGTTCCAAAAACTCAAGCAATTAAAAAATAGTAAAATTATTTATTCGATTATTATTTTAGCACTTGAACATCCAATTATTATGTGCCTAATAATTAGAATTTTGTAATGGATCGGATCTGGCTAAGTTTTAATAAAGTTTTAGCAAGCCGATCGAGCTGAGCTTATGCCTATACAGCCAATATTGCTGAGACAATTTGAAAGTACATTCTTCACACGGTTGGAGATTAAAAAACTACAAGAAAACAAAACTCATACTAGAGATAGGTATGAGCTTACATTCATCATCATCATCATTATCACTTATAATTCTTGAAGGCTTCGTGTATATATATATATATATATAGTGCCAGAGATAGTATCATTTATACGCAATGTGCTTTTCACATGCAATAAGCCAAAGCCAATAACAAATTCTCCCACTAGTCCTCACCGAACCCAAAGAAGCCTAGTCAATTAAAGCTTAATTATAATCTCTCCCTACTATATTTGTGTCAATGGCGGGTGCTGAAACCACAAAAACTACTATTGCCACCAACAACACCACCACCACCACCACCACCACCACCAAGGCCAATAAAATGGTGCAATCAAGCAAACAGGCAGTTCGTAGATTTGTGGGAGTGAGACAAAGGCCCTCAGGGAGATGGGTGGCACAGATTAAAGACTCATCTCAACGCGTTAGACTATGGCTAGGAACATATGATACCCCAGAAGAAGCGGCTAGAGCCTATGATGAAGCTGCTCGAGCCCTACGTGGGGAAAATGCTCGAACCAACTTTGCATCAGTGAACCCCATTAATTCGAGCCTAACAGGTTCTTCACCTAGTAATGGAGGGTTACCAACACAATCTGATGGGAGGCATATTGGACTTAGCTTCTCTTCCTTGAAAGCTAAATTGAGCAAAAACATCCAAAACATCATGGCAAGGACAAGTGACAATAGGTCCTCAAAGAGTAGAGTGAGTGACCACTTTACTTTTGCAAGGATTTTTCACTTCAGAAGTTACCAATACCAAAGCCAGATGGACATCAACAACATAGAGAAAGTGGTGCAGCCAAGCGTTATTGTGCCCCATGTGGAGACTAGCACTACTACGAGTACTGAGCCTTCTTCTTGGGAATGCTCTAGTGTTTCGGATTGCAGTACTGAATGGGTCGGGTTCAGGCAACTTGGGTTGGATTCAGATGGATCAGATATTGGAGAAGTTAGTTTTAATGAGCAAGGGTTTGTGGACCAAATGATATCAGGGTGGATAGATAGCCCAGAATTCATGGGTGTTGGTGGCAGCAGCGGGGAGGAGGAGGAGGGTTCAAGGAGTAAGAGGTTCAAAGTTTCTTCTTCTGTCATGGTGCCTCCAACCTTTTGTACTGGGTCCCTACACAATGGTGAAATTTGAAGACATTTGGAAGTTGTTGCTAATGTCTTATGTTGTATAATAGTAGTAGTTCTTCACAAGAGGTGGTGTAGAAGTTCTAAGAAGTTGTTGCTAGCTAGCTGCTTTTGAGTTATAGTGAAGAACTGAATATAACTAGTTCTTCAATGCATAGAGAGAGAGAGAGAGAGAGAGAGAGAGAGAGAGAGCTATATAATATATATATATATGGAATAAACATATTACATAAACTAAATCTTGAGAAGTTTAATTATTGTTCAATGACATGACCAAGTTGGGTTGCAGTTACAACTTAAAAGATATGCTAAAATTATCAAACGGAAAGTTACAGAAACGAACATTAATTATAATAAGAAGAAGATATATAGAGTGGTATCTTTCATGCACTGTAAGTCCTTAACTGTTACGGTTTGGGATGTTTAAAGTTGCAGGTATTGCCTGATGCTAAATGCATGTATTCTTCAGAAATGTTAAAAGGCATTCATATCTAAGATTATGCAACATAAGCATGTTTAAAAGGAAACACGTGCTGATGCTCATGTAACTTATACCACTAAGAGAGGAAATTTTAAAAAACAAAATGCCATTTAACATAGGCAAATATATATATATATATATATATATATTTATATAGGATTTGGTATATAAGCAAAACTTATTTACAATTCCTTAGTGTTGTAAACTTGTACATTAGGCTCCTTAATTAATCTCAAACTCATGGTCATGGTGATAGTTAACACTTAACATTTTGACAAGAAGGGGAAGATCCAATTAAAAGGAAAATAAATTTGATAGATACATAAAAGGAAGATAAGAGCAACACAAACTACAAAATTAGTGTGTGTGTGTCTCCTTACAATAAGTTTAGCTTGATGTTTGGATTGATGTGGAGCTTCCACAAGCTTCGTGGAACCATCAATCATAATCATGGTTAATTATTTTATTGGGAATTTGGGATCTAACCAAAAGTTTGGTATTTTCCCCAAGATGATAATCAATGACTACGTAATTCTGATGAAGATTGTACATTTGTAAATATACGGCAGAATTTTTTAATTTTTAATTACATGGAGAAAATTTTTAAAGGGGATGCTTTCAAGCACACAATTATAGAGTTCTTTTGGTTGTTTTTTAGAGAATTATAGCCTATCCCTTTCGACAGGATGACGAGTTTGGTAGTTGATTTAAAAAACCGTTTCCCAAGATTAAAAAAAATTTATGTGACAACTTGGGTTTTGGGTTTTCAAAATTGGTTTTCTTATAGTGTTTTGAGAATTTGTTCTCTAATTGGTTTTTTTTTTTTTTTTAATTGTTTTCTCACCCCAAAAAACTGATCAATCTTTTTGGCACGATATTTTCTATTTCAATTTTTTTTTACTCAATCTGTATTCTCTTAAAATAGATGCAAATCCCCGCAATCAACAGAATCAGCAAACCCACGACAGGAAAATCCACACAAGTGACAAGCACCCAAAACTTTCCCAAAAACTTAAACGATTGTGACCTAATAACCCATGACCATAACCTACAAAAGTAACAAAGCACACTCTCAACCACAACCATCGATGGTCGTACAATGATGATCCACGTCCACGAACGACCATCAACAATGACAATCTATGGTCATAAACCACACAACCTATTAGTATCTATACTACTATTAATATCCACGAACGACCATCAACAATGACAATATATGGTCGTAACCCACACAACCTATTAATATCTATACTACTATTTAAAGAGTTTTTTCTATTTGGAATCCTCATTTTTTTGGTTAAAAAATGCACCCACATCCCTATGTTTAAGTAGAGACAAAACTAAAGGATAATTCGGTATAAATTTAACTCTAACTTCCTCTAAAACATTGTCTAAAAAATAAGGTCATTCTCCTGTTAATTTTCAAATTTTTTTATGCACTTATAAATTAGATTCTCAAAATAAAAATTATATATAAAAAATACAAACACAGATTTTTTTTTTTTTTTTTGCTACAAAATAGGACCATTAAAAAAAAAAAGCCTCATCACACATGCGAAACATGTGTGATGAGGCTAGTATATATAAAAGCAGAGACGTCATGTAGGAAAGCATGAGATTCTGCCAAGAGGTGTATTCAATGCAAAGGGAATTGAAATATTCTTAAGTGCTCCGTCATAGATAAGAACAAATTAGATATTGACTTTTTGTTTCATTTGATTTGATGTTTCAAGACTTTGCTAATTTTGGTTCAATGTTTTAAGATTTTTCATCCTTCACACATGGAAATCTCATGTGAAAAAGTATGAGATTCTATCAAATGACATATTTTATACAAAGAGAATTGAAATATTCTCAAATGCCACATTATAGATAAGAACAAGTTAAATATTGACTTTTTATTCATTTGGTTCGATGTTTCAAGAATTTTCTAATTAAAAAATAAATATTATTTATATCATTTAGTTCAATGTTTCAAGACTTTTCATTATTCACACATACCTCATGTGAGAAAATATGAAGTTCTGTCAAGTAAAATATTCTATTCAAAGAGAATTGAAATATTCTCAAGTGTCACATCATAGATAAGAACAAATTAAATATTGACTTTTTGTTTTATTTGGTTTGATGTTTCAAGACTTTTCTAATTAAAAAATAAATTTTTTTTATATCATTTATACTATAAAAGCAGAGACCTTATATGGGAAAAGATGAGATTCTGCCAAATGGCATATTCTATACAAAGAAAATTGAAATATTCTCAAGTGCCACATCATAGATAAGAATAAATTAAATATTGAATTTTTGTTTCATTTGGTTCAATATTTCAGGACTTTTCTAATTAAAAAATAAATATTCTTTGTATTTTTAGTTCATTGTTTCAAGACTTTTCATCCTTCATATATACACACAAAACTCTTTACACATACCCACTCATAGTCCTTCATGTTATCTCATGTCAAATACATATAAATAAAAAACGATGTCATTTACCTTCAATCTTTCAACAACACCTACCTAGGTCTAACATTATTGTTTTTATCTAATCCTAACTCATATGAGTTGGCTACAACCAAAGAAGGTGGCTTGCATTTTTTATTGAGTGATAAAGGCAATTACGATTTTGATATTAAGGTCGGACGTTATGGATTTATAAATTTTGTAAATGATGTGATTGAATGTGGGTGTTTGAGATGTGTATTTTATTTTAGAATTAAGGAGAAAAAAAAATACACATTCTATATCAATGACCTCATTACTAATAAAGTTTTATAACAATTATGATATAATATAGACATAACATTATCTAAAACCATTTTACATAAAACATTAAAACATTATCAATGCATAGCACGGGCAACTTACTAGTTACCATCAATGGCAACGACTCAAAAGTAATGACAACCCACAACCATATGTGAGAGAGAGAGAGAGAGAGAGAGAGAGAGAGAGAGAGAGAGAGAGAGGCTAGGACTAAAAGCTAGTTTGCAAAAGGAGAAAAACAAATTTTATGATATTTATATTATTTTTTGTATGTACAGTAAATTTGAGTTGAGAAAATGAAGATAGAAAACATAGGTGTTTTTTGAAAACTGTTTTGCATAGTAATTTTGAAAATAGTTTTCTTCTAAAAGCAGTTTACCAAAAGGAACAACATTTAGGGGGACTCACTAATTTCTGTAATTAAATCACCAAAACCATTTTTAAATTGCTCTACCAAACAACCTTACTATGAGGACTATCTTTTTCATATTTGTAAGTAAAGAAAATCCTAAAGTGTGGGTGATAATATTATGCCCTCCCCATTTGGGAAGACTGTAGCGGCTCAGAGTGAGAGAAGGGGCCATCCCTGTTTATTTATATTGCACATAGCCATAGTGAGCTGTAATCCTGAAGCCTCATGACCCTATAAATTATAAAGTGTACTAAGCCCAATAACCAATAATTAATAACAAATAAATAACTAGGCTATAATTTTTTTTTTTTTTTTGGAGAAAAAACTAGGCTATAACCTTGTTTGCTGTTGCATGATCCATAAGCAATATAGGACACATGATCAAAGCCCCCTCCCAACCCAAAGTCCATGACCCTACCAACATAGTGTGTGTTTAGCATAAATTATTTTTGCCAACTTATTTTACTATTCAGCTTATTTTTACTACTATTTATGAGACTTACTGTATTATTTCAGCTAACTTTTATTTTTATTTATAATACTTTCAGCAAAAAAATTTCGATTTAAGTAAAATAAACGGATTTCAAACACACACATAGATAATGTATATATAGCAATATGGTATGAAAATTACACGCATATTGTTATCAATCATGTCTATATCCAAATTTGGTCCAATTTGATATGCAAGAAGCTTCTCCCAGGCCAGGTGACCACTATGTACATACTTGAAGTTCACATGCTTAAACGGGGAGATGGAATGTACAATCCTAAACCATGAGATAAAATTCCACAGGCTACTAGAGAGAGTTGCTTCATAACATGCTACGTATTCCCGCTTGCACAATATAATATGCATAACAAATGTTTGGTTGACACTACTTACTTAATTCCATGATATGGCATTGCCTGGTAGCATGAAAACATATCTTGAACTACATTTCAGGTCACTTGGACAACTTTTAAATTCCGCATTAACACACTAACTATTTCAAGGTGATCAAATTGTCGGGAGCATAAAATCCTTAATCTTTTTGCAAATATTTCATACATTTCTTAGGCCAAGAGCATTTTAACTCAACTTAGTAAGCATTTTTTAAGGCCGTTTGGTTGAAGATTTCTAATATCGTTATTTAGTTTTCAGTATTGTGAAAATACGTATTTAAATATTATAGAAATACATGTTTGAGTATTATAGAAATACGTATAAAAAGTGTTATTGTTATTTAAATAGTAAAAATTGTTATTTAAATACTAGTACCAAACCACTCCTAGTACTTTTAATAAAAATATCTAGGATTTAAATTATCATCCCTCAACTATCCAATTTAAAAATATAATAAATAAAAGCCAAAGTAACTAACTTGTTTATTTTGATTAAAAAATAAAAAAAAAACATTTAAAAAACAAAAGGAATTACAAAAACGAGAGCCACAAACCTTTGCCATGATGGCAAAAACAAAATAAGGAGGGCCGCATCCAAGTCGCTAACTACAAAAGCAATATCAAGGCAAGTGCATACTTTGATACTTGTGCATGCTACAAAATATCAGCCTTTGGGCAATTGCCTAGGGACCTTAAGGAAGAAAAAAAAAAAAAGTCCATAACTTCGCTCCTAAAATGTAGTGATGCTATACTTGTTCAAAAACTTCAAAAAAAAAAAAAATATATATATATATATATATATAGGATACTTTTGAATTCTTTCTTTGGAAAAAAAAGTGCTTCTCTAGCTCAAAATTAAGAAATTTATGTATTTTTCTCTCTATCTCTCTTAGATAATCCTTTAATCACCCTCCCTTCCTCTCCCCCCCTCCTAAAAAAAATCATATCTTCTCATAAAAAAAAATGATTGAAATACAGATAGATATACAATAAATCACTTAGAGTCATTGTTTTAGGCCTTAAATCTTGTTGAGTCAAGCCTAACAGCATAATCTTCTTAGTTTTCTTTTATCTATCGAGTTCAACTTCAACCTTACGAAGTTCAAAAACAACTAAAGTCTCAGATTTCTTTTGAATAATAAATATATCTATTGAGAGAAAAATCATAAAGAAAATCAGATTAAAGGCTCTATCAAATCTCTTGGAAGCACTAACAACTTACTATCAAAACTATGGGACTAAGAGATGACACTATCCCTATTGAACAACTCATAATTACCAGTCTCATTGTGGAACTTAATGCTTTTAGTGTGGTCCCTTTTTTTTTTTTTTTTTTTTTTTGGTGAGAAAACAGTGTAGTCCAGTTGATCACTAATGATACATCTAATCTCTTAACGAAACCTTTACTAATTGATTGCACGAACCACTTGAGAACTTTCCCCAACAAGTATATTGAGCATGTGTATTGCAAAGCTAACAAGTGTACTAATGCACATTAATTTTACCCACAATTTTTTATCTTTCAATGAACCACCACTTGTGATAAAGAATCTGCTATTTTTTTTTTTTTTAATTATAAAACTTAGCTAAGTTATAATAAACAATTTTTTTTCCATCAAAATTATAATAGACTTATTCTTATTCTTGGGTTCAGATTAGGTCCAGTGTCCAATGAAATTGAACCCGTTGGGATTGTGAATCATCCGACCAAGTCTAATGCACCAAACCTCCCCCCTTATCCTCTTTCATCCAAAAAAATGAAAAAAAAAAAATCATTAATTAAGACATAAAAACATTGGGTAAATTATATCCCCTAGGTTTTAGGAAATTACATTATCCCCAAATGTTCTCACCTTTGCACTATTAATAAATGTTAAGACAGATAAGCTCATAAATAAAACACTCTCGTTTTAATGGAATATTCGGTTTTAAGAAAGTAGAAACTACGCAATTCCTATCAAGAACGAACGCCGTCGTTTTATATACTTTTACTCGCTTTTAAACCTTTGTACTCGAGCTAGCTACGCAAAAAGATTTCAATCGAGAGCGACAGTTTAAAGGTCCAAACTAAACTGTCCCTAGGGTTTTTCTCTCAGACCTCTTCCATCGCAAAGCAAAGCTTCATTCACAGCCACAGGTACCAAACCCTAACCCTAACCCATTTATCGCTGATTTCAACGGATCTGACTCTGTTTCTCACTACTCTTAACTGTGTCTGCTTCATTTTCAGCTAAATCTGACGAAAATTGTTTGTGTGCTATAAATCTTTATTCTCTGATCTAAGCTTATTTGATTCTGCTTTACTCTTAATTAAATTGCTTCGATCTTTTTGCTCTGAATTTATTTTTACTTCTATGAAGAACTAATAATAATAATTTTTAATTATTATAATTAATTCATATGTGTGTGTGTGTGTGTGCTCGTGTGCGTGTGTATATTTTTAAATTAAAATTTTCTGAATAGGTTTTAGCTTCAGAATTAGATAGAAAAACTCAAAGAAGTCCCAGTGGTCGTGAATGAGTTCAAACTTAATTTTGTTTTTAATTTTCTGTAAGTAGAAAAATTCATTAAAAGAAAGAAGCTTCAAAGGGGCGCGCGAAGTTTTAGTTTTGAATTTTTTTTGGGTGGTTGTATATCGACGAGATAAATATTTAGTCGATATGATGATCACTTTGTTTTTTCCGGTTCTTAACGGGTTCAGATTTTTTTTTTATTTGATAAATTACACGTGCACCCAATGGGTTTTGGACCTACAATCTGGCCTCTGCTGTTTTCTATAGGGAGATGAGGTGTCATATGAGCTAGAATTCATATGGGTATAGTATGAATTATTGTTATGAAAATCTTGTTTTCCCAATTTAATAATTAAAAAAAAAAAAAATTGTGATTTAGAAGACTTATCATACTTGTGCCTTGGAGTATTGGCATAAAGTTCTTGGAAACACTGACACTTCATTTAGGGTGCTATACCCATGTCATACTGGTATTGTACCAGCTGTTTAATGTTATAATTTTTTTAGAAATTGCTTGTGTCGCTGTGTCGTACCTGTACCCGTGCTGGTACGGCAGTACCTATGTCTGTGCATCCTAGATACAGTTTTTCTTACATGTTGGAGAGTATATTAGTATAAACATTGTGTATTAATGAGTGGATGCTTGCACTAGAGAAATTTGTGTGCACGCACATGACTAGCTATGATAAGATGAGTTTGATTATATATCCTTGTTCATGTTTTCTCTAGATTGATTTTTTTTTTTTTTAAATTGAGCAAGTTTGGAAGGTAATTAAGTAAACCTTTATATGAACATTTTGTAGGTTGGTTTGACAAAGTGCTTATATACTTCTTTGTTTTGTGTCCACCTGCTTTTCATTAAAGGGTGACAAAAACTTTTGACTCGGTTGGAACACAACGAATATGAGGCCCATCTTTTGTGGTAACGTTGAATTTGATGCCCGGCAGTCTGATATTGAGCGACTTTTCAGAAGATATGGGAGGGTTGAGAGGGTGGATATGAAGTCTGGTATGTTTTTTTTTTCCTACTTTTGTTATTATTAGTTTCTGATCTTTCATTACTCCTAGGCTACATTTGCTGTTCAGTTACTTGTATCTGATTACTCTTTGTTGCTCTATTTAATAGATAATGGTTTGTGATTTCCAATACTGTGTTATTTTGTACACTTTGAGTTTATTTTGAATGGTCAAGCTATTTGAAAAAGTGAAATATTCCTTAAGCTGTGGTTGCAGTGATTTCTTGATTACAACATCGTATTTTAGCCTCTGAGTTATGATGTGTATTATCTACATCTGTCTCCATCATTACGATAAAAAGTTCGATCCGCATTAATGTGGTGATTTGTGGAACAAGATTATTAGCTACTCATCCTTGTTTCACATATACTGTATGAGTGAATATAGATCAAAGTTTAACAACATTTTATTGATGCTTGGGATTGTTTTTTATAAATATGGTAGAATACAGATTTTATGGTTCAGAAGTTCTACAGCAATGGAGAAATCTAACAGGGACTATTTCTCTCAAACAAATGTGGGCATGACGAATCTCTATTTGGACTACACAACTCAATGATGAAACTGTCCTCTCATGTTGAGTCAGCGGGGTTTCGACATGTTTAAGATTTCAGAAAGGGTAAAATAGTATACACCCATTGAAAATGATTATATTGAAAAAACTCATTGACCCTCTTTTATATCAGTTATGACACCCAACAATGATACTGACAGGTGGTATTTTTGACTTATTTCTTCAAAATTTGGTCAGTTTTATGGAAAAAAGTACTTTTTACTACTATGTCAAAATACTGGGTATGATAAAGATGCCTTTTTCCTCAGTTGTAAAATTATATGTAGTTTTATAGCAGTGGGGGTTGAGTGGGAGAGATGCAGAGGGTGCGCACATTTGATGGCAACACCTTCATGCTAGAAAAAAGTGATCTCTTTCTTTCAGCTCATAGGATCATCCTTAGAAATGACATTTAATGTCATCTTATCAATTGCCAAATAAGGGCATAAATTACTAAATAGATTCTTGAGTGCCTTCCATTCAGAAACCAACTAAGGAAACTCCAATTGTAATTCACCATCCAATAACTGATATTCAAGAGGGTCAGTATTTAATTCTTTAAAATAATTATTTTTAACTGGGTGTAGATGCTATTTTCCCTTGAGAGAAGCAAGTTTCACCAAGTGTAAACCCCCATACTCAACCATTTCTTTGGCGCAGGATTACTTGGAATGTCCATGCTCTTGGATGGATGTGCTTCTCTGCATTTCTTTTCTAGCATGTCCCAAGCTTCATCTTCTTGTATTTTTCAGAAGAATTATTCTGATCTGCCCTAGCCCTGCCATCCTACACTAGCTCAGATACCATTGCTTTTTCATTCCTCATGATTTTTGCTCAGTGTTCAATTTCCGACACGTTTCAACATAGAAATCATGATCACAGCCAATGGCAGGTGTTGTGTTACTTCCTGACAGTTTTTTTTATTACATGTATTTTTCAGAGTTTGATGAGTTGACGTTTCCTCATTTTCTAAACTGTCTCCATGAGCAGAATTTTGTCTTTTGGTAATTAGTTTATATACCTGAAATTGTCCTGCTCTGGTTTCTTAACATTTTGGTCTTTTAGGATTTGCTTTCGTCTATATGGAAGATGAACGAGATGCTGAGTACGCAATTAGAAGGCTTGACAGGACAGAATTTGGCCGAAAGGGTCGCCGACTTCGTGTTGAGTGGACCAAGGTGATTTTCTATTGGTTGTGCTCAATACTGATATGTAATCATTTTATGATGTTTGCGTTGCATCTTACTTATAAAAAAATGTTGTTTCTCTCTCTCTCTTTCTCTCTCTTGCTCACACAAGACACCGAGAAATGATTATAGACATTCTTTTGGATTAAAATTTATTACATCTGATTCATTTTATGTTTATGATGGTTTTGTTGATTATGTCTCCACTACCCTGCAATGTTTATGATCTTAAGTATGCATGTGTGCCTGTCTACACACTCTTGTAACTGTTGCATATTTCTTTGTACTTCTCTGAAGTATTGCCTTTTGAATTAAACATGGCCGAATAGACAAGCTTCATATCTACTTATTAGTGTCCAAAAACACTTCCTTGGTAATTTTACTCAGCTTCCAAACTTAATCTTTAATTTTTGTATTGCAGCATGAACGTGGCATTAGAAGGCCTGGAGGTTCAAGATCTTCAGCTAATGTGAAACCATCAAAAACCTTGTTTGTCATTAATTTTGATCCAAGCTATACCAGAACAAGGGATTTGGAGAGGCACTTTGATCCACATGGGAAAATTTTGAACATAAGGATCAGAAGGAATTTTGCATTTATTCAGTATGAGACACAGGAGGATGCTACCAGAGCATTGGAAGCAACGAACATGAGGTTGTATTTTCCTTCAGCAAATTCTAGACTAGTAGTATGCTTGATCTAGAATTTCTAATTGCAAATCATTACAGTTGCTTTTGAAACAATCCTCTGTAGTAATTAGTCATAGGAGTGCCTGACAATTATTTGCAGACCTGCTTTATATTAATTCTGGTTTACTTATATTTGAGGTGCAGTAAGTTCATGGATCGAGTCATTTCAGTGGAATATGCAGTTCGGGATGATGACGATGAGAGGAGAAATGGGTACAGTCCTGATAGAAGAGGCCGGGACATGTCTCCCCACAGAAGAAGCTATGATCATGGGCGATCCCCAAGTCCATATCGTAGAGATAGGGCAAGCCCAGACTATGGCCATGGACCAAATCTAAGCTCCAGATCTGAACTAAGAGGAAGTCCCAAATATGATAGAGGAGCTGAAAGCCCAGTCAATGGGAGATATGATAGGTTCTAATCTTTCTCAATTTTTTTGTTACTGTTCAACCTTGTGTTAATATGCGATTACATGATTTTTACTTCCATCTGTCTATATTGTTGACAATGCAGCCGATCACCACCACCAAGGGAAAGATCATCACCACCGGCAAGGGAAAGATCTCGATCTTAAACAGAAGCAGAGTAGAAGTTCCAGTCAAGTGGGTAGTTGTTTGTTTTTTACTGTGTTTTTGTTGCTTGATTGCAAACATTGCAGGGTCCAGTTATCAACTTGTTTTTTGTATTCTTATTGTGATTTAAACTTCTAAGTAATAGGTCATTAAAAGTACCTGGCCATGGTTTGAACTTTGCTTGCATATCTGGTTTCTTAATCATTATTTTTGGCTGTGTTTTTCTCCCGAGTTTAATATGGGGTTGGAGTTCTCTGGAAACAACAAAACGGGGTCTTCATAATGCAGGGTTTGACTTACATCTAATGCACTATTCATTGGATGGAACCTGAACAGGACATATCATTTTCGTGCGCTGTTTGGTGATCGATCCAGTGGTCCGCAGAGTACACCCCAAACCAAACCCAATTATGCTTTACTTTAATGTTGCGAACCTACTTTGATGTGAGAGGTGGGCATCTCATTGAAAATGCACCTTGTTTTTATCATTTCCTCGAAAAGAAGGCTCTCAAAATTGTTAAATTTTTGGGATTGAACCGACATTTTTGCAGTTTCGACACAGTTTCTTGGGTTTTGCTAAATGATGATGTTCAAAGTTTATTAAATATTTCTTTATATTAGATGGTTCGTAACATGTAATCTTTGCTCAATGCAAACTATTTTGAACACCTGAAGGGGCCTGGGTCATTTTTGGCCGATCCGCCCTGTTTTTTTTTTTCCCCCTTCTTTGAGCTTGGTTTATATATATATATATATATAGACACACCCCACCCTCCCTGGGTCTTGAACTCTAGAACCCCACAAAACCCTTGGTACTAAGCCGTAGGGAGGTGCCGTTAGACCAACATGGCATGTACTCAATCTATCTCTGTTAGATCAATTGAAAAACTTTCATACCCCTAATATATGCATTATTAATTAAATTAAGGTTTCCAAACTTTTCAAGGGCAGGAATGTAACTCAGCTTGAAGCCAAGGAAAGTGGTTAGGAGTAGGACACTAGGACCCAACCAAAAGCATATGTTTACATCAAGGGCTATTGGCATGCTTTTACAATAAAGCCTAGTGGGGCACAATATTTTCAATTACTATTGTTTACGATATATTTGTCGCAAAATAAATGTGGTGTAGATTAAAAACTTGGATAAAAATGTTGTAGACTAATCAACAATCTGTGAAAAAAAAAATGTAAAAATTGTTGTGTCAATCTTTTATCATTTTCTTGCAGTGTGTTACAGTGTTTTCAGCTGGTAGAAAATCTACGTATTTCCTGGATACCCTAAAGTAAAATGGACCTGTCGTGTGCAAAGACCCACAAAAAGTGGTAGGTGCTTACAAAATATAAAATGATAAAGTTTAGTTACAAAATTATTAATTTTTAGTAAAAACAAAAAAAACTAATATTACTATGTTTTTTGAAAATATAATTGTTAAATGGTATGTTTTTTACATTTTTAATTCATTAAATTTTGTGTCAATTTGATATTGTTTATTATATAATTTATAAACTTATTTTTTATGCGTAATTTTATACTATAAAAACTTGGAATATAAATAATGGATTGATGATATAATATTAATCTTTAATTATTTTAAAAGTATGAATGATTTAAGAAAAAAAAATTAATTATAGATTTGTTTAAGTTTACATACAAATTATTTTAACTACTAACGTAGTTGTAACGTAAAATTAGTAGAAAATGTAAAAATAAAAAAATGGGAAAAGAAACATAGCCGACAGGCAACATCATCGTCACGTTCTGGCTATGCAACGCAAAAGCCCCACGCGTCTCGGTTGACTCGCCAAAAGGGCAAAAAGGCTTATTCACGATGGTGTGCTCTTCTTTTGTTTAGTTTTATGGTTAAATTATTGCAGGTGGAGAGCTCTACTTTGTTCCCGCAGCCATTTATTGGAAAAGACTTTCACTGCCTCAGCCACAAAATTTTCTACAACTACAAAATTATTGATAACCATTAAAAATGGAACATGTAGAAACTAGAAAGCAACAAAATGGGGGGTCAAGTATCAATAGTAGAAACTGCAAAAGACTCGTGGTGGTAATAAAGTCTCGGTTTTGACCCCAAGTACTGCATCACATAATGCATGCACAATATAATACGAACACACCATATATATGCATGCATGCATTGTGCAACTACAAGATATGTCTTGAAGAATCCTTGGTAGCTAGTGGGACCAGGGTTAGGTTTGAAATAAAAAAAAAAAAAAAAAAAATTTACTCGCATATAATAATGCTCTCACCATTAGGGAGAAAGAAAAATAGGGGACAAAGAGGGGTCAAAAACCCTGCGGCTCGATGAGATCATCTCTAATGATTCGTTTAAAACTTTAAAATGCGTCATTAGAAGAAAGGAGTACTATAATATACTAGCCTAATCATTTATATCTCTTCTTCATTGAGCTCTATATTATAACAACTTAGCATCATTTGATTCTTCTGAAGTTCATGATTGCATTCCCTAATTTAAATTTTGAACTCAATGGACACTTAATTTAATGTGTTATCATCATTGGAGTTATAAGATCAAAAGAATGTCACTAAATACTGTAGTTTTCCCATTACATCATGGCATTGAATCAAGTTGCATTTCAATATACTATTGCGTAGGGTCACTAGGGGTGTATCATCGAATTGATGGTTTTTCCATTTGTTTGAGAAAATTAAAATGAAAAAAAGAAAAAAGAAAAAAAAAAGAAAAAAGAAAAATGATGTTGACATAAATAGAGCTCATTTGTCATAGACCCGCCACCTGTCTGTCGGTTTGGATTGGATCAGGTTTTTGTTTTACCTACCACCAAACTCGAAGATTTCAAGTTTAGAAAGAGCTCATTTGTTACTGACCATCAACAATCTAGTGTTTGACCAGCTAGTATCCTCTGGTGAGCTGTTGGATTTAATAGGCTACATTGGACGTGCAAGTTAGGTTTGCTGAATTTTCATGCGGAAAATCTGAAACTCGACCAGACAATAATGAGTTTCCAAGGATATTTTTTTTTAAGAGAGTTTTAATTTATGACGTTTACTTCTTATAATAGTTTCTATCATCAAATCAAGATATTAATAAATTTTTGGTGTAAGTTAGGATTGAATTCCAAATTTTTTATTCAGCAATTAGAGACTTTACCAATTGAACTAATTAAAACTCACAAGTTTTCAAGAATTTAATATGCCATATACTATTATGAGCTTTTATTTATTTATTTTTAGAAAGTTTCAACCTATGATGTCCGTTTTATCATCAGACTAAAATTAATTGATTTTTGTTATAGGCAAAAATTGAATAACAAATCTCTTATTTAATCATCAAAAACTTTACTAGTTGAGCTAATTGAAACTCACTGCTATTACTAACACTATTTTGTTTTGCAAATGTAACACATTTTTTGGTCCATTGTTTCCTTGTTGAGTAAATTTAATTGGTCCATGTTAGGATTACTGAAACATATTTCGAATTCAATGAAGCCACATGTAGTTTCAATGGGAGAGAAATAAACCATGACAACAGCACAAATTCGAAACACAAATGACAAACCTGCATGCATTTAATGACACGATTAAGACAATGCCAATTGCCAAAGACTACTCTATGAAAGATTGAAGAGTATGGTGGTGAAAGGGGTCCCATGCTTTACTCCTCCCCAGCTGTCGCAATTCAAACACACCTAAACTCAGTGTCATGTTCGGTTTTTCCAAAATCCAAACCATTTGAAGGTTAAATACGTAAATTTGAACACAGCCAGTTGAAACACACTTTCCCATAATCTGTCTCTCTCACACGTGGGATCTCTATCAAGCTTAAAGCACCGCTTTGAAAAGTCACACGAACCGACCCCACCTCATACGTGGCAGCATCGCCACGTCATCACATTGGTAACGCATAAAATTCGAAAAAGCATATTCAAAATTTTACCCAATCCCAACGGTCGGATACTCTGACTCAACTGAAATCATAGCCGTTGGATCCTTGATCATGTTCGACCTTTAACCTTTAATATCCGAAACATAAGCCCCCATTTCTCTCTCTCTCTCTCTCTCTAAAACTACACAGTAAAATATTTGCGTATTTTTTACAGAAACAGTCCAAAGGACACACAGACACAGACACTGACATCTCCTTCCATTAGAGAGAGAGAGAGAGAGAGAGATTGAAGAAAGTTTGATTTTTGAATTTGATTGAGATTGTCATATAGTCATTGATATATTCTATTGTCTCTCAGTGTCTTATTGTGGTAAAAGTCGAATACTTCTGTGGGTTTTTTCAAACTTGGGGCTTCTTAACTCTAGAGTTTGAAGATTCTTTCTATATTTTTCAGGGGTTTTTGTTTTTTGGTTTTTTTTAAATGGTTTCGACCGTTTGATGTCTGTTTCTTTGTAAGAAACAAAAATGACCTCTGGGTATTTCTGATTCTGAGAAACTGTCTTCTGGTTCAGTGTCTTTTGAAAGTGAGAGTGAGAAGGAGTTTTTGAATATACTTCTTTTGTTTGATTGCTGTACTTGGAGGCATTGCTTGGTTTTCAGTTTATTAGAGAGAGAGATTTGAGGATCAAGTTATAGTCCGTAGCTGATTCTTATATGCATTTCTAAGTTATAGCTTTGAGAGAGAGAAAGAGGTTTGAAGAAGAAGCTATAGTGGGTTGCTTTCTGGGTATAAAGGGACAAGGTTCTGAGTTTCTGAGACTTAAAGGTTGGTTCTTCAGGTTGTTTTTGCTTGCTTTCATTGATGCCTACCTCAGAAAAAAGTGATTTTGTTTTCTTTTTTCCCTTTTCCTTTGTTTAATTTGCTTTCTGATCACTATAGATTGCGAATCATTGTTCTTTTTTTTTTCTTTTTTTTTTCCTTACTTGTTCTTACAGTGGTGAGGCACTTTTTGGTGGCTGTTAATGGGCAAAATCCCCTGAAAGTTAAGAGAAGTCAAATAAATTCGAGGTAAAATAAAATACTAGATTTCTTATTATTTGCTTTGAATTTTCTTGACCTTTTTTGTGGGGTTGGTCCATTTTGAATAAATTTAAATACACTCTATAATACAACTGTAATCTGTAGATAGGGACTCCTACCTTCTCTTCAAAGGAAAGTCTTTCTCTCTCAACTCGAAAGCTCCATTTGTAAGGAGAAAATTGTAAATTACAGCTAATAAATCCAACTTTTGCCTAACTATCCAACAATCTTGTCCATTGAATAATGAACATCGCTCAGAGTCAAATTTTAGTTAGACTCAGTAGAGAAATCTGATATCATATTCACGGTTATCTGTGGTTGAAAAGTAAAGTTTCAGCTCTAGTCCGTACTTACCAAAATACCCTTCAGAAACCATTATAATACTCTGTTGCTATATAGAATGGAAGTGGTTTTTTACTTCATAAGTGAAAGGGTTATTTAGGTATTTGAATTTGAGAGAGATAATCCGCCGACGACTTCTTATTAATTGGACGGTATTGGTTAGCAGTTAAAAGTAACTCCTTTCATTTTCATCAACAATATATTAATAAGTCATATCATTTGTATGAGTACTATGCTTTTATAATATGAAAATCTAAATTGGTATTAAATGAACACTTGCTAAAGCAGGGAAGGACTAGTGGGGCATCTTTAGGTACTTTGATTTAGTTGGTCAGGTCTAGTTTTCAGCAAAAACAAGCTTTGTGTGATCATACAAGATTCTGGAAGCACTTGATGTTAACCCATTTGTTCTTTAGTATGATTTTTTTTTTTTTTTTGGTTTTAATCCCCTCTTTTTGTTTTGTTGTAGACTTAAATTATAATTCATGTGTATATGATTGCAACTGCTCCACTGCCATATAATTTTCTATGCAAATATCATTTCCTTTTCATGTTTTCTCATCTGGGTTGTTAGCTAAAGCCTTGGTTTTTCTCTGCATTCCATTTGTCACAGCTCCTGTATCAAATTTGGTCTAAACCAATATTGAAGTCATGGTGGAAGATAGTGGAACTGAGGTTTTGGCTAATATCCAGTCAGCTGAAGAGTGGTTATCCCATGCCCAAGAGCTGGTTCCAGTGGCACTTAATAATGCCAGGGAGGTGAAGGGATTTCCTGGTAGGTGGAAGATGATAATATCAAAACTGGAGCAGATTCCATCGCGTTTATCGGACTTGTCAAGCCACCCTTTCTTCTTAAAGAATGCACTTTGTAAGGAGCAATTGCAGGCTGTGTCAAAGACATTGAAGGAAGCTATTGAATTGGCTGAATTATGCGGTGGGGAGAAGTATGAAGGGAAGCTTAGGATGCAGAGTGATTTGGATGCTATGTCAGGGAAATTGGACTTGAATTTGAGGGATTGTGGGCTTTTGATCAAGACTGGGGTGCTTGGTGAGGCTACTTTGCCTTTGTCTATGGGTGGTTCTTCAGATGAACCAGAGGCTGCAAATCATGGCAATATAAGAGAATTGCTTGCTCGGCTTCAGATCGGGCACTTGGAAGCTAAGCAAAGAGCTTTAGATAGCCTTGTTGAGTCTATGAAGGAGGATGAAAAGAATGTTTTGGCTGTTTTGGGGCGGAGCAATATTGCTGCTCTAGTGCAATTACTTACAGCAACATCTCCTCGTATCAGGGAGAAGACTGTTACTGTAATTTGCTCGCTTGCAGAATCAGGGAGTTGTGAGAATTGGCTTGTTTCAGAAGGTGTTTTGCCACCTCTGATTAGGCTTGTTGAGTCAGGTAGCGCAGTGGGTAAAGAGAAGGCTACAATTTCGCTCCAGAGATTGTCAATGTCCACAGAAACTGCTCGTGCTATTGTTGGGCATGGTGGGGTTCGTCCGCTGATTGAGATCTGTCGGACTGGTGATTCTGTTTCACAGGCTGCATCTGCTAGTACTTTGAAGAACATATCCGCTGTGCCAGAGGTGAGACAAACTCTAGCTGAAGAAGGGATTGTAAGAGTAATGATCAATCTGCTTGATTGTGGAATTTTGTTGGGATCTAAAGAATATGCAGCAGAGTGCTTGCAGAATCTCACTGCTAGCAATGAAAATTTAAAAAGGTCTGTTATTTCAGAGGGTGGAATTCGGAGCCTGTTGGCTTATCTTGATGGCCCACTGCCCCAAGAATCTGCAGTTGGGGCATTAAGGAATTTGGTTGGCTCACTTTCTATGGAGGTTTTGGTTTCTCTTGGTTTCCTGCCTCGGATGGTTCATGTGCTTAAATCTGGATCATTAGGTGCACAAGCAGCTGCTGCATCAGCTATTTGTCGTGTCTGTAGCTCAACAGAGATGAAGAAATTGATTGGTGAAGCTGGGTGCATTCCCCTACTTGTGAAGATGCTTGAGGCTAAGTCAAACAGTGTTAAAGAGGTTGCTGCACAAGCAATTTCAAGCTTGATGATCCTTTCCCAGAACTGCAGAGAAGTTAAAAGGGATGATAAAAGTGTGCCAAATCTGGTCCAATTGCTTGACCCAAGTCCACAAAACACTGCAAAAAAGTATGCAGTTTCTTGCCTAGCATCTCTATCTTCAAGTAAGAAATGTAAGAAGCTGATGATCTCATATGGAGCAATTGGCTATCTTAAGAAGCTTACAGAAATGGACATCCCAGGTGCCAAAAAGCTACTGGAGCGGTTGGAAAGAGGGAAAATAAGGAGTTTGTTCAGCAGGAAATAGAGGAAAATTGCAAGTGTCTTTTGTATAATGATGTTTTTTTCCCTTTCTTTTTATAGTTTTTGTATGATCGTCGTTTCATTGTCTATATGAAACAAAGTAGTAGTTCATGCTATGAACGGGAATGCGCGCAAGCTTGCTAATCTATTAAATCAATGTTCTATTATTTATCAAATATATATAATAGTCTCTCTATATTCCTTTTATATTTTCCTCTCTTTTGGGACAACCCTCCTGCGTCATAGTTTTGTTTTGGACTTGAAATATATTTCCCGCAATATTCTTGGATAATCTAAGTTATTGTTTGCTTCATATTTCTAACTGATTTAGAATTATATATGGTTTATATATTCCTCAGTCTTTGATGATTGTCTATTCAGCTTTTGTTTCTGGTACGGTATCTGAATCTTGATGCATCAAAGGTGCATTAGCATCTTAATCTAGGTAAGGTTTGGAAGGACTTTATGATATATACTATGCCTTTCATGTGGTTTAAAAGTTCTTTCGTATTTATGATATATTATTCAGCTATTGTGATGGTAGGTATAAATGATTTAAGCACGACTGCTGTGTTAGTTTTTTTAAAGGCTGCATTACACACTGCGTCTAAATTTGCTTTTAGAGTTAATACCTGCCACCACATGGGAACTCAATGCTTCAACTTCAACGTGCTGCTTTGAGCTTCCTTCAAATTTAAGATAAACATGTTATCACTTATCAATTATAAGTTTTTCCGCAAGGGTTAGGATTCCACTGACTTGGAATTACTTTCAGCATTTTTTGAAAGATTGCCTTACATTTTTTATGGAACTCCTAGATGACTAGATCTATGATATTTCTTGCACATCCTATATGATATCACTACTATTTTATTGTGGAAATCATTGCCAATATTTTGCAGAGTGAATCGGCATTTATTACATGGATTATAACTTACATAAATCAGAAAGGATAAAAAAAAATCCTCATGCTTTCGCTGCAGAAGTTGATATTTATTGTAGAAGTGCCGCTGCTGGTGCGTACTCTGTAAAGAAACCATAATTGGGGATTCATTTCTGTAAATTCGGATTCATTTCTTGCTGCTGGTGGCTACAGTTTCACATGTATCCATCTGTGTACACTTATTCATGTACTGTGATTGGGAGTTTGGCTATTTCTAACACAATGTAGTTATAGTGCTCCATTTTTTATTAGATGTAACTCCCTGAGTTCAATCTTTCCACCAGGCCACCACCATACTAATTTGCTGTTCAAATTGATTGAATCATATGTGACTAATATAACAACAACCATAATAACAACAACAAAAACTTGGGTAAATTATGAATTTGGTCCTCAACCTCTAAGTTGTGAGTCAAATTAATTCCTAACGTTTAAAATTTGTCAGTTTAATTCCTAATATTTTGGTATTATGTCAAAATGGTTTTTAATCTTTTAGTAACTCATAAATTATCTTTCTTTTTCTTTTTTGTTTTTGGGTCTGCAACATGTCCAAATGTTTGGTTCAATAAACAAAGAAGTAAATTTTTGTCTCACCTTTAGTAAATAAGTTACCGGAAATTATGGAAACTTCAAAAAATAATTTTGAGTTGTTTATACACTTGTAACATTTTCTCTAGTTGAGCTATGAACTTCTAATTGGTGATTTCAGGTCTTTTCCATTTATTCAAGTAGAAACAATGTATATAATGCTATATCATTTAAATCATATGTGAATTTCACATTATGCATACTTTTCAATCCGTGAAAAACTAAATCTTTATTAGGAAATGATCCCTCTCCATTTTAAACTTCTCTTTGTAACTCATTCCATCCCTGGTTACCATGACCAGAGAGAGCCAGAAATGAAAATTTGGAGCAAAACAAATCTTCTTCCCTATTTTGCCATTTCTTCTTTGGAAACACAGCCTATGAATCTAACACTAACTAGGAATGCTGCCAAAACTCTATCTACTAACTTTGGATATAACATTCTGGCGGTTTGTCTCATGCTTGTGGTGCTTTGCTTTACCAAGATTAGAGAAACTAACATGATGACACCAAGGAAGATAGATTTTTTTATATGCAGCAGATACAGCACTAAGATGTCTATACCAACCAGACTACCACTTTGGTAAGATTTTGCTCTAACCATCTGTCAGTATCATGCATATGCTGGTGCAACATAGTTTACCTTTTTGTGACCGAATCGATGTTTTTGAAGATTCTGTCTGGGTTTCATAATTAGTCTTTTTGGGGTCTCAGCGGATGATGCCTAAAGGCATAAATAATAGACTTATTTATTGGCAAGGACAATTTGGTCGACATCGGGGATATTGAAATCTGAAGGGTGATCCTTCACCCTTTTTTTTTTTAAAAAAAAAATTAATTAATTAATTAATTAATTATTGCAATTCATGAAGTGAGCCATGAATGTGTTTGGTTGAGATCAGTGATTCAACATATTCGTGAGAACTGTGGATTATCATCAATAAAAAATAGTCCAACAATGTTATATGAAGATAATGCCGATTGTATCACTCAAATTAGAGGAGGCTATATCAAGGGTGATAGAACCAAACATATTGCACCAAAATTCTTTTATTCACGAGCTCCAGAAGAGTGGCAATATTGATGTCAAGCAGATATGATCATGTGATAATTAAGCCGATATGTTCACTAAGCCATTACCAACTGCGACTTTTAAGAAGATGGTGTACAACATTGGCATGTGTCAATTTAAGGATATTTTTACCATGAACAATGGAAGTTCTATGTACTCATGAGGGGGAGTAAATATTTTAAAGGATGTGTGTTGATTGTACTCTTTTTCCTTCACTAAGGTTTTTTTCCACTGAGTTTTCTTTTGCAAGATTTTAATGAGGCAATCCTAAGGCACTAAAAGTTATACAAGAATATTGTACTCTTTTTCTTTAGCTAAATTTTTTTTCCACAGGGTTTTTCTTTGGTAAGGTTTTAATGAGGTATATTCTTAAAAAGTGGTCATCCAAGGGGGGTTGTTAGAAATAAAGTCTGATTGGAATGTGTAAAGCTTAGGCAATGAAAGGGTTATTTGGGATGTGTAAAGTATGAATGTGTAAAGTCTATATGGGAGATGTATATTCATAATTACACTCATTATTACAACCTTATCCCATGAACTCTACAAGAATCCTAAGGTTCTATATATATGTGAGATTGCTTTACTATTATTGTACACATTTAAGAGATATCAAAAGGATTGTGAATGACCACTAGAATACAAGAGTTTATCAATATATATTTCTTATTTTCTTCTTACTTTGTTTTATCTATTTCTATTATTTCACAACTTACTTCTAATAGGGATTTATGTGACTATAGATAGTTTTCCTTTGACCCATTTTTTTGTACTACAAAACATTAGAAACTGCAAAAACTATCTCCACACACACACATACTCATTTTAGAAATTAAAAAAAAGAGAGTTTAAATTCCTATTAAACCGTCTATATTTACACAATTCATTATAATATTGCCACATAAGATTTTCTTTAAATGGTGAAATAGCAAGTTTCATATATAATACAATTATAATATTTTTTTTTTTAAAAAAATTATAATAAATGTGTGTTAATAATTAACATAATTATTAATCTTTATAATTAGAAAAATAAAATAAGTCATGAGAATATCAATTTTATGGAAGTGACAATGTCATATTTTGATGAACTTTCATGCAATGCATTAGTTACCAAATTTCGCGACTTCTTAGTTACCACTTAACAACCACGACATCATGCATATAATTCAAATACTAGTATAAAATAAGAGTATGTTTGTTGGAGGTGAAATAGGATGGATAGAAAACTTTGGACAGAAAATTGAAAGAAAAACTTTTTTGGTGAGTGTTTGGTTGGAGGGAGGGGAGGGAAAAAAAAATTTGTGGGGCTTAAGTGTTTTCTTCTCGAGCCCACCAAAATACTGAGTGGAAGGAATTTGATAGGTAAATGATAAAAATGCCCATGTGCACTTGCACATGGGCTTGTCCAATCCGTTGCTCTTTTTTTTTTTTTTTTTTTTTTTTTTTTTTTAATTCTTTCTTTTGCTTTCTTTTGTGATTTTTTGTTTTTGTTTTTGTTTTTTCTTTAGAAGTGATTTCTTTTCTAGATATGATTTTTATTTCCTAATAAATTTTGGTGATTGATTTTTTTTTTTTAATAGGACATTATTTTTTAACAAGGGTATATGAGTAAATTTATACAAATACATTTTTTTCATCCCTCCACTTTTCCACTCTCAACCAAACAAAAAGGAGGGAAATTAAAATCTTTTCTATCCCCTCACTTTTCTACTCTCCTACCATTTTCTATCATCTCACTTTTCTACTCCTCCAACCAAACGGATCTTAAGAGTTGGGTCCATTAATTTGTGGTTGTGGTAGCAACTTTGATATAATTTCATATTTATATACATAATAAAAAAGAGAAAATAAATTTTAAATATAATATATATATATATATATATATATATTTCTATTATATTTTAGAATAAAAAAATATTTTTTACTTTGTAAAGTTAGTTTAATATAAATTAAATGTGATAATTACACTCCCTTCCATTGAGGTTATGGGAAATGACACTCCACTTTAAACCTGAAACAAAAAAAAAAAAAAAAAATAACAAAAAAAAACAAAAAAAAAAAAAAAAATAAAAAACTCGCCTCCCTTGAGGTTTGAAGAAATTAACACTCCACCCTTTCTATTTATATTAGTAACAAAATATTTTTAAATTTCTATAAGAATTTCTTTACAAGTTTAACCATGGTTAGTAAAAAAAATGATTGATAAATTTAGAATAAAAATGCAAAATTTAACAAGTACTAAAACATTTACAATGACAAATTTCACCATAACTTGTTAAAAAAAGAAAAAGAAGAAGAAGCAAACTTCATACTTAATATTTTAAAATACACTTTAATTAAAAATTTAAAACAATGAATCTTAATTCTAAAATGGAGGATAATTTTTGAAACCTACCCTTAAGCAAAGGGCAGGTTAATACACAAACATTTTTAATATTCATTTAACAAAGTTTGGTTGTTTATCAAGGAAAAAAAAAAAAAAAAACAAAAACAAAAACAAAGTTTGGTTAATCGAATGTCAAGGGGGGAATGTTTTTTCCCTTCAAGTTTAGGACGAAGAATCATTTCTCCAAACAAGAGTATAATTACCCCTAAATTAATTAACTTTCTTAATTTATCACATATCATATTTGAAAATTCAATTATAACGTCGTATGTTTTATTTGAGTTTAATTTAAGAAATAAGTCTAACTTGTAATTACACCATAAAATTCTTAAAATTTTAGCAATTCATTACTAATATAAGTAATTTATATTTGCTCACAATCAAAATTTTAAAAATATACCAGTTAATATTATTTTAATATCTAAAATTAGAAAAATAATTTTGGAAAATTACTATATATAAATATATATTTTTTTGCGTGGATGGAACATGGAAGAGTATATATTTGTGGGGTTTGGCTTTTTGTCTTTTTCTAACATTTTTAAAAACTAAAAATATATGAGCAATGCTGCATTCATAAGATTTTCATAACAAATTTTAGGAACAAGTTGTTACCGATAGTAAAAAAAGTAATTTCACTAATGGGCCAAATTAGAATCTGTCATAATTTGTCATCTAAGATCTATTGTGAAATCATTGTGGTAATATTGTGGACATAACAATATTCTTTTTTGCAAACCATATATATTTAAGAGAGTTACCAAATATGCCTTACTAAGGTTTGGAAGGACTTTATGATATGTACTAGGTTTTTCTTGTGGTTCAAAAGTTCTGTTGTATTTATGATATATTATTCAGGTATAGTGATGGTAGGTATAAATGATTTAAGCATGACTGCTGTATTATTTTTTTAAAGGCTGCATTACACAGTGCGTCTAAATTTGCTTTTAGAGTTTATACCTGCCACCACTTGGGAACTCAGTGCTTCAACATGCTGCTTTGAGCTTCCTTCAAATTTAAGATAAGCATCTTATCACTCATTAACTAAAAGTTTTTCCACAAGGGTTAGGATCCTACTGACATGGAATTATTTTCAGCATTTTTTGAAAGACTGCTTTACATTTCTCATGGAACTCCTAGATGGCTAGATCTGTGATATTTCTTGCACATCCTATAAGTTATCACTACTATTTTATTGTGGAAATCATTGCCAATATTTTGCAAAGTGAATTGGCATTTTATTACATGGATTATAACATCAGAGAAAAAAAAATCCCCATGTTTTCACTGCAGAAGTTGATATTTATCGTAGAAGTGCTGCTGCTGGTGCATACTTCGTAAAGAAACCATAATTAGTGATTTATTTCTATAAATTCGGATTCATTTCTAGCTGCTGGTGGTTACAGTTTAACATGTATCCATCTGTGTACACTTATTCATGTACTATGATTGGGAGTTAGTTATACTGCTCCATTTCTGATAAGATGTACTTCCTTGAGTTCAATCTTCCCACCAGGCCGCCACCATTTTGCTGTTCAAATTGATTGAATCTTATGTGACTAATATTACACCAACCATAATAACAACAACAAAAACTTGGGTAAATTATGAATTTGGTCCTTAACCTCTAAGTTGTGTGTCAAATTAATTCCTAATGTTTCAAATTTGTCCGTTTAGTTCCTAATATTTTGGTATTGTGTTAAAATGGTCCCTAATCTTTTAGTGACTCATAAATTATCTTTTTTTTTTTTTTTCTTTTTCCTTTTTTCCTGGGTCTGCAACATGTCTAAATATTTGGTTCAATAAACAAAAAAGTAAATTTTTGTCTCACCTTTAGTAAATAAGTTACTAGAAATTACGGAATACTAAATTTTAAAAAATAATTTTGAGTTGTTTATACTCTTGTAACATTTTCTCTAGTTGAGCTATGAACTTCTTATCAATGATTTCAGGTCCTTTCCATTTATTAAAGTAGAAACAATGTATATAATGCTTCATCATTTAAAATCATATGTGACATTATGCATACTTTTCAATCCGTGAAAAACTAAATCCTTTTTAGGAAATGGTCCCTCTCCATTTTAAACTTCTCTTTGTAAGAGTATCAGTACTGGGGAATGCAAATGCCAAATATAAAGAAAATTTGGCATTTCAAGTCCCAAAGTGCTCAGCATTTGGGAATGCAAAACCCAAGTATTGCAAATTTTTTTGCAATACTGCTACAATGCAATTCTACATGTAAAATTGCACTGTAGCACAATTGCAAAAGAAAATATTAATATTTTATCTTTGTCTCTCATCTCTCATCTCTATCTCTCCATCGCTAAAGCTTCACCAGACTGCAACCCACAGCATAGCCAACCTAACACCACAGATCAGACACTGAACTACTGCTGTAGCTAGACGCCAAACCACCATCGCTACCCAGCAACCCAAGCAAAAAAACCCAGCACCACAACCACCATCGCTACCCAGCGACGCCATCGAGCATGGCCAAACCCACAAATCTGACCCCCATAACCAACAAAAACTCACCAGAGCACAACCAACAAAAACCCACCGCCAGAGCACAACAACTAACAAAAACCCATATCATGAATTCACGATCCACGACCCATGATCCACAACCGGAGCACAATCAAACCCAAATAAGTAACAGAGAAGTGAGACAGGAGAGAGAGAGGAAGTGAGCACAGACCAGAGCACAATCAAACCAAAAAATATTTTTTATGTTTGCTTCTGGACTTAAAAAATAATATTTTAATAAAATGGTAAAATAATAGAGTTTGGAATGCTTGAGGTATATAACATTATGGTGGGTTGTCTCTTGCTTGTGGTGCTTTGCTTTACCAAGATTAGAGAAACTAACATGATGACACCAAGGAAGATAGAGTTTTTTATATGCAGCAGATACAGCACTCAGATGTCTATACCAACCCGACTACCCACTTTGGTAAGATTTTGCTTTCACCATCTGTCAGTATCATGCATATGCTGCTGCAACATAGTTTACCTTCTTGTGACCGAATCAATGTTTTTGAAGATTATACTTAAACTGCATGATTAGCTTTTTAAAGACCGCTTTGAAAACTTTGTTGCAATTTTCTGGTGTTAAATCTACAATATTACAACTTTCCAAAACTAGTACAATATAAAATAAAAGTGATCGACTTTTTGTTAATTTCTTATAATATTTCATCTCAAAAAAAGATTTCTTATAATATTATCACATAAACTTTTGAAGGTTCATATTTTTCCACATTATTATTATAATACATTTTTTTTAAATTCTATATTTTTTACTTACACTCTGTTTGTTTGAAGTTAATTTTTTTTTTTTTTAAATGAGTCATTTTTCAAAAAATATTTTCTAGAAAACTATATCATTTTTCTATGTTTGGTAACAATTTTAAAATGAGTTGAAAAATTATCTTTTGACTTTCCTTATTTAGCTTAGTGTGATATAAAATTGTTTCCTAGAAAATTTTGTAAAAACAATTTTAAAAAAAAAAAAGTCATATTTTTAATAGGGATTTATGTGACTATAGATAGTTTTCCTTTGACTTTTTTTTTATACTACAAAACATTGAGAAGCACAAAAACTATCTCCACACACACATATTCATTTTAGAAATTTGAAAAAAAAAAAGTTTAAATTCCTATTAAGCCTTCTATATTTACACCATTCATTATAATATTGCCACATAATATTTTCTTTAAATGGTAAAATAGCAAGTTTCATATATAATACAATTATAATAGTTTCTTAAAAAAATACAATTATAAAAAATGTATGTTAATAACTAACATAATTATTAATCTTTATAATTAGAAAAATAAAATAAGAAGTGAGAATTTTTTTTTTTTTTTTGTTAGGAAGTGACAACATCATACTTTGATTAACTTTTTTCATGCAATGCATAAGTTACTAACTAGTGGGTTCCAATTAGCTCAACTAATAAAATTTTTTTTTATGGTTGAATAAGAGATCTAAAGTTCAATCTCTGCCTACACAAAAAACCGACTGGTATCTTAGTTTAATGTCATAAGTTAAAACTCTCTAAAAAAAAAAAAAAAAAAAACTAGATGATTGCAACTTCCTAAATTAAAAAAAAAAAAAAAAAAAAAAAACCTAGTTGATTGCATGAGTTACCAAATTTCATGACTTCTTAGTTACCACTTACCACTTAACAACCACGATATCATGCATACTATTCAAATACTAGTTGTTGGGGCATTTTTTGCTTCAAGAAAACTCATGTGTACTCTTAGGCAAATTTTTGCTCTTGTCCCACATTAGAAGGGTTTCCTTGCTCTTAGCACCTTATAAGCATGAACCAATGGTTGAAGAGTACCACTAGAACCATTCTAGTGGTACTCTTCAACCATTGGTTCATGCTTATAAGGTGCTAAGAGCAAGGAAACCCTTCTAATGTGGGACAAGAGCAAAAATTTGCCTAGGAGTACACATGAGTTTCCTTGAAGCAAAAAATGCCCCCACACTAGTATAAAATAAGAGTTGAGTCTATTAAGTTGTGGTAGCGACTTTGATATAATTTCATATCTATATACATAATAAAAAAGAGAAAATAATTTTTAAATATAATATATATTTTTTCTATTATTTTTTAGAATAAAAAAATATTTTTTTACTTTGTAAAATTAGTTCAATATAAATTAAAGGGAGTAATTACACTCCCTTTCCTTGAGGTTTTGAGAAGTAACACTCCACTTTAAACCTGAGGAAAAAAAAAAAACATTAAAGAAATTAAAACTCCCTCCCTTTTTGTTTATATTAGTAACAAAATATTTTAAATTTCTATAATAATTTCTTTACAAAAAGTTAATCATGGTTAGTAAAAAAAATGACTGATAAATTTAAAATAAAAATGCAAAATTTATCAAGTACCAAAACACTTGCAATGACAAATCTCTCAACAACTCATTAAAAAAAAAAAAAAAAAAAAAAGAAGAAGAAGAAGAAGAAGAAACAAAATTCATACTTAATATTTTAAAATACACTTTAATTAAAAATTTAAAACAATGAATCTTAATTCTGAAATGAAGGATAATTTTTGAAACCTACTCTTAAGCAAAGGACAGCTTAGTACACAAACATTTTTAATATTCATTTAACTAAGTTTCGTCAATCCAATGTCAAGGGAGAGAATATTTTTTCCCTTCAAGTTTGGAATGGAGAGTCATTTCTCCAAATAAAAGTGTAATTACCCCTAAATTAAATAATTTTCTTAATTGATCACATATCATATTTGAAAAGCCAATTATAATGTCATGTTTTATTTGAGTGTAATTGAAGGAATGAGTTTAAAGTGTAATTCCACCATAAAATTCTTAAAATTTTAGCGATTCATTACTAATATAAATAATTTATTTTTAATCACTATCAAAATTTTAAAATATATCAGTTAAGATTTTTTTAATATCTTAAGTAAGAAAAGTAATTTTGGAAAATTACTATATATACATATATATATATATATATATATATATATTTGCGTGGATGGAACATGGTGGGGTATATATTTGTGGGGTTTGGCTTTTTGTCTTTCTCTAATGTTTTTTAAAAAATAAAAATATATGAATAATGCTGCATCCATTATATTTTCATAACAAATTCTAGGAACAAGCTGTTACTAGTGGTAGAAAAAGTAATTTCAATAATGAGCCAGATTAGAATTAGTCATTATTTGTCATCTAAGATCTATTGTGAAATCATTACTACATACACAATAAATCATAGGTGGTAAGTTATTACTAATTTTAATTTAAACTCACTATTGAAATTAATTTTTTATCTGTCAAGCAATATCAACCTATCATAATGTCGTATAGTGTGTACATAGCACTTTTTTATATATCTTTTATTAATTTTTTTTTAAGAAAAATTCATCTTATATCGTTCGTTTCTAATAATAACTCTTTATTATCAGACTAAGACACCAATCAGTTTAAGGTGAAGGTAGGGATTGAATTCTGAATATTTTATTCAACCATAAAAAACTTTATTAATTGAGCTAACCGAAACCCACAACAACATTTTTCTATATTTAATGATGGAAACCTTGGAATTAATTTTGCAATCCCCCTCTTGTGCCAACTCATTAATGAAGAGGTTAGAAAAGGAACTTACTATTTATTTTTTTATTCTAAGCAAATTACTTATTATCATTAAAATTATTTTTTTTATCTTCAATTTACCACTTAAAATTTATTATAAAAATAGTGCGGACATATTTTTCCTTCTCAAAATATAGATATAAAATTTAGGGTTTATAAGGATTCGATTGGGTTTAAGAAAAAAAAAAAAAATCGATTGGGCTTGTGCCCGGGACCGAACACATCCTATCGTGTAGACGCATGCAATTTGCAAACTTTGTCCAAACTTGGAACAGAACATAACTTTGGAGTTTCGTTTTGTTTCAACAACTTTGGATAAGCCATGGCATTAGCAATTTAACACGCACACCCAATCAAAAACTATCGATCCAAATTCTCCTTAACATTCGTGCTTGACCAAACATCTATTTCTATTGTAAATATCTCAACTCAACTCAACTCAACTCAACGGTCCAGATCCGATCCTAAGTTATAGAAGTGACACCAGTTAATGAATCAGCACAGTTATCTGATCCTGATCATCGCAGCTTACCATAAATATACCTGGCAAAGTTTACTTTCACAATCGATTTTATTATTATATTCGTTTTGTTTGTTTGTACCGGGAATCAAGAGGACCAAGCAAGCCCTTATCAGAGCCTAATCATAGAAGGGGCTAAAGACAGAGAGAGCGAGAGATAGCTGTTGTTGCGCTTTTCAAGGCCAATTCATCTGGTACTTCCTTCGGTATTATTCTTTCTCTTTCTGCCTGTAAATATAGATTATAGAATTCACAAACCCTGATTATTTGGTCGTTGATTTGCTCTTCAGGTACGCTTTTAACAAATTTTGTATAGAGGGTTTCAGTTTTTTTGATCTGGGTATTTTGTTTTTGTGGCAAAGATTTAATTTTTTCAGCTGGGTAATTTAATTTCTGTGGAAAAGACTTGATTTTGTCAGTTGGGTAATGAGTTTTTCTTGTCAAAGATTCGAATTTTTCAACCGGGTATTTTGTTCGTTTCTAATTGGTTTCAGCTGAAATTGGGTGATTGAGATGTTTTGTGATATACTTTTGTGTTTTATGTTCTGTTTGGCTTATGGGAAAATGGAATTAAACTGAAAATTTTAAGTATATAGCTATTAACCGTATGTTTTCCAAGTAGAAGTTAACTGTTCTAACTTCTAAGCCATAGACTCGTATAAGGTAAGGCTTCCCACTCCCCAGTGAATAAATAAAATCTGAAATTTTAGTATTTGATTTTTTCCTTTTTCCTAAGCAACCAAATAAAAGTTAAAGAATATTCCAAAGTCCACAACAATTTAGGTCGGTCTTGGATTGAGGATTATTGCTAATATAATGTTTTTCATATTAAATTGTATATGCATAAACTAAATTGATTTTCTGATTTAAGTTATGGGATAAGAGTTGGAAGGCTTCCATTGATTTCTGAGTTTGGATAATCTCAAATGTTGCTGTAGTGGGTTGTTTTAGTTATTCCTCTGTGGAAAGATGGTGGTGGGAGTTACCTTGCTGCAAACCCAGAGGGGTTTGAGCTTTGAATCACGACCTAAGAATGGGTGGAGGAAGTGCCATTTGTGCCAGAGCTCATTGGCAAACCTAATAGCCTGTTGTTTCTGCATTACTGCAGTATTCATGCGAGATGCTTTTATATGGAAGTTTGAAATTCTGATTCTTAAAGTGTGATTGGAATATAGAATATATTTCATTGCTTAATGTTTCTATATTTCTACTTCGCGCTGACTATTATTGGTTCTGTTCTTCACCTTTACTTCTTCATGCATATTAAGTTGATTTAATTGGCTTATTATTATGCTTGTAATGCTAGAACATGACCTATTTGTGTTAGTCTTCATTTTGCTGATCACTTAAATCATTCTGAGACAAGTTGGTTGGGGGAAGCTTCCCCATTTGTCATGTGCCCCCTGTTTTCTTTCTGAGCAACACCTAAAGAATATGCTTCAAGTGCTCAGTTACTAGTGAAGTTGACCAGTGCCTCATTTTTGCAGGTGTGTTCGGCATAAAAGATGACTACACTGGATGCAACTAGGGCTGAACTTGCGTTTGTTGTATTATATTTGAACAAGGCAGAAGCCAGGGACAAGATATGCAGGGCAATACAATATGGTTCCAAATTCTTGAGTAATGGAGAGCCTGGCACAGCCCAAAATGTTGACAAATCAACCAGCTTGGCACGGAAGGTTTTCCGTCTCTTCAAGGTTAGCATTTACAATAGGGAACAACTCTATTTATCTAATCTATTTGGAATTTTTGATTTAGTACTTCTTATCGTAAGTCTAAGAAATTTCTTGTGTTATTTATTTTGCCTATTTATTCAACTTATAGATGAAAGTAAGCACTGTTTGGTATGAATGCTTTATTTGGTTCCTGGAATTAATAAGAGGGAAGAAACTATAATTCATAGAAAGGGAAGCCTTTGTGTTGTATAAGTATTTAGTACTGGAATGGAAATACAGAGATGCTTAGTGCCGTAGAAGATGTCTGATATTGATCTTGCTTTCCTGTATATTTTAAATTTTTAATTATGGTAAAAGTTATCATTTACTCTGTCAATATGCAGTTTGTCAACAACTTGCATGCTCTTATCAGTCCAACTCCACAAGGAACTCCCCTTCCCCTCGTTTTGCTGGGAAAGGTATGAATGGATCGTTTGCTTTTAAGATCTTCTTCTCACTTTTCTCCTTGGTGACCCTGTCAACTTTCTGCTTGATACAGGCCAAAAATGCATTACTCACAACTTTCTTTTTTCTTGATCAAATTGTGTGGCTTGGTAGAACGGGCATCTATAAGGTACAGAGTGGAAGTTTCTTTCTTTTCTAGTTCTGTTTGATCTATATTAATTTTTGTAAAAAATGTTTGCAAAACGAAATTAAGATGTTTGGTTTGTTGTAGAACAAGGAGCAGGCTGATCTAATTGGCCGCATATCTCTTTACTGTTGGTTGAGTTCCTCAGTTTGTACCTCGTTGGTTGAGGTTTGTTACTGTCCATTTCTTCTTAATCATTAGTCTGTATATATTGTGTCCCCTCCCCCCACCACACCCCCCCCACCCCCCCCCCAAAAAAAAGAAAAGAAAAGAAAAGAAAAGAATACAAAAAGTGAAAAGGCAAGTGTTTGCGTAACATGTTTTGCCCTCTTTTTATATCAGGTTGGGGAGCTTGGAAGACTTTCTGCATCAATGAAGAAGTTAGAAAAGGAACTTAAGAACAGTGATAAGTATCAAGTATGTTTTACCATGCTTTTTTACAATGGGTTGTCATTTTTTATTTCTTCTTTTATATTACATGTTTTTCAATTGCCATTCTCATTGCTGTTCAAACCTACCCACCTCCTCCTTACCCCATATATGCTTTGGTTCTCAATGAATGCAGGATGAGCTCTACCGGGCTAAACTTAAAAAGTCAAATGAGAGGTCTCTAGCCCTGATTAAATCAGGCATGGATACAGTTGTAGCTGTTGGGCTGCTTCAATTGGCACCCAAGAAAGTCACTCCTCGTGTAACTGGAGCCTTTGGATTTGCTAGCTCACTTATCTCCTGTTATCAGGTGCTTACAAACTTTTTCCATCAATCTTTATATCCCCTTTTCATTTATTTAACTCTTGCATCTGGAATATATATATATATATATATATATATATATATATATATATATATATATATAAGTATATAAAAAAATTGGAAGGATAGAAAAAAAGTTAACTTGACAATGTCTTCTCTGTGGGGAGGAGAATGGTATGATATTAGTGCTTGCATTCACAGAAAGTAATAAGCTTCTCTGGAAATTATAGCTGATATAGATTTCTGGTTTCTGCCATGCAGTTGCTTCCATCACCAGCAAAGTCCAAAGCATCGTGAAAAGAGAAAGCCTGTTCTCCTCAATGAGCATCAATGTCATTTCAATAATTATTGCGACTTCATGAGATTAAACTTGGTGTGAGCTCTAAGCAATTTGTCAGCTAGTATAGTGATCTTTGCAATTTCACCTTAATTAGTGTCTCTACTGCCACAGTTCATAGTGTTCTTTTACAATCAAGATATTATATGTTGTCCGTTATTGCATAATTAATTTAATAATTAGCTGGCAACGACTACACGATGATATTAAGCTTTTTGTTTATGTGGGGATATACTTGTGGTCTTACAAACTTGGACATCAATAATGCTTAATAATATGTATGTGTTTTTAATGTAGGAGGAACTAGGAAGCATCCTAGAAGTCTTCTTCATAAACAACTTAAACCATTATGAGTGAAACTTTTGAAACAAGGATATATATATGGAGTGCTATATGGATCACGATTGGATCAGCTAGGCAACCGATGCCATAAAAACTGTACGGTGTAGGTGGCCAGAGCTATATTTTAATTCTAAGCACTAGTATCGTGGTTGTCTAATCCCAAGTCTTAACAGTTTTTCTTCTCTTAATCTTATACCATCGTTTACCTGGTTGGTCATCCTCATCTAGATGTCCATAAATTGAATATGGTACCTGACGAACTCCTAATGTCACATGCACATTCTTTTAAGTTGATAGATCTAGGGGTGTATAAAAAACCGACGAACTAAACAAACTGACTGAAACCAACTGAATTGGTGCCAAATTTTTGGTTCGGTTTCGGTTCGGTTCGGTTTCAGTTTCGGTTTCGGTTTCATTTTTTAAAAATCGAAATTTTCGGTTTCGGTTTTGGTGTTGGATTTTTTCCCTTTTCTTTTCTTCAGCCGACGTGTGGGTTTTGTTCTCTCTCACTTCCATTGGCAACATCAAGAGAGAACATCAAGAAGCAAGAAATGAAAAACCCACACCAAGAACAAGATTCAGAGAGAATCAAGAACAAGAATAAAGAAACCCACCTAAATATCCAGAGAGAAAACATCAACAAACCCCATGTTTAGGTTTCAAGGTTTCTGGGTGTTTGGGTTTTGTTTTTCATGGTTTGGGTTTTGTTCTTCGTGATTTCTGAGTTTCAAGGTAGAAGGTTTGTGTTTGCTACTTTGCTTGGTGGTGTTTGTTAGTGTTTGGGTGGTGAGAAAACGTGGGAAAGCAAAGGGATTTTCTGGGTTTGTTAATTTTTTATGGGTTTGTTTATTTTTTTTGGGTTTGTTAATATTTTCTGGGTTTCTAGGTTTGTTAATATTTTCTGAGTTTGTTAATTTTTTTTTTCTTTGTTTGCTTTCTTAGAAAATAAATGATAAGGACTTTGAAAAAACCGACCGAAATCGAAATCTAACCGAAACCGATGGATTTCCAATTATTTCGGTCAGTTTCGGTTGAGAATTTCACAAATCAAGAATTTCGGTTTTAGTTGGCCAACACTTAGAAAACCGACCAAAACCGAACCGACACACCCCTAGATAGATCCATTTGTGTTTTAAATGTGACTACAACAGGTATTTTGTGCTAAAAATGTGAACTCTTTAGGCCTCCTTTATGTCTTTAGTAAAGAATTCCAAGCAATTTGGAAAAATGAAAGTTTCTAGTCGATACAAGAGAATCTGATCCTATAAGCCTGTACTGCTGAGGGAGGGGTTGAATTTTTAGATGGGATAGATAAATGCGGTATTGAAAATATTTTACATCGAAACAAATAGAGCGTTAATTTTTGGGAAATTACATTTTTCCAGCTTATAAACTGTACATTATTTTACACTTACCCAATTGAACTACAAGAATCCACGATCAGCCCCCTAAACTAAAACTCATGTAACATTTTACCCTCTTCTATCATTTTCTCAGTTAACTTTAACGGAATGTAACATTAAAAGATCGGTTTACTCTTCACCGTTTGTTTTGGAGGGAGGAGTAAATTGGTCTTTTAATACTATATTCCGATAGACTTAACTCCTAAACAAATGGCAAGGTGTTAAGTGTTACAAAGTTATAGTTTTGGGGGGTTGTTTGTGCATTTTGATAGTTTATGGCGAAAAGTGTAAAAAGAAGTATAGTTTAGGGTTGAAAATTACAATTTTCCCCTTTTTCTTTTGATAACATCTACTTGGCTTTTGATTTCCGGTAGTTTTAGCTATATATAAGTTGGTTTCAATGGTTGGAGTTAAATCACTATTATTTAACAACTTTCAATTCTTGAATGTTGTGTGTTAATTCTCCGGTATGCTAGTTCTTGGATAAGGGATGACATCTTTTTCATCTACTATCGCCATCATTAGTGGATGTATAAGATAATTATAGTTAAGAAAACTGAATTAATCCTAGACATTTCTATTAGAAACACCAAATAAATGCTAATTGAACTATCACGCTCTTGGCGACAGAAATACCAATGAGTTAATAGGCTCTTGGCTATTAGGAACTAACACTTAAAGTTATCCTTCTTCAATTCAAACGCAACAAAAATATTGATGTCTGTTTGGTTTGGTTGAAAAAGTGGTCAAATAAAAGACTAATGAAGGAATAACATGTTTCTCACGGTAAAAGGAGGAAGAAAAGTGGGCGCTTGGGTGTTTCCAACCAAGCCCACAAAAATTGATCAAGGAGAAATTTTCATATGCGTCAAGCTTATACAACATTTTTCTCAATGACAAGTAACTCCTACATGCATCTCTCTCATTGACATTTGGGTCTCATGTTTGTGGAACCCACAAGTCAATAAGCCTGGCACAGAAGATATCGTCCCCCAGAAATGGGGATAAAGGGAGAAAAATGGGTGAATGGACAAATAATGAAATTTCTACTCTTTGCCAACAATATTTATAGCCACGCAACTTTTTTTTTTTTACAATTATCTTCTTCTCTTCACTATCTAATAAAAAGACATAAATGTAGAACTTTTTATGGCACATTATTTCTTTTTGATGATGTCAATTGAATGAATACGAAAGGAGTTAAAATTATACTATAATTGTGACATGTTATTTTTATAATGTGCTAATTTAACTAATCACACTATTTTTTCTCCCTTATTTATAAAATTGATGGAAAATAAAAGTAATATAATATAATAAGTGTGATGTGTTAACTTTTAAAAGATAATCATTTTTTATGAATATAAGATGTCTACTTTACTAATTTACTTGATAACATTTTTTTTTTATAATATAATTGTAGGGTCAAAATTTGGGGCCCAAACCCAAGAAGTATGGACTATGAGCCCAATAAGCCCAATACAATGAATTTGTAGAAAGTGGGTGAAAGAACTGGGTTGTTTGTGATTTAAACAACAGTTGTTAATTAAGGTTTAACAAATAGATAAATGCAAGAACAAGCCTGAGATTTGTATAAATTGTTGTCCGAGGAGACCAACTTTTGTTTATATACTTCTTAGAACTACAGTAAACCTTCTTCTCTTCTCTTTTCTCTATCTCCTCTCCTCCCTTTCTTATGTGAGGTCTTTTATATTATATAGTTTCATTTCAAAACATCTTGATCGCACACTTGTTAATCATTTAAGCCTTCACTCAAGTATATGTCCCATCAGGCATCTTCTTTAACTTTTTGTGAATGGTGGTGGTTGAGACTGTGCTGTTCAGGGGTCTTCTCCACATTAATGCGGCCAGAAAAGTTGCTGTAGTGCATTTAATGCGGTGATAGTAGCTTTTTCTTTAGATATTTCTCCGTTCTTATCATCTTTATATGTGTATGAGGCTCATTCTTATTGTTGGAATTTCCTAGAAGATTGCCCAAGCCCCCTAGGTATTTACTTGACAAGTATTCTTCATATCAAAGAAGGATGTACTCCTTGGACTATATTCTTTCATCACTTCCTTGCATGGTTCTCCAGCCTGGGGTCTTTCCCAATCACTTTCTCCTCCTCGGACTCAAATAGGGCCCAAGCCCCAATATATAAATTTGGGCTTTTATTCCCACAATAGCCCCTCAAATTTTTAATTTTTCCCTCGCATCCGAGGAGAAAAAATAAGATTTTGACTTGCCACAGAAATAAAAGCTAAAAATGTAAAAATACCTAAATTTACACGTGTGTGAGCATAGAATTAGGTGCTTCATCATTGCTGTTGATGTTTCGGTATTTATAAATCGCTATTAATTACTCCAAGCGGCGTACTGTCTTTTGCATCCAACGGTGGACCATCAATCCAACGGATGATGTTTTTTCTCAGAATTTGGGCGGGATAATTCTCACTCATTTTATGGCCCATATATAAAGCCTCAAAGGAAATTATTTTTCCTTTACTTCACAAATTCTCAGATTCTCTAGCGAACTCGAGCATTCAAATCCACCAAGTTTTTCAAATCATCAATCTCATTTCTTCCAAGAATCCGTAAGAATCTCCCTACGGATCTAAAGATCATTCTTCAATTTAGTTCATGTAAGTTCCCATTTCTTCAAACCTTTCATTCTCTCTTTGGCCAGCTTCCTCGGCTTTCGAATATTCACTCCCCAGTTACCGCTTTAGTATTTCTTCTTTTTTACTTAACTGAGATGGGTAGATTTAAGTATATGGTGGATAGCCCTGCCCAAATAGAGAAATTTAGGGAAACATATCACATACCTCAAGATGTAGGTTTGAGATATTGTCCCCCAGAAGGACTATTAACAAACCGAAGAATAAGTGAAGTTATAATCCCATCATCGCTTTCCTAGAAAGGGGATGACTATCCCTATGGGTCCCATTACAAGAGACTATCTCCGAAACCATAGGCTTAGTCTTGATCAGTGTGCACCTAACGTCTTTAGGATCTTAGGAGCAGTTGATGATTTGAACCGTCACCTAGGCTTGGAGCTCACCTAGCTTGACGTAGTACATATGTACAAGTGTCACAAACAAAAGGGGGTGGGATTTTATCTTAAATCCCAATCTGACATTGTTAGGCTCATCTCCTGCCTTCCTAAGTCTAACAAAGGGATGAAAAAAGACTATCTGATCGTCTCAGGTGCGTGGCATGACGGTCTTCATTGCCCAACCCAACCAGGAAAGCTAGGTGGGACATCCTAGACTTAGGTTTCCTAACAATAGATTTAGGGTCCTCGTCTTTTAACAATTTTTCTTCTCTTTGTATCAGTATTTTCAAATTTCTGACTATACTTAATTATGTTGTGGTGTTAACAGATAAAGCACACGTTGCTCCTCGGCTTAGCCTAACAAACGTCGCCGCGCTCAATTACTTACTAAGATCAGAAATTTTTGTAAGTGAAGATGGGTAACTCCGTGCTGTCCATCTTATCCTTGGTTTCAAGCTGGTCTCGGACACATTTCAATCGGTCGGCAACACTATAAGGTAAGGAGACTATTGGATAAACCGAATAGACGTCTCTTGGCCCAATTTTCTAGCGCCGTTTGATCTTGCTCCTATACCACATCCGAATCCACAGGGTGTGCCACAGCTCATACAACCAGTTCAACAGGTTCCTTTGGAAACGACTACAGAAAGAGAAAGAGTTGCTTCTTCAACCTCTTCACTTGAGGAACATATTGATCAGTTCTAATTTGAAGAAGAAGTACCGGGAGAAGTTCAGGTGATTCCAATTTCGGACGCCGAAGAGGATACTGACAGATAATCTAGTGTCCGAGCCCCCGTTTTAATAACTGCCATTCTAGACGGTTCTTTGGAAGAAGAAGAAGACATGGCAAGCCTAAGGGACTTAATGAAGGCAAGGAAAAAAGCGCCTGGGGCTAAAGAGACTGGTCCATCTCAACCAATTTTTAATCTTCCTCCACCACCTCCTCAAGTCTCCTCCGATCTTGGTCTAAAGCCATTACCAGATCCGAAGAAGAAAAGGCCTATTATAGATACCGAAGAAGGGGAGGTAGTACCCCCCAAAATGAATTAAGCAAAAAAAAGTAGTCAAGGACCAATGGAGCAGAAGAGCTTCGTCTATTGAAAGCTGAGATGACCTCCTTACTACTGAAATGCGACGAGGACAACGCACCTGGTGTCCCAAGCTAGAGTTGGACGGTGCTCCTTTCCCTTGAGGCACCTCTGTCAGAAATTATCAAGGGGGGAAGGCAGGCCTCATTACTGAAGCCTTGGAGCAGCCACTTCTCCTTCCAAAGGATATGGAGGCTTACAGGCACTTCAGCCAACATGAACTCTTCTTATCCCTTAAGAGGGATTTAGCCATGGTAAGTGAATTAATTCACTTCTTCAATCAAGATGCTGATTATTTCTATTCTTCTTTCTTCTTTGCTTTATACTACAATTTTTCATTCTGTTATGCAGATTACATAACAAGTTTATGTGGCTAAGGAGTGGAATAAAAAAGCTCGCACTGAGGCTCAAGCGGAGGCCTACTCCCGATCCGAGGCCGAAAAGAAAATGAGGAGTCTTATGGAAGATTATGAGAAGCTATCTGAGCAACTAAAAGACATGACTAAGCAAAGAAACAGTCTTGATGCAGGCCTTAAAAATACTGAGAAGCAGGCCGAAGACCAACGTAAACAATTGTGCATGACTGAGATTAATTTGGAAACAGAGAGAGAACTGGTAAAAGTTCTTTGAGCCGAGCTTCAGAAAGCCAAGAAGGCTGCCCAATTGGCCAAGAAAAATGCCCAGTTGGCCAAGGAGGCAGTTGAAGCTGAAAAATAGGCTACATACAATCTTGGGGTGGAACAGACCTAAGTCAGACTCACTGAGGAGTTCTCCACAGTCTGCAGAGATTATTGTGATATAACCTGGGGTAAAGCCCTTGATGCTGCTGGAGCCTCTGCAGAATCTGATTTGAGGCAACCTGGGAGCATCTACTATGATCCTGAAATTCGCGAACTCCTAGGCTTTAATTCCCCTCCCCCTAAACAACTCCAAGAAGTCTCGAAGCAGCCCTTGGTCGGCCATATCTCCCCTGCCCATCTTGAAGCTCCCAAAGAGTTTGGTCAGCTTGGTGGTCAGGGTGAGCAGGTTAAGGATCTTCCAGATAAGGATAAAAACTTAGGGAAGAATAAAACTCCTCTTGAACTTAAGGACCAAGCCCCAGATGCTGCTGCTGCCCCGTCCAGCAAGACTGCTGATTCTTCAGCCCCCCAGATGAAGGTTTAAATGATCAGGAATTTTATTTCATACTTATATCAATAATAAATATATATATATATATATATATATATATATATTATTGTAGTTTTTTTTTTATGTAAAGAATTGCAAGGTACTTTCTTTTAATCGATGGAATTGTTTTCCTTTTATGTTCTATAACTTCATTACACATATTATGAGAATTATTGTTAATGAAGTTGAGTGATAACTACTGTAGCTAGAGCAGATTTAACAACAATATCTTACTAGTGATGCAGCTTATATAAATACTAGGAAAAATGGATTGTATAAAAATTGTTAATGGATATAAGAAACCATGAATGGTATGAAAGTCTTATATATTTTCTGGTAAAATAATTAAATGCTTTGTTCGAACTGGTTTTTGTATAACATTTACAACAAATATTAATGAGCATTGATACTGCACTAAATATATGACCGAAGAGGTCTATCATAAGTTAGAGTTTATTTAAATATCTCTGAGGGCTTAAGGTGTAATTGAATTTAATTTTGAATATTGACAAGAATTATAAGGGAGTGTTAGCTAACCCAAATTATCTGGTCCAAAGACTTCAGGCATGATTGAATTTAAGTTTAAACATTTAGGAAAATTGTAAGGGAGTGTTAACTAACCCAAATCATCTAGTCCGAGGACTTCAAGCCTGATTGGATTTAAGTTTAAACACTTAAAATAATGGTAAGGGGAGAACTAACTAACCCAAATCATCTGGTCTGAAGACTTCAAGCATAATTGAATTTAAGTTTAAACACTTAGAAAAATTGCAAGGGAGTGTTAACTAACCCAAATCATCTGGTCCGAGGACTTCAGGCATGATTAGATTTAAGTTTAAACACTTAAAAGAATGGTAAAGGGAGTGTTAACTAACCCAGATCATTTGGTCCAAAGACTTCAAGCATGATTGAATTTAAGTTTAAACACTTAGGAAAATTGTAATGGAGTGCTAACTAATCCATATCATTTGGTCCGAAGACTTCAGGCATGATTGGATTTAAGTTTAAACACTTGTGGGCATCGTAAGAGAATGTTAACTGACTCATATCATCTGGTCCGAGGACTTCAGGCATGGATTTAAGTTTAAACATCTTACATGAAATCTTTATGCGATAAATAAACATTTTGATCAAAGAAAAAACTGAATTAATAATAATACATTTTAAGGTTGTTTACATTCCAAGGGCGTGGTATTACGTGAGCATCTAGATCTTCCAAAAAATATGCCTCAATGCTAGCCCCTGAGGTAATACGGTATGACCTTTCCCAATTGGGCCCTAATTTTCCCCAAGCTAGATTTTTCGCAGTACCTATAACTTTCCTAAGCACTAAATCACTAGATGTTAAAGGCATCAGCTTTACGTTGGCATCATAACCCTATCTAAGTTTTTGTTGGTAATGTGCCAATTGGCCTATTGCATTTTTCCTCCTTTCTTCAATCAAATCCAAACTCTTCTCTAACAGTTTGTTATTGCTACTCATACTGAATGAACTGGTTCTCAACGTTGGGAATCTAGTCTCCAGAGGGATTACAGCTTCAATCCCATAAGTCATTGAAAAGGGAGTCTCCCCAATAGACCTACAAGGTGTAGTCTTGTATGTCCAGAGTACATGTGGCAATTCTTCCACCCATTTACTCTTTGCGTCATCTAGCCTTTTCTTCAGTCCATTTACTATGGCCTTGTTAACAGCTTCTGCCTGCCCATTCCCCTGAGGATAAGCAGGGGTAGAATATTTGTTCGTGATTCCCAATTCGCAGCAGTAATTTCTGAACGCTTTGCTATCAAACTGAAGGCCATTATTCGAGATGAGAGTATGAAGAATCCCAAACCGAGTAACAATATTCTTTCAAACGAACTTCTTTGCGTCTACGTCTCTAATATTGGCTAGAGGTTCAGCTTCAACCCATTTGGTGAAATAATCTGTGCCGACCAAAAGATACTTCTTGTTTCCTGCTGCTTTAGGGAATCGTCCCACAATATCTAAGCCTTATTAAGCAAATGGCCACGGGCTGGATAATGGATTAAGGATTCCACCTAGTTGATGGATGTTTGGTGCAAACCTTTGACATTGATCACACTTTTTAACATATTCATGGGCTTCTTTTTGCATATTTGGTCACCAATAGCCTTGAGTGATAGCTCTATGCGCTAGGGATCTACCTCCAGTATGGCTTCCACAGATTCCTTCATGTAATTCTTCGAGGAGCAATTCGGTTGTTTCAGGATGTATGCATAGCAAATACGGCCCTAAATAGGAGCATTTGTACAATTTCTGGTCCTCGGATAACCAGAACCTAGTAGCCTTCCTCTGAACTTTGTTCGCTTCCAACCTTGCTTCAGGTAAAGTATCCTCCTTCAGGAATTGAATTATATAGTCCATCCAACTTGGCTTAACTCTGATTTGATGAATTCGGATTGTCTCTTTTCTTATATCCGTTGGTTCGTGCAAGTCTTCAACAAGGATAACCCGAGATAGATTCTGTGCCGAGGAAGTTGCCAGCATGGCCAAAGAATCATCATGTGTGTTACCATTTCTGGGGATATGTAGCAAATTAAAAGATTCGAAATGTGACTAGAGACGTTTAACTTAGCTCAAGTATTCCTGCATTCTTTCATCTTTCGCCTCAAATTCCCCTTGTACTTTGCCGACGATTAGCCTTAAGTCCGAGAACATTTCCACTAACTTTCCTCCCATTCTCTGAACCATTGCCATTCCCATCAGTAGAGCTTCGTATTTAGCCTCATTATTTGTAGTCGTGAAGCCTAGTCTCAGTGATTTTTCAATAATGATATTTTCTGGGGATATTAGCACTAACTCCACTCCAAATCCTTTCTGGTTTGATGCAGCGTCTACAAATACCTCCCAAAATGAAGGGTCTTTTTGAGAAATTACACCAACCAATTTTTCATCCATGTTCTATGTTGGTGTTAATTCTTCTAACGTAGGCTCAGTAAACTCAGCTACTAGGTCTGCAAGGACCTATCTCTTCATGGAGGTGCGGGGCATATACTTGATGTCAAAAGCCCTTAGGATGGTGCCCCATTTAGCTATTCTCTCTGTGTAATCTGCACTTCTGAGTATGGTTTTAAGCGGGAGTTGAGTAAGAACAACAATCGTATGAGCTTGAAAATAATGAGGCAATTTTCGTATACCTAACATTACAGCCAGGATAGCTTTCTCTAATGGCAGATAACGAATTTCAGCTTCATGCAGTGACTTATTCACATAATAAATTGGCATTTGCACCTCTTTTTCCACTCATATCAACACCAAACTTACAGTGTAAGGGGCTACAGTGATGTAAGCAAACAAGACTTCATCTAGCTCAGGACTGGACATGATCGGTGGCCGAGCTAGAGAATCCTTAAGTTGCTGAAAAGTTAAAGCACATTCTTCAATCCACTGAAATCCCTTCCACTTATTGATCAACAAAAAGAAAGGTCTGCACCTATCTGTTGATCGAGAGATTAATTGTTCAAAGTGGCAGCCATTCCAGTTAATTTTTGGACTTCTTTGGGATTTCGAGGAACTTGTAAATTATTAATGGCCTTTATCTGATCTGGGTTGACCTCAATTCCCCTGTGAGTTACCATGTAACCCAAAAATTTGCCTTATCCCACACCAAACGAACATTTGGAAGCATTTAAACGCAACTTGTATCTTCTAAGAACTTCGAAAATGTTTCTAAGATCTCTCACATGCTCAGCAACAATCTTACTCTTCACCATTATGTCATCTATGTAAACCTCAATACTTTTACCCAGCTGTGGCTCAAACATCCTCGTCATTATTCTTTGATAGGTGGATCCCACGTTTTTCAAACCAAATGGCATCACTTTGTAGTGGTAATTCCCAATAGGGGTGACAAAGGCAGTATTCTCCTGATCGTCTAGGGCTAATGGTATTTGATGATAACCTTGGAAAGCATCTAAAAAACTCATCTGAGGATGGCCAACAGTTGCATCTACTAGCTGGTCTATTTTAGGCATAGGAAATGGATCTTTAGGGCAAGCCTTATTTAAGTCAGTAAAATCTACGCATACTCGCCATTTCTCATTTTTCTTCTTTACAACCACAATATTCACTAGCCACTCAGGATAAAAAACCTCTTTAATAGCTCCAGTTTGTTTGAACTTTGTTACTTCTTCTCGCACTGCATTAGCATGCTCCTTGGATGGACGCCGAGGAGGTTGTTTCTTAGGGGTGATCAGTGGGTTGACATTCAGATGGTGACATATCAATTTTGGATCCACCCCCGGGGCGTTGTAAGCATTCCAGGCAAATACATCAATGTTTCTTTTGAGGAACTCCACCAGCTCTTCCTTCTCTTGAAGAGGTAACTGAGATCCGACTTGAAAAAACTTCTCCAAATCATCTCCGATAGCAATTTTTATCAAATCTTCACACCTTGCACTCTCGGTTGAATTATTGATGGGCGATGCCAAAGGTTTTAATTGCTATAAATTCTTTCCAGTATCAGCCGAGGACTCAACTCCGGGCTTATGTTAGATGGCAGCCACCAAGCATTGTCTCGCCATAGATTGATCTCACAGGATTTCATTAACTTGACCTTCGGACGGATACTTAACTTTCTATTGCAGAGTAGAGGAAACAGCCCCTAGTGTATGAAGCCAAGGTCTAGCTACAATTGCAGTGTAGGGCAAATATGCGTCTACAACAATGAAATCTACCTCTACTACCTTTGAGCCAGTTTGCACAGGTAATCGTATTTGGCCCTTCGAGGTAACAACTCTTCCTTCGAAACTCATCAGGGGAGAACCGTATGGTGTTAAGTCATTAGGTTTTAAGTTCAGCCCCTTCTAGATCAGGGTACATTATCTCTGTTGCGCTGTTTTGGTCCACTATTACCCTCTTCACATCATACCCTCCAATTCTGAGGGTAATTACTAAAGCATCATCATGGGGTTGGATGGTTCTAATCTTGTCTTCGTCCGAGAACCCTAAAACCGGTTGAATACTCGATTTAGCTTTCTTTGGACCGTGATTAAAGTCTCCTGCGGGTAACCAGGCTACCGACATTATCCTAGATTGTCAGGATCCTGTTCTCCCTGGTGCAGCGAAGATGACATTGATAGTTCCCAAAGGAGGCCTTGAAGCGTCATCCCTTTGTTGCTCCAAGTTCATCTGACTTCCTCGACCACTGAAGTAATGCAAGAGTTGTTTCAATTTCTCTTTGCGAACAAGCTGGTCCAAATGATCCCATAGGCTCCTACAATCCTCTGTGGTATGTCTATGGTCCTGATGATAATGGCAATAAAGATTATGGTTACGCCTTTCAGGGTTTCCCACCATCTTATTCGGCCATTTGAAGAACGGTTCATTCTTAATCTTTTCCAAAACTTGATGTACTAGCTCTTTGAATACAGCGTTGACTGCTTGAAGATTTGCTGATCCTAATTGCCTAGCAAAATCCCTACGTGACCTATTATTATGGTATCTATCCGACCTGAAATCCCTCTTCTCTTGGGGGATAACCTTGTCATTCCCTTGCCTTGCTGTTGATCTTCTTCAACTCTCTTATATTTATCAATCCTGTCCATCAGTTGACGCACACCGGTGATAGGTTTTCCAATCAGAGATTTTCTTAAACCATGATCGGCGGAGAAACCGAGCTTAAATGTATTAAGGGCCACTTCATCAAAATCCCCTTCCATTTCATTGAACATCTCCCAGTACCTATCTGAGTACGTTTTCAAAGTCTCACCTTCTTGCATGCTCAAGGATAGCAATGAAGCTAAAGGTCGAGCGACTCTTCTGTAGGTGACAAAACGAGAACCAAATGCTTGAGTGAGTTCTTTAAAGGAATTAATGGAACCTGCTTTCAAGCTGTCAAATCATCTCATCACAACTGCTCCTAGACTGGAGGGGAAAACTTTGCAAATCAAAGTTTCATTCTTAGAGTGGACTGCCATCCTCTGGTTGAAGTGGCTTACATGCTCCACAGGGTCTGTTTTACCATTGTAGATAGTGAACGTAGGTTGATGAAAACGACGAGGAAGTCTTGCCTCTTCAATCCTATATATGAAAGGTGATTTGGAGATTTGGTTCAAGGCCTTGCTCATAGCATCGTTCCTTACGCCTCTATGTAATGGACTTGAAGGTTGTCGTTTACAATAATGTTCTTCTTCATAGGAAAAGGATTCGCTAATTGGCGTTTGAGATTTTCTTTTATAACTAACGTCTTGTTCATCGTCCGAATTGTCATCAGAGTATGAAGAAGTTCGCCTCCTCTTTGCATGGCGCAACTCCCTTTTCAATTGGTCAATCTCTAGTTACATGTTTTTGTTCTTGTCTGCATGAGACACGTAACTTCCACCTTGTGGCTAGCTTTGGTTAGTATATGTAGTATGTACACTACCTTCACGATCATGTCTTTACTCCAAGTTGAGAAAAGGATCAACGTGTTGGGATGCCCTGGATTCTGCTGGTTGTTGCCTTGGTTCAGCCATCATCAACTATTGTTTCCACTCTCGCTCAAACTCTCCCCACAGACGACGCCAATTGCAGGGTCAAAATTTAAGGCCCAAACCTAAGAAGCATGGACTATAAGCCCAATAAGCCCAATACAATGAATTTGTAAAGAGTAGATGAAAGAACTGAGCTATTTGTGATTTAAACAACAGTTAATCAAGGTTTAGTAGATAGATAAGTGCAAAAACAGGCCTGAGATTTGTATAAATTGTTGTCTGAGGAGACCAACTTTTGTTTATATACTTCTTAAAGTTACAGTAAACCTTTTTCTTTCCTCTTTTCTCTATCTCCTCTCCTCCCTTTCTTATGGGAGGTCTTTTACATTATATAGTTTCCTTTCAAAATATCTTGATCGCACACTTGTTAATCATCTAAATCTTCACTCGAGTATATGTCCCATCGGGCATCTTCTTTGACTTTCTGTGAATGGTGATGGTTGAGACTGCGCTGTTTAGGAGCCTTCTCCACATTAATGAGGTCAGAAAAGTTACTGCAGTGCATTTAATGCAGTGATAACAGCTTTTTCTTTAGATATTTCTCCGTTTTTATCATCTTTATATGTGTATGAGGCTCATTTTTATTGTTGGAATTTCCTAGAAGATTGCCCAAACCCCCCAAGTATTTGCTTGACAAGTATTCTTCATATTTGAAAAGGATGTACTCCTTGGACTATATTCTTTCATCACTTGCATGGTTCTCCAGTCCGAGGTCTTTCCCAATCACTTTCTCCTCTTCGGACGTACCCATATCTTCAAATAGGGCCTAAGGCCCAATATATAAATTTGGACTTTTATCCCCACAATAATAATGAAAATACTTATCATATACAACTAAAAAACTATAGCTCTTATGTAATCAAGCATGATAGTAATTTTACACAAAGTACTTTTCTCTCCTTCTATTTTTCTTTTCAACCAAGCAAAAGAACTTATATTTATTCTTTCTACTAACATACGGCAGAAAACTATCTTTTCTATCATCCTTATATTTATTTTTTCTGTCCCAAATGAAACTTTTGTCATTCTCTCCCAAATGATTCTTAAGTGCTGGGGTATTGTATATAGAGAATACTATCCCAAACTTCATCTTGAAATATTTAATTCCTTCAAATGAACACTTTTATTATTATTATTATTATTATTATTATAACACTCTTTTAAAATTATTGATAGAAAAGAATGGAGAATGTATCTTGTGTATTGAGCATATGTAACCACTCATATAGGGGTGGGTTATGGGATTTACCCTCATGTCAAAAGTTTGTTTACATATGCCTAATACATACGAGAATCTTGGAAAAAAGACTTCAACCGTGAGAAATGTAAATTTAAAATTAGAGGAATATTCAAGTAAAACCAATCAATAATTGGAAACAAAGTTTTACTCTCTTTTATTTTTATTATATATATATATATATATATATATATAATTAAATAGGCATAACAGGAGAATGAGGATTTGAACACTGGATGTCTTTGTTGAAAACATTAAGATGTGTCAATTAATTGAACTACAAAGTTTTATAACTAATATATAACGCCGGAAAAGAAAGCCTCTAGGAAAATAATATTTTGGTGAGATAAACACAACTTTAGGCTATCCCATTCCCATACTAGTGAATCATTATGTTTGAGGCCGAGCATCATTGCACCACTAGGCCATCGATATAGAACAAGCAGTCATGTGCTGTTTTGTCACAAGTCACAACATGCTCACTGACCTGAAAATTTCGAAGTCTCGTTGGAAAATACTGGTAATAGTAATAGCAATACCACTACAACAGTGAAAAACAATATTCAAGGCTATACAACACTAGATAGAGAGAGTGCATAGGAAGTAGATTTTGTTTTTGTTTTTTTATTATTATTTATTTTTGGATATAACATATAACAAATTCAGAGAGCATATTCTACCTCTGCTTCATCTTCCTCTTCACCAGACTCATATTCATCAATGAATTCTACTGCATATTCGTTTCCCTGGGCCTCATTCTTGGGTAAACTTGGTGGGGTATAAGACGTGCCCTGCATGTCATTCTTCAAGACAAATGTCCCAGATGGCTCGAGAATTTCTACACAAAATGTTGGAGATAAGGAACACCCCACAACTTGAACATAAGACATGCTGAAATTTACAAACAACTTTCTGCAGTTAGTTCAATTTGCAGCACAAGGAGAGGAAATCATTAATTTGAAAAGAAGAAACTGTCCCCTACAAGCCATTTTTTGTGTGATGCTTCTGTGAGTGGAGAGGCTGAATTTACATGAATTGATCATGTTGTGCCACACATACAGTGTATATAATAGCATACCAATACAGCAGTAAGTTTGATAACCTTGAATCAAATTTCATTAGTACACTCCAAGGCTTCCGCTATTTAATATTCCATAAAAGCTAATAGAACCTAGTTTTAGATGTGCCAGTTAAGCCAATCCCTGGTCATTGGTGAATCACCCGAATACATTCTGTGTACTAGTGTTCCCATGCTACACTTTTTTTCAATAAATTTACTCGTAAAAAAAGCCAGTCCCTAGCCATTCTGACAATAAGCTTAGGCTATTATTAAGATGTAAGTGTTAAAGGAAAGTCAAGTAAAGGAAAAAAAAAATCAGATTTTCAAGACCATGAACTATTACTATGAAAATCCCTTATCACAGAAGAAAATAGACTTCAAAAATTTCCTAATCTAAGTCAAAGTGGCAGAGGTGAACCAAGCAGCAAATTGGTGTCAGAAAAAATACTAATGTAGTCTTATCCCTTTTTTCCTTCTGGTTCAGTAAATTCTATATGGAAATGTCTTATCCTTCCCTCTCCAGGAATAAACTTTTACCACTTCTTGACTAGTATGTAAAAATGATGTGTATAAACCGAAAGCAACAGAGCAATGGACATCACTTTTCAAAAATTATTTAAGACTATAAATAGTGATGCATAGTATAGATTATAAGTTAAATGTAGCATGTGCAGGAAAAAAAAAAAACTATGGCCCTTAAAATACAGATCCTGTTGATCCAGGAAATTGGTGTTCAAGGGCTTAATAAGTCCTACATAGCATAATCATAAATGAGTATGAAACACGAATCTGAAAAGGAGTGTATAGCACAAACCATATATAGAATAAGCCATCCATTTCATGCCTCTGGACCCTACCCAGCAGCTCAATCTGCAAAATTCCACCAATGCAAAGAACAGGTTCTGGAAGCCTAAAATTCTGCAAGCAACCTTCCTGCTCATGAGAAAGTCATTAAAGAAGTCAGCTATTTCCAAACAATAAGATGAAGAGAGAGAAAATAGCATTCAGATAGACCTCAGCCAAAAACTAATTGAAGGCAGAAGACAATAACTTGCAAGATAAAGTGAATGAATGATTTCATTATCATCCTAAGTTACTGTTAAAACTACCATAAAAAACTAGTGCAATCTCACAAATCTTAAGTAGTTTGCTTTTATCTTACATTAGAGAAGTCCACTTTTGTAGAACTGAAAATTTCAGTAAGTACGGAAGCGCGGTTTGGGGGACAATCCAGTGTTTTTGGACAAATATATTATTTCTGATGTACAATCTCTTTTAAATTAATGCAAAATCTGCCTTTCTTTTGATTTAAAAAAAAATAAATTAAAATAAATTAAATCTCTGGTTAAGAATGGGAGAACACTTCTCATAAAAGGAGATAATTACCGCAGAAGGATTCATAACTTGGTTATGGCTGAAGAACAATATTATTTTTCTATCAAATGGTAAGATCATCAGCCTTTCTTTACTATAAAAAGGTGTGCATAAAATCCGTTATCTGTGTTGTGCTATATATATCGGTTAATCTACATATTAGTTCATTAGCTAATGTTCTTCCATGTGCACAACGAAAAACAGTATTCAAAATAGGATGGCTTCAACCTTATTTCAGAATAGGATGGCTTATATAAATTTCTGTTTCATAGCCTGTGATTGATTGTAGGAAGCTCCAATCAGGTCAAGCGCTTTTGTATTGAAAGAAAGAATCTGCCTTTCTTTTGATTAAAAAAACAAAAAACTCTGGATTAGAATGGGAGGGCACTTCTTATAAAAGGAGGAGGCACTTACCATCGAAGGATCCATAATGTGGTTATGGCTGGAGAATAATATTATTTTTGATCCACCTATCTTTACCACAAAAAGGAGTAAATAAAATCCATTATCTGTTTTGTGATATATCAGTTAATCTACATATTAGTTTGCTATCTAGGGTTCTTCCATGCATACACACTGAACACAAACAAAAACAGTCTTCAAAATAAAAGCTTCACAGAAACTATGCTTAGGGAATTTCTGTCTCCAACCCCATTTCAGAATTGGATGCTTGTATTAATGTCTAATGCATAGCTTGTGATTGATTGTAGGAGGCTCAAATCAGGTCTCCCAGAGAAGGAATACTAATGGAACCGCTACATTGAATGGAATATCCAAGCTGCTATGATAACATTGCTATTCAGTGAAGGGAATATGCCACATATGAGCAAAAATCAGGGTAACTCTGAATCCCTTTCATTGCTGAAGCTTTTGTAGAGGGGAATACATCACATGCAAAAATCAGGTTATTACTTAATTGCAAATCTTTGAATTACTGAAGCTTTTGCCGAGAAGGCAGGCAAATTGATTGCTCATTCTCAGGCAGTTGCCAAATCCAGCTTCTTAAATTCACTTCAGGTTCAACATGAAATGAGGGGGTGAGGACAAGGGACCTATATCTATAGTTGCACTTATAATTGATAAGTCATACCCACTTTTCCAACTTATCAAAATAGTATTACATCATATATAAGCATGAATAGAGTTCTACATATGGAGGCTAGATGGGCTGCTGTGTTCAGGTATAGGTAAGATAATCAGGAATGGGCATCCCAAATGGGTTAAAATATCTTTCATGTTCCACCTCCTCCAATCCTGGCTCCTATTTGATTTTTTTTTTTTTTTGGGGGGGGGGGGGGGGGGGGTGGGGGGTGGTGGTTGAGTGCGGAGGAAGCGGTGCTGAAAACCTATTATGGCAGCATGGAAGGCAGACCTGAAGAATAAAAAGGATATTGTATGCCATAGCCCATAATCAAACAATAAGTAGATGTTGTTGGCAAAGAAAATTGCATTTTAGATGGGTGTTAACAGAGCAATGCCTGCAAAAATGCACTTCAGCAATAGACATGCCAAATCCCTAACAACTCTCTCAATCCAGAACCCACCCCAACACACACCCAAAGAAAATACAGAAAGTAGTACTAGAACACACCTGAGCCATTGGGAATTCTGGTGAAGTATGAGTCCAAATGAAAGTGTCATCAGCATTACAAGGCAATGAGTCACCCAGATGACGACTCCCTAAATCATAAGGGCCTTTGGGATGACCCATTCGAAATCGAACAGAATTGGAAGAATATATATGCAAACTCGATAAATGTTCTAAACAAATAGACATATCACATCATCGTTAAAAGACATTTCAAAGGTCAAGAAAAAAAGAAAGCTCATATAGTTTGCAGAAGTTTTGACACATACGTTGGAAAGGGCATATATTTATTTCAGTAATAACACAAAACTCAGACTTCAGCTTGTATATTAGTGTCTCAGGCACTGCAGGATTACTTTGCCCTTTACTTGACCAGTATGAAGCTCTCCGTGTATATGCTGGTAGGAGAGTATTATGAATACTTTCATCTGGATAATGATCAGTGCTAGAAGCACTAATTGCTTCGGAAATGCAATCCTCAACAATAAATGATGTACAAACTTGAGCTAAAGTAGCATAGACCCTATGATCCCTTGCCAAAGATTCCCATTCCATTGAATAGCTAGAGCCAACTTCTACAGGTTTCTTTGCTCTACATTTGTTCAATTCCATAACACGAGCAACTCTAGATAACTGAGGAAACATTCTCAAGCACAAGTGCTTAAAAAGGCCATTTGCAATTACTGCAGTACATAAAAAGTTCAAACTATCAGTAATCAGTATCTTTAGTTCCTGCAGGCACTGAAACCCCTTAAAAAAGAGTTTTCTCAGTAATCAGTATCTTTAGTTCCTGCAGGCACTGAAACCCCTTTAAAAAGAGTTTTCTATTATTATTTTTTTCTCAAAATTTCAATCACATTAGCTCTGAACTAGTAATTAAACACTCTAGTTTCAGAGTCCTCAAACTATCAAATTGACAGAAACACAATGATGCGGACAATAAAGAGTTCAAGGAAAAACAAGATTAAATACCAAAAGATTCAAGATTTGTGGTCTAGTATTGATGTGGGGCTTTCTTGACACCTTTCATGGGTTACTTTAGCTATTATTGAGTCTTAGTATTAGGGTTTTTAGGATAGGAAGTTGCTGGTTCAGTTTTAATTAAATTTTATTAGAATAAGAGCAATTTGGTAAATTTCAGATTTTCTGGAATGGGCTGTCCTTGGCTGTACCAAAGGCCCATGAGTCTCATCAAGAATTCAATTTAGTGTTAAATTTGTAAAGATCCTACATCAAAATTGGTATGAGAGCCCATCCCTGTCCTGTATCACACAAGTACTGAAACAAGTATAGCATATCAACCAAGGGATTAAATCATAAAGTATAAGAACATGCAAGGTGCTACCTACAGCATTAAAGGTGTAATCAGACACTACAACTATATGAACAGAGGTTAATCATTTTTTTTTTTTTGATTAGCAAGTTACACATGTGGTGGGTCTTGAGTCTACGACCTCACCCCCCACCTAGAATTGGCAATGGGAGGAAGTGCTAGTTGAGCTAGAGCCCATTGGCACTTTCAATTCATTCTCTTTCATTTTCGCTTTAATGAAAACATAAAGTTCTACCAAATGACAATATCTCTTTTACTTAAATAGTCTCTTTCCCTAATCTAGTCCGTTACCTTCTTTTGCAAAGACTACCCATATGACCAAGTTTTCTATTTTATAATAATGTGCAAAATCTATATCCTATAACAGTAATGAATCATTAAAAAAAAAAAATCACTACTACTTGTATGTATAAATACCAAACATTTTTCTCCATAAACTTCCATTTACTAAATTTGCTTATACTGCTACTAAGAATTCAACTAGAGAGCTATTTTTATTTACTTATAAACTATGATAGTCAAAATGAATTGGGGGGTATGTAGCATTAGAAAAATCTGAGTCAATGAACTATGATACTGAAGAAAGCAGAAATGTACACATTTAAAACTGTTTTAGCTCACCGAAATCTCGCCAAGACCGTGACACAGAACTAACATGGACAAGATCAGATGGGTCCTCCAAATACATCAGAATTTGCACTGATATGTCCGGGTCAAGCCAATTCAAGAAATCTATGCATACTTCCATGTCAAGTAATCAACTACTACAAATTCTGAGCAAAACCCAGTTGTCTGTTTAGATTTCCGAGCCTGAATTGACATTGTAAAAAACAAATCTTTAGCCTCATCACAATTACATTAATACAATTAAATAATAAAATTACGTTAATTATGCAAAAATAATAGAATTACTTCAAATTTTCACTAGTTCAGGAAAAAAAAAAACTTTTTTTTTTTTTTTTAAAGGAAGAGGCATGAGAGATTGCATAGACAGAGGGGAAGAGATAAATTTTCTTCATGAAAATGAAGCACAGAAACTTACTAGATTAAAAAATAAATTAATTAAAAAGAAGTTTAACAATTGAAACAAATTATCACCAATTTCACAAATCATAAATTGAAAAGGCACAGAGCAAGACAGAAAGAGAGGATTTACAGAGAAACAAGGGAGTATATCTCTATCTCAGAACTCATACGATAAAACTGCAAATTGTAGAGAAACAAAGTTTTGACCAAAGATAAATCTCCCACCAACCCATGACAGTCTTATTGGTTTCACTTAGCTTAACTGTTACTAAAGAACAATCATAAAACGGACAAGTCGTAATTTTTTTTTATCTTATCTGTCTTATCTACAAGAAAAAGATGTCTTTTTTTTTTTTGGTTAAAAAGAAAAAGATGTCTTACTATATATGCAAGAGAATTTTTTTAAATAAATTTTATACGATTTCAACCCTTGTATTTACTAATAAGACATCAATTAATATTTAGTATACTTATTCGATATTTTAACTCCAAACTTAACAAGTTTTTTTTTTATAATCAGCCCTTTCAAATACTTTCATTAACTAGAAATAAAGTTACATTGGACTACATCTATTTGAACTTGATCTGCTATAGTGGGTGGAGTATCCTCTACCCAAATATTACACACAGTCAAAAATTTGGCTTGCCTAGCCAAGATAAGAGCTTGAACCGACTAGTATGTACCCAATAATTGAGTTGAGTCTTTCTAAAAAAAAAAAAATTGGCAAAAATACAAAACTGACCCTCTATCTTTCAGTCTTTTTCATTTTAGTCATCTAATTTTCAGTTCTGTCATTTCAGTACTTTAACTTTCAATTATTGCCAATTTGTTACTCCGTTATACTCTACTTATGTTCTGCCGTTTATTGAGCCAAAACTAAGTTGTTTTAGGGTTTTTTAAAATAAATTTCGGAATTTAAAAAATTATAAAAAAAATAAAAAAAAAACCAAGGAATCATTCCACACCCAAATCACTCACTGAAAAAGCTTGTAAATCATTCCACACCCAAATCACTCACTGATATTAACATAACGCGCACTTATTAATGGTCAAATTACTAACAAGAAATGGAACCAAATATGGAAAAACAGAACTAAAATAAAAAATAAAAAAATTTAGAAAACGTAAAGAAACCAAAAATGAAAAACCTCTATACCTTCAAGATAGAGACGAGTCGCTCTTGGGAGTCGATTTCGTCGAAATGCTTTCGCCAGCGATCCCAATTCCAGTCTTCTTCTTCGCGTCGTTTCTCTTCGTCGTCGTCGGCGGCAATTCCGGCGTCTCTGTGAAGATCGTTCGGACGAGGATTGAAGAAAGAATCGAAGGTCTTGATTGCGCTCTTGAGGAGCGAGTCCCACCGCCAGTTATCGGAGGAAGAAGAGGAGGAGGAGTCGTGGTGGCAGCGGCAGAGGGCAGAGTCGGAAAGCCTAGAAGGGAATGGTGGAGATAAGGGTGGGAGGGGATTTTGGCGTTTGGGAAGGTAAGGTTGTGAGATGTAAATTTTAGTGAGTGATTTGGATGTCTAAGTTTTATTTTTTATTTTATTTTTTCCCGAAATTTATTAATAAAAAATTAAAAAAACAAAACAAATCAAAACAAAAAACAAAACAACATTGTTTTGGCTCAATTAAGGGCATGCTATACTTGGAGTTTAACGGAGTATCAAATTGATAACAATTGAAAGGTAGAGGACTAAAATGACAAAATTGAAAATTAGATGACTGAAATGAAAAAGATTGAAAGTTAGAGGGTCAGTTTTGTATTTTTGTCATTTTTTTTATATATACAAGATAAAAATTATATTATAGTCTAAATTTAAGTGTATATGTGCGAAACTCCCTGTGAGATACATGTTTCCTAGAAAATACCCTATGTTTCCTCTCTAGTCTAAAAAATATATCATGTATCGAATGCATGTTTGTGTGGAGTCTACTTTCATGTGAGAGGGAAAAAACATGCATATAATGTATGGCATACCTCCTCTTCTTGGAAACTTGAACCTAGCTTTTACCCCACATTCCATAAACACTTATACTTGACCATCATTTCAAGTATTTACTAACAAGATATCAACTAATTTTTAGTGTACTTATTCGATATTTTAACTCCAAACTTAACAAGTTGAACCGACTAGTATGTGCCCAATAATTGAGTTGAGTCTTTTTTTTTAAAAAAAAATTTATACAAGATATAAATTATATTCTAGTATAAATCTAAGTGTATATGTGTGGAACTCCTTGTAGGATGCATGTTTCCTAGAAAATACCCCATGTTTGCTCCCTAGTCTAAAAAATACACCATGTACCAAATGCATGTTCATTTGGGATTCACCTCCATGTGAGAGGGAGGAAACAGGCATATGATGCATGGCATACCTCCTCCTCTTGGAAACTTAAACTCGGCTTTTACCCTCACACCCCACAAACATTTATTCCTATAGAGTGACCATCGAGTCAAATGTGTGTAGTGCGTGTGTGTGTGTGTTTTTTTTTTTTTTTAATAATAATTTTATAGTAGACTTGGTTTTGTCTTATATGACAAAATTATATGACAAAACAACATTTGAAGAATTAAATGGCATGAGTGTAAAGGATCCGGATGTATTTACATTTATATCTTAAAAAGGTAATATGGGAAGGGGCATCATGAATTTTAGGCAAAATCCAAGGATTGAGTTGTTAGGATTTAGCTACTGACAAGTGTCAACTACCAAGTAATTTTTCTGCTCTAGCCCCGCTGCCCCGGGGGTGGGGGGAGATAATTTTTTTAAAATTACGAGTTTACCACTCGTAGCAATTAGGTAGTATATCCACTTGGCACACTAGTGACTTCTATGACTTATGGGCCTTATTAATGAGTGTTCTTAGCACAATAATTAATAGACTATTTTAAAAAAGTTTTAATACTAATTTCATGAAAAATATAAAAAAATTATCAAAAAAGTTAGTTACTTTTTTTCTTTTTCCATAATGAGTTTCTAAAATAGTTCTTAAACCAATGTCCTTAGGACATTTGTTAACTTTTCACTAAATTTTATTATACACTAGCCTAAATCCATATATATACACATTTTTGTTTTATTCTTTTATTTGTTATTATTATTGGTAAAATTTTGATTAATTCAATTGATTTTTTATTCTAAGTAATATTTACAAACAACATAAATAGCAATTTATGATTATATAAAGGGTTAATTACAATTTATTCACCTATGATTAAACTCGCTTTAAAAATGTTTATCTTTGATTTGGAAGTTGTTAGTTGTTACTTTAACCACTTGAAATAAATCCCCCTCCAAATCTTATTGCAAGATAACCAACCATTCTACTTCCAAATCCTATTGCTTGCTGGGATTTTTATGCCAAGCAAAGTGTTGCTCTGTGCTTATGAATCTGAATATATGCTATTGTTGTTGAAAGAGATGTGTATGGGTTATTGACTTTTATAAAACCCTCATTTTTACAACTTCATTCATTTAGTTAATTATTATTATTTATTATTATTATTATTATTATTATTATTTGTTGAAAGAATGAGGTGGGTTTTAGAGGGCTAATAGAGGCCACCTCAAGGGACATAAAGTGATTACTTCCAAATCACGGATAAACACTTTCAAAACATAAAATTGTAAATTTCATAACAATATAAATTGCACCTATAAATTTATAACGGTTTGTTTGGGTAAGATTTGAATTTGAAATTCTACAAGGAGCCAAAATCTGAGAGGGGATTTATCAGTCGTTGTGTTTGGTATTGTAAAATAAGGAAATTCTAAATTTATGGGTGGGACTAACCAGAACTTGGCGGTCACAAATTCGGTCTTTAAATCATTTGGGTCATAGTTAAAAAGCTCCTCCTTAAATTTTGTATTTTAAAAAATCGTTTGCTCATATTTTGGCATTTTAACATTTTGGATTAAAAAAAAAAAAAAAAAAAACTTGTACCAAAATTTCCTCTGTCAAGATGTTAAATGAAAATAACATTATGAAAGACTTCTCACAAAAACTGCAATTATATATTGCAATGCCCTAAAAATAAAAAGAATTATTAAAAAAGAAAAAACAAAAGTACACAAAATAAAAGAATAGGTGAAAGAAAATGTTGCTCGCTAAGACACTAAATAATCATAAACAAAATGTTTGTATGGTTATATATTACCTTTTTTTTTTTTTTTTTTTTTTTTTTAGTAATAAGTTGGATGGGCATATATTACAAAGCTACTTTGGGAACTTTTCTAAATTCATCTCTCTATACTTGCAAATAAAAATACAACTTAAATAAAATCACAAAACTTCAGTCATGGCAACAATTGCAAAGTCTTAGAGCTACTTAAAAAAGAAAGAAAAAATATTACACACAAAATAGAAAGTAGGAAACTAAAAACAATAGCCGTTCCCCTACTTTCGGTACTGAATACATAGTTTAAGAAGATCCCTGACATCATAAGCAAATTTGCCTCCAACAGCAATTGTTTTAAATGGGAACCCAACCTGGCCTTCTTTCAAATTAATTTCAGTATTTCCACCATTAGCAAATAATTTCTATCAATTACTTTCAAACCAACTAATTTCATCTCTACATCAGATGATTTAACTTGGTAAGTAAACATAGTAAACTCACCAACAGTGAGAGAACATAATTATTGATGCTCATACTGATAATAGCAATGCCACTTAAACAGGGGAAAAAAAGAATTCAAGACTATACAACGCTAGATAGAAAGACTGCATAGGAAGTGGGATTTTTTTTTTTTTTTTTACGTAGTCCTTCGTACAGAAAGGCCTTGAGATGATAAATTACTGCAACATTTGCAGCTACTCAGTTCAAAAACACATTTTATTTTATTTTTCCTCCTTTTTTTTTTTTTTTTTTTTTTTGGGTGGGGGGTTTTGAGGGATTGGATATAAGTTATCAAACATATAAAAAATTCAGAGAGGATATTCTTCCTCTGCTTCATCTTCCTCTTCACCTGATTCATATTCTTCAATTTCTACCACGTTTGCATTTCCCTGCAATATGTCCACAAAATGTTGCAAATATCTGATACGTCTTTGCCATTGAACATTAGGGATTTCACGGGCCTCATTCTCAGGTAAACCTGGTTGGGTATGAAACTTGCCTTGCATGTCCTTCTTCAAGACAAATGTCCCAGATGGCTCGAGAATTTCTACACGAAGTGCTGGAGATAAGGAATGCCCCACAACTTGAACATAAGAAATGCTGAAAATTGCAAACTTTCTGTCATTAATCTTACTTGCAGCACAAAAAGAGGAGATCATTAGTTTGGAAAGAAACAAATATGCCCTACATGCCATTCTTTTGTAGGAGGCTTCTGTGGGGGGAGAGAGAGGCTAGATTTACACACATTGATAATGTTGAACCATGCATACAGTGAATATAATAGCATACCAATACAGCAATAATTTTGATAACCATGCATCAAATTTCATTGGTACACATCCTTCCAGCCTTTCACAATTTATTATTCCACCAAAACTAACTGAACCTAATATTCCACAGAAACTAACAGACCCTAGTTTTAGGCATGTTCCTGTAAACTTAAGCCAGTCCCTGGTAATTGGTGTATACCCAAATACATCCTGTGGACTAGTGTTTTCTAGTTATGCTTTTTTCAACAGATTTACTTGTCAAAAAGCCAGTCCCTAGTCATTTTGACAAAGCTTAGGCTATTATTAAGATGCAAGTGTTATAAGGAAAGTTTTTTTTTTTTTTTGGTTTTAAATCAAATTTCCAAGAGCACAGACTATTTACTATGTTATGTCCCAAGGTCACAGGGAAGATAATTATGCAGCAGCTAATGAAGTTTATTTCAATCAAATTCAAACTTCATCAGCTGCTGCATAATTTTCTTCCATGTGGCTTTGGGACATAACATACTATAATAATCCCTTCATGCAGAAGAAAATGGATTTTAGAAAATTTCCTAATATAAGTCAAAGCAGAGGAAGTGAACATAGTACCAATTGGTGAAACAAAAACACTAATCTCATTGTCTATCCTTTTCCCCTTCTGCTTCAGTAAATCCTATCTGGATTTACTCTTATCCTTCCCTCTCCAGGGGTAACCTTTTACCTCACATTGCCCAATGTGTAAAAAAAAAAAAAAAAGGTGTATGAACCGAAAGCAACAAGGCAATGCACATCACTTTTTGAAAATTATTTAAGCCCAATGTTTTGAATACCGTTTTAGTGCCCATTTATGTTTGTCCATTGGAATGGAGTATTTCGGTACCAATCTATTTTGGTATATCTATTTTGGTGTACCATTTCGGGTTACCACTAATATATAATTTTACGTATGTATATATAAATATATATATATATAATAATTTATTACTTATTATTATTATTATTTTGTTAAATAATAATATAAATCAATGATTTTAATATAGACATTAAAGAAAATTCCTAATAAACTAATCAGATTAGTAATTTAAAAAACTAAGACAATTTGGTTCTTTTGTAAATAAATATAGATGTTGGGGCATTTGTAAAAGAGGAAGCTTCCTATAATTTTCCTACCCCAATTGGCTAGCTTTTCAAAATCTTTCTTTCATGAAGACTTTTAAATCTCCTACTTTTATTACATCATTTCATCTTACAAGCTGTTGCTTGGAATGGTGTGGTAAACAAACTGGAAGCAGATAGTCTGATAAACAAAGAAAAACTCAAAAAGGTAGGTTCATTCGGATGCAATTTTCTGAAGGCCATCTCCACAGATCTTCTTAAAAAAAAGACTGCAAAAAGTATGACTTTGCAAATGGTGAACTAGAGCCCAGCAATCCCAAAAAAAAGGACTGCAAAAAGCATGTCTTTACAAATGGTGAGAACTAGAGCCCAGCAAACATCAGTATCTTCTTCACTCATCCCTACCATAACAATTCTCTCACGGTGAAACACTACTCACACTCATCAACATGAACCTCTTTTGAATCTCTCTTCTCTTCTCATTTTTTCTTTTTCTTTGATTTCTTTGGAGTTAGATTTTAGAGTGAATTGAGGGATTTAAAAAAAAAAAAAAAATCCAGCATGAAATAGGCCGGAATGGCCGAAACAGACTGGAATGGTCCGGAATTCATCCCGAGGTACTGGCATGAAATTTTCCGGCCATTCCAGCAAAAACAAAATGAAATTCATAAATTTGTTGAAGCCTAAAAGTAGTGGTACATGGTATAGATTATATTTATTATATGTAGCTATGGGCTGTAAAATACTATCAAGGACATCAGCGTTTCATAGGCTTAATAAGGCCTCCATAGCATAACCATTGATGAGTATGCAACAAGACTATGAAAAGGAGTGTATAGAACAAACCATATATAGAATAAGCCATCCACTTCTTGTGTCTGAACCCTACCCAGCAGCTCAATCTGCAAAATTCCACCAATGCAAAGAACAGGTTCTGGAAGCCTAAAATTCTGCAAGCAACGTTCCTGTTCAAGAGAAAGTCATTAAAGCAGTCAGCTATTATAAATTGCAAGAAAAATGAATGAATGATTTCATATCATCCAAAGTTATCATTAAAACTGCCATGCAAAAACATAACTAAAACTAACCCGTCCAATCCATTGAGTTGAAACCACCCAAATTTTCAACCAACCCACCATTTTTGTATGTTAGAGCGTTGGCAGTGGTTTAGAATTTTTCAAACCCACTAATGGAAAATTGGTTAAATTTTTTTCCCTCAACCCGCACAATCCAACCAGCACACAGTCTAACGTCACATATACACAAAAATCAGTTTGACTGTACCTATTTACATTACCCAAGTATTAGCAGAGAGGGCAGGCAATTTGATGGCTCCTTCTCGGGCTGTTGCCAAATTCAGCTTCCTAAATTCACTTCAGGCTCTTCATGAGATGAGGGGGGTGAGGACAAGTGACCTAGAATCTATAGTTGCACTTATAATTGTTAAATCATACCCACTTTCAACTTTTCAATTTAGTTGCACGTCATATATAAGCATGAATAGAGTTTCACATGTGGCTAGATGGGCTGCTGTTTTCAGGTATAGGTAAGTTGATCAGGAATGGGCAGCCCAATTGAGTTAAAATATCTTTCATATTCCACCTTCTCCAATCCTTGGCCCCTCTGTTCTGGTGTTGAAGGCAGACCAGAAGAACAAATCTTCCTTTTTATTTTTAATTTTTTAATTTTATGCTATAATCAAACAATAGGCCGATTTTGTTGGCAAAGAAAGTTGCATTTTAGCTAGGTGTTAGCATAACAACACCTGTGCACACCCTTAAAAAACAAAAAATAAAAAAGTAAAAGGAAAAACAACAAGAAATACAGAAGGTAGCACTAGAACAAACCTGAGCCATTGGAAATTCTGGTGAAGTGTAGGTCCATATGAAAGTGTCATCAGCAGAAGGCAATGGGTCACCCGGAAGATGACACCCTAAATCATTAGGGCTTTTTGGATGACCCATTCGAAACCGCACAGATTTGGCGGAATATATAGGTGAACCAGGCTGAAAGAAAGCTGGACAAATAGACAGATCACATCATCATTAAAAGATGTTTAAAAGGTCAAGAAAAACTGGAAGGGCACATAGTTTGCAGAAATGTTGACGCATACCTTCGAAAGGGCATATATTTATTTCAGTAATAACACAAAACTCAGACTTCAGCTTGTATATTAGTGTCTCAGGCACTGCAGGATTCTTTTGCCCTTTACTTGACCAGTAAAAAGCTCTTAGTGGAACAATATCAGCTAATTGCAGAGTATTCTCAATACTTTCGTCTGGATAATTATCAGTGCTAGAAGCACTAATTGCTTTTGAAATGCAATCCTCATCTTGAAATGATGTACAAACTCGAGCTAGAGTAGCATAGACCCTATGATCCCTTGCCAAAGATTCCCATTCCATTGAATAGCTAGAGCCAACTTCTACAGGCTCTTTTGCTCCACATTTGTTCAATTCCATAACATGAGCAACTCTAGATAACTGAGGAAACATTCTCAAGCACAACTGCTTAAAAAGGCCATTTGCAATTACTGCAGTACATAAAAAGTTCAAACTATCAGTGCCTTTACTACCTGCAGATACTGAAACCCCTTGAAAAAGAGTTCTCTATTATTATTTTCCCTCAAAAGTTCAATCACATAAGCTCTGAACCAGTAACAAACACTGTGGTTTCAGAGTTCTCAAACTATCAAATTGACAGAAACACAATGATGCAGACTATAAAGAGTTTGAGGAAAAATAAGCTTTGAGAGATGCAAACGGTCCATTCTTGAGTTTAAATCTTTCAATTCATTCTCTTTCGTTTTTGCTTTAGGAAAACATAAAGTTCTACCAAATGACAATGTCTTCTTACTTCATAAGTCTCTTTCCCTAATCTAGTTCATTACCTACTTCTCTGCAAAAACCACCCATAGTTTTCTATTTTATAATTATGTGCAAAATCTGTATCATATTATAGTAAAGAATCATTAAAAATTAATGCATATAACCACTACTACTTGCATGTATTAATACCAACCATTTTTCTCCATGTACTTCCAATTACTTAAAGTTTCTAATACTACTACAAACAACTCAACAAGAGACCTATTTTAATTACTTACAAACTCTGATACTCAAAATGAAATGGATTATTGAGCATTAGAAAATCTATGTGTCTATGAACTATAATGCCTAAGAAAGCACAAATGTACACATGTAAAATGTTTTAGCTCACCGAAATGTCGCCAAGACCGTGAGACAGAACTAACGCGGACAAGATCAGATGGGTCCTTCAAATACATCAGAATTTGCACCGACATGTCCAGGACAAGGCAATTCAAGAAATCCATACCCCCTTCCATGTCAAGTAATTAACTACACTAAATTCTGAGCAAAACCCAGTCGTCTGTTCAGATTTCAAAACCTGAATTCGCATTGTAAAACACAAATGAGCCTCACCACGATTACACAATTAAATAGTAAATATCTGCAATAAAGGAAGTGGCATGTGAGATTGCATCCACAAAGGAGAAAGAGAGAAATTTTACTCATGTAAACAAATCACAAAACCAAAAATAAAAATAAAATAAAAAATAATTTTAACAAATCAGAACAAATTATCGCCAATTTCACAAATTAAAGATACTTTTTCTTGGTGCAAAAAAAATATAAAAAAAAAATTACAGAGGCACAGAACTTGCGAGAGTGTGAGAGGATTTACAGAGACAAGAAGGAGAAGTTGGGATTCTTTTACCTTTGGAGATGAACAAGAGAGTAAAAATCTTTATCTCTATCTCTATCTCTGATGTGAAATGTGATAAAACTGCAAAATGTAAAGAGAGAGAAATAAATGAAAGGCGCTGGATAAAACCAACGTACTAATCGAACTATTTTTCACTTTTATATTTTATATATATATATATATTTTTTTTTATAACATAAGTTACTTTGTTTTGTTATTTATTTAATGTTTTCTTTCTTTTACTAATTTTTAAATAAAAAAGGTTTTCTTTCTTTACTTCTTTTAAAAAAATAAATCTTTGTTGCTTAGGCAAGACAAGAGGAATCTACTCGTTTTGGAATCTACCCAATAAAAAAAATACTGCAAAATTTCAATTTGTGATTATTATTTTATCTTGCATAAGATGGAGTATGTTATGGATTTGCGTGTATAATTAGGTGTCCTTAACATTATTCTTAGATGGGTAACGAGAGTCATGAATTGACGGGATGTTACTAGTGTTGTGAACAAGTTGGGGTGATGTTGAGTTGTCATTGTGGGTGGTTTACTGATTGCTTTGAAAGTAATTAGCATGTTAAAGATTTTTTTCCTAAAATTTTTCGTTTTTTTAAAAGTAAAGGTTTCATATTTTTGTTTTGTTAGCAAATGGTTTTTTTTTTTTTTTCCTTCGAAAAAAAATCTTATAACTGTTTTATAAGACATTTTTCTCACAACATTTATATTACTAAAATAGGCCTGATGTCATTTTATATTTTTATATTTCTTGGGCCAACTTTCAACTTTGTAGGGTCAGATATAAATTGTTTAGACAAACTTACAAATTATATATTTGTTCGGATTCGCATGCAATTGCTTACCTTCTTCATCAATATGGAGGTTTTGCATACTTTGATTTCGCGGCAAAGTACATACAATGATACAATCTGTGCAAAATTCATTCTTTAGCTCCTTTTCCTTTTTTGGCATCAAGAGAAGCTAATTTTCTTGCCCTTGAATTTTGTATGTATAAAAGAATGAGAATTAATTATAGTTTAAATAATAAAAAAATTAAGCATGCAAAAAAGCCAGTAAAATTATAAGTGGAATACGATTAAGTTGTTTCTCTAATTACTTTGGCAAAACAACACTGGAAAATGAGTTAGAAGGCATGTAGTACACCTGGATTAAGTTAGCTGTTGGTATTAAGGTTCGACATTTTTTTTAATAAGCTGTTTTGAGTATTTTATGTTAAGAATAAAGTTTAAGAAATGTAAGTGAATTTGTTTCTAAAAGTTAAAAAATAAAAATCAAGTTCAATTGAGTAATTAATTGCTGAAATTTTCATAATGTGTCTGGAACTCTTTCTGACTAATCCTTTTGAAAATAACAACTGAAGGAGTTGTCAAAAATTTGCACTCAAATCAAATGCTTCGTGATGAAGCACGTAACCTCATTGAAGTACAATGATTATGAAAGCAATTTCTTGATATTTTCCATACTATCTTTCTAATATCAATCAAGCATATATCAGCACTCAGCAGTCACATATATGATATATGTAACATCGAACAGTGACCTGAAATTCTAACTATACTCTAATTGGAAAATAGACACTTAAAATACTGATAATAGTAATAGTGTTCTTTCAAAAAAAAGAAAAGAAAAAGAAAAGATAATAGTAAAAGTGTAATATCTCTACAACAGGGAAAAACAATATTCATAGCAATACAACACTACAATGGAAGTAGATTTTTTTGACATAGTCCATCGTACATAGAAAGGCCTTTGAGATGAGAAATTACCTCAATATTTGCAGCTACTTACACTCCGATTGTTTTGAAATAAAATATTTTTTATAAAATGTTTTCCCATTTTATAGTATTTGTTTTGTTATAAAATGGTTGGTCAACAGTAAAATATTTTCAGTCAATTTTAAGACTTTACAAAATCTATCAAACACCCAACCAGCCATTACAAATCCAAATCAAACACAAAGACCCAACTTCTACCAAACCTCCCTCTCGTCCCCTCACTTGAAACCCACACTGTCGGGCGCCACCTACCCCTAAAGCGAAATAGATGTGTAGGTGGCTATCGCTGCTCAAGTCCGCAGCGATGGAGGCTTGCTATGGGTAAGTTTGAGACACAGAGATGTGGGTCAAAGGTTGGGTTGTGTTATGGTGGTTGTCTGCTTTGACAGTTGGGTTGTGTGCGTTTGCTTCGGTGTGGGTTTAGTTTTCTTCTTCTTCTTTTTTGGGTTGCGGCTATAATGGATATCTGCTGATGGTGTTTGGGATGGGGTTGGTGTTTACGGTGATTGAAGCAGTTTTGGTCAGATTTTAGAATCTTGGTTTTCGGCTTTTTTCTTTGGATCTGAAATTTTGATTGGTCATTGGTGGTTGGTGGTGGTTTATCTGTGCAGTTGTGCTTACATTTGGTGGGTTTTGAGAACTAGGATATTTTTTTTAAAAAATTTACTGGAAAACAAATTACTAGGATATTTACTACATTTTTATTACAAATTTTAAATAGTAAGTTATTACTGATTTTTATTGTCGTTAGGGGTGTCAATTCGGGTTAGCGTGTCGGGTTCGTGTCGTGTCGAGGTAGAGGTATTCGACTAAATGGCTTGATCCTAACCCGACCCATTTAATAATCGTGTCATGATCCTTCAACCCTAACCCGACCTGTTAATAAGGCGGGTTGACCTGACCCAACCTATTTGACATGCTTAATAAACGAGTCGTGTTGGATTGATACGAATGTAACACAACTCATTTCAACCTGCATAATATTAAATATAATATCTATCTAGAAATATTTTTTTTTACATCCCAAAAGCAGTGCATACACTTCAAGTCTTCAACTCACATTCAAAATAATATAGTTCAACAAAAATATAACATTCATCTAGAAATAGGTGTATAGTTTAACAAAAGAAGCGCATACACTTCAACCTAAATTCAAAATAACATAGTTTAACAAAAATAAAATAACATAGTTCAACAAAAATATAATATCCTTGGAACTCACCGAATGTTAAGTATCAATATTGAAAGAATTTGAGCAGATAGTAGACTAAAGTTTATAGAACAAAAATATTATGTAGAAAAAATTACTGCAAAATTTTGAAACACCAAGAAAACGGTTTTCTTTAATTCTAAAACTCACTAAACACATGAGAGAGAGAGAGAGAGAGAGAGAGAGAGAGAGAGAGAGAGAGAGAGAGAGAGAGAGAGAGAGAGAGAGAGAGAGAGAGAGAGAGAGAGAGAGCAATAACTGATTTGAGAATTTGAGTTTGAGAATTGAGCATGAGATTATAAGATAGTAGAGTGAGTATTACGACTAAAATAAAATAAAAAAATTAGATATTTATAAGATGGTTTAGAGATTTAGGATTTGAAGGGTTTAGAGATCTAGAATTTGTAAAGTTTCAATTTCCAATTATATCCCTTGTAAGTTTTTGTAATTACTTACTTTTCTTTTTAAATTTAAAATATATGTTGGATATAAAAGGTATTTGACAAATCTAAAATAAAATGAATATTTATTTGTTATACGAGTTAAACAGTTTGAAACACCAAGAAAACGGTTTTCTTTAATTCTAAAACTCACTAAACACATGAGAGAGAGAGAGAGAGAGAGAGAGAGAGAGAGAGAGAGAGAGAGCAATAACCAATTTGAGAATTTGAGTTTGAGAATTGGGTATGAGACTATAAGATATTAGAGCGAGTATTATGACTGAAATAAATAAATAAATAAAAATTAGATATTTATAAGATGGTTTAGAGATTTAGGGTTTGAAGGGTTTAGAGATCTAGGATTTGTAAAGTTCTAATTTCCAATTATATCCCTTGCAAGTTTTTGTAATTACTTACTTTTCTTTTTAAATTTAAAATATATGTTGGATATAAAAGGTATTTGATAAATCTAAAATAAAATAAATATTTATTTGTAGGGTTGTGTTAAGTGGGTCATTTTGGGTTGACACAAATAAATTGGCGTGTCAAACGTGTCTATTGTGAGTTATGCGGGTTGACCCGTCTATGACACGTTTCTTATCGTGTCGCTTTCAGGTCGACCCATTTATGACCCAAACCCATTAAAGCCTAACCCTAACCTGCAAAAACCCGTGTCGGGTTCGTGTCGTGTTCACGGGTTGGGTTGAACATTGACACCCCTAATTGTCGTGGCAAAAAAATAATCTTAGTGATAGTTTCAGATTTGAACCAATAACAACTAATTACTTATAATTTATTATAAAATTATTATAACCTTAGCATCTCTCTTTACAATTATACAATAAAAACATTTTACACTAAAAAATATTTTACTTCAAAACAATCATAATGTTAATTCCAAAACTTTTTTTTTTTGGGATAGGGGGAGATGTTGGGAGGCACAGATTGGATATAACCAATATTGTTTGTTTGAGCAATGATATAACTAATATAACATATAACACATTCAGAGAAGATATTCTTCCTCTGCTTCATCTTCCTCTTCACCTGATTCATATTCTTCAATTTCTACATCTTCCTCTTCACCTGATTCATATTCTTCAATGTCTACTACATCTTCCTCTTCGCCTGATTCATATCCTTCATTTTCTATTACATTTGGGTTTCGCAAATAGTTTCGCAAATACCTGAAACGTCTTTGCAATTGATCATCAGAGATTTCTTGGGCCTCGTTATCAGGTGAACTTTGTTGCGTGTGAAACTTGCACCGCATGTCTTTCTTCAAGACAAACGTCCCGGATGGCTGAATATTTTCTACAACAAATGCTGGAGATAAGCAACGCCCCACAACATGAACATGAGATATGCTGAAATTTGCCAACAACTTTCTGTCATTAGTCTTACTTGCAGCACAAGGAGAGGAGAGCATTAATTTGGGGGGAAAAAAAATCCCCTACAGGCCATTCTTTTGTAGGAAGCTTCTGTGAGGGGCGAGAGAGGCTAGATTTACATGCATTGATTATATTGTACCATGAAAACAGTGTACTGTGTATATAATAGCATAACAATACGGCAATAATTTGAATAACCTTTGCATCAAATTTCATTGGTACACTTCCTTCCAGGATTCCACGAATTTAATATTCCACAAAAACTAACAGAACCTAATATTCCACAGAAACTAACAGAACCTAGACATGTGCCAGTTAAGCCAGTCCCTGGTCATTGATGTATACCCAAACTCATCCCATGGATTACTTTATATGCTTTTTTCAATAGATTTACTTGTCAAAAAAGCTAGTCCCTAGTCATTCTGACCTTTAGGCTATTATTAAGACGAAAGTGGCAAAAGGAAAGTAAAAAATAAAAAAAATAAAAAATAAAAAATAAAAATCAAATCAAATTTCCAAGAGCATGAACTATTACTATGATAATCCCTTCATGCAGAAGAAAACAGATTTAGAAAATTTCCTAATATAAGTCACAGTGGAGGAGGTGAATCAAGCAGCAAATTGGTGACACAAAAAAAAAAAAAAAAATACTAATCTCATTGTCTATCCTTTTCCTCTTCTGCTTCAGTAAGATACGATTTGCTCTTATCCCTCCCTTTCCAGGGGTAACCTTTTACCTCTTGTTGACCAATTTGTAGAGGGGAGTTGGTATTTGTGGGAAAGTTAATCTTTTGGTATTTAATCTTGTGATTCCTCTACGTGTGCTCATTCTAGTTACAGCTCCGTTGTACATTTCCCCCTTTTTTTTTTGGATAAGTAATGAATCATTATTTAAAAAAATCTTCCAAGTATACAGGGGCTATACAAGAAAACAACAGCATCAGCCTCTCAAATTACAAAGCTCCGTCATACATATCCTTAATCAGCTTAATGTACTTAAGAGGAACTCCTTTTTTTTCCCCCAAAACCCACCATATAGTTTCTCTAGGGACCTTGTCATATACTTTCCCTAGATCAATTAAAACCATATGAAGGTCTTTACAAACCTCTCTGTATTTTTCCATTAGATGTCTAAGTAAGAAAATAGCTTCCATTGGTGGATCGTCTTGAAAGCCTATAAATAGTGATACATGGTATAGATTATAATTTATATGTAGCATGTAGGAAAAAAAAAATTTATGGGCCTTGCAATACTAATCCAGTTGATCAAGGAAATTAGAGTTTCTTGGACTTAACAAGGCCTCCAGAGCATAACTATAGACGAGTATGCAACAAGACTATGAAAAGGAGTGTACAGCACAAACCATATATAGAATAAGCCATCACTTTCTTGTGTCTGAACCCTACCCAGCAGTTCAATCTGCAAAATTCCACCAATGCAAAGAACAGGTTCTGGAAGCCTAAACTTCTGCAAGCAATTTTCCTGTTCATGAGAAAGTCACTAAAGAAGTCAGCTATTTCCAAACAATAAGATAAAGAGAGAGAAAATAGCATTCAGATAGAGCTCAGCCAAAAGCTAAAAGAAAACAGAAGACAATGAATCACAAGAAAAATGAATGAATGATTTCTTATCCTCTGAAGTTATCATTAAAACTGCCACACAAAAACAGAAAAAGAAAAGAGTGTAATCTCACAAATCTTAAGAAGTGTGCTTTTATCTTATATATTAGACAAGTCCTCTTTTGTAGAACTGAAAATTTTGATAAGTACGGATGCGTGGCTAGAGGAAAATCCAGTGTTTTTGGACAAATAAATTATTTCAGATGCACAAGCTCTTCTGAATTAATACAAGATCTTTCATAAAATAAAAATACAAAATACAAAATCTGCCTTTTGTGTGTGTATATGTATGTGTGTGTGGGTAAGAATGGGATGGCACTTGTCATACAAGGAGGCAATTACCAAAGAATGATTCATAATGTGGTTATGGCTGGAGAACAATGTTATTTTTTGATCAAATAGTAAGATCAACATTTCTTTACCATAAAAAGGTGTGCATAAAATCCATTATCTGTATTATGCTATATATATATATATCAGTTAATCTACATATTAGTTCACCAGCTAGAGTTCTTCCATGGCACAACCAAAAACAGCATTATAAAAATAAAAAAAAAAACTATTCCTAAGCTTTTGAGAAATTGCTGTCTCCAGCCCCATTTCTGTAAAGGATGGCATGTATTATGTCTGTTCATAGCTAGTGATTGATTGTAGGAAGCTCAAATCAGGTCAAGCACTTTTGTGTTAATAAAAAAGCTGCCTTTCTTTTGATTAAAAAGAAAAAATCTCTGCATAAGAATGGGAGAGCACTTCTCATAAAAGAAGGCACTTACCATGAAAGGATCCATAATGTGATTATGGCTCGGGAACAATGTTATTTTTCGATTTTTTTTTTTTTTTAAATAAAAAATTTCAGGATAAGAATGGGAGGGCATTTCTCTTATAAGGGGGCAAATACCATGGAATGTATCATAATGTGGTTATGGCTGGAGGAAAATGTTATTTTTTGATCAAATAGTAAGATCAACCTTTCTTTACCATAAAATGTGCATAAAATCCATTATCTGTGTTTTGATATATATATATATATATATTAGATAATCTACATATTAATTTACTAGATAGGGTTCTTCCACATATGCGCAAAAATCAGGGTGACTTTGAATCCTTTTCATTGCTGAAGCTTTTGCAGAGGGGAATACGTCACATATACGCAAAAATCAAATTAACTGTAACTATTTTAATTACCCAAGCTTTTGCTGAGAGGGCAGGCAATTTGATGGCTAGTTCTCAGGCTGTTGCCAAATCCAGCTTCTAAAATTCACTTTAGGCTCTTCATGAAATGAAGGGGGTGAGGACAAGTGACCTAGAATCTATAGTTGCACTTATAATAGATAAATCATACCCACTTTCAACTTTTCAATTTATTTTCACATCATATATAAGAATGAATAGAGTTTCACAGACGGCTAGATAGGCTGCTGTTTTTAGGTATAGGTAATGTTAAAGATGAGAATAAAATAATATAGAGAAGCAGAAGTAAAAAAGAGAGAAGAACACAAGGAATTACAGGGTTCAACCTGACATCCTACATCCATGGGATAAAGCCCTAGCAGCTAAATCTTTATTGCATAATCAAATCGACTATTACAGTGAACCCTTGACAGGGTATATACATGGACTAGAAGATAGGGTTAGCCCTACATGGGCTTACAAGATAACTGGGCCTCTTGGGCCATTCAACCAACATAAACCCAATAACTTTAACAGGTTAGTTGATCAGGAATGAGCTGCCCAATTGGGTTAAAATATCTTTCATATTCCACCTCCTCCAATCCTTTGCTCCTCTGTTCTTCAGTTTCTTTTTTTTTTTGACGGGGTGGGGCTGGGGGTGAAAACCTATTATGGCAGCATGGAAGGCAGACCAAAAGAATAAAAAATATCTTTTATGCTATAATCAAACAACAAGCCAATTTTGCTAGGTGTTAACATAGCAACGGCCTGCAAAAGATTGCACTTCAGCATCTAAACGGTTGTAATTAAATAGACACCCCATATCCCTAACAATTCTCTCAACCCAGAACACCCCTTTATCCCCCGAAACCCCACGCACACCCAAAAAAAAAAAAGTTAAGGAAAAACAAAAAATACAGAAAGTAGGACTAGAACACACCTGAGCCATTGGAAATTCTGGTGAAGTGTAGGTCCATATGAAAGTGTCATCAGCAGAAGGCAATGAGTCACACAGAAGATGACTCCCTAAATCATTAGGGCTTTTTGGATGACCCATTCGAAATCTCACAGATTTCGCGGAATATATAGGTGAACCATGCTGAAAGTAAGCTGGACAAATAGACATATCACATCATCATTAAAAGATGTTTAAAAGGTCAAGACAAACTGGAAGGGCACATAGTTTGCAGAAATTTTGATTTATACCTTTGAATGGGCGTATATATATTTCAGTAATAACACAAAACTCAGACACTAGCTTGTATGTTAGTGTCTCAGGCACCGCAGGATTACTTTGCCCTTTACTCGACCAGTATGCTCTCCATGAAATAGTATCTGCTGGTAGCAGAGTATTATCAATAGTTTCAGCTGGATAATTATCAGTGCTAGAAGCACTAATTGCCTCTGAAATGCAATCCCGAACAAAAAGTGATGTACAAACTCGAGCTAAAGTAGCATAGACCCTATGATCCCTTGCCAAAGATTCCCATTCCATTGAATGGCTGGAGCCAACTTCTACAGGCTCTTTCACTCCACAGTTGTTCAATTCCATAACGTGAGCAACTTTAGATAACTGAGGAAACATTCTCATGCACAACTGCTTAAAAAGGCCATTTGCAATTACTGCAGTACATAAAAAGTTCAAAATATAAGTATATTTAGTTCTTGCAGGTACTGAAACCCCTTGAAAAATAGTTTTATATAATTATCTTTCCCTCAAAATTTCAATCACATAAGCTCTGAACCAGTAATTAAAGACAGTAGTTTCAGAGTTCTCAAACCAACAAATTGATAGATCCACAATGATGTGGACAATAAAGAGTTCAAGGAAAAAAAAAAGATTAAATACCAAAAGATTCAAGATTTGTGATCTAGTATTGATGTGGCGCTTTCTTGACACCATTCATAGGTAAGTTATTATTGAGTCTTAGTATTAGGGTTTTTAAGTTAGGAAGTTTCTGGTCAATTTTTTTTTTTTGATAAGTAAAGTAAGAAATTTTATTAAAAAACCAACCAAGTACACTGCAAGTGTACTACAGTGGCACAAATCAAAATCACAGATTACAATGATCTATAAGATCAGGGAGAGAAAAACAAGAATAGGAAGGCAAAACTAAACTCCACTCAAGTAGAGTACGGAAAAAGAAAAACTTAATGTCAAGAATAGGCCGTTCACAATTCTCAAAGCATCTAGCATTCTGCTCCTGCCATAAGCACCAAAACAAACAATGCGGCACAAACCTCCATAAGCATATATTTTGATGTCTACCAAACTCCTCCTACCAAGAAGCTAACACCTCACTAACTTTATATAACATGACCCAATGTATACCAAACAAACAAAAAACCATAGACCACAACTCATATGCTATAGGACAATGAAGAAGAAAATGATCCACCGATTCCCCACACCTTTTACACATAAAGCACCACTCTAACACTGCAATATGCCTCTTCCAAAGATTATCTGTAGTTAAGATCTTACCTTAGGCAGCAGTCCAAGAAAAGAACGCTACTCTAGGAGGAACCTTTGATTGCCACACCATTTTCCAAGGAAAATCAATGACAAAAGAAGGAGATAAAGAGTGATAGAAGCCTCGAACCTCAAAACCTCTCCTCATTGCTGGCTTCTAGCAAAGTTTGTCATCACCAACACCCTGCACATTTGTGGAATAAAGCACAACCCAAAAAAGATCAAACAATTCTGACTCCAAATCTTGTGGTGGACGACGGAACCGAATGTTCCAATGAAACACATCTCCTCTGACACAAAAAAAAACTCCCTTTCTCGACTAATAATATACAATTCCAGAAATGCTTCCTTAAGAGAACAATCCCTACACCATACATCCCCCCAAAACTTTATCCTAGTACCATCACCCACATCAAACCAAAGAAATTTAGAAAAGTCCAGTCAGCCACTGCTAATGGATTTCCACACACTAACACCATAGGTCCCTAACACCGGTTTGGTACACCAACCACCCCTTTCATCCCCATATTTAGCCTCAACGACCTTCCTCCAAAGGGCATCTCTCTCTGTTCCATATCTCCGCAACCATTTGCCTAACAAAACAAAATTAAATCTTCTCAGCCGTTGAATCCCCTAAACCACCATTCTACACCGGCATACAAACCTTAGCCCATTCCACCAGAGGAACCTTAAGAGCATCAATACCACTCCAAAGAAAGTCTCTCTGTATTTTCTCCATACAATTAGCCACCTTAGCTGGAATAGGAAGGAGAGAAAGGAAGTTTCTGGTCAATTTGGTTTAAAAGTTCTTAAAGTACTTTGTATTTATTATTTAGAAGTCCTAGTCTAGGAAAAGGTAATTTAGGAGTCCTTGTCCTTTTAGGAGTAGTATTGACAATAACCTATAAAAGAGTATTTATATTTTCAATAAAGGAGAGAGAGTGAAATTGATTTTAATAAATTCCAGCAGCTTGTTTTAAGCTTTGAGGGTGTGATTGCCTTCTCCTACCTAAATGTGATGGATTAGTTGTTGTGACATTTTGTTGTGTCCCTAGACTTTCTCCTTAGGAAAACCTAGGAAATATTGCCTAGTGTTTTTCTTTCTTTGTTCTCATTTTATTCACTGTTTAACACCAAACTGCCATCAAACATATTCAAGATCCAGTCTTTTATTCACCTAAGCCCTTAAACATCAAACCCTATTCATGAACCCTTCAAGATCTTATCAAGAATTCAATTTAGTGCTGAGTTCTTAAAGATCCTACATCAAAATTGGTATAAGAGCCCATTCAATCTTCTATCCTGCATCACATAAGTACTGCAACAAGTATGGCATATCAACCAATGGATCACATCATAAGTATAATAACATATAATTAGACACTAAAGCTATATGAACAGGGTTAACAAACTGAAATTTTAATTATTTTTTTAATTGGTCTTGTACCCACGACCCCACCCTCGACCTAGCATCAGCAAAGGGAGGAGGCGGCAGTTGAGCTAGAGCTCATTGGCACTTTCAATTCATTCTCTTTCATTTGTTGCTTTAGAAATCTATGAGTCTATGAACTATAATACTTGAGAAAACACAAATGTACACGTGTAACATGTTTTAGCTCACCGAAATCTCGCCAAGACCGTGACACAGAACTAACACGGGCAAGATCAGATGGGTCCTTCAAATGCATCAGAAGTTTCACTGACATGTCCAGGCCAAGACAATTCATGAAATCCATACAGGCTTCCATGTCAAGTAATTAACTAAATCAAATTTCGAGCAAAACCCAGTTGTCTGTTCAGATTTCAAAACCTGAATTCACATTGTAAAACACAAAATTTAGCCACACCACAATTACATTAGTACAATTTAAAAGTAAATATAGGTTAATTCTGCAAAAAATAATACAATTATTTCAACTCAGGGGAAAAACAATAAAGAAGGAAGTGGCATGAGAGAAACTTTATCAATGTAAATGAATCACAAAAACCTATGGGGGGAAAAAAACAGATCTAAGCAAATTATAGCCATTTTCACAAATTTAATAACTTTTTCTTTTGTGAGAAAAAAATGTTATAAAATTGCAAAGGCACAGAGTGCGCAGAAGAGAGAGAGGATTTACAGAGACACGAAGGAGAAGTTAGAGTTTCTTTACCTTTGGAGACGAACAAAACAGTACATCTCTTTCTCTATCTCTGATGTGATACACTGCAAAACGTAGAGAGAAAAAGAGAGAGAGAGAGAGTATAAAGAAATGGAAGGTGGACAAGTACAACCAAACAACCTAAGTACTAATCGAACTATTTTCCACTTCTATTTATTAAATAAATTAGAATCTTTCCATCAATAAATAAATAAAGGGACAAAATTTTTTTACTTTTTCCTGACACAATTTTTGTCAATTTTTACAATTTATGTCATTTTTTCAGTTTTTTAGTAATATTCAGAATTTTTTTGACTTTTTCTGACAAATTTTTTTTTGTCTTTTCTGCACTTAACCAGCACCAGGCGGTGCTAGTGACCATTCTCCCATAAGTAAATTACAATCTATTCATTTTGTAAAAGATTAATGGTGGGAGACAACAACATTCCTAAACGAGTAGTAAAAATAAAAATAAAATATTTTTCACTCAAGTCGAATTTGACAAAATTATACTTCTTCTCAACCATAAAAAAAAAAATTATACTTATTTTTATTTGGATTCATTATTAACATTATTTTTTAATTTAATATTAACAATTTTTCATATTCAAAGTTGTCAATTTTTTTTATTTATTTCTAGACTTTCTCTTCCTAAATTAGCATTCCAACTCATATATAGGCTCACCACAAGGAGAAATTATTATGTAGTCCCAGCCAATAAGAGCATGCCACCAAATCTAAAGTGACTTACATCAACTTGTCTACCAGCTCAGCATAATAATTGTTGCTCTCGTAACGTTTGCTAATGCCGTAAGGTCTATGCACATTTGAAATTTGAAATTTAATTTATTTAAACAAATTTTTGAGGAATGTTCCTTCACCTCTTCACTTCCTCCACAAGTTCAGACGTCCACAAAGAAAAGAAGCTCCATCTCCTAACCCACGAGTTCCTCTATAGTCTATCCCTCTCTCATGAACGGTGGCTTAAGCACTCTGTTCCTCTCTCCCTCCCTCATCTTCGTTAACATTGTGGCTGATCACTGTGCCGCCACCTTGCTATTGCCACCCTTGGTTTGACTTGTTCTCTGATGCCGTTTCGATTATTATTTAAAACGAAAACCGATCTAGCCCAGGCCGTATGGTCCGGCTTCTTTTTCAAGTCTTGAGTCTCAACAACAACATCTCGCTCTATGGTCCAACTCGAAACCTCTCCATACTCTTTCTCTATGTGTTTTTCCCTCATCTAATCCATAGCTACAGGCCCTATTGGTGAGTGCAATTTTTTTTTTTTTTAATTTATAGAGATTTCATATATACATTACAAGAAAATCATTATTAATGATTTGAATTACATATTTTTGTGTTTGAATATACTATTAGGAGTTTAGGTTGTAATGTGATTTTGATTTGCAATTTTTTTTCCTTATTGGGTATTGCGATTACTATTTTGTTTTGATACCACAATTTAGACAGATTTCATTACTCGCACCCTTGAGTGAACTAGTTAAGTATTTGCTGGTTTTTAGTGAAGCTATTATTGCTTTAGTAGCTTCTTTTTATTTAAAGCATTTATGTACTTGTGAGATTATTATTGGAATTAGCAAGTTGATATTCCACACACGTAAAATATCAAAAGGAGTTGTCATGTTAGGATGATCTTAATCAAAACAAATTTCAGGAATCCTTATTTTATTTTGAGGTAATTTGCAGAATAGCATGAGTTTGCCACACTATATAGTTAGTTAGCAAGAATTGGAAAGAAATGATGAGAATAACATCTCGAGCTTGTGAGGCTCGGGTTTGGTGGAAAAATCGAGCCTCAAAGACTCGAGTTCTGATTGCTGACATGGATATGTTTTTGCCACATGGAACTCAAGTCTTAAAGACTCGAGTTCTAGAGAAGCAGAGCAGCGAAGATGATAATGAAGATGAAGAACCAGAAATGAAGGGGAAGAAGAAGCAGGACAGGGGGACAAGAAGTAGAAGTACCAGATACAAAAACCTCTCTAGAGAACATAAATCCGATGAAGAAGAATTACGGGCTGAAGGGAATAAGAATAGGGGAAGAAGAAGCAGCACAGGCGTTGGGAAAGTAAAACGGTAGACCTCGAGTCCTAAAAACTCGAGTTCCATGTGGATTTTTTTCTGCATCAGTTGCCACCAATTGCAACTCGAGTTTTAAAAACTCAATTTCTATCTTGAAAATTGAGTTTTAGACACTCGAAATGCTAGTTTGTTGAATAGTTTTGCAAACTAGACAACTAACTAAAATATTACTCCTCCGTCCCAAATTGTTTGGCTTGAATTCCATTTTAAGATGTCCCAAAATTATGTCATGTTTGAAAAGTAGAACGTTATTAATTTATTAACTTTCCCTTTATGCCCTTAGTTTATTTGTGGGAGCATTTTTTAATTTAAAAAAAAAAAATTAAAAACCTGAATTTTGAAATCCACTGTCATCTTTATTCAAATTATTAAAAAAAAAAAAGTTTCAAAATAATTTTTTGATAAATTTGTTAATGGTAATTTAAGAAATTTCAACTTTTTTTAAAGAGATAAGGTAGTTAATGATGTTTCCTTAAATAATTGGGTTTTTCTAACTAGACCAAACAATTTGAGATGAAGGGAGTATAAAGATGAAGCTAAATGCAAAAAAAAAAATTCTTTTATTTTTGGCTGAATAAAAAATGCACTAAATCTTGAAGAGCCCGGCAGGTAGGTATACAAGCTATAATTTGGTTTAAACTTCTTGTGGCTTTTGTATTCATGTTAATGTGATGCTGAAATAAGTTGATGGAATTTATTATTCTATATTATGTCAATTAAACATTATTTTCACTTTTCTTTTCGTCATTTCTGTTTGGATTGTGTTTTATGCTATCAATCTTCCTAGAGACTAGTCTATACTCTCTAATGCTATTGGGGCCCCACCCCCACTCTTTTTTTTTTTTTTTGATAATCGCTATTGCAACCCATTTGATGTCATAAGGCCTCCTTGGTTATATAGTTTTGTGAAGTGCAGCTAATCTTTGTTTTGAGATTTTGATAGCACTCTATGGATGATTCATACCTGACCAATTATGTGCATTAAGTGGCTGGCTTCTATTATGATTTATGATTCAAACAAGTGGTTGTATGCAGCAACAGGGGTACTCCATTCTAGCTAAGAATGATGATCAGGATAAATAACATCAATTTTGTGGATGGCGCTTACAGCAAAAGATGTAGATGACTAGCAAGGTGGATAAGCATAAAAAGTTATTGTTGGAGTGGTTCATTTATCCAAGGGAGGTGTTGGATTAATATAAGAGTTCGGCCAATAAATTCCTAGTTTTTAGGAAGAGTTACCAGATTAAGTTATTAAGATTATTATATGTCCAGTTATTATTATTATTATTATTATTTTGTCATTGTAATTATGTTGATAATTAGCTTGTAACATTGTTTTTTAACAATGAGATTTGAATTCTTGTAATTTCAAAATACATATTGTAGGGGCTCCGTTTTTGGAAGGGCACCCCCGACAATAAATTTGTAGAGAGTGGGACAAAGGGTTTGGCTCCGGCCGGCCTCTCGCTGGTCCTCCTTGAACTTTTCCTTTGTTGTTCTTCGTCTGGGGTTGCTCCTCGGCCGGCGTCCGAGGAGGCCCCCCCTTCAAAAGGGGGGCTCTTTGCCTTATATACTCCTTTTAGTTTGATCCTGGCCTTACAGCTGTTGGTCATCCAGGCCACTGCTTCCAGAGCTTGTCCCATCAGGCAGGTTCTTCACCATGCTGTGGGTTGCGGTCTCCAAGATTGCACTGTTCAGGGGTCTTGTCACCATTAATGTAGCCTGGGGGGTCAGGCAAACTCATTAAGTGTGGATGTGACCACCTATTTTGGGTTTGCCCCTTACCTAGGATTAGACTAGGTGTGCCGAGGAAGGGTGTGTCCTCGGCATGGGTCCGAGAAGGGTTAAAACCCTTTGGACGACTATCTGGGATGATTGTCCTCTTCGGCTTGGGCCTTGGGCCAGCCTAAAGGTGGGCCGGGGGTTCCGGGCCCACAGGCCCCACAATAGCCCCTCAAAACCCTGCTGCACGTTTCCTCGGACGGGGAGGAGGGTTTTGCAGACCTCGGCCCTTATGTTCCGGAAGGCCTTCCGCTGGCTGGTTCTTCCTCGAGTGGCCAGATTCGACACTCAGACCCTTCAGTAGGTAGTCAGTTTCTCCACAGGACTAGGTTTTTGGACCATGCAGCACCTTGGCTCCGTCGTAAATGGCTAGCTCCCCATAGGCTTGGGTCCAAGGACCGTGCAAGACCTAGGTACAATTGCTGCCTTCAAAGCGAGTGGCTAGCTCCCCGTAGGCTTGGGTCCGAGAACCATGCAAGACCTAGGTACAGTTGCTGCCCTCGAAGGTAAGTGGCTAGCTCCTCATAGGCTTGAGTCCGTAGACTATGCAAGACTTAGGTACAGTTGCTGCCTTCAAAGCGAGTGGCTAGCTCCCCGTAGGCTTGGGTCCGAGGACCATGCAAGACCTAGGTACAATTGTTGCCCTCGGAGGTAAGTGGCTAGCTCCCCATAGGCTTGAGTCCGTAGACCATGCAAGACCTAGGTACAGTTGCTGCCTTCAAAGCGAGTGGCTAGCTCCCCGTAGGCTTGGGTCCGAGGACCATGCAAAACCTAGGTACAGTTGCTGCCCTCGGAGGTAAGTGGCTAGCTCCCCGTAGGCTTGGGTCCGAGGACCATGCAAGACCTAGGTACAGTTGCTGCCTTCAAAGCGAGTGGCTAGCTCCCCGTAGGCTTGGGTCTGAGGACCATGCAAGACCTAGGTACAGTTGCTACCCTCGGAGGTAAGTGGCTAGCTCCCCGTAGGCTTGGGTCCGAGGACCATGCAAGACCTAGGTACAGTTGCTGCCTTCAAAGCGAGTGGCTAGCTCCCCGTAGGCTTGGGTCCGAGGACCATGCAAGACCTAGGTACAGTTGCTGCCTTTAAAGCGAGTGGCTAGCTCCCCGTAGGCTTGGGTCCGAGGACCATGCAAGACCTAGGTACAGTTGCTGCCTTCAAAGCGAGTGGCTAGCTCCCCGTAGGCTTGGGTCCGAGGACCATGCAAGACCTAGGTACAGTTGCTGCCCTCACGGTTTCGCCTTCGTCCCCGAGTGTGAGGACACAGTGTTCACCTCTTTGGGCAACTCAGTCTCACATCGAATGGAAGTCCCTTCCACTAACCCCTTATAAGCTCCTGGAGCAGGAGTTAGTGTACCACCACTGCAAAGTTGCCTTCAATAGGAGTTCGTCCTCGGATCCAAGAACTTTGCTTTTAGTGTGAAGACGTCCACGGGTCGTTTTCTGGGAGCTGTTCTTCCTCAGGTCGGATTGTGACTTCACACGTGGGGCTGATCTCGCCTTTGGTTCGTGTTCCTCGTCTTTCTGGTTTACGAGGCGTCGCTTGGCCTTCCGCGCTCCGTGTCTGACGCTTCGATGCCCGTAACGCGCCTTCATTAATGCCCTCGTGAATTAACACGAATCAGGCGGTTGGCAATCCCCTTGGAATTGGGTGGGAATTAATTCCTTTTGACAATTCTCCCTTCGAATTCTGCGCGGCTTAACTCCCACCGGTTTTCGCCTTCCATAAAAGGCGTTCTGGGGGGAATGTTTCTCCTCATTCCATGAATCTTCCACCACAAACAGAAACATATACTTTCACCTCCTTGAGCCCCTTTGACACCGCCGCCAGGATTGTGACCAAAGTTAGGAGATCTGGAGTTAAGGGCCGCCATGGCCGCAGCCTCCACTGGGCTGCCGGCGCGGCAGAGTTTAAGCGTAACACTGGCAGGGCCTTGTACGGTGGCCAGGAGGGACGTCGCTGAAGTACCTAACGTCTCTCCCCAGAACGCACCTCCGACGAAGGAGGCACGCGAACTCTCGTCATGGCTGGTGCCCGAGTATTGCCGTCTCCGACTGCCAATGCTCGTGCAGTCTGGAGGGGGTCGAGGAAGCATCACGAGGGAAGGTGTTCCAGGGTCCCTGGGTCGGCTCCTTACTTTGTTCAAGCTTTGGCTTGAAGGCGAGCCAGCCCCCAAGCCCCCTTCCCGTGCTTTTACTGTCCAGTTCTCCCATTCTCTGGACGCCAGTAAAAGCACGGGTTGACACTTCCCTCATTCCTGATATTAATTCTTTGCGAGCCTCTTGCCCGGCTAGTTTTAGGATCGGTCCGCCTGGGCCTCTGATTGTAGGATTAGTTTGTAGGATTTCTTGTAAAACATGCCTGTCTGAGCCTCTGATTGTATTTGTAACTTTCTTTTATGAAATAATAAAGAACTTTTCTTTTATTTGCTGTTGAATTTTCTTTTCGTACTGCAATTCTTCTCTTCTTCTCTTCTTCTTTTTTTTTTCTTTGCACCGCCAACTTTTGCATAGCAACTACTTTGGAACGACCGCCGGTTGCGCCGGCCAGCGCACTAACCCTTCCCACAGACGGCGCCAATTGTAGGGGCTCCGTTTTCGGAAGGGCACCCCCGACAATAAATTTGTAGAGAGTGGGATAAAGGGTTTGGCTCCGGCCGGCCTCTCGCCGGTCCTCCTTGAGCTTTTCCTTTGTTGTTCTTCGTCTGGGGTTGCTCCTCGGCCGACGTCTGAAGAGGCCCCCCCTTCAAAAGGGGGGCTCTTTGCTTTATATACTCCTTTTAGTTTGATCCTGGCCTTACAGCTGTTGGCCATCCAGGCCACTGCTTCCAGAGCTTGTCCCATCAGGCAGGTTCTTCACCATGCTATGGGTTGCGGCCTCCAAGGTTGCACTGTTCAGGGGTCTTGTCACCATTAATGTAGCCTGGGGGGTCAGGCAAACTCATTAAGTGTGGATGTGACCACCTATTTTGGGTTTGCCCCCTACCCAGGATTAGACTAGGTGTGCCGAGGAAGGGTGTGTCCTCGGCATGGGTCCGAGAAGGGTTAAAACCCTTTGGACGACTATCTGGGATGATTGTCCTCCTCGACTTGGGCCTTGGGCCAGCCTAAAGGTGGGTCGGGGGTTCCGGGCCCACGGGCCCCACACATATGTAATGTGAATTTGTGTTTTTATTGCTCACTATTATTGAATTCATTGGATGTGGTTGTCAATTTAAATTACACAGTAATTCCCTTGTTCATGACCATGAAACAAGACCATTAACCATAATAAAAAGTTGAGGTAGGTTAATTTTAAGCTTCATTGCTACAATGCAATTCTCACCTTTGCTTTCTATACCATTATTAAAAAAAATGCTTTATATACCATTATTGAAAAGAAAAAAAAATCACCAAATTCAACAAATCTTCTAAGTGTATTTGAAGGTTATCATACTAAAATTAAACCATTTCACACCGAGTGTTAATATGCATTTCCACTAAATGCTTTCAAATTCAAAGAAACTAAATTAAGATAGGGCATCTTTCTTTTAGTTCAAAAAACCCATACATTACAAGATCATTAAAGCTTTTCTTTAGAATGTAAGCCTATAAAATTAGTACATATGATGAAAATCAACAAGCATTCAAGGATCCATTGCATGTTTTAGTTGAGCCTATTACTAAAGTAAGATCCAAGAAGATCAAAGAAGCTCTTAATGGGCTGATTCAAGAGATTTAGGCTGATTTTAATAGAGGACATTCCAAACTTGGCCCAAAGGAAGATGAAGGCGTAATAAATTTAATCCAAACTACGGAGGGCTAATGTCGCTTAATTGGGCGTGATTTATGGCGTGGATTAATGGCTAATTGATTTTCCAGCTCCATATCAGTTAATGGACATTTTTTCTAGTCTGGAGCATCTAATTTTGGACTAGATCTACCTTAATTTTAAGCTTTTATTATTTAGAACGTTTTTAGCTATTTTTCCTATTTTGGATCTGCTAATTTAAGACCAAATCAACTTTTATTTAGGGTTTTATTATTTAGTACGTTTTTATATTTTTCTATTTTTAGTCATGCCTTATAAATAACATGCACTCATTATAATAAGAGATTATTGAATAAAAATTAGAAAATGTGAGGCTTTTCTCTTCTTTTGGTTCTTCAAGAACTGTGAACTTATTAGAGATTATTCCTTGTGGCATTCAAACTTTATACCTTTGGTTCGTGATTCCATTATAATCATTTGGTCAAGGTCAGTTACTTATACATTTGGTTCGCGTTTCACTTATAAATATTGGGTCAGGGTTCTATCAAAATCTGAATTTTAGCTTTCTTGGGCAATTATTCCAATATTGTTTATTGGGTCTCAAAGCATGTCGATTGAGGTTCGCATCATTTGGTATCAGAGCTCAGGTTTTAAAATCAGTTTTCTTTCCCTTTATTTTTTGTTTCCTGTTATCATCCTGTCTTGTTCCTTTTGTGTTCTTTGTTCCTCGTTCTTATTTTGTGACGTGCACTAGGTTAAAATTGTGCACCAAGCTTTCCAAAAAAAAAAAAAAAAAGGGCTTGAAAAAAGAAAAAAAAGAAAAAGAAAAAAAGAAAAAGAAGAGACTATAGAAAAGAAATAGAAAAAAAAAAATTTTATTTGTAGTTTCAATTCCCTCAGACCAAAATATTATTTTCTTTTGTATTATTCCTTTGATTTAGTGTTTCTATAATATTTTTTTGCCATTGGTATTAGTTTAAATACTACAAGTTGAATTTCTTGATCAAGTTTATTAGTTTAAGCAGAATTGAAAAGGAGAAGCTACGAGTGGAAAAAGGCAAGAGAGTATGAGACTAATATCGGGAAAAAGCCAATTTAAGAGTGAAATACGAGTGTGAGTGACATAATTTGAGGGCAAACACGTGAGGGAGTGTTGTGAGGAATTATTTCTAACATTTTTTTTGTAATTTCAAAATTATGTCTTCCAGGGGCGAAGCTTCAAACAGAGGAGGGGAGGAGTCATCCATCATGTTGCAGGCTATGTAACAACAATTTGAACATATGAACGTGGTGTTTAATGATATTCGGGATCGGATGGATAGGCAAGACGTTGTTATTGCTTCTTTGCGTGAGGAGTGTCCCCAAAGAGCCCCTAATGCTAGAAGGCAAGAAAGATGTGCGCGTGTGGATGATTTTGATGACTACCATGACGATGAGTTTGAAGATGAAGAGGATCAAGCTTCATTGAACAATGAGGGCAAGTTTGCGCCAAGGGGAGAAAGACATGGTAGAGGTTTCCGAAGAGATCCAAGATGGCAAAATAGGACTGATAGAAGCTTAGGAAACATCAAAATGAAGATACCATCGTTCCAAGGGAAAAATGATCTAGAAGTGTACTTAGAGTGGGAGAAGAAGGTGGAGTTCATCTTTGAGTGCCACAACTACTCCAAGAAGAAAAAGGTAAAACTAGCTGTGATTGAGTTTACTAATTAGGCTATTATATGGTGGGATCAACTTGTGATGAACAGAAGGAGAAACTATGAGAGGCCTATTGAGACATGGGAGGAAATGAAGGCCACCATGAGGAGGCAGTTTGTCCCTAGTCACTACTATAGGGACTTGTATCTAAAATTACAGAGTCTTACTCAAGGTTATAGGAGCGTGGATGACTATCACAAGGAGAAGGAGATTGCCATGATTTGGGCTAATGTAGAGGAGGATAGAGAAGCTACTATGGCAAGATTTCTAAATGGGCTGAATCTGAACATTGCAAACGTGGTGGAGTTGCAGCACTACGTGAAGTCGAAGGACATGGTGCACATGGCAATAAAGGTGGAACGACAACTTAAAAGGAAAGGAACTCGGTCATTTCAAAATCCAAGCTCCTCTACTTCATGGAGGTCAAATGAAAGGAAAGACGAAGGGGCTGTTTTCAAGTCCAAAACCGAACCACCAAAAAGGAGAAATGAAGCTCCCAATGTCAACAAAGGTAAAAATGAATCTCAAACTTGTAATCGTGATATTAAGTGTTTTCGTTATTTGAGAGTAGGTCATATAGCTTCACAATGCCTAAATACGAGGACCATGATCGCACATATTGATGGAGAGGTGGAAACTGAAAGTAAGGGAGATGATGATCAGATTCCATCACTTGAGGATGCTTGTGATGATAATGTGGAGTATCCAGTGGAGGGTGAGTCACTTGTGGCTAGGCGT